>OX155954.1:26944605-27649692 GCA_944548615.1 Micropterix aruncella | reverse complement strand
TTTTTATTAATCTGTAGAGAAATTTAATATTACCTACATATTTTAAAACGAACTGAAATGATCTAAAATCTTTTCGCACATAATTGTATCTTCGATTACTATGTTGCCACTCCTTCATACATATAATTCATACATAATTACACTAGAATGAGCATTTTTGTATAAAAGGGTGTACCCAGAGTGTAACGACTAGGAGGGACTTATAATATTTAACTGTGCTTGTGTAAAGAAGTATTAATATCGTTCAACTCATTAAGTCGTATCGTATTGGAATAACACACAACCGAAGTTTTATCTCGATGATTTTGTGAAACAAAGTAATTATTAAATGTTGTTAAATAGGGTTTATTGTGTAAATAGGGTTTATTATGAGTCGTTATTTGTATTAACAGTTCAACTAAAAACCAATATTAAGGGGAAAAATCCAATCAAGTCCAGTATCACAGCCAGAAAGCAAAAACGAAATCACAGGAAAACAAACAAACAAACACGAAAACTAAATGCCCACGGCCCAGGTGCAAAATCTTCCCTGCTACCCATACACTGAGTATCTACCGTCGTCTTGCTTATTTACTGTGTCTTTCATCCATAAACTTGTCTAGGACGACCCCAACGTAAAACAAAAAAATCCGACGGCCCATACTAAAAATCTTACCTGGCACCCACACACTGAGTATCTCTATCTTACTTATTGGCTGTTTCTCTTTCAAACATAAATGTATTTACCTCTTTAGCTTTCGGGGTAAGATAAGTGCTCACTCAGTACTATGCAGTTATATTTACTATGATTATAATGATATAGGTTTACAATATGTGATATTTTCTATACATTTTGTTGTATATACCTTGTATATACATAGGTAATATAAACAACTGTACTGTTTAAAAAAAACGAAATAAATAAGGTATTTTACAAAAACAAATAATATTGTATTGTATTGTAAATAATTAATAATATATGAAATAACAAATAGAATGAAACAGTACACTTGTAATAAGCTTTCGTTTGGTATATACGGCAAATTTCAACTAACTTCGCCAGTGGTGAGAAGTTACCCATCCTCTTTTACACTTTTTTCTGCATCTGGTATGTAAATACCATAATGTAATAATGTAACATAATTTAATGTAATGTAACATAGTGTAATGTAATGTAACATAATGTAATGTAAATAAATGGATCTACCTAATTTTGGGATGCTGAATTCACTGGTAAAATCCGTTTATGTCATCCTTTTTCACATCACATTTCGTAGATTCACAGCAAAATCAAAAACAGTACTGGCGAACATTGACAAAACTAAAACAAACAAGAAATACATATTTAGAAATTTTTAAGTCAATATTATTTTATATGTATACGTATATATAGATATGATGCCAATAGAAGATCTAAATTAGTTCACAACATATTTCAACTTTAACCTTCACTGGTATTCGAAAAATATGGTAATCGATGCTCCTCTTTTGTTTGCCGTTTGATCACTCTCCAACACCCCAGCAATAGTCGCCCATCATCGAGGGATTCCAGTGACCTTGATAAATGTGTTCCATCGTAAGGATTACTTGGGGAAGGCGTTCACTCCTCTCGTCGCTTACGGTTCCTAAATTTTATGGGAACAAACCAAGATGGAAATGTAAAATAAGAATTTTAAGCGTCACTCTACACTTCACATTTGTAGCTGTCCGGCAGATCATTCACAATGCAACCATAATTATCATTTTTTTCTGCCAAAAATGCCTTCACAATTGTTTTGAAAGAGGACCAAGCTTCTAATAAGATATTTGTGAGTTTGATACCAAAAATTGGATCTTTCGACAATTTTCTTATTTGTGATCCAACAAAATACATTCTTTCAGTTTTGCTTCACTTAATTTGGAAAACTTACCTTCTGACCTTCTTTATCCAGAGCTTTTACAGAATTCTTCATAATACCTAAATTGACATGAAGCGGAGGTAAAATGATTTTATCGGGCTCAACCAAACCGTTTTTCTCATTTTCCACTGCAGTAATATTATGCTAAGTGCTAGAATATTTTCAAATGTAGATTCTAATTCTACACACCAAAATATATACTAATCGAAATTTCACATCTCAGGTGCTAAATGGCTGTTGACTAGTGTATTTGTATTGGGCACTGCATGTTGAATAACAATAAGAAGTCGCTATTATCGCAGTGTGGGAATTAACTATACAACTCTTAAATGATTTAATAGATACCTATCCAACAGGGTACAAGGTGTCACTATCCAGGGTCTCCAGAGTAAAAGCCAGCATCTCACGTATGGTGTCCCACAGGGTAGCGTTTTGGGACCCATTTTATTCCTCGTCTACATAAACAACCTATATCAGTCACCAGTAGGTAAAATCATCACATATGCCGATGACACTGTTATACTATTCAACAGTTCAAAGTGGGATTACACATTTGAGAAAGCAAACGAGGGCATGTAAATTGTTAGAAATTGGATAGGAAACTTTATGTTAACGCTTAATGTTGGCAAAACCAAATACATGTCATTTAGTATAAACACCAGCGGTCAACCCACTACCAATAAAACTATTGTAGTAGACGAATGCGATAGCGTGAGTCTTGTAACTGTCAGCCTCTGCAAAGAGAAATATCTAGGCATCACTCTAGATTGCTTTCTCCGCTGGGACTCTCATATACATAACGTGGCTACGAATTGCGAATCCTTGGATATGTTTTCAAATAACTGAGGAATATTCTGGATTCTAAAAAGCTAAAAACTATTTATCATGCTTTATGTGAATCGTTTATTACTTACGGCGTAATTGGATGGGGTGGATAAAACCCTGCTAGGCCACTTTTTCTAAAAACTTCCCTCTTAAAGCTATTTTTGGACAATAATTCAAATTTAGGAATAGCTCAGAACCGAAATCCAACGAGACAAGTTTTAGAAAATAGCTTAATAATACCCGGTATGAAAACATCATTTGGACAAAGACATTACTCTTTCATTACGCCGAGATTTTGCAATCTGATTAATATGGAAATAAAAATGAATTTGACATTTAGGGAATTCAAAAATAAAATAAAGAAATGGTTATCGAGTCACGACAGGTTAACCATTTATCAAATGTTAGAAATTATAGTTTAATAAAACTATATTTCAACTTTGAACGAACTACCAAAAAATATTTAACTTATTTGTTGTTGTATCTATATTGTTTTGACAATGAATTGTACTTTTTTGACTAGATATTTTTTTTTATTACATTTTATATGACTCAACATATATTAAATATTAATGACTTTTTATTTCTTTTCTTATGTATAACTTTATTTTCTCTTTATTTTAGTTTTAAGACTACTCTGTTTGTCATTCTCTACTTAATCAAATATTATATTCTATTTAATGCCGATTATATAGTGGAATTGTATTTTATTATTTTTTTTTTATTATTTTGTTTGTTTTTTGGGGACCACGTTTTACGGATATTTAGTTTAATTAGCATTTTACTAAAACTTTTACACATTTTTTGTAATATTAGAGTCCTGGCCACCATAGAACGGGCTAGTTGTGTGACAGAATCAGATAAGGGTTTTGTCATTCGGTTCCTGTTAGTTTTGTAAGCAAAATCAATGTTTAACAGTAATTAATTCTTAAATAAATAAATAAAAAATCGTTGTTAAACCTCTTTATAAATTAAAACAAAATTTCAATTTTAACATGCAATAACGATGATGTAAATATTTAAATCCTAAGCTTAGTAATAAAAAAAGCGTTGGATTCAGTTTAGGGTAGACTTTATATATAGTCGGAAATGTAAATCCGGAGAAATTACTTTTGTCTTTTTTAAAGCGATTCAGTGTAGGTACTCTGGCAAGGTATCATAATATCTGGTACCATATAATATTGGCATATTCCAGCTACGTGATATATACGAGTATAATAATTTTAAGATCTCTGAAATATCTGCAATTTCTAAGGACGAATCCTAGGACCTTGTTAGCTTTGGTGCAGGCTCTATATGCCTATTAAAAGTAAATTTGGGGTCGAATCTTATGCCTATATCTGTTGTTGATGGCCCCTTGGTAGATTCAATTTACTAAAGCTCATATCTGGAAGTTGCAGCTGGCTTCTCAATACCGGATAGAACTGACAAAGTGACTAAATAGCGGTAATCCTCAGTTATATACTGAGGGAGCGGCCAGTGCAATCCTCGATCGCGGCGTTCTAATAGCGGTGTGGAAGACAAAGTAAACCACAACGCTATTTTCTTTTGATAGCTTCAATTTCGAAAAGCTTAGGTCCGGGTATCTAGGCTGGGAATCGCAATGATGGTCGCCCCATAACCGCATCAGGCATATAATTCAAGAAAAAGACTATTATCAATTATGGTTTTATATTACATGCCTCCTCCCTCTTGAAATATAAAAATCTGTTAAGTCTGGAATACATGTGTTTTTCAACGCTGTAGGTACAGTCTAAAGGGGCACCGAACCATTTGACACCTACGTCGCCTGTCACGCTTGGATCTGGCGAAGACCTTCAATAAGTAGAACTAAAGCTCTGAGGTAAAGTGACGATTTCAATCACAACAAGGCGGGTCATTTTTACAAAGCATATTATTTTGCAGAGATGTCAGTTGGATTGGCGAGCGGGTTTTCTGTGACGCTCGCCGCTGGCACTGCGCCCGCCGAATCGTCCGACTGCCATCTCCCGAAGCTTATATAAGGACCACCTCCGCACGTTATGGTGTCCGTTTGGCGAGGAGGCCCGAGCGTCGCCCCACGTTTAGTTTATTAAAAAAAAATACACGCACGCCCATGGGGCCGTAGCGTGAACGCCTCATCGAAAAGTTACACTGTGAAATAGTTTTATTTTTATATAGATTTTACACCGAAACGCTGGGACCACAAACTAGTGATAGATAGGTAAGTAGAGTTTTCAAGTGAAGTGTTAACTCCTCACCCCTATATAATGTGAATCTGGACAGAAGAAATTAAAAAGAGGAACCGAAATTGTGATCGTGATGTGTATGTGAAAAAAATCAATTGGAGGATGCCACACAGGACGGAAAGGTGGCCGACTCAGTCGAAATATCCGTCCCGTGTAGCAACGTTCATTTTATTGTAAATAGGATATAAAACGAATTTACCGCGTGAAATTTGTAGGACCCGACGTTTCGGTGACGTTGCAGCCGCCGTTGTCTAGTGTAGACTATCCGTTGGGTCGTTTTCTGTCCTATTTATAATGTCAAACAACCGCGATAGTCTTCGACTCATTTTATTGTCAAAAATAATCCTAAATTCTAATTCAAGAATATAGTATCTATTATTATTATAGTTTCACACATCATTATGTAAGAGTTATGCCTTGTAGTGATAATTGTTGAGCAAAAATGAACTACTTGGCGTCTTGGCTTAGAGCCAACGCGGCTTAGAGAAGTGTTATTAAAACATTTGGTCACATTTCATTTAGCTGTACGACAAATGAAAAATGCACCTAAGTGATTATTCGTATTCAGTATTTTGTACATTGATTTAATCGATTGCAATGCCATTTTTGATAGACTTTCATCCAGTGCGTATGAGATATTTTCGGGGCAAGATTGAACTTCTTTACAGCGCGTATGAGACCAACTCGGCCTCACAAAATAGGTTTTTAATTGCGCCGTTGGGATAACTTCGTAAGAGAAGCAATATTATGTATTCGTTTCTGTCATGCCCAAATAAATGTGAACATAGTGTGTTTGTGTCCCCCCCCCCCCCCCCCGCGTAAGAGCGCGATTTTGACTACCGCATCTGCGAAAAGTCAGGCATGGCGCTTTTTAGACCGTATAACGCAATGGACGTGTAAAGTAACCATACGCACCTGTATACCGAACGCCAAAGCGATTTTACAAAATTGATCTCCGCCAACTTTACGCATTTCGATCGCATAAAATCCTCCCGGGAATTTCGTAAAATAATTCCTATATTCTATTTCCGTTTCATAAAATATGTAGTTTGCGGGCGTGTATTCGCGGCAAGGCTACGACCAGCGTTGTCGACTAGACGCACATTTGACACTTTCAGACCTCCAACAATATTTATTCTGAGAGGCGTGACATTGACACCGCGGACAGGCAGTCTTCTAGAATGCAGGCGGAGAGGGAAGAATTGTCAAGTCTTGGTATTTATTTAGTTTTCGCTAATGGCTCCGCAGATTTAATAAATAATTTGTGAACAAAATTCTATTTAAAAATGCATATTTGCAAGGAGAAGAAGCGATGCGATATCGACATGTTTGAAAATATATTTTTTAATAAGAAAGGATTTAAAGGGAGTCAAAGTAAAGTACCTAACATAGAAATGGAATACCAAAGATAGGTGTCAAAATTTTGTAAAAAGGCCTTAATCTTAAAGATTTAACTGACTGTACTAATCCCTAAACAATCAATATTTATTATAATCGCTGTGGTGTCTTCGCCTCAATTTGATTTTAAGGTTAAGGAAGCCATGAATATTCTTCACTCTGTTATCTAGCTTTTTCTGGAATTTATCCTACCGAGCTCATTACCAATGGCTAGATATGCCTAGTCTTATCATAAATCTTACAATGTCGTTTTTACATAATTTAATATGTACAATGGCTGTGATCGCACCGGTGCGCGCAGTCATTCATCAGACATGGCAATCCTGAATTATAAAAAACTACCCTCCTAGTCGGATCACTATTCAGGTTAGTTAACTTCTCTGGTCGTGAGCCATGTTGTCTCATACACTTCTACATGTCAATATGCAAATTTAAACAAATTGGTATTATCCAAAAACTGTGCACTTGAGCATCCACTGCTTATTATAAATTGGGAGCTAAGGGGCCCTTGCTGAGTTGGCCACGAAGACCCATTCTGTTCAGGCTTGGTCACACTCACGGGTCAACACCCATCCGACGACCTCCAAGCATGAAGTGCGAGCCTGGGTAGGACTCTGACCTTGTGGTTAGTTTCCCCTAGGAATCAATCTTCTGGCGCTCCTGGACGGTCTGCGCTCCGTGCGGCATTGCCAATCCATGCCAATTGCCATCGATTGCGCACTCTGACTAAAAGTCGGGAGAGTCTGGAAGCAGTACTGTTTCCTATAGAGCGGGGGTGGTTGCGGACCTTACGGCGACTGCTCTTGAAACGACCATCGGCTACCCGATCCTGGGTGAACAGCCGGGCAAAAGATGACGTGGTCCCCGATAGATTCGGTATACACTGTTTCACCGCTTCGTAAGGGAGAGGACCGCGCAAGCGACCTCGAACTAGTCACCAATCGAGAGACTAGAGTAATCTGGTCTCAATTGGAAGTAAGGGCGTGAGTGTAAGCCCGCTCGGTAGCATTCCTGGCTATCTCGCGGTTAAGGCGTTGGCCTCTTACGGGCTTGTGGCGGAGCTTGATGGTGGACTGTTTTTGTCCAAATCTTCTGCGCTCACTTCAGGGAGACAGAATGACTAATCGTTGAAACTTCCTGAGGTGACGGGCTCGCCCGCTGTAGTTGGCAACTCTAGTTGCTTATTATAAAATGAGAAAGATATTGAGAGTAGAATATAAAAGGATAAAAAACAATATCTTACAAACAAATTATATACTCGTACACCCACCAGAAATTACAGTTAAGAAATTTGGACGAAAAATAAGAAACTCGAAGCACAGGGATCCCAGTATATTAATTTATAATGTAGAATATCGACACAATGCGAAATAAAACGTTTTGAAGGGAGGTAACCTGGTGGGGGCTTAGTAAGTACCTACTCGTGGAAGGGAAGGGAGAGGGGAAGAAGGGGGGGGGGGGTATTCCTCTCTAACAAGTCGTAAATTTTAATAAGTAGATTTCATGAATAAATACTTGAAATATCCGTGGGACTTTAAACACAAGGTACTTTCGTATCACTTCACTTTCATCAGCCTTGAGAATAGACCTAAATTAGCGAGAATAGACCTAACTAGACCTAACGAACGCATTTGGAAGACTCGGTATGTATAAACCGAACCGCCACTCAGTGGCGTAAATAGGGGAAAGTAGGTCCGCCCCCTCCCCCCCCCCCCCCCCAGAGCCTCTGGAATTAATAATAAAAGGTGAAAAAGCATAATTTGGACGATTACTTTTGGTTTCTAGACCCCGTCCATCCCTCTTTCTCCAGGGGCTTAAAACAGGTAGGTAAACCAAAACACAAAAATCATGTTTTTTCGACTTTTATCGACACCGGATAAAAGTATCTACGGATAAAAGTTATCTACAACTGTCTTTAATTTTAAAAAAGGAACATTTTAACATATAAAATACAAACTAATAATTACTATAGACAGTCAAACAAAACTCGGCGGTTATTTGTGAGTAGAAAATTATATACCAAAAGATTATGCCAGTCAACTCAATAAATCGTCGTAGCTCATATTCATAATAAGGACGGTAAGGCCTAGGACATCTTCTAGAATTTAATTTTTAAAAACCATTAGATACGCTGAATGAGTTACGATATCCTACTACTTAATAAAGACTACACTGACAGCGACTAGATGTCCTAACTCAGGTGACTAATAACCTGCTGTTCCTCGAGGAGTTAAAGGTATGTGGCGGAGAAGTTGCCCGTGACAGAGCAATATGAAGTCGCGGCGTTACAACGGTAGTGTGAAAGGCTATGGATACAACCGCACTATCTTTCCCAGATGTAAAATGACTGCGAATGTCAAGACCCCAAATGTGGCCTTCAATGCGCCAGGATGCTCAAGAAGTAAAAATCGTAGTTATGGGTGTCTGCGTCCGTTATCGTCTATCGGTCACGGCGTCAACGGCACATTTTCCTTCATTTTGCTTTTTCAACCGGTAAGGGATGAAATTATGTGGTCATGTTGTCCTGTTTGTTTGCAATGTCGTTTGCCATTGTTCTCGTAAGTGCAAAGCAAATATAGAATATGTATAATTAAAATAAGGCCGACAGCATAGCGGTCTCAATTTAGTGGTCCTAGGTCTCAATGGTGAGCGGAAAAATTGGAACGCCCCGGTGGATTCATTGCGAAATATTAATTACCCTGCCAAAAGGAGCGCAAAGCGGGGGGCGAGGGCGCCCGGGCCACGGGCGAAAATTTATAAAAAGACTATCAGTGAGCGGCGGTTTGAAAAAACGTCACGCGGCGCGTCTCCCCTGCCGGAGTACAACCCTGGGCAGGTCTCCGTTATGCCATCGCAAATCCTTGCCAAAATAATTAAGAAAGTCTCTAGTGCTAAATGTGTCCGCTCGCGGGCGTCGAGCGCGTCCGACCGGGAGTAGCGAGTAGTCTGGCGGGCCGCGGTGGGGTCAGCACGTCCTCTCGCGCGCGTCTCTTTTTTATTCTCCTTTACTTCCGACGCAGGCGAACAATATAAACTATCGAGTAAGTCTGTCCGCTTCGCCAACATAACCAATCACTCGATTCAGCTAAATGAGTTATAGAAAACCCGCCGCGAGTGTATTCAAACGCGACTCCAGTGTTTAAAAAGTTCGTTTTCCGCTCCCGAAACCGCTCAGTGAAAATTGCAAAAAACGACGTGTATGTGATCCTTAACACTTATACAAAATGGTCGCCGCTGAACGCAACCATAATCTTCGATTACGAATACAAAACCATTTCGTAGATTTAACGCAGTGGACATCTCTGTGCCCGGGTTACATAACCGCCTACGAAACTAGTAATAGAAAAATAAGCTCACCTCAAAAAATCTAATTTAAAAATACCGCGTTTCGACTAGCGCTCGGTGCGCTCGAAATAGCCGAGCGATCACGTGGGCATCCAACGACCAATCGCGTGCGTCCACATTCTCTGTCACCGCGGTGTAACATAAAAATAAAGCAAATCAAAATAAATCTTTAAAAAAACTTTATATTTCATCTCATTCAATATTTACACAGTTTGCGTACAGAAAATTTCACGAATAAATAAATGCTTTTAAAATTAAATATTCTTGAAACGGACCGCGCGCTCGTCGCCATATCATCAAATCTCTAAAAAGAGCTTTATTACAATTATTAAAATATAATAAAATCAAATCAGTATGATTCTAAGCTACAACAGAAGATATTATCTCGATTCTAGTGTGTTTTTTAAGAAATTTTCCGAATTTGATTATATTTTCGACGGCTGAGCGCCTAGTCCATTCGTTTTAATCAGTTGCGTTGAGCAAACTGACACCAGATAGCGCCACTCGAACGGCCGCTCGTCAGTCTTGCGAAAAATGACGGCTGGTTTCGGTATGTGTGCGCGTGGTTTATGATATTTAATTTTATCACGTCGCAGGGCTAGTGTTAGATTAATTAAAGTGTTTCAGTATTTCGCCATAGACATTAGTAAATTCACAAAAGCAATCTCATGCACATCTAATAATCGGTGAGTCGTCGCGCGAGAAGTGGACCGATTCCGTTTGTCACTTCTGTTCATGTGTGAACTAACCTAATTTCGTGTTTTGGAGATCGTCTTTCGATTGACTGGGTTTAGCAGAGTATGTGAGGCGGCTTTTTTACCGATAGCCGTGAAAAATAACCTCTTTTATTGTGTGGCTAAACGGTGTATTTTTTATTCTAGAACTGACGTCAACGTAGAATACCAACCATGGAAGACGCTCACGCGAAGTCCGTGGACGAAGTATTAGGTTACTTCGGCACGGATTCAGACAAAGGTCTATCGCCAGATCAAGTTAAAAGACATCAAGAAAAATATGGACCTAATGGTGAGTACACGTTTTTTTTTAAGTCCACCAAAAGTGAAAAGTTTCCACGATAATCGTGATTTTAATGCGCCTTTGTCGTGCGGAATTATTGAGAATATTTACCTGAATTATGAAAGATGCAATAAATTACTAGGTATTGTTTTTTGCGACATCTGTTTGTTAATCGCGCAATCAATTGAAACAACAGCTGATCGTGCTGAAACGCCATTTTACTATGTTCGAAATTTGAATTAAAAATAACCATTCGTGGCACATACTACTCAACTAGTTAGAGTTGGACGCTTTTGATATGTATTTTGAACAACTTCTTTAGATTAAAATTTGTTTGTTATGTATGAAATAATTTGAATTGCGAAATGCAATTATTTTTGGTCTAATGAATTATAGGAACCTGTTCTACATTGTTGATTTTTTAACGTCACCTGACTATATTTACCACGCTCATTCTGAATCTGCAATAATATTTATTTGGCCTCAATAAATAAGTCAGATATATGCATTGAAAGACGCGCCAGATCCATACACTTCGGTAGGTTGTTAGTTTTTTAAATAATACATAAACACCCATATGGCGGTATTTAGGTTAGTTAAAAAAAAAACTAAGTAAAAAAAACTTTTTTAATGTAAATTTATATTTTTTTCTCGAAGTATTGCTTATCCGAGGCTTTTTTCTATCCCATTTAGCACTAAACTGATCGAATCTAGTTTTTTTTTGTTTTTGGGATAGTTTCCTATAATGCGTAAATTACATTTTTTGCAGTTTGCATTGTTTCCTTGCGGTAAAATAGGAGGCGAGATAGAAAATCAGTTTGCCGTTGTTTTTAACTGACGTTTGGCGCCTGGCTGTACTTACATTGATACTGTTCAACAACGTATTGGGAAATCGGCATATTTAATTATTTTCTGCTCCATTTTTAAATAATAATAATAATAAATAATATATCCCTGAATAAAACATTGAAAGCCATGATGAAACTACTCAATGACATAAACACTTAGGGTTGGTTGTAAGAGATTGTCGTATGATAATAAACCCGCCCGTTGTGAAATTTCACAATCAAGAGTAGAAACAACGAATTTCCTTCTGTTCTTTTGCATCTTTTTTAATAAAAAAACCAGTGTTAACACTCGCAAATGAGTGAGTGGCAAACTCACAACACAAATTAACCGCTTGTCTGCTGTTTTTATTTTACTTTATTATCAAACTATCTTTGGGCCACAAATTTTATACATGGCAAAATATCTAACGGAGAAGCTACCTTTCTTGATAACCCAAGAGTTAACTCATCTCAAGCAATTATTGGAAATTGGATCGAAAAACTCAAAATAAGAGTGATGTTTTTGCGATTTCAAACCGATTACAAAATTCATGTAGCAGTTCATCTTTGATCTGCGCAAGTTCGATAACGAATCGGAGTACCGCAATAAGGTCAAATTCCTGAGGATTCGCGAACGCAGAAATGCGCACGTCCTTTCTAGATAATTCCACGTCCTATTAAATGTAATAATGTCCTTAATGACCCTAACAATCCCTTCATAACTAAAACAAACGTTTAATTCTTTAAGAAGTCATAGCCTCTTATTTCGGTCAAGTCAGGATAATACATTTAACATACCTAGACACAATTCTTCGTTCTTCAAAGACTCTTTCACTCGTCTTTGGAACCAACTCCCTTCTATTATTAGAAGTGCAACTTCACTTTCCGCTTTTGAAAGGTTTTAAAATCCCTATCTATCCTAACAAAGCTAATCTTCCTCATATCCTTTTGCCATCACTTTCTTTCACTAGACCTAATGCATCTTCTGTTTTCTTCATTTATATACTTAATTATTTATCTTTGCTTTATTCTACGGCCTTCACCTCATGTGTATATATCATAATTACCGTGTCTGATGGCTGTGAAAAATTGCTTAGTAGATAAGTCCGCCATTGTGGACAAATTAATATGTGAACAATAATGTTTTTGTTTTGTACTTATCACTTAAACTACCATGGTTTGAATCGGTTTGCTAGGTGCAAAAAGGAACCACATAAAGTTGAAATTGAAGGGCTTTTCCGTTTTTCACGCACTTCATGTTATCTAGTAGACGCTTAAATTGCGGGTTTTTTAAATTCATGCACTTTTTGAAAACGCCTTTAAGTAATACTTAGCCTAGGACCTTACGTATTCAATACCACTACAATACAGCACAAAAATTGCGTGGATTCCCATTTAAAATCTTATTTATGGTCATATTATTCTCCAGACTTGACTCCTTTTAACTCTTCCTGGATTTTATTCAGGATAGAAACGCTTACCTAGATAGATACCAACCTCGAGCAAATAACGATGAAGCATTCGCTTACTAGATTCTCAAGGACTCTTCTATTTGTGCATTCGCTAGCCATATTGGTAGTTCTCTTATCTCTAATTGCGAATGTGGAACTAGACTTTGTCAACTGGGTACGGCTAAATGCGTTTCTACGCACGACATTTCCTGCTCGCTACGTTTACTTCAGTAATTGGGCCATTATTTTTTATTATTATTTCAGCAACGTTTTCGTATACTATTCCTTTATCTGAATTATGAATTCGGAAATTATTCTCGACGCAAAGGGATGCCGAGTAAAATCGGCTTTGGAATAGTGGATAAGTTTTTTCTGACCCATTGCCGGGCCCCAGTATTCTCGTGCATACTTTTTTGTACTATGGCAGTTCAATCTAACCTACATAAAAAATATTGGCAGGCAAAGGATTAAAACGAGTTAATCCGTCCGTGTACGTTTCACCAAGTGACATTTATTTCCATAACCCATACGCTTCTAATATATTGAAGTTATAGTTTTTTTTTAAATACTAACTAAAAAAAATACGAACATTATCCTTCCGCGGAACTAATTTTAATGAACTTGCGCTTTTTGGACGTCTTTCATTTCCCACGCCAAAAATGATCATTTAAAAAACCGACGACTAATTAAATTTAAAATCTACAAATGAACGACTTTCAATCGCCGTAAACCATACAATTCGGTTTGCCGAACGCAAACAGAAATAAAGATGTGAAAAAACAAATAGTGGTTGGGTACTTTCCAAGCGTATGGGAAAAGTATAAAATTGAGTCGTTATGAACAACCGTCGTAATCTCCGTTGAATGAACTATACACTCTATATAATTATTCCTATACATTTGTAGTTATACCTTTTATTTAGTTTATGCCAGGCAAGTATCCAGACTTCAGTTTCTGGGGAGGGGGATGCATTGATTGAAACAACGCGCGCGGCACGCACCAAACTTAAATACAATGAAACGAAAATACGCCGGATTTCCGGGGGTTAAATCCCAACTATCTCCCCCCCCCCCTCCTACTTGATACGTGCCTGACACTAGGTACATAAGTCGTGGATTCTCCCTGATTCTCAGTTTTTTCGACTTCATTTTTTGTTCAAAAAAAAATCAGGGGGTTGCGTCCCCTGTGCCCCCCCCCCCCTTATTCCTGGATATGTCATTGATTTATGTCATTCGATGTTAAGGTTGAAATGAAGAATAAAGAATGAAAAACAACTAAATCAGACAAAACCACTTGCTTAATATAATAGGATCGTTGTCTCTTGAAATACTTTTAGTAATATGTTTAATGGTTAGTTAGTCTAATGTAAAAATACCATGTAAACAAACATACGAGATAGCCTATCTAGTATTTTTTATGTATTGAAAACGCTGTTGGCTTGCATGGAAACCACTGTCTGAAATCATGATTGCGATGTGATTGCTTTCGGTTTAGAAATAATCTTAGATGGGTAGTCAAATATTAGATTTCTCGTAAATTCTGAAGCTTGGATCAGTATATTTTTTGCGACCAGGCTTGTCTGAACTTGAAGCGAAATTCCACCAGCAGCTAAAAGCAGATTGAATGTTGATTGTTGTATAACGGCCATCGCCGTCGGGCATCGGCGCCCGGGGCGCTTTTATTTTGAGAAGCGTCATCGTCATCCACGACAGTGTTGACGTAGTCGCTGGAAATTTATGCAGCGGCTGCGACGTGATATTTAGCGAACTATTTTACGAGGCGGAGGGCGGAAGTTATTTCAGTGCTGCGGACGGCACCCACGCGGCCGTTGTCTGTCAGACATAGTCCTCGGAAGAGGTCCATCGTCACTAGGGCCACCGCACGGGCGACGTTCGCCTTGCTTAGATGACGCCGCACAGTAGTTTCGCTAGTATGATAGATAGCCAAAAATAAAAGACAACATTTATTACATATGTATGCGTATATACAGGTGGTGGGTCCAAATAATTTATTGTTAAAAAAACATTTCATTTCTTAAAATTGCATAAAAATATGCACATCTAGAGACGGGCCAAATTATCGCCTAGTTAGATGTGCTATTGGCAAGAAAGGTCATGTAAGATGTGTTAAACCTCTATACATTAATTATTAAATAATTTATGTAATTAATATAAGAAGGAAACCTCAATGAACTGTATACCGAATCATAAGTATCTCAATAAATAGATAAAAATAAATACATTTCTTTAAATTCAGGCGACATGAGGCCCCAGAAAAATATCCGAAATGGGCGGGACACGCAGTAAATATGCGGGGTCAATTTTGTAGGGTTTGACCAATAAAAATCCAGATTCCGGTTCCACGTCCGCTCGCGCCAGCGACCAGGCGCATACTAAACGTTATATAGCGGCACTAGCACAGAATAACTATCTTTACGCGGTGATGGTATAAGGGTGTTAAAGGCAAAGCATATTTAGCGTATCTCTCAAAGCGCTCTCACGTTTTAAAATCAAAATCAAGATGTTCTTTATTCATATAGACAATTAAATATCATTTTTAATTTATGTTCTTATGATGCGTCCAAGCCTTACTCCCAAGCCGTTTTGTCATTTACATAACCAGATATTGTATATAATCCTTTTTATACAATTTTGCTTTGGTGGTTGCTTTAAACTTATTTACAGATAGTTCTCTAATAGTATGAGGAAGTTTGTTATAGAAGCGTATACATTGTCCCAAAAAAGAATTGCTTATTTTGTGGAGACGAGTAGGACGTACAGCAAGGTTATGTTTAAGTAATTGTAATTAATTTAGGGCCAAAATAAAAAAAAATGTGGCCAAGTGCAGCCCTAAAGAATCAACCAGTTAATATAATGAAATTATAATAAAACACACTCACCGCTCAAACTCACGCTCAAAAAAACGAAACATAAAATGCTCATGTATCTCGCCAAACCTAAAAATAAACAGCCAATTTGGCGTGTAAAATCGTCACTCTAGTAACTGTCGATTGATTTCCGACACACTTCAAACTGTGCATACTTTCGCTTAGAAATAATCTTCGATTTGTAATCAGATATTACATTTCGTGTAAATTCTAAAGCTTTGGATCAGTGAATTATTTGCGACCAGGCTCGTCTAAACCTTCATTGACTAACAAAATTCCTCCACATACATACACGTCTTTTAGTTGCGACCAGCTTTGCTTAATTTAGCTTTGTGGAGTTTTGTTACTGACGAACTGTATTATGAGTGACTCAGGAAACTCATACAGTTCAACATTAATATGTAGAGTGCGCAGAGAAAGAAGTGCAGTTTTTATTTATAATAAGCTAGACGCATCAGTTTGGCAATTTTAGTTACCTTCGCTTACGCTCATGGGCACCGTTGAATTTAAAAAGCGGCAAAAACAGGCGCCATTGTTTTTCGCACTTTCGAATCGCTCTTTCTACTAAATGTAATATTTTCGCCAGTCACCTCGGATTTGTATTATAAAAAATAAAATAGATATCTTTTTTGATAGAGAACCTAACTTATAATACCTATTCAACTTGGTCGTCGTTCTGACAGTGGTTAACGTCGTCGTGTTAAGCCGCCACGTTGTGTTGCAAAGACCCGCATAACCTACAGAGCGCGGTTCGTAGTGATTACAACTTATGTTAGCTGACGAAAGTGAATGTTTGTTGACAAACATTCTCAACCGATTTGGAATAAATACACTATCTAGCGCGAACTGCCGGGGCATGCAATGTTCCCGTTCATCGGGGACATGTTGCGAGTTCCCCGCGATGTTCCCAACAATGTTACGCGCAAGTGTAAACGACGCGGCACTGCGCCAACCACCTTGGCTGTACTCCAGCGCCGCTCACCGCAACTCGCCTCGCAACAAACCGTAAAAGCCGCAAACAGCGTCAAGGTGCGATTCCACCAAAATAGTGTGCAGCACATTTGCTTGCACACATTTTGTGCAAAACTCCAACAGTGCAGGTACTAAGCTGGTGTCGCATTTGGCTTCCGTCTCCACTGGTAAGGCTGTGCGTAACTTTTGTAAGCGCACAGTTCAGCACACTTGTGCGCGAACATGTTCACTGAGCAGAGTTTCTGCCGAGACAGTTCAGTAGTTAATATGAACGGGCAGGAAAACGTAGTGCTTTGTGCTGCAGCATGTGTTTTACTATGTAGTCTCCTTAAAAAGAAACGAAGGAAGAAACCGCGATGTTGGGTGAGGCCGTTACTACAGCGACGGAATGAAGAAACGAATAAATTTCTAGAAGAAATAAAAATAGATCCATTGAGTGGATTTAAAAACTTCACACGTATATCTTGCGAAGATTTTGAGTTGCTGGTTAATGTAACTAGTCCTTTTATTGCTAAGCAAGATACCAACTACAGAAAATGTGTCCCTGTTTCAATAAGGCTTGCAATCACCTTAAGATATCTTGCTACTGGAGATTCTTTTGCAAGTTTAAATTTATTGAAACCATATCCCGGTCAACATGACAAAAGATCAAAAGAGAGAATATTTAATTATCGGTTGAGCAGAGCGAGACGTATTGTGGAAAACGTATTCGGCATTATGTCCGGTGTATTTCGCGTACTTAGGAAACCTATTCTGTTAGCTCCAGAAAAGACACAATTGATAACACTGACATGTTGTTACTTGCATAATTTTTTGATAACACAAAAATCGTCTTCACAACTTTATACTTCTGCTGGCTGTTTTGATACTGAGAACCAAATTACTCATTGCACTATCGATGGAAGTTGGCGGCGTGATGCAGGCATGGCAAACTTACTGCCTTTAAGACATGTTGGAAGAAGACCCCCTGGCAATGCGAAAAACATAAGAGAAGAATTTGCACATTATTTCCAAACTGACATCGGAATGGTGCCATGGCAAGAAACACTGGCGTAAATAGTATAGGTATCTAAGTAATAATATTAGAGGTAAGAAAATAAACATTTAAAACGTACCTACCTGTTCATTTATTTCGTCGTGTGAGTTCAAGCTGACGTTCGGCTCATCCCTTCCATGAAAGAAATTCAAATATGCATAAGCAAACCATTTCGGCTTATATATATCTAAAATCCCAGAACCTGAAGATTTTGAGTCCGCGATTTTCTTCTTTTCTCTTCGGTATTGAGCCAAAATAATCTTCCATTTTCTCATTACCTCAGTCGAGTCACAATTGAAACTTTGCACCAACTCTTGAGTGGCGTCGTGTTTTTTGTTTTTATTTTTATAATCACTGTGACTAGAATCCCATAATACAGGATAAGTTTCAATAGCTTGAATAAAATTAATAATTTTATCATTCGTCCAATCCATATTTAGCTTGGTTAATTAACAATGTACGCGCACAAATCAATGTTTTCACTCCGGTAGCGGAAGCAAGACTGAGTTCGCGCACAACAGGTTTGTACACGTCGACGCGAGTCCACTGCCTGCATGTGTGCGCGCACAAAAGTATACAGATGTGCGCGAACATTTCTAGAAAGATTCGCGCACAATTTGTTATTGTTTGCTTTAGTGAGTCGACCAGAATAAACATTTGTGTCGCACAATGTGCATTGCAGTGCCGCACAGTTCTGCACACTGGTGGAATCGCATCTTCACGTACCGCAAAAGATGACTGTCATATGAAAATAAAATTTTGCACGAACGTGACTCATACTCATCTAATACGGTTTAGTGAGCCTTCGCATCTTTTGTTTACTAGCATGCTAGTCGGAAAGCTAGTAAATAGTGTTTGCAGCCAGTCAGTACATACTGCAATGGCGCTTTCGTCTTACGAACTCTTCATGGGATACTGCCGAGCTCCTCTAAAAAACGGAAATACCTGACTGACAGTTTCAGCAACGAACTATGTGAACGGCGGCGTACTTATTTGTTCGTTTGTTTCTACTCTTTACTGTTAAATTTTGCAATGGGTGTTTATACGACAATCTCCCACAACCAACCACAATGAAGTGTTTATATGTGTGTAATGCCCGCTCCACACATTGGCCAGCGTTAACCGCATCGCCTAGTCCCTCTCGCTCTTTCCCATATTTTTTTCTGACGTCACAATGGTGCCGACTCGCTTCCACCTTAGCAATATTTGCCAACATTCGCCAACGTGTGTGTGTGTCTTGTTATTGCATTCGATCGAAAGAATTGAAATGCAATTTCGTTTATTTAATTCCAACGGAAAATGTTGACCTAACCGGGAATCGAAACGCAGAACCTTACAATGTAACATCAGGCAACCTAACCACTATGCCACTGGGCCGTGTTCTGGCCGTACTTCTCGCTTGCAACGATTGCAATTAAATACCAATTTACTAGAAAAGAGATTCATAAGTTGATTGCTGTTGTTCAACTTGACAATTTTCTCTAGTAATTTGAAAATTATTGTCGGCACCTAACTTACCTAATTTCGAAATGTTTAACCTTTTCTCTTTAATAGCGTATACATTTTAACTGCTTATATTTTTATTTTTTTAAAATCTAACTCGGTCCAATTGCTATCATAAATAAATTTGATTGCAATGAAACGCGTGTTATAATTACCAACAACCGCTATAATCAACGCTTTCAGCGTATTCAGATTAATGAACTTGTTAACACATTTTTAGGAAACGAATGGGTGAATAATTTAGTATAAAGTGTTAGAGAAAAATCAATAGGTACGCAGACAGTTAAGTATAAAACTAGAATGTTCCTAAAGACAATTATCAGTAATTTAAAATTCCGAGGTCGTCAGGACTCGCGCATACCTCTGACAGAATCTATGAATTATTAAATCGCTCAAATCCTCACTTGACAAACGCATGTGTACTGTACTGTACTATTGTGCCTATTTCAAAAATCGATTACCCACTTTTATAATAATGATTTACCTAACTGTTCATGTTTTAACTTGTGCCTATACTTGAAACGATTATAAAAAGTTGTAATGACATCGCTCTTTTTATCTTGTCATCGGCGTGACGTCACCTAGTTATAATATTATGCAAACTGAAATGATCCGTGGTAGAATTTACAATTTTTCCAAAATTAAAATGTTTCTGTTGAAAACGTAACACGCTCTTAATAATGATGCATATTTAAATAATAATATCTAAAGGACAAATAGTTTTATATTGAGGAAATACAATTTCTGCGATCCTGTTATGGTAATTTTGTGATTCGTTTTAATTATGATATTATTCAATGGCGAGCTGGATTTATATGTACCAATGTGCTGGAGGGAGGGAGAGAGAGAGAGAGAGAAAAAATAGAGCAAAGGGTGCAGAATGCCTGTGCGAGTTTCTATTTTTCAATTCCGCTGTGGAGTCATATTACTCCATACCTCTCCAGCAACTCCATATTATAAATAAGACAAAAACGAATTTACTAAGTGAAGTTTGTAGCATGCGACGTTTCAGTGATGTAGCAATCGCCGTTGTCTAGTCTAGCCTGGCCAACGGCGATTGCAACATCGCCTAAATTGGCACAGATATTATTTACAGTACTTATTATTTTTATTATTTCACTGTTACATATTGATAAACACAGTAACTCATTTGTCATGGGAAATCTCCTTGTTTAACAGTAATTCTAAGCATGTGATTTTACTAAAAATTAATTTTGACCGAAGAAAAATAATAAAAATCCCATAAAGAAAATACAAGTTTAGAAATATTTCGGTGATGTAACTTATAACCGACCTTATTAATTACCCTGACTAGTAATATAATTACCATACAAAAGTAGACTTGAAATACAACAAAAATAAAGCATCAGATTAAATAGTTCTTCTAACCCTTCATTTCTACCTTCTAAACCTTCTATTAAATAGCTCTTCTAAACCTTCATTTATTATCAAAAATAGCCTAAACATTTTCCTATTATCTGGCGTCATTGGGGCTAATTTAGATCTTCTAATAATAATATCTTCTTTTGGCCATGTTTAATACCGCATGGTTCAAGATTATTAAATTTCTTATAATAGGTAGGTAATTTAATTAACTAACGAGTCATTTCGTTCCGCTTGTTTGCGTCATTCTTTACACATAACAACACTGCAGCTAACATTAATTTAGACCTATAAAATTGTTTATTATTAGACAATTTCTGCGATTATTCCAAGAAACATGTTCATATGAATTAAACGCGCACGCTGTTGTAATTTAGCGTATTATGTGCTGACAAGTTTCGTTCGAATCTAATAATTGTATAACCTAATACTAAGGTACTGTCCCCTGCTAAGTTTTGAAATTGTTTTTGGTCCTTACTGTGTTTTTAAATTGTTTGTGTGCACTTACTAGATGCAGAATGGGCAGAACGAAAACTGTATTTGTGTTTTGTTTTGGGGGACTTTACTTCGATGGCATTTAAGTATTACACATCTAATAAGTCGGAAAATGTAAAAATCTATTTTTTCAAATCATCCTTTGGCTAGGTTTTGAAATAGGAATGCCGAGCTCTGTTTCCGCTTTTAAGGAAACCTATAAAGTTACACTTATAAATGAACAACGCCGGCGACCTTAACGTAAGACGGGCGTTACACGTTCAATCTGTTATCAGTTCAGTCCGTGACTTTGGTCAGACTAACGGGAAACTGATCGTTTATTGCGTTGACTGATGGACTGATCTATTGGACTTTCCAACATTTTGATAATTTTTATCAGTCCATCAGTCAGTTCATGATCTAACTAAATATTATTGAAACAGGGCATCCTGAAAATTATGGATCCAGTACCCTGAAGGTGTACCAGTTAATATGTAGCATCGTATGTACGTGGATAGGTTACATACGTGATTTCTTTTTCGGTTCTTTATAATGCTTTTAAGTATATTCTTGTAATAATGAACTAATTTATAACACATCTATTTTATTCAAAAAATACACTATAAGTATGAAATCAACACTCGGGAAACCACAATAATTATTATTTCAATTTTAAAACAGCGTACATAAACACTGATACAGACGATATTATAATATTTGGTTACAAATATTTGTATAAAAGTGTTATTTTCTAAAATACTTTAGTTGTTGTTTCAATCTTGTAAATCTGAATCTCACCATGGCTAAACACAAGGTATATTTACCCTGTTTGGTGATGATAAGAGTTGGAACTTTACGTGTTTGAGTTAAGTCGGTGTTGATTTGAGACACCCGAAGAGACGTTTTATTATCTAATCGTACATGGGATCTTGAATTCCTCCCATTTGTTTACGATGCATGTCTGCCAGCGTCAGCAGGTTTGTTTTGTGTGCGTTAAAGCGTCGCATGTATAATTCCGCTGCAGCGTCAATGCACAAACAAACGAGACTCATTTAAATTAAAATGAATTCTAATAATTAAAATTGTGGAGAAAAAAGATTGGATGGCCATGCTAAACTTTAGATCTGCCCTTCTTTCGGAAATCTTGCTTTCCAAAATCGAAACATTGGGCAGAGTCGGGCGATCCCTCAGCCACCTTTGTCGAATCACTTCAACATTTTTTTTGAAGCTTACTATTTGACTTTCATCGTTTGTCAGAGAATATATCTCGAAGACATGCAATTTACTCATATATGTAAAGTCGGTTGCCCAGTACCTTTCATAGGGTTGAGGCTGTTTTTTTTTGCATGAAATATACAATGACATGTCGGGTTGATTAATGGTAACAAAGGCGAGTGACATTTCTAAATGTCCAAGTAGTGAAGTCGGGTGGACCGTCGACATTTTTTTTTTACTATATCGCTGATCTTGGGAGATGAATACTGCCTATATTCAATTTCCTAGAGATTTATTTAAACACGTGGATTTATGTGTTTAAATTATGAATGTTTAAGTGGAAACATGTAATTAGCTTTATTTTTTTTTTACTTAATAATTCTGTAACAAATTTATTGTAACAACTGTATGTTTCCTTAAAAATAATTTAAAAAAAAAATAAAAAAAAAGTAGCATGCCACAAGAGTTAGTTAATTTAATGAAGTGATTGTTTTTAATTTTTTCATTATTAGGTATCATATCACATAATAATATGAAAGAAAAGCATAATTGTCTACGGAATTGAATATAGAATAGAATTTATTGAAGCATTTAGAATTTAATGAAAAATTTAGAACTTAGCTATAGAATGTATTGAAGCGTGAATGAATGTGTTATTAAGGAACCTCTAGGCGCAGAGCGGAACTAAATAAAGTCGACGCGGATTAAAATCTCGTCATTTCACCTTACGTGCGTTCTCGTGATTACATAACAAGAGATATTGCGATAAATAGAGTTCACAGCCATGACTGAAAATCATTGGGCTCCAAACCTGTGTAATTGTCTGTTTAAATATCCAAATTTTTCGCGAACTGGGCGCCAGCCCAATTCCGTGCATATTTCCGGTGTTTTCTGAAATCCAATATTTTGGAAAAAGTTATCAGAATACCTTTTAATATAAAGTTTATTTTGAATCTATAAATAATGTATGTCTCGAATGCAATAATATAACGGTAACGATAACTGTATTTTTTGATTCTCAACACGAATGTCGCTCGTAACTTTTCATCCAATCTCGTCCGATGCCATCCTTGGCTGGTCTTTACGGTAGGTACTTATTTTTATATTTTATATATGCTCAAGATATACACATATATGAGGTCGAATCCTCGTTGGCCGCGGCTAGATAAATCCCTCAGAACAAATACGTGATCTCATATTATAGCCCATTCGCCAGATTGCCTGTCTTGTTTGCTCTTGACCCATTTCACTCAAGGAAACGAAACGTCAGAGGGAGGACTAATCATTATATTTATTTTATTCATTTATTGGCGATTTAATATACGTACCCTACAGCTGTACTGTGTGATAAGTCTCTTTTTTGACCTTATTATCTATTCACAATCACTGAGGTATCTTACTGTAATGTTTTATTTACAAAATAGCGCTTCGTTTGAATCAAGTCTCTAATAATAATATGTAAAATTACAAACTATTTTTCAGCTTAATTATTTTGCCATTGTAATAATATTTTTTATAACCTTTTCATTGTGCTTGCAATTCCGACCGCTAGAAACCAGTTCCGAAAGAGGTATTGTTTAGGGTATATCTATTTCTTACTCTAGACTATTCTAAACTTCAAATCAATATTCTATCTGAATGGCTAAATGCAACACATGACATTTTCGCATTATATGTGTGTGGCTGCGTATTTTATATTAAAACAGATCATGTCCATCAAATAGCTGTGCATCATTGTCGAAAGAAAATGCGTTAGTTGCATCAGTTTAGTTATAATTAGTTTTTATCATCTAAAAAATAACACCCGTCTTGTAGCATTTAGCCATTCATTTAGAATGGCTTACACCTCCTAGCTATCTATACCTATTGTCATTTCGGTTAAGCACAATATATTTATGAAAGTCCACCATAGATTGGAGTTCTAATATATATTTTTATTTCTTTTCCAAATTTAGTCAAACTTACATCCGCTCTCGTGTCATATTATCCTTCCTAGCTCTTCTTAAAGTGGCTTGACAAATTCTCTTTAATTAATTATTTATTATCTTTTGTATCAGCGGGACACTTTGTCTCTTTTATAGAAAATCAATGTAACATGTCGATTTTTGCAATATGTAATAATATGTCGTTTCTCTCTAAAATCGGCAAAGATATCCGGTTCATAAAAAACATAATAATATACTGATGATTTTAATAGCGAGGCATGAAACGTGGTATCAGGTAGTGCTGTATTCTGTTTAATTTAATGTTGTATCAATTTTGTCAAAAATTTTGAGCGATTACGAAGAGGATTGTCCAAATAACTGGCCAACTCATAAATAATCTCATACAGCCCTGATAGTATCGTCGGCAAGTAATTACTTAACTATTCATATTTAAATTCAATTTAAGACTTAGATCTCAAGCTAATAAAAGATATATGATATATTTTATTAGCTTTGAGATCTAGAAGATTTGCGCTTTCATAGTTGTCATAAAAAGATAACCCGTGCCGTTTCATGCGGTGCGCTTTCAACGCTCGTGTGAAATGACCCTAAAGCTTTTATCATTCACAGGCACCGTGTCTGGTAACCCATTTCTAAATCATCGATTATATTATCGCGTGGACACATTAATTAATGAAATTACACGGAGTGCTCGAATAGCTTTTGAAGTACTCTATTAATCCGATGTTATGCTCTGAAATAAATGGGGAAATTATGCTACGATGATCATCTCGTCGCTGAAAACACGAAGTGGCGTAACGTAATCAAAAGTGTCATAACCAAAAGAAATACGTTTTGATCATTTGAGTGGCGTAATTTTTAAAATATAGACTACTAGTAGAATGGCCATCCACTGAAAACGACATAACTAGTTGCTATACAAAATACTCCTCACGTACAGACGTAATGTTTTTACGCCAGTTAGTGATATATGTATGTTTTTTTCTACAACTGTGATTTGGAATTTACACTAAATTAGTATTTAAAAATATAATTTTAAACTTTTTGGAAGCTTTCCAATGTCAAAATGAAGGATATTCAAGCCACAGTAGCATATGCTACGAAACAAGTCAGTGATTTATTAGTGCCAATACAACTGTAGCTATTTTCCGATTGGCTAAGAAAAAGCAGGCATACAAAGTATTATAATTGAAAACTAAAAATTAGATGAGATACTTCAGGAGTGCGAGCTTTTTAAAGACGAAAAAACGGAGGATCAACCCATAGATATATAAAGTAGACACATTAAACTGGACGAGGATGAAAGAATATTGTGTATCTAGAGAAGAACCAATTAAATTTTATTTAAAGACTCGCCGCTCTATAAAGGCCGACTACATAAATATACCAGTTTTTAAAAGATTGTACATGAGAGATTTGATTCAACGGAAATTTTCAAAACTAAGCATTAGACTTATACAAATTACATTATAAAATTTCAAAGCTAAACTAATTAAATTACAAAACTACAAAACTAAACATTATTAGATTTAGACTTATAAAAGTAAAAAAGCCAAATACGACGATTTAATGACTTATGCACTGGGTAAACCCCAATAATAAGGAACGATGATTCAACGTCCAATTCAACAAAAAAATACAATTTTCGTACATTACATTTTTTTTGTTTCATTTTTTGTGTTATTACATAAAATACACTATTGAATTTTGATGTTCAGTTTTGATAAGTTACATTTTTAAGGAATTTTACATAATACATGTTATTTTGTCTTTAAAAAAGTTTCCTGTATTTAGGAAATGTTTCTTGCAATAAATACTATGGCTTTTTAAGGACGATAGTTGTCAGTTGGTTGCCGTAACAAGAATCACGTCAATCGTGTTCAATTCTATTCGATCGTATAAGAGAGCTTTAGGTGTCTATTTTTGGCCGTATATTAGACGCTCGCGGTTAGGATAAGACGAAGAGCCATTTAGTATGTTTATTTTGGTATTTCGCCAAGTGTTACATTGTTTCTCTGATGTTCTTTCGTCTAAAGTATCGGTCGTTGTGCATTCGGAACAATTACGAATCTACGCGGTCACGGTTAACACGTCATTATGACGTCGTTTTGTCATGCTGCGAACAACGGATGACGTGGCACCGCTTGCAATGCTGCCTCGCGGTGAAATACGGGTGTTTAGAAGTAAATAGCCGCCTATGCCTCGTTATGAATAATTTCAGCGAGAAAAACAGCCATTGCATCGCTCAAAATTAAATGATTTATGTTTTAAATAATACTGTTTTGTCATGTTATTTTTTTTTATTAGATGCCATTAAAACAATTCTTTTCAAACATAAATGTAAGTATATAAAAAATAAAGTACTTAGCTAAGGAAAAGTAATACAGATTTGTGTGGTTGAATAACTGCAGAATATTAGTACGGCATAAAGAAGGTGCAACTTTTTTTCAAGCAATCGATCAGGATTTAAATCGAATAAATAAAAGAAGAGGCATTTTAACACTTGCATTTACGGCATTTTATTTACTTGTTTTACTTATCCATCCTAGATGAAATGAACAGAGTATATCTTTAAAATTATCTATCTATAAATAGGTATTATTATTTGCTATTTATATTATATAACCCTTTATACTATTATACATTATAAATATATTTTTACTACATTACTATAGCATGTTAAGAGATCTGTGTCAGGCTGCATCGATAAATGAAGACACCAATACTCAAATCAAAATTATTTTTTAATAGACCATACAAAATTTATTATAGTCGTGTGCGGAATAAGCATGGCTTGTCGATATAGTCTTGTCGTAGTATGTCGATATATTCTTGATTCATAGACATATATATATTCTTTTGGCAAACATGAAAAATAATTTATGAATCGTCTCTTAGAAGCAATGACAACGAATATAGTATCAACCTAGTGGATGCCCCTTTACATTGCAGGGATGTATTCAATGACATACAAATTAAAAGTGACGGGGGTGTAATTTAAAAAGCATTTATTTGTTATTAAGAAATGTTTATGAACTTTATATTTTACTGCAAGAGGGTCACTTAAACTCGGCATAATTGTTCTCTCGGTGTTTATTGATGGAGTAAACTCGTATGTAAAGTGTAGTGTGTGAATTATCTGGTTTTATTCTTCTTTAAGTCGAAAGTCTTTGTCGTGTTCAGTTTGGTTGGGCACTGTATGTCGATTGCACTGTCTTGTGTCGCGGTGATGCTTACTACAACCACTATAATCTATTGTGTCGTTCAAATGGTAGTACGGGATTGTCCGAATGTTTAGAGTCGTAGAGAAGAGGAGCGGTATGCTTTCTTGTGAATCACTCTGATAAGCCTCTTGAGCCCTTATCAGTGATCAAGATTAGTTTTCGCCGCAGCGTACCAGCCGATCTGTCCGTAACATATGTCAAGTGCATAAATACTATATCGATTTTAGCATGGTGGGGCTTAATATGCCACGTATATTCATAAATAAATATAATATTTTCTTAGTCTTGGTGCACTGGTGTCGATTTCTTTATGCTATCGTTAATTGTTGTCTATTTGAATTCCTAAATATTTAATACATGGAGTTCGTTATATTGGCTAACATAAACGGTTTATTCCGTCGCAGTCGTGTATTTCCAATATTTTGACCAGTTTCGGTTGTGTCCTAAAGTCAGGTGTTTTGTTTTGCCTATATTCAGTTTAGTAAATGTTCGTTCAACCACTCGTATACTTGTCTACGTCCAGCTGTTGCTTTTCGAATACTTTTCCCCGGGATCTGTCTTCGAATACAAATATTGTGTCATCTGCAAAGATACAATGTTTCCTGGTATGGCATGTGTACGAAAGTTTTTTTCCATACATTTTTATTGTGGTTTCATTAGAAAGGTGTTCTCTCAAGTTCCCGTGTAACATTTATTGATAGCCTCGTGAGTCCTTTCGTGCTATAAAAAGCACAAATTAGTCTAATTTAAATCAGACCAGACATTTTAAATCGTTAGCAAGAGTGAGATATTTTCCTAGCGCGTGATATTTTCAGCACAAAATATTTTTCAACCATTTCTCGATATTACTTTTGTGAGTTAGCAGCACTGATGGCGGATGACATACATATATAAAATAAACGAGACTATCATTCCCGGTCTGAATCACAAGTCTAGGTTTGTGCTGTTGAAAGTACAATAGGTCAACACTTAAACATTATTTTTAAAACATCATGACTTACAAAGTTAATAATGGAAAGCATCGCGTTTTAGATATAGCTTATGCAATGGAAGGGCCCGACTTTAGCTACTCGCCAAGCAAGGCAACTGGAGAAGCCTCAACTATTTTGATCCGGTACCGTCTAGCATGGATTTTAAAAAACTATCCTTCAATCTATTATATTTATAGATTATATTTATTATACACAGTTTAACACCTCGCAACCATCAGCTAATATTATGCCCAGCCACGCGGATGCTTGATAAGCATCGCTAATCGATTGTACTGTGCATTTTGCTTGGGTCATTGGAAGCTACGGATATTTCAGCCGGCCGATGCGTGGCGTAAATAAGCAGCTCAGCGGTTGCAAATAACGCTAAGCGTATCATACATAAAAGCGTAATTACCGCACCACCTGATCAGCTTTTATCGATGTTGTCTGGTTTTATGTTTTTTTAAGAGTTTACTGTATTTCTGTTGAATGGCAGCTTACCACCGCGGTAATTAATTACCTTGTCGTCATAATAAGCAACAAAACCGAGTTAGTTTTTCAGTCACAGAAAGTTAGCAATATCACCCACAAGACAATCTTAAAAACGATGTTTTTCACTAGATTGGTTATTCATATGTAAAGTTAAATTAGATTTACCTTATCTTTAATTTTATGGAACTGGCAAAAGGCAAGACGAAACTAAACCAAGGCCCCGCACGGATATCAATGAATGGGAAGAACGTTGTTCGAAACGGTGACGCTGTACTAACTAGCGATTAAAACCGAAGAAAAGAATTTTATTCTGTTCTGTATAGTCTTCAAGTTGATGACTAAATACCGATCGATGAGTTTCACATCCTTACTTTTCAAGAAGCAGGTATTCCTATCCATATCCATAGTGTGCCTTCCTGGTACAGCGTTTCACCAGGACTGAAGATATTATTAGAGGATTATATTATTTTAATATAATCTCCAGGTTAACGACTAACACATACAACTCGTACATTGTCAGAATACCTAGATCTCTAAAATGCAGACGACGCGATTCGAATGGTCCAATTCATTGATTGATGACTAATGCCATTTTTCTGTATAAATTGTTATGAAAATATTGAATTGAATTGAATTTAATTCCATTACTATATTTCACATGTTTAGGAATTGATGAATGAAACATCTTAATGCACACTTTTACAAAAACAATCTGCTTGTACAAATGGCGAACTTAATTTATACAATACATCTTTTTTTACAGTCAAGTATTGCAGGCAGTTGTACTCGTAATAATTTTCAAGCGTGGTATCTATTTTCATGACATGAATAAGAATAAAGCACACATAATTAAGTAATAAATAAATAAATACATATAATAAATATTATTATATTATGTAATAATATTAAATTCGACACAAGGAGAAGGCAGGGGTACATACATTATTTTTCTTGTCATTGATGACATTGGTAATTAATATATAAAATTGTCTAATATCTTTATACGGTTGTCTTTTTATAAAAAAATATTGAGAGATGAACTATAAGTTTGGTTATATTGTTATATAATAATAATAATAATAATATTTGCATAAAAATTTTGATACTGAAAAACAACACAATTGCAATGAAACATCCTCAGAACTATAATACATATATTATTAATCAAATTCAATAAAAAATATAATCCTAAAATAATACTTAATTAAAAATAATATATTGGTTAAATATTGCTTAAATTTTCGAATTTTCTGAAAATATCGTTTAAATTTTGGATATGTGTACATAGTTACATAGAACGACAACAATTACTGTAATTCGTATACTTTGATTGCACATTCACAAAATTACTATAATAATATTGAAAATATGGTTATGAAACTGCTTGAAATTTGCTTGTTTTGTTGGGGTATCCTACCACACTGTCACATTGAAAGGGTTCTTTCTTATAATGAACCAGCTGTGCGCTTTACTTAGTCGATGTAGTGAGATGATTCCATCTGCTATGGACATGGCCAGGACTATTGTTACATAAATGAAAGTTCTTGACAAAAGTAAATTATGTATAAAAGCTTTGAAAACGGATATGGTTAACTATGGGGTTTTAATTGAAAAGCATATGCGTTTGCACTCATACTTGTCTTGATATTATAAAATACACTACAATAAAAATACGACCTCCATTAAGTATCGATTCATCGATGATCGGCACGGGGAAGCGAGCGATATTCCGAGCTTGAATTAATTTCAAACGATGGATTATGTATGAGAATGTCACGAGAACGCCACGGTCGGATAGCGAAAAAGCGGCCTCGCTCCAGCGGAGAGTGCGGCGCTGCGACGGCCTCTAAGGATTTGCTTCAATCAGCCGGGGAAATGGTTTCTGCGTAATCTTGACCCTAATCCTGGATCATACCGACCGCCACCGCGTTGCTCGTCCTCGTAATCCGAGTTTCGGAGCTTCGACGTGCTGTGGAATCGGAAAAACGTGATCTGCATACCTACGCTGTGAGATGTGCGAGGGTGACTTTAGTATACTGTGTGGTGTGCGTTACTTTGAAATCCATTTTAAAATTGCAGATACTTATGTACTTCTTGCTAACGTATGTTGCATAACATTATTTTTAATAGATCCAGTGAAAAAAATATTGAAAATTGGTTTGTCATCATTGTGAATGTCTTGTTATTTGCTTTTATTTCATATTAAATTAAATCCCCCAAGATTAATATCATGTCCAAGTTTATTTGAAAATTTGAAAATAAAATTAATCTTTCAACTAACCATTAGGTTAGTTGTAAGATTGGCATTGGCACATGCGCGCGTTGCGGAAATAAAGAGTATTATACAAATAAGTTATTCTGCGTAAAATACAAACTACCACATCTAAAAGTAAGAATGCCAGAGTAGAGAAAATTGGGAAAGAAAGAAGAGAGAAAGGGAAGAACTGGTTACTTGTTAGAAAAGTAATACTTTTTGAGCTGAACTTTATATGATTCTAATAAAGGCGAGTGTCATATATTTGTATACATCGTTAATTTCGAAATACCTTTTTCGGATGTAGAAATTACAATGAATTGACTTATATCTACAATTGTATCAAAAATATGTAATAAAAATGTATAAGCAAGTCTTTCGAATACAAATTTTAATAAAAATACAATTACCAGTAAAGTTGTTATTAAGAACCAAAATGTTGTATTAAAGTACATCAGACATATAAAAAGAAAAGCTTAGATAATAGCGTTGAATAAGTAAAATCAACAAACAAAGAAACATGTATCCACACGCTGTAATTAGAACTACCAATGTGATCGCCTTGATCAATTGGTCGAATCCGGGTTGTTCCCTTCCTATGGGCAGTAAGTATTATCACTATTTGTAAATAGGTTCGATAACGTAATCAAGTAGCGTGGGTGCGAATTTTCGCTTCCGAGTGTCACTCATTACCTCTCGATTGCCCTAAGTGACGTTAGTTGGCACACCGATACACTCTTTTTTCTTTGTGGTACTTAGTCTTGACTCTCCTACTTTCTTGTTATATTTTTCGAACGATCGACTGATCGACGATTTCTTCGGAATATCTGAGAAAACGCGAGTTTACTAGTAAACGTGACATAAAACATGTTACGCTATCCTCTGTTGATTATGGAAAATTGAGTTACGTTTGTTGGAAGCCACGGAAAATTATTTTGACTTCCCCTCGCGAAGTAATAAGGGAAAGTTTTGGGATCGTGCAAATTGAATTTGAGAGTTCTCGTGAAGTGAGTTCTCTAGAACCTTAACCATAGTAAAATAACATCAGTAGGTCATCTCGAGCCCGTTTTCAAAATAAGTACCTACGCTTCGCCGAACCACCAGGGTTGCCACAGACAAGTTGTGATCCCATTAAAGCAGAAATGCAATTATTTATAATTATTATATACGTTTATGTATTTTTAGTTTATAGATCGAGTCAGTTCCCAAAATTGTACTGTAACAGAATATATTAGTGCTGACTTTGTGTGACAGCATTCATCACTTGTTGCATGTGTTCAAAATACCTACATTTTAGTAAGTTAAAGTAGGTACTTAACAAAAACGCATCTACCTACCTACGCACTTACATACCTATGGACCTACTTACCTAGACACATACTTACCTACACAAATAAACAATAAACGCTACCTCGTAAATGGAATTTCGTAAGTAACTGTACTTTAACGTTTTACTGTACTGAACACGTAAATGTAATTTTTGATAGGTTGCATTACAGCCTGTACAGAAAACATTCTACTTTTGTATACTTAGCTGTCGCGCGACAGCTCTGACTGGCTAGCACCGAGGCGCCCGAAAATCTATGTAGTGGTAGCGTACGGACAACAGGCGCTTGTATGAGTGCGAAATCGGTGTGAACTATGGCGATGTTATACTGTTCTTATTTTACTGGGAGCTAATGGGCCCTTGCTGAGTTGGCCACGAAGACCCATTCTGTTTCAGGGTCGGTCACACTCACGGGTCAACACCCATCGGATGGCCTCCACGCATGGGGTGCGAGCCTGGGTAGGACACTGGGTCAACCGGTCTCCCCTGGGAACAATCCTCTGGCGCTCCTGGACGGTCGGCGCACCGAGCGGCTCAAGCCAATCGATTGCGCTCTCCGACTAACAATCGGGGGAGTCTGGGAACTGTATTGTTTCCTATAGAGCGGGGGCAGTTGTCTACCTTACGGCGACTGCTCTTGAAATGACTATTGGCCATCCGATCCCGGTTCAGAGTCGGGCAAAGGACGCCTTGGTCCGCGACAGATTCGGTGCACTCCGTTTCACCGCTTCGTAAGGGAGAGGACCGCGCAAGCGACCTCGAACTCGGAACCAATCGAGAGACCGGAGAAATCTGGTCACAATTGGAAGTGAGGGCGCGAGTATCTCGAGCCCGCCGGGTTTATTCCTGGCTCACTCGCGGTAAGGCGTTGGACTCTCACGGGTTGTGACGTAGCTGGACGTAGAATGTACTGTCCAAAGTCTTCTTTCTACGTTCACTGCAGGGCGACAGAACGACTAATCGTTAAAACGTCCTGTGGTGACGGGCTCGCCCGTTGTAGTTGACACCGCAAGATGTTCTTATTTTACTATACCTTAACATATCTTCTCTGAAATTTTCCATGCGTGAAGGATCGGCATCGATGCGATTAACACAGTCCTGCTTCGCTGAATTTATACAGGGTTAGTTCTTATTGGAGAGCACCAGACAAGTGGGAGATTTTATATTAGGTAGTATTTGGTTTATAAGACATTATTCTACTTAAAAAACTGAGTCGAAAATCATTGTTTTTTATTTAGGCAATTGTTACCTATGACAAATTACTGCATATCCAAAAAATAACATAAAAAATACTTTCCTCGCTAAGAATGTCCTTATTAAAAACTCTTGATTCATTCATAACTCGGGTCTGGAAAAAAATTGGAGAAAATACAGCCCACGTAGGTACAGCTATCGGTCTTATTATCAGATGGGAGACCAAGAGATAACTACCATTACAGCCGCGGTTTGGACGGATTATGAAATGAATGATTGTCACTTTTCCAACATAAAACTACCAATCGAACATAAAACGGCATAATCTAAGACCGGACGAAATGTTTTCAAACTATTTCAGATGGTTTTATGTTCGACAGGTAGTTTTTTTTGCGGGAAAGATAAGATCGCTTACATTCCGCTCTAAGGCACTGCTCTGTATCGTTCGCACGACCTATTTTCCATTATTAGTTCACGAAGCCAATCGAGCCCAAATAATATGATTGATACGAGTATGCAGTCTAAATCGCTTGTGATGTGACTGGATGGTGCACGTGCTCTGCATTATAAACCACCAAGATCTTAGTTAAAGTATGCCATCTGTACATCTTTAGTCGTAGTAGGTGCTATTCTATTCATAGCTGTAGCCATGTATAAGAACGGCTGCGAAACGTGTGTTGCTTACGTTATTATTAATCTTTGTGGACATACATTTATCACGAAAATTGATCAATCTGTTAAAGACTCCAAAGTATATTTTGCGTTACGATTTTACCAACGCGACGATAGGCATATTTTCTTATCTAGATTGATTTAACTCTGAGAGAAGTGCGTCGATGCGTGGGGTATATATGTATACCTACACCGCAAAAAAAAAAAATATAGTAAAAAGCTTGCCCCATTTTTTTCGCCCCGCTTATGTAGAGCGTTGGCGTCGGCTGCTGTGGACTTACAGCAACCATCGCAATGTATGGAAAGAGTGCCACATACCAGCGCTGTGAAGACGAGCATTTAGAACTGTCGACTACAACGGGCAAACCCGTCGGTGAGCCTAGAAGACTGGGACGAGTACAAACCTACCGTCCAGCAAAGCCAACATGCCCGTCAGAGGCCAACGCTGTACGGCGAGGCACCGGGTAGGTGCCCGGCGGGCAGCCTCGCCGACCCTAGAATTACAATGGGTCTTATGGCCCGAACTGCACGAAACCGTTAGCTACCTATGAAGACGAAGATCAGTCGTTAAGAAGGAGATCCTGCATCAAATACCGATAGTTTTCCGGGCGGAATACAGAGGTGTTTGTAAGCCCGCTATTCCACACTCAAGGAGTAGATTTCATTTCATTTGTTCCAGCATGGTGGATTGGATTGGGACATAAACCACATCTATCACCCGGAAATGATCTAACGACTTCTTCCGAATCGCTTTTCTACTCGGAGTTTAAAGACCAATCCACTCGAGAACCTCAATAAAGTGTAGATACGGGCAGTGCAGGATTTAAGTATAAGCTACACAAGCTATAGCTTAGGGCCCCTACTGTCTTAGGGGCCTCCAAAAAAAATGTCCGAGTGAGCAATTGTCATATATACTTAAATATACTGCAGCAATAGCTAAAATAGCTTAGGGCCTTATCAAGTCTAAATTCGGCGCTGAGTACGGGTGTTAGGGTGCTGACTCTCGATATTATATAGTTACAGGAATCCCAGCAAGTGAATGCTGTACTATGTATAACTTTAATATATTCCAATTTTATAGAAGAAGTATAAAATGAATCGCTATAAACAGCCTTGATAATTGCTACATATTGATTATATATCATTGCTACATATTCTCCATTCATAATTAGTTGCCAGGTATCCACGAACGCAAGTAGCCGATTTTGCCAACGGTAGTATCCTAAAGTAGCCATTTTCCATTTGATATCGCCCACAAAAGTCGCCTATATATAATTTTCTTTTATAAAAGGAGGTAAAACATAATCATAAAACTTAATTATACACCTAAGATAGCTTTATCAATGTTTTTACCAATCATATACTATTTCCAAATTTGTCTTTTTACAAGCTTTTATTTACTTTGCAATGTTTGTTTAGGTCAAATCTTGCAAGCAGAATTAGAACCACTTCCTCTTCTGCTACGAAGTTGATTTTTTTTGTCCTTCATATAACTATTTATATTCGGAGAGGGTCGGAGTGGTTGCCTAATCGGCGACTTAGTAGCCGCAAGTCTTTTTGGTTTGCGAGTGTGGGGTCAGAGCTAGGCTAAATGGCGAAGTTGACCTAACCTGGCAACACTGTTCATAATCGCGGGAGCTAATGGGCCACGAAGACCCATTCTGTTTCAGGGTCGGTCACACTCACGGGTCAACACCCATCCGATGGCCTCCACGCATGGGGTGCGAGCCTGGGTAGGACACTGGGTCAACCAGTCTCCCCTGGGAATCAATCCTCTGGCGCTCCTGGACGGTCTGCGCACCGAGCGGCGCAAGCCAATCGATTGTGGTCTCCGACTAACAATCGGGGGAGTCTGGGAACTGTATTGTTTCCTATAGAGCGGGGGTAGTTGTCTACCTTACGGCGACTGCTCTTGAAATGACCATTGACCATCCAATCCCGGTTCAGAGTCGGGCAAAGGACGCCTTGGTCCGCGATAGATTCGGTATACTCCGTTTCACCGCTTCGTAAGGGAGAGGACCGCGCAAGCGACCTCGAACTCGGAACCAATCGAGAGACCGGAGAAATCTAGTCACAATTGGTAGTTAGGGCGCGAGTGCCGCCCGCCAGGTAACATACCTGGCTACTCGCGGTAAGGCGTTGGTCTCTAACGGGTTGTGGCGTAGCTAGACGTCGGATTTGTTATGTCCAAAGTCTTCTACGCTCACTGCACGGTCGATAGAACGATGAATCGTTAAAACGTCCTGCGGTGACGGGTTCGCCCGTTGTGGTTGACATCTCAATATGTTCATAATCGCGCGCAAGCGCTGATCGCAAAATTGCAGTAACGAAGGAACATCGAAGAGAATCGTTTTTTTTATAAAATCATGGATAGGGAAGGGTGGCATGGGTCACCGCATCTTAAGGGGTCGTATACAGTCAGTTGCGCATACTTATTTATTTTACCACTACATATAATATTTCGTATATTTTTCTCGATTTTATCTAGTTTTAAAAATAATATGAAGAATTGCCTTCACACATGACACGATTCGTTATTTTGCTGTATAATGTATCTTGTATGGCGGTTGGTTGGTTATTTTTGCTTGTAGAATGTCGGTAGTGTACTAATCGGCAGAGAACGAAACAGACAAAATATGCTAACAACACCAGCGGCGACGACGGATCCGTTAAAAACGGTCCTGTAAATATGGAGCCTCTGTGTGAACGGGGTCTAACAGTTCTAATTAATATTTCTCCGGGTTTGATTGATACATTTTGAGATAACAGGCCAGCCAGAACCGATACTGTTCGCATCTAGCTCACGTTAATCGCGTTGCCTGCTCCTACTGGAAGATTTGCCGACAAAGCTCCATCGCCTGTCCACTTTAAATTCCCGGGCGCGGATTGCACGTTCTTTCATCTCTCCACTATTTATAGGGCGAGCCGTTCGATTCTGTCAGTAGGCGTGAATTCATAATATTACAGCTACTGAATGATCGGAAAATTTGTCAAACATATAGCCGTGTATTGCGGAACGGTTGCTTTTAAAGACGCCCACTCGCTTTCTATAGTATTCGCTGTTTCAGAATTTTATATCAAAAATATTGTGTAATATTGGACAGATCTATCAGAAAAATAAATCGCAGAATTGAAAAGCTCTATAGGTCGACCAAGTCGTGCGACGTTAGTGATGACGTGCTTACAAACGACACAACAGACGGGAGACCGAATAAAAAACATCAAACGCGGTTTGGGAAATATTAAAATTTATTTATCTTATCTAATAAGTTTCTTAATTTAATATTTATATTTTTATTGACGATAAAGGAGGAGAAACATAATATCACATCGACAAGCAAATAATTTACAGTAGACTGCGCATAGACCCTTGTTTTTTTTTAAATAATCAATTATGTACGATGGTGATTTTATATACAGATGTACGGAACTTAAAATCCTTTTTCACGTGGATCTTCGTTATAAAGGAAAAAATATTTTATTATAAAAACTTGAAATAAAAATGGTTTTACCTCGATAACCAAAGCCTAAATCAAAAAATGATGTACCTACTGGACATTATTTTCAACTTAGTTTTTCTTGTAAAATAGCTGCCTCAAAAAAAAGGTAACTTCTAGAAAAAAACATTGTTTTGTTGAAAAACCTAATGTAATCGTTTTTTTTGTTCAGTTTGGTGCTAAGTCTATTTTTAAGACTATTTTTTGGGATCTAGTTTCATAAAAATAAGGTACAGAGCCCTCGGCGCGGGAGTCATACTCGCACTTGATCATTTGATTTGTATTTTATATTACTATTTTTATCATGAAATATTTTTGATTGAGAGTCCTCAGATTTTTTTATATTATTCGTAGTGTATCATCCATTAGCTAATTGTATAATACATATATTTTGTTATGTACATAACTTTATGTTTTATTATGTATACTAATATTTATAAGCTACGCCCAACTTGAACGTGTACGTTAGCCATTAACGGGAGCGAGAGCGAAGCGATAGATGTTCTTCCCCCATCTGCTCTAGCCGGCTTGATCGACCTTTAGAAATATAAACATTGCTGGTATAGAATGTCAGTAAATCTACAATACTATGCTGTTATCGATTAATCTACAACTTTTATGCTGTATAGGATTTATTATCAAATACAAAGTAGTTATGACCTTATATTATAGTTATAACTTTCATCTACTCAAAAATACCAAAAAAAGTAATGTCATCCCTTTAGTACACAATTCACTATCCCAAATCCTATTATACGCTTCACGTTTATTAATAGGTTTCTGGGTTGTGCGAATAACACCGATCAGATGTAATTTGCATACCGCATTATTTTCGTGTGTAAATATATAGTCGGCATCGGCGGCCAAGTCTACTATTCCACTTCCGCATACATTGGCCAGTCTTGATAGAGCAGAATGAGCGTTGAACAAACCACTCGAATGTTATAAATAAGACAAAACGAATTTACCGCGTGACGTTTGTAGCAGCCGACGTTTCGGAAATGTCGCAACCGCCGATGTCCAAGGTAGTCTCTAGTCCAGTCTACCCTGGGCAACGGCGGTCGCAACATCGCCGAAACGTCACGTGGTACAGACTTCACGCGGTAAATTCGTTTTATCTCATTTACAGTGTCAAACATCCGCGATAGTCTTCGGTTTCACTTGAATGTTGTTTGTGATCGTATAGTCCGGTCGCATGAACCCGGCGTCGAAAGTGAAAGAAAGATCGACGCCCCACTTGCTCAACAGCCATTGAAGCGTCGCGTTGGTAATTCTTTCTATTTCGCGGTGCTCTTGTTATCGTGATCGAATTAGTCTGTCGCCACTTTCCCTAGACTTTAATCTGCGGAGAGCAATGACCTACAAAACTGAGGCTAATATAGTACTACATACTAATCAGAAGCTAAACTTCTACGTGCTTCTTAGAGAAATGTTAGGAACCTGTCATGCATGCATGGCCTTTCCACTGCACTGAGATGCTATACAATTTGACTCTGAGTTCGTTAAAAGACTTCTTCATACAAAACACCCATGCAAATTACTCTTCAATTTAATCAAGCTATTGCCATAAGACTTTAGCATGAAGTTAATCGCACAGGGTGCAGATGGAATAGATATTTTTTAAATGTTTAATGTGAAAGTTATTACGCTTTCAAGTGTTACATAAAATGATCGTTTTTTTCTCTTATAACTTTCATATTTGACACTTTATTAAGAATCTGTTCAGTCAGCACTCGGTATAATAAAGTCATCTAACGCAATGCTAAATTCACGATTTTTCTGTGTAACCTTCGCGCTCGCGAAGCAATCAACTTCAGTTACCTCACGCGAACAGGACTGACGCTTTTCTGTACAACGAACCTAGTAGATATTTGTGGCCAAAACTGCGATGGTTTTATTTATGCCCTTGAAGTGATCAGTTAGATAAAGAGTTTTTGGCCTAACTATTAATGATGACATACAAAGAACATGTGTCGTTATACAAATGATTAGAGACAGGGAACCCCACGAACATGTTTAAAACTTTGCACTCCGCGCTCTTGTTTTTTTACTTAAGAGTGGAGCAACTCCGAGACATTTTTCTTGATTGACTTTGATTTTCTGTTTTATTAAATAAAAGATCTTAATTATTAATTTATTTATTTTATTAATTTAGTTTGTGGTAAAATAAATGTAATTTGAATTAATTTTTTTTGTCATTCAACATTATGAATCCGTGGCTTATTTGGACATGTGTTACAATATTCATTTGTTTCATGTCTTCCGGAATTAATTTTCCGCTTAGAACGCACTACATAGTCCTTGTACATCTTCGCATTACATGAAGTTTTCCATTTAATCTGTCTCCGAAAATGGCACGATGTTGGGGCACTGATAGCAAATGGCGCAATAGCGGTGCCTACGGAGTTGGGGCACTGATAGCAAATGGCGCAATAGCGGCACCTACGGAGTTGGGGCACTGATAGCAAATGGCGCGATAGCGGCGCCTATGGAGTTGTGGCACTGATAGCAAATGGCGCAATAGCGGCGCCTACGGAGTTGGGGCACTGATAGCAAATGTCACAGCAGCGGCGCCTACGGAGTGCAAAGACTTTGAAAAGGGTTTTTCGACGGCGAACTGAGAACGGGCGAACTATACGATCTGATTCAGTTTGACCCTAATTGGTTTAATATTTCGAACGAATAATAGAATTGTTGTATTAATAAAAAGCTTTCATTGACATGAAAAAGGTTTTCGTCGAAACACTATAGGTATAGGCCGCACCAAATTTCTCGGCCTCTCGCCCACATGCTCACATCGAACGTATTGCATTTATTGAACACCAATGCACTGCAACCAAGAAGGATATACATTATAAATAGTTTAAAGTATTAGGATTTCTATCCTTTTTTGGTTTTAGTGTCTTGATGTTCAATAAACGAAATAAGTGTGATCTAAACATGTGGGCGAGGGACCGAGAAATCTGGCGCGGCCAGTATATATTCTTTTTTAGTTCTTTGGTACCAAGTTATCTTTATGTCGTGATATTGCAACTACCTTTCGACTATCCAAGTTGGTTTAGATTCTTGCGTTTTTATAGTTACGACTTACGACCGACTGTTCTTTATAGTTACGACAAACGTCGAACTGAAAATACGATGCGTGGCTTTTGGCCGGTCGTAGATGTATCTACTTGTGTCTGACCGGGCGGCGGCCGCTCGCGGTTATTGCGCTGGCCGGAAACATCAATTCGCGTAAATAGATTTATGGACCAATCGCGCACGTGTTCCTGTAAAATATGAATCATGCCGCTGAAATTTCACTGCTGGAGCACTGTGTCTTCGATAGGCGGTGTATATGAATTTACTGACTGATTTTAGAATGAGCGAATCGGATTAATGAATGATTTGTGCCAGCCGGTAGCGCTCCTGACATGGTAAGCCGATTGCACCGGGGGGCACATTCTTAAGGTTGAGGAGCACAATGGGGGGAGAAGTAAGGCAATCGACCATTATACTATACATTTTAGAACCGATATAGAAAAGTAAGAGGGTGACGACCTAGGATTATGAGGGTGTAGTAATGTATTTGTGCCTATCTGTCCTTTCTTTCGCTCGTAATATTCTTCAGTGGGTGGCCATCATATTACGACCACCATGCAATTTTAGTACTAATTGACATATTTCAATATTCCTAGACTTTTTGACTGTAATATTCTCTGATATCCACATTGTTTAACAGCCCTACCTTTGGGTTATTATTATTATTATTCAAGAAGTAGGTCGATCTTTGTTTTTTTTTCTTCATTAGATTTCTCCATGACAATACTTATTTAAAATATACCAGACAAAATATGAGCACTTTATATAAACGGTTTTTATATGGCGGTTTTATATAAAGTTTGTATAGTTTTTTTATATATTTTAATATATATTTTTTTAATATGTAACTTCTATATTATTTCTATATGATAATATAGCGGACGTATCACGTACGTTCTAATAGGTAGGATGGGTAATAAATAAATATAAATAGATATTTTTTTTCTAGTTTAACATTCAATAAGGTCCATTTTATACCTTGAGTCACGTTATTATTCAAGTTAATATTTATTAATTTGACTAATACCATAGTAAAATAAGAACAGTATATATCTCCATAGTACGCACCGATTTCGCACTCATACAAGCGCCCGTTGTCCGTACGCTACCACTACACAGATTCTTGGGCGCCTCGGTGCTAGCCAGTCAGGGCTGTCGCGCGACAGCTAAGTATACAAAAGTGGAATGTTTTCTATACAGGCTGTAATGCAGGTTGCATCAGAAATTACATTTACGAGTATTTACATTTTCGTTACGAAATTACATTTACGAGGTAACGTTTATTGTTCAATTGCGTAGGTAAGTATGTGTCTAGGTAAGTAGGTGCATAGGTATGTACGTGCGTAGGTAGGTAGATGCATTTTTGTTAAGTACCTACTTTAACTTACTAAAATGTAGGTATTTTCAACACAGGCAACAAGTGATGAATGCTGTCACACGAAGTCAGCACTAACTTATATATTCTGTTACAGTACAATTTTGGGAACCAACTCTTGATCTATACACCAAAAATACATATACGTACATAATACTTATAAAGAATTGCATTTTTGCTATAATGGGATCACAACTTGTCTATTGTGTGTTTGTTGTGGCAACCCTTGGTGGTTCGGCGAAGCGTAGGTACTTATTTCGAAAACGGGCTCGAGATGTCCTACTGATGTTATTTTACTGTGCTAATACTTCTTTGACTGTTCAAATTGCTTCTTTAACATTTTCAAATGTATTAAAAAGTAGTCAACATATATTATTTTGGAGTATTGGAAATATTTACTGCGATGATGACGCGGTCCACGCTAATTTGGGGCATCATACTGAATGTTAAATTAGAGAAAAATGATCTTCCATTTTATTTATTCATTAAAATTAATAATGGATAATGTATTCATATAGATGATATGGATTAATAAAGATATAAATAATATGGATTAGCAAAGATGAATAATAGACCTATGAAGTTATTTAAAAGTTCAGAAATATTGAAAAAATCTAATTAGTAGGTACTGAAATTGCATGGTGGTCCTTATGTGATAACCATATACTGGAGTATATTCTGTTTTTTTGTTCGATATTTCTTTGTATCGTTGATCCACTTGGTGATCTAATTTATAATACTTGTTGCAATGCTTTCCACTTTCGCGTTTCTCGTGCCAACTCTTCCCATTCCTCTTTCGTTTTGTCACAGTACCCCATGTTATAATTAAAATAGTCTTTCGCTGTCTGTCAGTTTTCCTATTTTCCGTTTGCCTGCGATACAAAATCGCCATGAACGAGACAAATATACTCCCAATTTATTGAATTTGTAGATCGTACGATTGCGGAGGCCGAATCGTAACCGATAACGAATAACTGACTGTTTTGGCTATATTTCGGTACTCGCTTCGTAAGCGGTGCACGCAGCAATAATAGCGTATTGACTGGCGGAGATTAGGAGAGGCAGAGGTAATTAAGCGATAAAACAGCAGCGTCACATCAGCCTTGGCGCGTCGACGACCCGGCAGCGCAGCAGAAACGATGATGCCCTCATTGTGTCTTCCGTTCCGAAAACTAATTGTCACGCGATTGACGAGCGTTAGAATTTGCATTCGGGGCCTACATTTCATGAATTTTTTGAATTGTAAGATGTAAAATATGAACAGTGGACTGTTATGATGAAGCATATAATTATCGTTTTAATGGGTGCACTTGGAATGCAAACCATGAAAATTGCGTTATCAACAAAACGCAATGTTCTACCTTTAACCATTTACGTAGTAAGGTTGATCCCTGTTTTCTTATCTTTTTATTGTTGTTGATGCCGCCGATGCGGTAAAAACAAATAATGTTTAAGCAAGCGTTTTTCTAGATTACTGTGTATTTCGTCGTCGTGGCGAGAAGTACCTATCTCAGATTTTTAGCAAAAATGACTTAAAAATAGTACCTATATTTATTTTCTATCGAGGTATAAAGACCCCAGTTGTATCTAGCTAATATTTTCTGGGATAATGAAGGTGGAAAAGTACTAAAAACTACTATTTCACAACTTCCCTGATACACTTGAAGCACCCCTTGGCCTAACATTTAGGATGCGACAGCATTGTCCCAAAAGGTAAACAAAACTGCCGAGCGTTCAAGTCATTCCACGAATCAGCAAATCTGTCTTACATTTGTTCCGGTTGGCGTACCACGTGCTAGGCCCGTAATAGTCAGTTTAGGCTCGAATGTTGTACCACGGGCCAGGCACGTGATAAACAGTTTTGGCTCGAAAACCTGACCATGAGCCTCACACGTGGTTCTAGGCGAAAGGGTTAATCGACCCAATGACTGCATTTGGTAATTTTTCAACAGTAATTGGAGGAGATGTAAATATTTCCAAAATTCATGCAGAACTATTGATAACTGTGTAAACATACGAATCAGTACATTCAAGCTAGCAATCATTCAAACAAAACAAAAAAAAACTCAAAATTTAAACCGGACACACTTAGTTGGAAATGGGTAACATTCATATCATCATAATTATTTTTTTTGCTCAATAGTAGATATTAGCTAAGTTGATTGGTATTGGTGTTATACGGATTCCTAAAGTAACGCTCTCCTTCTGCAATAATGGCCAAGTGGAAATACTGACGTTTCCACATTACAATGCGTTGTGTTGTAGTGCAGTGGTGTTACTGTTATCACATTACGTATAATGGCGTTTTCACATTACAATGCGTTGGTGCAATGGAGTTACTGTATATACATCACATTACGTACAATGTCGTTTTAACATTACAATGTAGTGTGATCGAGTGCAATGGTGTTACTGCTATCGCATTACGTATAATGGCGTTTCCACATTACAATGCGTTGGGATCCAATGAAATGCAATGGCGTTGCTCAAATAGAAAATTTCACGATGCGTGGCTTTCTTACGTAAATTTACGGGTGCAACGTAATTTCTGTCCACAATTACGACTAGTAAAATAACTTATCTCCGTGCATTTGAATGAAAATATAAAATCCTCATTATCCCAAAAGTAACATTTTGTCCGTTAGGCTCCACTGCGACGGTTTGTGTCTGGAATCAGCTTCGAGCTCAAACTCAAAAGGGCCGAATTCAATTTTGCAATTTGCTCGGCGTTGCAAGCAATCTAAAATGGGTTTGTTCCGCGGCGGCGGCAAACTACATTTAAGCCCGGAACCGTAATTAGATTGCTTTTGCAACTGCTAACTCGTTCGCTCCGATACATCTATAGCAGTCATAGTCGATTCTCGCCTTTATATTTGGCCAAAATGGGTTTTTATCATGTGGGTGTCAGGGTCAAGGCTGTTCATTTAATCATCCAAAGGCAATGACTTCTCATTATGATTTGATAATAAAATAGCCATGTAAATGGTTCACGCTGAGTCGATAGCAAACTATATTTTCTTATATAATAAGAAATGTATTAAAATAAAAGTTATTCACAATCGATGACACCGTTCAATGAAATATATTTCTAAGGAAGTCTCTTACATCTAAATATAATTGTAGCGGTTGAATTATAAAGTAAAAAATGAAAAAAAAATATTAAAAAAAATTAAGACAATATTTTGAAGCAACACTTTTTATGAAAATCCCCTTTTTTCGACCAAACTGATTGAATACGCGAAATCAATTGCAGGGATTGCAGGGATTTTTATTAAAAAAAACACAATGTATGCACAAATGGCGGACTTATCTCTATAGCGTTATATTACAGCCAGTTATCATAATATAAAATCGAAGACTATCGCGGTTGTTTGACATTATAAATAGGATAGAAAACGAATTTACCGCGTGAAATTTGTAGGACCCGACGTTTCGGTGACGTTGCAGCCGCCGTTGTCTAGGGTAGACTGAAGAGCTACCCGCAAAACAACCGTTGTTTTGCGGCCTACCCGCAAAACAACGGACTGACAGCTCTTCAGTCTACCCTAGACAACGGCGGCTGCAACGTCACCGAAACGTCGGGTCCTACAAATTTCACGCGGTAAATTCGTTTTCTATCCTATTTATAAAGCCAGTTATCAGTTTCTTTGCCCCTTTTAAACGTCCCTTACAATATCGTCTGTTTTTTTTTTCTTCAAATAATCGCCTCCTGTAAAAAATAAATAAATGTGGCTTGCAGTATTGTAGCTTTGTAGAGACGATATGTGGAAGCACAAATTTTATAATCACAAGCTAAATCGCAGAGCGAAAACAATCGACCCGGAAAGATAGGTGTATTATTGTTTAACCACACTATGGCGCATTTATGTCGAATGGCATTTATGTCGAAGCTAGATCGCGTGATAAAAGAACCGCTAAGAACTATCATGTACGCGATACGGTACACCATCAAACCAATAGACCAAACGTGAAATCGTGCTGCAAAGAATATAGGCAAATGGTTAAAATCGCGACTAGTAAAATGATCACTAAAAGTTGCTTTACATCAGCGGTAGTCAACCTTGCTGTGCAATCTGACAAAAATCCTACTATTAGGATTGTTTTGTTCTTAGGCTCCACGTCCACACGTTTTTTTGTACTTAGCAATAAAATATACAGGTGAGTTCTAATTAACCGACATCCATCAGTACAAACAAATACGCAACTTTTGTTTGTTTTTTATGTGAGTTTTTTTTTGTTATCAATTTAACTTTTGAATTCGTTTTCTATCCTATTTATAATTTTGAATAAAAGTTAAACAAGCTTTGAGCGCGCTGCGCCATTTAGCAGTGGGTAAAATATTGCGAATAAAAAGTATAGCGATATTTTACCTACCGATAGATGGCGCAGCGCGATTAATGCTTTTTATACTTTTTTCGACAAATTAAATTATTGAAATGTTCAAAACAAAACTTGAAAAAGTTTTTTTTTTGCCATACATTTGCCCACAATAAACACTAATATATAACGGCGGCGTATTTAATGACAACCGACTTGCCGTTGTCACAGTAAACCGAGAGAACAGTAGACGCACTCTCGAGCGACAGGGCATTGCGGGGATAGGGTACGAGGGAAGTGAGCAGAGGGGTACGTCTTGACGAACGCATTTGGTTAGCGTTCCGCGCGTGCGAAGGATGGCGAATTTCTCAAACGTTTGAACATCTGCGCCGGCGGAGTAGTAAACATGTGGCGGCCATATGCGATCCCTTGGACTCGTGACGTAGCTCGCTTCGTTTTCAATTTTGTTCTGAGACGCTCCTGTCTGGTATACTGTGCCGTAAATGGGGGGAAGGGGATAGAACCGATTTTGCATGAATACGGAGATTACCCGCCGCGGCGTTCCAGAGGTTTAAAATGCACTTTTTTGGCTGAACTTTCAATAAGTATTAAATACTTCTGCGTGTGTAATTTCGTCAGTACTATAGTAGAAAATGCTTCTTAGCGCTCAAATAGTACCTAAAATCAATCGAAAGTTAGCAAACTGCAAGCGATTTCAAACAGCGTTTGTATGGGCAGAGCGGCGACTAGCGCCAACTTCGTATATGTATGGCATGAGTCGTTTCAGCGCGCAAGGTGAACAAACCCAACCACCTGCCCCGTAGTTCTGATTCCCTCGGTCGCGCGGATTATACAATACGTCTGCAGAATTACCATTTTTAATAGGGCCACGTATACAGCGCGGCGCGGCTGTGGTGTCAGCGATGCGAGATGATGACGTCAGTAAATCTGTGATGACGTGCCCGTCCCCCTTTCCTCCCACAATCCCGCGCCCCTTCCAAGGTTGCATGGTCCGTATATGCAGCAACAGCATTTACTATCGCGCGCGGTTTTACGAGTAAATAAATCGGTCGAACCACTTTTGCACTACACCATTAGCAAATTTTCGGATTAGCACCTACGTACGTATCTGTCTCATCGATATATCGATGATATGTCTTAGCTTCGTATCCGATTCGAATGACTGAATAAGAATCGAGATAAAATCATTCGTATCTCAAGTTTCATCAGCTTGTTGCATTCTCGAGTTTAATGTGGTTTATGCGATTTATTTCATTCAGAAAATGATATCAGGATGAGTTTTAACTAGTCAGCACCCTTCAAGGGGGTGAATCAGTACGAGCAAATAAGCAACTTTAATAAAAAATAGGAAAAATAAAAAAAATATATTTTTTCAGTGTTTTGGGTTTGAGCGCGCTGCGCCATCTAGCGGTAGGTAAAACATCGCTAATAAACAATATTAGCGATAATTTACCCACCGAATGGCGTATAGTGCTCAACGTTTTTAAACTATTTTAATTTAAAAAATAAATAAATAAAGTTGTTTTTTTGCGTTTTTTTTAATCAAAAGTTGCTTACTTGCTCGTATTGATTCACCCCCTTCAAGGATACCGGTTAATTAAAACTCACCCTGTAAATAAACCCTCTATGACGCAACCTTGAAGTTTTTCGTCAGATTTTACCACGTGGCCAACATTTACCAAACCGATGTTTTTAATAATTTTCATCGAAAAGAGCAAATTATAATATACGTTCGTGTTATTTTCGGGCTGATGGATGGATGTTTGTGTTTTGTATATCGTTATACAATGCTGAAACGACAGCACTAACAGGTACAGACTAAGGATAATTTCAAGGCATGACTTAAACGTGTGCAATATTAAAAGATTTTCTATTTGAATCTAATTTCAAGGCGAGACGTAATGAACGTCAGAGATGTTGAAAAATAATTTAACTACGTTGAATACAGTAAGGAGGACATTAGATACGCATTCGTAATACATTACACTATAAAATCAATGGTAATACCTATAAAATTACGATTTTTAGTACGATTGAGCGTTTTTAAAAATAGGTGCCACGGAATGCATTGTTGTGTTTTAAATACCTATTCAAGACGTATTCACGGTTGTCAAATTGCACATCGTACATAATTAGCTAAATTTAGAGCTACTGCAAGCATTTTGTTGTGCTACAGCTAGAAGAATGTAACTGTTCTGCAAGGCGTTTGACGTTGCTCGTCACAGTATTTCCTTTAATGGGCTCTCTAGACGATCAAGCATGCTTGTCAAGTTTCTCGTCGCGGTCTGGGAGGTAATCGTAAACCACAGGAAATATGCATTTTTTTATATTTACCAAAAATACCTAATTTTGTAGTTTTATACCAGGGAGTCACGTCAATTAGACGCAATTGAATGGTTGATAACTGATTAATGATTGATTGATTGGTGATTGATTTATTGATGATTGATTGATTGATGATTTACGTCATGAGACTTGACACATGACTTCACGTGAAGATGTCACCTATGGTATTATTTTTTTTTTGAATATTTGCATGTTTACTGCGGTTTACGATCCTCTCCCAGCCCGCGACGCGAAGCTTGACAAGCATGCTTGATCGTCTAGAGAGCCCTTAACATTGAAGCAATTACTGGGTAATATATATTTATCACCTTGGGATAACATTACCTACCTGCGATCGCACCTAAAAGCGATAATGACTTGCGCGTTTTCTTGACCGCTACTTACAGTACAGGATACGTGGATCCAACCAGTCTGCTACGTAAACATAATGATTTCATCATTTTGCATAATAAAAAGTTATAGTCATAGTCGTAGTAATAAAATTAAGGGGGGATTTAATGATTTAACTATCCCGGTTTAAACAACAATAGTATTGTTTGTTTTGCTTCGTACAGTATTGTATCTCGCGGCTGCAGCTTCCTATTATATATTATAACAATAATTTCTCCGATTCAAATTGCAGCGGCGCGGTGTTTCCGTCCGCAGTTATTGTTTTCCATTGCCGGTCTATGACGCAAATGGTCTATTGTCCTTGTACCTGCAACAATTTATTGCACGATCTTCTTCCCAATGTTAAATCTCTTTTTTCTCTTTGATTTCAGAATTGCCAACTGAGGAAGGTGAGCATTCCATTTCTATTCAACGAATCAAAGTACGTTTCAATTTTTTTTATTAAATACCATGGCGCTGAAAATCACAAAATATTCTGCAAACATCGTTATTTGCACATCATTACCCGAATCACCACTAAACTTGATAAAATCAAGTAAACAATACGGTGTCTCGTAACACCCGGAACATTTCGATCTCGACAGAATGTTATCACAATGCAAATATTTAGTCGTAATTATGCACTTATTCACCGTATCTTTTTCTCTCTAGGCAAAACTATATGGCAATTAGTTTTGGAACAATTCGATGATTTATTAGTGAAGATTTTGCTATTAGCCGCTATTATTTCCTTTGTAAGTATCATTCTAAATATCTCATCGTCACAGCGCACCGTTTGTACATAAATTCTGATTTCTTTTTAGGTCCTAGCTTTATTTGAAGAGCATGAAGATGCTTTCACAGCCTTTGTTGAACCCTTCGTTATTTTGCTTATCCTTATTGCAAACGCTATCGTGGGAGTGTGGCAGGTAAGTCTTCAAACGAAACCAACTGCGTAGATTGGCGAGGTTAAGTTGTTAATGCCGATTTTAATGCCTGCAGGAAAGAAACGCAGAATCCGCCATAGAAGCTTTAAAAGAATATGAACCCGAAATGGGTAAAGTCATACGAGGGGACAAGTCCGGAGTTCAGAAGATCCGCGCTAAAGAGATCGTCCCCGGAGACGTCGTTGAGGTCTCCGTCGGTGACAAGATCCCCGCGGACATTCGGCTCATCAAAATCTACTCGACCACCATCCGAATTGACCAGTCCATCCTGACCGGTGAATCGGTATCGGTGATCAAGCACACGGACGAGATTCCCGACCCCCGCGCCGTCAACCAGGACAAGAAGAACATCCTCTTCTCCGGCACTAACGTCGCCGCCGGCAAGGCGCGCGGCGTCGTCATCGGCACCGGCTTGAACACTGCCATCGGTAAAATCCGCACGGAAATGTCGGAAACCGAGGAAATCAAGACTCCCCTGCAACAGAAACTCGACGAATTCGGCGAGCAATTATCCAAAGTGATCTCAGTCATCTGCGTGGCCGTGTGGGCCATCAACATCGGACATTTCAACGACCCCGCTCACGGCGGCAGCTGGATTAAGGGCGCCGTCTACTACTTCAAGATTGCCGTCGCTCTGGCCGTCGCCGCCATTCCGGAGGGTCTGCCCGCCGTCATCACCACTTGCCTGGCCCTCGGCACGAGGCGCATGGCCAAGAAGAACGCCATCGTCAGGTCGCTGCCCTCCGTCGAGACCCTCGGCTGCACCTCCGTCATCTGCTCCGACAAGACCGGCACTCTCACCACCAACCAAATGTCCGTCTCTCGCATGTTCGTCTTCGAGAAGGTCGAAGGAAACGACAGCAGCTTCCTCGAATTCGAAATCACCGGCTCCACCTACGAGCCCATCGGCGAGGTATTCATGAAGGGAACCAGGGTAAAGGCCAGTGAATTCGAAACGCTTCACGAGCTCGGAACGATCTGCATCATGTGCAACGACTCTGCCATTGATTTCAACGAATTCAAACAAGCCTTCGAAAAGGTCGGCGAAGCTACCGAAACCGCTCTCATCGTGCTGGCCGAGAAGATGAACCCGTTCAGCGTGCAGAAGACTGGCCTGGATCGTCGCTCGACCGCCATCGTGGTCCGCCAGGAAATTGAAACGAAATGGAAGAAAGAGTTCACCCTCGAGTTCTCCCGCGATAGGAAGTCCATGTCCTCGTACTGCGTGCCTCTCAAGTCTTCCAAACTCGGAACCGGACCCAAACTCTTCGTCAAGGGCGCTCCGGAAGGCGTTTTGGATAGGTGCACTCACGCTCGCGTCGGAACGGCTAAAGTCCCTCTGTCCAGCACCCTGAAAAACAGGATCCTGGAGCTGACTCGCCAATACGGTACCGGCCGCGATACTCTTCGTTGCCTGGCCCTCGCCACCGCCGACAATCCTCTCAAGCCTGACGAAATGGACCTCGGAGACTCCACCAAATTCTTCACTTATGAAGTCAATCTCACTTTCGTCGGCGTCGTGGGCATGTTGGACCCCCCGCGTAAGGAGGTGTTCGATTCCATTGTAAGGTGCCGCGCTGCTGGTATTAGGGTTATTGTCATCACTGGAGATAACAAGTCTACCGCTGAGGCTATCTGCAGGTATTATTTTATACTTCAAATTAAAAAAAAAATACGACACGCAAAATTCTAAAACCATCTTTAATTTTTAGACGTATTGGAATTTTCACTGAGGATGAGGACACAACTGGAAAATCGTACTCTGGCCGTGAATTTGACGATCTATCTATCTCTGACCAAAAATCCGCTTGCGCCCGTGCCCGCCTCTTCTCCAGGGTGGAGCCTGCCCACAAGTCCAAAATCGTCGAGTACCTCCAGAGCATGAATGAAATCTCTGCTATGGTGAGTTTCTTTCCCTGTGACAGCTCCCTCCTTTACTCATACAGGGTGTTTGGGACCCAAAACCCTTCTTTCCGGTAAACACCTAATAAGGCTTATTCTTTCAGACTGGTGATGGTGTAAATGACGCCCCTGCCTTAAAGAAAGCCGAAATTGGTATTGCTATGGGTTCCGGAACTGCTGTCGCCAAGTCTGCTGCTGAGATGGTGTTGGCTGATGATAACTTCTCATCAATTGTATCCGCTGTGGAAGAAGGTATGATCGAGCTTTGTTTTCTAACCGCTATACCCTCACTTGAGTGTCTTACCGAAAATTACTTGTATTACAGGTCGTGCCATCTACAACAACATGAAACAGTTCATCCGTTACCTGATCTCCTCGAACGTCGGTGAAGTCGTGTCCATCTTCTTGACTGCCGCTCTCGGTCTCCCCGAAGCTTTGATTCCCGTGCAACTTCTGTGGGTCAATCTGGTCACTGATGGTCTTCCTGCCACTGCTCTCGGTTTCAACCCGCCCGACTTGGACATCATGGACAAACCACCCCGCAAAGCTGACGAGGGTCTGATCTCAGGATGGTTGTTCTTCAGGTAAGGTGTTGTTATTCAAGTAACCTGCCATATATTGTTTCTGAATTGGTTGCTTTTCGACTTCAAGCCGCAGAGAAGAACCATCTTCGGATATTGCAATTTCTTCATCCTTGGCAATTTTAATTAGTGCATGGTATGATGTGTACATATACTACGACTGAAGAATCTCCAGGTTTGATCCAAGTTGCACCCAAAACTTTGTAGATTTACTTAGTATGTTTTATTTTACCTAATTTGAATTCAGTCTTAGCGAGATTAGGTTAGTGTTTTTATCTTGCATAAATTTGCGAGCTTCTGTTTCCATATTCATCATATTCAATATCTAACCATATGAAGGAGAAAATGCATTTTGGGCTTGACTTCTAAAATATATCTCACTAGCAGAAATTGATTTGAAAGCCAAAAGTGTAACTTAAAGTAAAAATCAAATGTTTGTTTGGAATGAAATCATGATAGTGCATTAGGAAGAGTTTCACAACCAAAAATTAGCAAACAACAAACTACTACAGTGGTGCACAAAGTTCATGTTATCATAATTAAAAAAAAGACATTTTTTTAATTTTAATATCCTAGGTTTTGTCTGTCCGTGGCTCGCTTGCCAGAAGCGGAAATGCTTCTGAGATTATCTTGACCAGTTTTTCTACTTAATTAAACGCAATGTCATTTTCTTGGATTTAGTCTTTCCAATTCTTCTCTATTTTCATTCTTGCAGACTCAGGTAGTTGTAGAATCCTATTTTATCAGCCTTCTTCTCAATGCTCCATTAAAAATAGTAACCAAGGAAAACTGTAAATATGTCCATAACTTTCTAGGTACATGGCTATTGGTGGATACGTAGGCGCTGCCACGGTAGGAGCCGCTTCTTGGTGGTTCATGTATTCTCCGTACGGACCTTCGATGACATACTGGCAACTCACCCATCATTTGTCTTGCATCGGAGGCGGAGATGACTTCAAGGGAGTCGACTGCAAGATCTTCACTGATCCTCATCCCATGACCATGGCTCTGTCCGTCCTTGTCACCATTGAGATGTTGAACGCCATGAACAGGTAAATCATCTGTCAAATCTGCGACCTCAACTTGCACTGGAGAACAGGCGGTTAATCTTTGTTTTATTATTTTTCAGCTTATCAGAGAACCAGTCGTTGGTAACGATGCCACCATGGTCCAACATGTGGCTCGTGGGATCGATGGCTCTGTCTTTCACACTCCATTTCGTCATCCTTTACGTTGAAGTGCTGTCGGTTAGTATTCCTTTTCAATATTTTATGTAAGAGCGTGGATGTATGAAAAAATGCGACACTACATTACTTAACATTCGTATCCAATTGGCAAATTTACCGCTCTTGGACTATTGGTTTTTATTATATTTTACGTCCTGCATCGTTTTAATGGTAGTAGCGATAAAACTATAGAATTTAATGCTAATGTATAAGTATTTTTTCTGTACTTTTGCTCTTACTCGGGATAAGCATAAAAGGGAGTACCGCGAGGCGGGTATGGTAACAGTGAATGTCAGCATTAGTTGCAGTTTCTGATAGGTGCTGTCTGGCGTACATTAAACACTGAAGATTATAAGAGGCGCTGGGAAGTGATCCATTATTTGTGACACGCACAAGACAAGGAAGTCAAAGCTGATGCTCATCTCTGACACTCCCAAAATTATCAACAGCAAAAAAGTTTTATTTTCAGAATTGTATATGAAGTTTTGGGTCCCTGCGGCAAAATTGTGGTCTGTCTGTTAAGATACCTTCTTTATTTCTTTCTTCTTCGAGTGCTTTTTCCGATATCCGATTTAGGAGACCATGAATGCATGCAGGGCAGAACAATGCTCTTACCCGACATATCTTAGATGGCGTTGACCCAAATATTTTACATTCACAGGACTTAGTAGTTACGCTAGCCACCAACCTAAAGTGGTCATTTTTTGCCACCAATTAATTAAATTATTATTGCCAAATCTATACTCTGGTCGAATTTTGAATTTGCCTTTTACTCTGTGAATTAAGTTTTCTCTTTTTACTGCAGATATAATAGTTTTGTCGACATAACGACTATTATTGACCCACTCTTCATTAGTTTTTGCAGGTTTTTTTTTTTTCAGAATTGTATAATGTGTATTTTTTGTGTCCACAAAGTTTTAAGTAAAACTGCAGATAAAGGCAGAAGGGCTTCAGAGGATGTTCTCTTAATGTCAGCTTTGCTCGATGACAGTCGCTAGTACGCCACTGGTTTGCATAATATTCATAGTAGATGCTCTGCTGTTTCAGCATTTTCTTTGAAGAATCTGTACATGTATTCACTGGACGGTGACTGTTGAAGTTTTCATTTACCAGTGCTAGTATCTACTTTATTACCGTAGCCGAATAACCTGGCCAAACTGATGGAGGGGGCTCTTAACGATCCGATGTGTTTTTCTGTTTGCAGCAAGTGTTCCAAGTGACGCCGCTGTCGGTGGACGAGTGGCTGACGGTGATGAAATTCTCCATCCCGGTCGTGTTGCTGGATGAGGTGCTGAAGTTCATGGCGCGCAAATTCGCCGACGGTGAGAGCTACCTCAACGGCATGCACTGGATCGTACTCATGTGGGCCGTATTCTTTGGCCTTCTCCTCTACGGGCCGATATAACGCCCCGACTCGATGGCGCATTCGTTCCTTCCTTACCTTATACCTTGTACCTCCCCTTTCTCGTATCGCTCCTATTCAGCGTAGTGCAAATGAATACGGATATGCTCAGTTTGGAAATTGGACGGGGCAAAATCTTTTAAAAAACAAACTTTCGTTCGCTTTCTGAACCGAGTATCGATTTTTTTACATACCGGATCCCGCACCCTCTCCCGAGTCTGCCGATGTTTTCGTTTTCTAAAATGCACTCGTTGATAACAGTTTTACACATATGTATAGTACTGACAGCCGGTGTGTTGTGTGTGGTTTTGCCCCTCCCCTGTGAAGTGCGCGCCGAACGATACAAAGAGACTGGAAACGGTGCTACTGACCGAGTTTGGTGTGGAACCCTCCGCCGTTTATAGCTCAAATTGACACAGAATGAGACGAGATCGTGTTAACTTATTATACTTACTTATAGTCGGTTGTCATAGTATCTAATACGTGTAATTTATTAGTTACTCTTAAAAATGAATTATCGAATGTCATTAATATACTTTGCAATTTTGTGCAAGTGCCTTTATAACGCTTTGCTTTTCATACAATGACAATCTGCAAGTTTTAAATTAATTTTAACATTCATTCTTCACCAAGTAGTAGGTACATACTTTATTTTATTTATTTATTTTCATCAGACGTTGACAAGCAAGATTCTCTTTAACACTATGAATTTTTTAGTTTTTTTGACGCTAAGTGGACCCGAAATGTATTAACCAATCTGTTTGCAAATTAACGCTTCATTCTGTACTACCTGTGCCAAAATAACTCACCGCTGCAAACATTGTATTTAAAAGCATTTTTTTTTTACTTTAAAGCAATAAAGGTGTAGATAGATTCAAGGAGTTTATATATTATTATGATGTAATATAATTATTTAATAATTTAGTAATCGGGTATGATTGTTTATCTTATAGGCTGTTAGTCCGTCTGTAATATTAATTTACGAAAAATATTAAGTAAGGAAACTTTTTGTTAAGGTTCGAATGTTGTATAAAATAGTAAATCCCATCTGCGCATGACTGTTCCTCTCGATACTTTTGAGCATTTTTCCATTAAAAGCGGAATTTGTGTACTAATCCTTAAATCCTATTAGTATTACGATTTTTTGCAATAAAATTGGCCGATTTAAAAACCATCGCTGTTTTTTCTTGCACTAATAACGCTCGTCTTTTCGCATGTCTGTTTTCGATTGGATTGCTTTTTTTTCAGATTTTTCCAGCATGCCGACCGTATGAATAATGCCATCTGTATTTTTACACAGCGAACCCCGGTGTGAGGATGTGAGGCGGATCATTGGCCGAGTGGCCTCTCCGAAGCCGCGCGAATGAATGAAACTTAGTCTAGTTCTATTCGGAGTCTGCCTTGTGTCGAAGCGCGTAACGTCACTAACAGCCGCATCGCGCGGTTCATTGATCTCTCTTTTTAACGCATTATTTAATCTCTCTTCGTTTATAGACTAGAGCGCTTTTCTTCTGTCGACGATTAAAACTCAACAGCTTGTGTTACTTTGCAGTGAGCGATGTGGTCATCGACAAGTGGTAAAACTTCAATGCTGCCTTTCCATTCTGCCGCTAACTGCTTTCTTCTATTTCTCTATCTACCGATCGGCTTTAATTTTCCGTTTCTTCAAAATTTCTTTTCTAAATTAACACTGGAGCCGTGTGGACGAAGATCGTGGCTAACAAAGCAGACTGGCGTGTCTGTGGTTGCGGAAGCAGTGTGAGCGAGTGGCGTGGAAGCGGCGCGGTGCGGACGCGGCTGCCTCGGACCTCCCAACGCCGGATCCGTCGCCGCTGCCGTAGAATTATGGAAAAAATTATGTAAATAAAAATGTTAGTGAAAGATATGAAAATTATGCGACGGGGGCGCGACGTCTGTCAGACCTCAAGATTTTATTTCACATTTTTGTCAATTGTGGATTTTGTTTTGATTAGGATTTAGTCTCCTAAAGTGATGTCTGATTGTAATTCATTTTAACTGTGTCGTTGCATCCTGACAGACGCTGCGCTGCAGCCGGTTCATTCCGACCGGTTAAGTTAATCCACGAAAGTAAATTATAATAATATATACCTGTACATTTAATGTATTATTGTTTTGTATAATAAATTGTTAATAAAGCCATGAGGCAACATTTATTATCTTCTTTTCAACCCGACTCCCGTTGAAACGATGGAATATGAATTCCAAAACTGGAATACATATTTCAAAAAAGGTATAGACCAACCCGAGAAGGTTTACTAAGATACCTCCAGAACTAGAGTGTGAGGAAAGGCTGCTTTTCTTAAAGCTAACATTAGGGACCGATGTAATCGTGGTGATATGATAGAAACATAAAATACTCCATAATTTCTACAATGGAATTGATGTTAAGGCATTTAACTACAATCAGAACACTCATCTTCTTGGACCCTTAACCCTTAGAGAGCCGGCCATGAGAATGAAACTCACGATGGCAAGTTTTCGATAATTTGTTTGTAGGGGATGTTGGTGCACCCATACTAATGTATAACGGTGGCTTATTCAATGAAGGCAACTTTCCGCATATAATTGCATAAGTACGGTTATAGGCGGCTGTGAATCGTGACATCTAAAAAAACTGCCGATTGCCGGGGAACAGCCATCCAGGGGTTAGCAACAATGAGCCGTGCATCGCCCACAGGGGGTCGTAGGCTACATGGTTGCAGACTAGGCAGCCCACGGGTGGGTGACACGGGTTGTTTTTAACGACTACATTGCCCACTTTATATAGAAATATTTAATAAAATCAAGCTGAAGTTAGAGCGAATATGGTTAATGAAAATTACTAAGCTGTTCTGGACCAGTACTGGACCAGATGAGAATTAATGATATACATTATCACATATAAAAAAACATACTTTATGGGACCGTATCACATGACATTTTGTACTGCGGGGCTCTTATCATACTTATTTGGTCGTATCATACTTAACCCGTTAAGTATGATACGACCAAATCTGGTTGTGAAACAATTATCCGTTGAGTATGATACGACCAGATCTGGTTCCGCGTTTTTTTCACTTCTTTGACGTTCTCATATTTATTCATAATTATCTAATTGTTTTACAAAATGATGTTTCAATATTCTATATTCGAAATTTCAATGCAATCATTGTGCAGTTGTTCTTTTTATGATTGTTGTAGTAGTTTCGTAGTTATAGTACTTTAAGTCGATGTCGCCGAAAATCCTGCAAAAGAGACAGATGCATCCATGAAAATACCCAAGGGTTAAACGAGTTAATCTTACCAAAATCTACTTTTCCATCAACCCTAGGAATTAATTTTGCTACAATCACATGGTCGACCAATGGAGCCTTTCAGAGACTGTCAATAAGTTTAAGAATATTTTTGATAAATGTTTAAGTGAAAAGTAGACCAAATAACATCGCACCTCAGATATGGGCATATCAGCAATTCGCTGCTTGTCCATAACGAAGTAATAATAAAACTTCAAAATGAGAAATAGCTAGCTTTTATTATAAAGCAGAGCATATTCTAAAACTGCAGGTACTGTGCATATTTTTGATTGTGCAATTTAACATTAAGAATCGAATTTTAAAGAGATAACAATTACAAGGTACATAGTTTTCGCACTTAATGCCATTTTAGAAACTATTATGATCAACATTTAATTTTGAAAATACATAAAGAGTTTGACAATCGAGAGATCTGACTAGTGGATGGCACATCGATGAAACAACTGTAATGTAACATTTATAAATAAATTTGGCCTTTAGTAAAAATATTCTTTGGTGTATCTCTCTCTTCCCGGAAGGAGTATTTTATTTTGTGATGGAATTATTAAAATATATCTAAACATGATCAGAAGATTAATATCAATTCAAATGAAATCTCTCCCCCCAAATTGCTTTTTTAAAATAGAGATAATCAAAAGAGAGCATAACTATGAAATGACATCATGACGGGAATCCACTAACCAGGGTCACACTCAGGCCCTAAGGAGTGAATGTTGTGGATTTCAGTCATAACGGGTCGTTAAATAATTTACGAACCTTACCATTATTTCTCCATCTGCAGCTGTGAGACGAGAGGTGCAGAAACCTTTGGGAAATCCGTTATACAATACAGTCTGGCCATTAAGAGTAGAAATCAATTCGACATGGCGGGAAAATATTTTGATGTGGCAACACTAATCTTTATGACAGATTATTTTTTCCCTAATAGTTCAGTTCATGAAATTGCATTCATTTTGTCAATATTTCTTGTTATTAATATTCTTTTGTGTAAAAAATGAAAAAACTATTTGAAGCGTAGCTAGAGGTCGTTTAGTGTCCCAAAATGTACTTCTAGGTACATTTTGAGGTTATGTTTTGTCTTGACATTTCGTATAGTTTAACCACAATTTGCTGGTACCTAACTGTCGCAATCGTAGTCAAAATTAATGATTATTTAACGGAGGCCCGGCCAACGTTTTTTCATTGTCTTTCAAGCTCACAATCATTCAAACGTCGATGTTAACGTGATAGAATCAGTGAATGAACAGAAAAACTAGTCTGAGTACAATACGCACGCCTCTTGGGAGATGGTATTGGGACATGTCCCAATATTTTTTAGTCTTACTATTCTCACATTAGTGTTGCAATATAAATATTTTTACCCAAAACGTAGATTCTACTCTTTCTGGCCAGACTGTACTGTATACCTACTGCCTGCAATTCACATTCGAGTCAGCTGATTTGACATGTAAATTAAAAAGCTTAACCCTCTACGACACAAATGAATTCACTGAGCCTCTTCAGGTGCGGACTCCCCCTCCAGCTCATTAGCACCGGTTCCAGTATTTGTGCAAGTCCCAAAACACGCTGCAGAGTTACGTTGAATAATGGTCGGCGGTTAATGAGATTTAACACTCGAAGTACTGAGGGTATGACGCTGTAATGGATCGCAGCATGGTTTGGTCTGCGCGGCTGATTGCGCCTTCCTCGGCGAAAATTCTCTCGAAACACTTAAGCAGATCCGGCCGCCGATGTTCGTGAGCGGCTTGCTCCGCATTCGCCAACACGCCTTCGCACAGCCTGAGATACGACAGTCGGCGCTGGTCCCCGGCAGACAAATCCGCCAACTGCCTGATTATGATATCGACCAATACTTTAACGTCGTTCGTGTAGAACAGGTCTGCAGTGGACTTCCTCGAAAACAGATCGATTGTTAGTTTTAGAACTGAGTGCGGCGGCTGTGGCAGATGATCAAAAATCCTCACTGGATCGTCTTCACGGTTAAGAAGTAGCAGTATCTTTTCCGTGAAGGTTTTAGCTACTTTCCTAGCTTCGAGCGCATTGAGGACTAGATTTTCCGGTTGGTTGTCGAATTGCAAATTATACGCCAGCACGACGCAGAGGAATAAGTCTGGGATCTGATCGTCTAAGTCTGTATCAGGTGGCGATTCGATCATTTCTAGGAGGAATGTAGTGAAATGTACGCCTAATTGCTCTGAAAATAGATAAAACAAATGTTAAATTGCAGTCCTCAATAAGCAGCTCGAGAAATTAGTATTTGATATTAGAAAATATAAATTAATGAAACTTCACAAACCATAATGTGCAACAGGTAATTTGTCGCCCATAGACAATAACATTGTTGTTAGAAGTGCTGAATGAGTGATACGCGGGATACAGCTTGAATTATCTTTCATATCCCTTGCGACTTCTGCGAGTAAATCTGACATTGCCAGTGTTACAAGAGCGGTTCGATCCAGGCCACACATTACTCCAAAAGCCTACAATTAAACAAAAAAATATAATATATCTTAATCGTATAAAATAGGGATGAATAGACTGTTGAAGGCGATCGACCAGACAATCGAAATATAAATATGTGATTTAAATCTATTTTCTGGAGAGACGCTACAAGATTTACCAATTTTTAGGTCTTTCTGCCAATTTCAAAAGATGGAAAAAAATATTAAGTTTGTTTCCATAAAAACACCTCTTGGTTGGTTTTTATTAGGGATGCAACGATTATTGATAAACTGATTACAATTCCGATTCTAATTATTTTAAAAAATAATCAAAGATTATGATTCCGATTAAGTAACCTTTCGGAAGCCAGTCTTTCCACGCAAAATTTTCGAAGCCCTCCAAAATTTGTTTATAGAAGGTGTGTGCAAGCATACTTATATATACCGGTGGCCTATTCAATGGCAGGCTTTTACCGCAGTGGAGGGAGAAATAGAGCTGATAATTGAATAAATACGGATATAATACGAATAATACGAAAAACACCAATCAGCGTGCGTGGCCACCCAAGGGTTAATGTTACAATTCTGATATAATGCATTCATTCCGCATACAACTGTCTAAAATATGACTGTTGCAAAGATAGCTTCTGTTTCGCATAATTCTTACAAACTATTAGAAAATTTTCAAAATGCTTCTATACGCCATCTGCAGGCACGTATCCAGACTTCAATTTCGGGGAGGGGGGGGGGGGGGACAATATATTGAAACAACGCGCGCGGCACGCACTAAACTTGAATTTGCCCATACAATGAAATGAAAATACGCCAGATTTCCAGGGGTTAAATCCCAACAATCCCCCCCTGGATACATGCCTGACACTAGGCACATAGGTTACGAATTCCCCCTGATTCTAATTTTTGTGTCAACTTGATTTTTTACTAAAAAATCGGTGGGGGATCCATCCCCTGTGTCCCCCCCCCATTTTTCCCCTCCCCCTCTCCTGAATACAATACTTGGCCATCTGCCAGTCAACAGAAGGTACTAAATAGGATAGAAAACGAATTTACCGCGTGAAATTTGTAGGACCCGACGTTTCGGTGACGTTGCAGCCGCCGTTGTCTAGGGTAGACTGAAAGAGCTGTCAGTCCGTTGTTTTGCGGGTAGGCCGCAAACCGCTGCCGCCACTGCGTAGGTTATAACGGTGGTGGGGGGCCGGGCTCGGAGCGCGGGAATTTTTAAAATCCGTCTTGCACACAACACTCACTGTATCCTGTTTTACGTCTTTGCGTTCGGCGTTCGGCGGCGGGAACATTTTAAGAAGAGGGTTCCACGTAGAAGAGAGTTTGTAGCCGTCATCTCTATTGAAGTTCGGAGTTCTTCTTATTTCAATGGCTTCACGCGGTAAATTCGTTTTCTATCCTATTTATAATGTCAAACAACCGCGATAGTCTTCGATTTTATAGAAGGTACTAAGTTGTGCAACCTGCAGTGAAATATTTTGTGCCTTCTCTCGCAGAAGAAGAACATTATAAGAAATATCAGTGCCAAACGGATGTCAAATTGATTGAATCGAGAAAATTATAGATATTTTACAGTTTCGGTTGTTTTAGCTGAGGAAAATAGGTATATAAGGAATCTAATTAAATTATTATAATATTTATTTATTTATTTAAGAATTAATTGCTATAAAACATTGTTTTTGCTTATAAAAATAACAGGAACCGAATGGCAAAACCTTAAACTTTTGCTTATTTGATTCTGTCACCCAACTGGGACTAGCCCGTTCTAGGATGTACAGGACTCTAATTTTACAATAAATTATGTAAAAGTTTTATTAAAATGTTCATAAAACTAAATTGCCCTAAAATATGAACCTCAAAAAAAAACAATCAAATAGAGCGAGACAATCAGAGAATTTACATAAAACTAAAGTAAAGAGCAAGATAAATCTATAATGAAAAAATAATTAAAAAATCAATAAGTAATATTTAATATATGTTAAGAAATATAAAAATTAATATAAAATAAAGTATAATTCATTGTCAAAACAATATATAACAAAATGAATTAATGTCTGTGTTAATAACCTACTTATTACCACCATCTTTTAAAATGAAACTGTTTTATTTATTCGAATTTTATTTTGTACTTGCCAGAGTTACCCTAACCTAGAGGAAAGACTTTTTGGATAAAAAATATTAAAAAAGCACACACTTATGCACTGGCAGGGTGTCTATGAATGCATGTGTTAAACTAAGATTATATCCAAGTAAATCTCAAAAGAATACCTGTAGAAGAAGCTGCCTAATAGACCACCGTGTCTCCATCTGATAGTACTTCACTAAAGTAGTCACATACACGTAATGGTCGGTACTAAGCACATGACGGGGTATCTTCACATCGGCATTTGACTGAAACAATATAGTTGTAATTATATCGCCATATAGCTAAATAATTATAAAATCAGTCGAGTTCTGTCGATCTGCGAATGATAAAAAATATGAAATAAGCTGCTCTAAGAATTGGTAATCACAGACTCAGGTCGAGCCTATCGCATAACAAAAGTTAAACATTTATTATGTTTTGTAAGTATATTTTTAATATTAATGGATAATAATATTAACCTGGAATATAATAAGAAGTAATAAATACAATCAGAGATGATCACCAACCGGAGCCAGATCCATTATATTATTAGTACACTTCTGGGGTATGAGCGGTGGACTCCGGACTAACGACCGGCTGTGGTGGGTTTAGGACAGCTCTCTGGCCGTGCGGCAAGTGTACAATTTCGAAATCATAAAATTTGAAATGCGCAAATTGCAGTTTTAGATTTTTTTCCTAGGAAGGAGTTGTTTATTTTTCTAGAGAGACCAAGATCTTTAAACGAGATGAAACAGAGCATTAGCTGGCCACGAGAAGCATTACCACGAGAAGCCATTCCGGGTGACGGCATTTGTAAGTGGTCTTTGGGTATGTTTGATTCCCATTGAACTGTTAATTCTACAATAAGGGCCATCCTCCGAGATAGAGAGTAAAGAGTTATATCTGGACGGAAGACTGTGCATTCGGGACTTTCAGGGAAATGATACTACTTAGAGACACTTTAGAGCTGTCGATATAATGATATAGATCGTTCTTTCGGCTGTAAGGTGACTACACAGAGACTTAGGGACAACACAGTCCACAATCTAGCTCCGCAAACATGCCCGTAAGGAGCCGATGCCTTACCGCTAGGCACTGGAAAGTTAAACCAGCGGGCCAACCTCACGCCCTTACTACCAGATTGACCGGATTTCTCCATCCCCCAGTCTGGTCACGGGTTCGAGGTCACTTGTGCAACCTCTACCTGACGTAAGCTGCGGTTATTCAGTTTAAATATTTTGCGGACCGCGACACCCTTTGCCCTCCATGGTTACTTGGGATCGAGTGGCCGACGGATCGCTTCAAGAGTTGAAGACGTCAGGTCGACAACTACCCTCCGCTGTCATAGGAAACAAACGTCTCCAGACCCCCCTGGTTATTCGTTGGCTGGGGCTTTCTCCGTTTTTTCCGCAAGTGCAGATAGTGCTCCAACCGCCCAGTTCTGCCCGAGGTATTCCCCCGAATCCGTGATCTTGTGATCCCAACCGCATCCGACTGCTGGATTACAGCGGCCCTGATAGGGTAAGCCCCTCTTCGAGTTGGCTACCAGATAGGAGTTAAACCGTGAGTTGGGCAGGCCAGATGACAGAAAGAGTTTGGCCAACACCACCCAAGCTGCATGGAACCATTAGGAACTACTTAAAGACAGAGTCGACCTCCAGAATCCAGTTTGAAGCTTTCTCGATTATTGAGAAGAGTTTTGAAATAGAATGATTTTTGCCTTTTGAGTCATCCCGCACAAACCATATTGGGGGTTTGAAGAGTACATCAAACCTTGTTGGTGCGAGCCCCTGAGAGGCTAATCAAAAAAACAGCAAGGATTTTGTCATGGCGGTAGGTGTACCGGCGTTAATCTAAGGCCGTCTTGCAGCTAGTTAAAATATATCTAGATGTACAAGGGGTATGCTATAGAGGAAAAAATAACTATTCTCTAAATAGCTCAAGCGAGCGAGGTTATTGGGGTCTGGAAATGTATGCTAAGATATTTAAATAAAATTTCAGCATGTCTGGTGTTGTCATACAACATTATCTCCCAGTGCAACAAAGGGGGTATGCAAAAACCCCCAACTGTTCATCATTCTGATGATGAAGGCCAACAAACCGCATAAGCCACGCTGTTGCTGTCATAATCCCTCGCAAAAGAGACTTCTGGTTGTACTGCCATCCTAAGACCATCACCGTTTTGGCTGGTTCCAGCAAAAAACATTTGATTCGCTACAGCAACTGCGTGCTTCGATATTGTATATATGGAATTGGACAAAATCAAGGTTTTGGTTACTCTGTAATTGGAATAGAGCAAGGAGGGCAGTTTTAGAGCTAGCCCAAAATTGTGTTTGGACCTGAGGAGAGTAGATATTACATATGCACATTTCCGTAAACATGCAGAACTGCTGAACTTTGTAGTAAAGGTTTCTCTTTGTAAAATTTGTATAATTCAAGCAAGTACCATGATAGAAATAACTTCCATGAGATTCGTCTGAATTTCATCCTCATCATCATGAAGCGCCCATCCCCTCTGCTGAGCGTCGTTAGCAGCATTTCTCAGAGCCTGTAAAGATGTTCTCAAGCGCAAAGCATCAGGAGACTCTGAAATATTGGCCGTCGGACATGTCACCGTCTTCGTTGTGATCACTCTTAGAAGCGTGTCCAGCTTCTCAATGGCCGGATCGTCTGCTAGCATTTCCTGTGAAAGCAAATAAATATGCGTAAGTTAGATGGTTCTCAATCCTGCCAAAAGAACCCAAAATCACTGTTTTTGCAAAAAAAAATTGTTTCTGAGTAACTGTTTGTCATCTTACAATAAATTAAATAGTCGAACGGGGCAATGTGCGCAGTATCAAATACAACTAAACTAGAGACAATAGCAAACTCCTATTCCTGTCACATCAGTCGTGTCCAGCATGCCCCGCAAATAAGATGCCTGTGGCTGCCCTGCTCCCTGCCATCTCGTTTGTATAGGATTGAATGTTTCTTATGTAATAATTTTCTTTTTTCTTTCAATTTTGCATCTCGTGTGTCTCTGAAGCAATGCAATACAGCGTATTGGTTTGGTTGGGAATGAAATTAGTGTTTATTAGGGTAGTTTAATCTGTATTAAGTTTAACAGATTTTCTCTGACCCGGGCGTAGGCCCGGGTCAGAGTAAATCGGCTCAGAATCGGCTACGTGTGAAAGCCACGTAACCGGCGCCGGCCCAATGCCGGGTGGATTCAGCCGGCAAGTGTGAAGCTACACTAAGTGTAATAATAAGGTGGAATATAGTGATTATCCCCTGTGTGGCCGGAATTTTTCGTATTATTCGTATTATATCCGTATTTATGCAATTATCGGCTCTATTTCTCCCTCCACTGAAGTAAAAGCCTGTCGTTGAAGCCTGCCATTGAATAACCCGCCGGTATATATTAGTATGCTTGCACACTCCTTCTACAAACAAATTTTCGAGGGCTTCGGATGTGGAAAGACTGGCTTCCGAAAGGTTAAGCAGTCAGGGACCGAGATTGATGATTAGTTTGCCACTTGTTCCAGATACTTCATACTATGCGTGCAACAATCTTCCTGCAGATTATAGTATAAAGAAATGTAATTATATACCTTAAGTGACACCAAAACGGTTTCTACAGCCACTCGGGACATTTCGTGGCTTAGCTGAGTTTCTTTTCGCACCCGTTGAACCATTTCATAAACACCGTCGTCGCAAGATTTTGTCGAGCTGACTGAATTCAATTGACTCCTCGGTTGCACACTATTGAGATCTACAGAAAAGAATTAAAAAAGATAATTTGTATGATTTTTAAATAAATCATCAACAATTTTTTGAAATTATATTAAAGCATCTAATCACTAGGCAATCTGCAGGGGCAATTTGAAATTATCCTTGCAGAGATAGGAACGTGTATAGATAAATTGCCGCAATATTTTTGTGTTTTTTATACAAGACTAATTGATTATAAAAACCCAATGATACCAATAATAACATTAAATTATTAATGTCATCTATCGGATTTTTATATAGACTGATTATATTATCACAGAAATAATAATTACAACGCCATCTATCAGAATATTTAAACATAAAGTGCCTAATTATTATGAATTAAAATCTGTATAGCAAATTAAAATTTATATCTTTATGTAAATATTATTAAAATAATAAAAGCTATAATTTAAAAATTGTTTTCTTATTATATCAATTTTATTTGGAGAAATGATACTGTATAGATATGCTTAGAACACCATCTATTGAGCTACTTCTCATCTTTGAGGGCCATGATTTTTCAAATATTGTGCCCATTTAAATTACTTAAAAAAGTAGAGCCTTACTGGGCTCGATTGCGTTTCTTCGTGAACTAAAATCGGAAATTAGTCCGTGTAAACGAGACAGGGCAATACGCTAGAGCGGAGTGTGAGATGACCGGTTGTCACTTTTTCGCATTAAAACTGCCCGCCAAGGTCAAATCTTACACCGCACGAAATATGCTCGAATTTATTCGGTTGAGTATAAGTTCGACTGGTAGTATTTATCGACGATCGTTCGTTTCATATTCCGCACTAACGTATTGCTCTGTCTCGTTCGCTTGGACTAATTTTAGTTTTAGTTCACAAAGAAACGCAATCGGGCCCATTGTCTGATTATTTTATATGGCCTTATATCTGTACTTTTAGTTTAAAATGCATAACGTAGATTTAATTTGATTATTTAACATTTTACTGACAATTTGAATATTACGATAAATTATTTTACTACGTATCTTTTCGAATTACTAACTACTTCAAATATTAGGCTTCTATTTTGATTATTTATATTTATAGTTTTACAATCTAGTAGTTAATTTTTGACTACCTATGTATGTTCAGTAAAGAGTAGTAAAGAAACTTACTACATAACCCAATTATTTCGTCCAAGAGCGGTCTTTAGCCGTCAATTGGACACGACGAAAATGTAATGTAATGTAATGTAACTGAACGTAAGAAAAGATTACTCAATGTTTGGAACTATGACTGCCATCTACTTGTCGCATTTCATATTAAAGTCCTAGCTGCAAAAACGTAGTACGGCATTGAGCATTAAATCGATGGCATGAGCAAGCAGTTTTTTTACCCAGTATTTTCTTTTTGTATTTTCCACCGGTAGTACCGTGGAAACAACCAATGCAACACCGATTTTATGATGTTTACTCAGTGATGGCGCCTCAACGAATATGCTTGTATCTTCAAAATCCCTCTCATACTAAAACTTGTGATGTGTGGAGAGTCTCCCCTACAAGCCCTCAATATATCGCCCTAGAAATTGCCTCTGCAGATTGCTTCATAAGTAGATACTTTTATGCGTACTTTTGACAAATATAAGTTGACACATTTCAGAAGGTTTCAGTAGGTTTCAGCAGGTTGACACATTACAGTAGGTACCTTTTCCATTTGTAGAATACACCGAATCGGCACCACTATCTTGACCATATGATTGTTTCCTGCTTCCCGACACTTCTCCATTTGTGGAAATGTTATTGGCTGCTGGATCTATGTACTGAGGACCAAACGGTCGCACATCAAGAGGATCGCTACTATTAGTCGGTGAGGGGAGACAATCACCACCAGAGGGTGGTGGAGGAGCAGGATGCTTCTTGGAACTCGGCTGAAAGCAAAATTTAAATATGTATATAATCACACTCCCATTCTATGACCGATTAGTTAGCTTTTTAAGAAAGCAGGAACACAAGCTGGCAATAAAAATAGGTAAATTACTAATCATTCCGATGGGCGAAGAACGGTACTTGCAACACCAAAGATTCAAAAAGTTTTTTTTGTCTAGGTAGACTTGAGATTGGTCATCGGACCATAATCGAATCGGACCATAAGCGCTCGCAAGTCGATACGAGGCTTAAGAGACGAGCTTGCTTGATTTCTCTTTAATACATTGGATTGATTAAGCAGTAAACCACATTGGATTGATTAAGCGGTTCAACTGTGAGGGCATTTGGATGGGATGCCAATCATTCAGTATGTGTATTTTGTATCGCTCAATTTTTTGTGGCTATAGTGGGGACTTTCAGGCAATCACGAGTTTCATCATTTCTTGTAACCCAAGATGCATTTGCAATATCCAATAGAATACTATTCTGCGCTGCAGAGAGACTATGTTACTTTTGCTTGCTGCACTCCAGAGTTAAATGCCGTACAACCAAATAGGCTTAAGCACAGAGTTATAGATGAGCTTGTTATCAACACAGTATTTAGTTTCTACCCATGAGCCAATGCAGATTATAGTATTTGAGCTTCACCTCATCAATCTGGTGTTTAATGTGTTGTCCAGATGAAATCTTAGATATTTTATATGTTCTGTATAAGGTAGGGCGACAACTCCAAGCCTCACTGGCGGACAGGTTTCTCTTAAAAATATTCAAAAAGTTATCTTCGAAAATTACTATGGATTGTCATACAGCGCATAACAATCTGATAAGAATGAAGGGACATAAGAGTTAAATGGAGTAAGGTAAATGAAGAAATGGACAGGGTTTAGAAAGAGTCACAATCGAACTTCGGCCTGGGCTACCATTTGCAGAGGATTTTCACACGCAGCTGACGGATCAAAAGTTATTACATAAGGGAACATGTACAAATAACCCGCATGGAGCGTCAGGTACAATCACCTACCTTAACTTCAGACAGAGCTTGTTGTTTTCTTTCCGTCAGCTTTAAAATGATGTCTTCTTTATCAGCTGTCACTGTCCCATTATTTATTGCATTAATTATATCATCCAAAAATTGAGCCAGCAAATCAGACTTCACCTATTTAAAAAAAAAAACGATTTTAACCAATAAAAAAAACGTATGTACAGTTTACGATAAATAAGGTAATGTTGTTGGCATCAAAGGGTCGTATAAAGCCAATTGATCTATCTTTAAATAATATATAGGGGACTATATTTCCGAGGTTTTTAAGTATCCGACAAAAACATTATACCTAAACATTTGCTCGATAGAAATAAAAAGTAATCTATTGATATTATTACTTGCATGAATCCTTGCTTATCATGGAATTACTTGCTTATCATGAAAATAAATTGCTTGCTATATAAATAATAAAATATTGCTTGCTATATAATAATAAATAATAAAATAATTAAAAATAAATAAAATAGAGTTTACGTGTGCTGGTTGAAAGAAACCCTTTTTTTTACCCGCCTGCCGTCGACATGGAGCTCTCCCTGATCAACATCAAGTTTCTCGCAAAGCTAGGCAAGAATGGCCGTGAGATTTTTGAGTGTTTGAAACAAGTTTACGGAGACAATTCTCTGAAGGAACCAACCGTCAACGAGTGGTTAAAAAGGTTCCGGGAAGGTCGAGAAGAGGTGAAAGATGACCAACGCTCAGGACGCCCCTCCACATCGAGTTCTGAGGGAAATGTTGAATGAATTCAGGTTTGTTTTCTTAAAGACCAGGAATTTTTCCCTCGGAACGGAAATTTCTACGTTGAAGTTTTGAGTCGTCTCAGAGCTCGTGTGGCCCGAGTTCGACCAGATTTGGCACAAGGGGGCAGCCTGCTCACACGTCTCTCGTTGTGTGTGAGTTTTTGGCCCGAAGCTCAATCACCGTGACAGAACACCCGCCTTTTTCACTCGATTTAGCCCCTTGCGACTTCTTCCTGTTCCCAAAATGCAAAATGGTGATTCGGGGGTGGCACTTGGGGGATGTGGAAGCCATCAAGGCAGCAACGACACGGCAAATGAAGAGCCTCATAACTGAAGACTTTCAGCAATCTTATCATCAGTGGAAACGGCGTTGGCAGAAGTGCATCTTGTCTCAGGGGGAGTACTTTGAAGGAAACCATATTGAAATACCTGAATAATTGTAAAATAAACTTATTATTCCACTTTTATACGTATTTTCCGGACAAAGTAGTATATCGAGTATAATATTCTTTATTTCGGCTTAGCTTATGTAAGTGAAAGAAAGACAGTTTGGATCAGAATATCTCAAACTGTTCTGATCATTTATCACTTCAAACGCTATTCGATTACGGAGTTTTTCAGTGAAAACGAGACAATCATCCCACCGATGATGGAGGGATCGATTTTGGTCGTCAATTGGAGCACTTCCTTGCCCTTTAGGAAACTCTTGAGTGCCTTTTCTAGGTTTGCAAGCTCGGTAGCATCAAATGCAACTGGCAGTGGTAACTCCACATGGAACCTTACCTTTATGGGCAGCCATGATGGTGCCTAAATAATAGACAGAATAAAAACATTGAAGGTACATGGTCGGAAAAAGACCTGGTAACTATTGTAGAGTTATCCAATTTTAAGACCAAATAATCCACTTGGATGTTAAACCTAAACCAATTAATATTTCAAAACCGTTTCCATAAACTGCCTATTTTCTTCATGAAAGAATCAACCATATCAGAAATGATCATATCAAAAAATCAATCAAAAATAACAGGAGGGGGGGGGGGGGGTTCAGATTAACGAAGTGATAGGACAAAACTATGGATTAGCTCAGGGGCACATCTAAAGGGAAAGAAAACAGGGAAACTCCCACCTCCCTCCCCCCCCACCCTTCCTCGAAAAGATAAAAAAAACTCAAACAAAAAAAAAGGTAAAAGTCCCTCAAGAATCCCCCACATTACTGTCAAAATATAGCCATTTCCGGCAAGATTAACATCGGAATCTGGCGTTTCCGGCAGATTTAACAAGATGATACTAAACGAGTTGAATAAATCTTAATAATGCTAGATTTAAAAAAAATGTTTATAAATAATTTAAAGAAGAATAGGAGTCATTATTTTGGGGGAATACAGTACGATAAAGTCCTTGCTGTTATTCGCGAGGTACTTAGCCACTCAGTGGCTCGTGCCAACAAGGGTTCCACAGTATCCTCCAAACAGTTTATGCGGGTTGGCTCTAATGGCAAAAAACATCTCACTGCAAAACCTTTCTCAATAATCGAGAAAGCTTCAGATTGGATTATGGAGGTCGATTCGGTCTCTAAGCAGTATAAATTCCCTGAAAGTCTCGGATGCACAGCCCTGCGTCCAGATATAACTTTACTCTCTATCTCGGAAGATGGTCCTTATCGTAGAATTAACTGTTCCATGGGAATCAAATATCCCAAAAGACCACGAGTACAAATTAAATAAATACTATGACCTCGCAAATGCCGTCACCCGGAACGGCTTCACTGTTCACCTTCACGCGGTGGAAGTAGGCGCTCGTGGCCTGCCAGCTAAATCTTTGTTTCACCTTTTTAAAGATCTTGGTCTCTCCAGGAAAATAATCAACTCCTTTCTAGAAAAATTATCTAAAACCGCGATTTCTGCATCTCAAATTCTATGGCTTCGAAGGGGGAGTGAATGGGTGGTAAGGTGAACGCTCACATGTGGCAAGACAGCTGTCCTAAACCTACCACCGCCGGTCGTTAGTCCGGAATCCACCCTTCACCTCCCAGAAGTATAATAATTATATATGATGGGCCCGATTTTTGGTCGGTGAATTCCATGGCAGCTCCGTTTGTATTTCATTTCATTCACCCGTAAAGCTAAATCAAAGAGAGATTTATAGCAGTAATACGAGGTGTGACAATTAAGTTCCAGTAATTCAGTTATAGCACAGTAATTGGCAACACTGCGTCGTTTGTAAAGATATGTCTGGAAGAGGGGGGGCCTTCCTTTAGTTCCAGTCGAAGTTTGAAGTTAATAGGACGTTTGGCTTGTGTTTTATGCATGTTTTTCGAAAGTAACTTTTTAGTGGCGTTGTGAAAATGAGTGACTTATATTAAAAGTGATCAACATTTAATGAAATCTGGCAAACAACCCTAGGAAATCCTCCAAAAATTGCAGGTTGTATACGGAGACGAGTGCATGTCAAAAATGCGTCTGTTTAAATGGACGAAGCAGTTCAAGGATAGGCATCACGTCTGACCGGCGTCTAAGCATTCGTGCGTTGTCTGGTGAGTTAAAACATCAATAAAGAAACCATTCGTAAAATTTTACATGACAATTTGAACATGCGAAAGATTTGTGCAAAGATGGTGCCAAAACTTCTCACCCATGAACAGAAACACGAGCAAAAATAGACCTTTGAGGATTTGTTGTCCTGCATTCAGAGCGACGGCAGAGATCGAATGAGTCGGGTAGTTACTGTAAATGAGACCTGGATATTTGCGTATGACCCCGAGACCCGTAAACAAAGTCAGCAGTGGGTGGAAAATGGTGGGGAGCGGCCAACGAAAGCGAGGATGTCCAAGTCGCGACTGAAAGCAATTTTGATCGTTTTTTTCAATATCCGCAGCATCACTCATCGTAAATATGTTCCTGCCGGCCAGACAGTGACTGGACAGTCCTATATTGGCAACCTGGAGCGGCTGCGGGCATGCATTTTCCATGTGCAGCCCGAACTTGCCGAGAACGGCTGGATCTTACACCTTGACAGCGCGCAAAACTATTCCTTGTTCATTGTGCAAGAGTTTTTGGCGAAAAAAGGCATTCTAACGTTACCGCACCTTTCCTATAGCCCTGAGAACGTCCCCTGAGACTTTTTTCTTATTCCCGAAGATGAAGTTGCACCTGAAGGGAATTCATCATGGTGGCGTGCAGGAGGTCAAGGAAGCTGTAACCGCAGTGCTGAATGGGTTAACTTCAGAGGATTACCAAGGTTGCTTCCAATCGTGGGAGCAACGTTGCGTTGGAATCGTTGTGTAGAGTTCTAACTCTACACAATGATTCCAACGCAACTTTCCCTCTAGAGAGACTATTATGAATGTCGATAATAAAATTTTGCTCGTAACTTAATTTGCTTGTGTTTTATTGACGAATTCCCGGAACTTAATTGCCACACCTCTTAGATAATTGGTACCAGTATGTGTTAAGTATGTTTATTGAATTAAGTATGTCTATAAGAAATACAATAGGAGTGCGGTTACAGCCGCGTCGGTTTGGCGGCGGACGCGAGGGAGATGTCCGGTTCGGGCGCCAGGTAGTTACCGGGTGTCTGATGTATGGAGCTATCAATGAGCCATGGCAGGGAGCACTGAGGCAAGGGGGGCGATCGGTAGTCTGGTCATGACGTAGGCACAGTATACAGGCAGTAGCTTCTCTTAGAACAAAATTGAAATCGAAGCGAGCGACGTCACAAATGTAAGGGCTACCACAAATCGTGCTGCCGTAAAACGAAGTTCGCATACGGCAGCGATATGGCCGCCACTCGGTCGATGCAGATATTCCAACATTCGAGAAATTTTACAACCCCCATCTGCGCGTTATGCTAACTTCAGGTGTTTTCCGTAACGTATCCCTCTGCCGTATCTTCCCTTGTACCCTATTCCCTTGTACCCTACCCTAGCCTTGTCATCCGAGAGTGCACCTACTGTTCTAACTAGATATACTGGGACTAACTAGATATACTGTGAGTTATGCGGTGTGTATTTGGTGTGAGTTGATTTGGTCCATTGGGCACCAATTAATGGATAATATTTAAAAAATAAAGGGAAAGTCACACCGCCGCCTTACCCTCCGGTATTTACATTTACCCCAATAGATACAGTTTGGCAATCCCACTAGCCCTTTTTTGCCAAATTTCCCCCCTTCAGAATTCATCTCTGGATCCGCCACTAAATTAGCTAGGCTTCATTCAATGAAGATATATGAGTATTAAGTAGATACTATACCATTACCATGTTCATTCAGACAAAAAACAGACTTCATGGGGTGGCCAAAACTGGGGTGGTGAAAACAAGTGCCTACAGTATTGTAAAGTGGATCGTTTTCAAAATGACATTCCTGATTACAAATACACCGCTTATTTTGCGAAGACTATAAGGTAAATAAATCAATCTAACCTTTGTTGGCTCCACATAATTCGACGGCACGAATCCCAACTGTCCTTGAGCATTGATTACTTGCCACCAATTCCTCTCTTTACTGTTATCCTTGTGTAAAATGAATAAATCGCCTTCGCTAAAGCTTAGCGTTTTCGAGAAAGTCGCTTTGAAATCGTACAAAGCTTTCAACACTTCACAGCCCTCTGCAAAATTATATCAGAATATACTCCATTAATTGAAGTAAAAATAGAAAAGGGCGTCTTGCATACCTGGTTTGGCCGAAAATTGTGTCATCTTATTGACGGTAATAACATTCATTCATTTAACTCGATTAAAATTTTTGCACCACACCCATTTAAACGGATTTCAACGAGAAAAACACAAATTTCTGATCTTATGTCGGAATAGGGAACCGCCGAAATAAGCACATGCTATTTGAGCTAGCCAATAGTTCAAAATTATTAATAAATGCAGAAAAACGACCAAAGGCGCCCGACGTTTTGAAATTCAACAAATTTTACGACTGTCATGACATTTCCATTAGAGTAGCGATGTAATCCAACTTCAATAGTATCGATACGTACCGACCGAGCCCGCTATTGTTTGAGGATATTTCGTCAGTTTGTTGCAAGAAATCATTTATAGAGGACCTATGTCGATAAATAAAACAATTCGTCGGTTTGTTGCAAGGTCATTCATTTTATTTATGTATTTAAATAAATGCAGAATATAACTGCAACACAATATAAGCACAATAACTGCAATGCATTATTACATTTGCACTAGATGCCAATAAGATGCTTCAAACTGTAAACAGTAGCAAAATAGAGAACACCGCAGTCGAGTATTTCTTCAAATCAACGCCGCCTAACTAGGCCCGTAACTAAGGCAAGCTTATCAAGTAAACAATGGCTTGTGCAAACGTCAAATTACATAATTTAAAAAAAAGGTTTAGTATTTAAAAGTAACGGAAAATGATCATAAGATAAGACGACATGCATAATGATCCCAAAACTACTATTTCATCCATTTTTTTTAAAACTAGTAATATTTAAAACCAACTAATAATATTTCATAAACAAGGTAGGTACTAATTAATCATCAATCTAAAAACTGTCATTGATACGTCAATACGTTTTTCAGCCTGTCTTCGAATACAGTAAAACCCGCTTATATCGAACCCGCATATAATAAATTCCCGCTTATATCGAACTTTTTTTTGTGGTCCCTTGAATTTTACTATGCTGATAGTACTATTTTTTCCACATATATCGAACCCGCTTATGTATCGAACCCGAACAGAGGTAGTAATGAGTTTAAATGTATAAATGGGCAGGTTATTTTCGGGTTACTGTCTAGTGAATGATCTACAGAGGTAGTAGTAAATCTAAACGTCTATACAAGCAATGGACAGGTTATTTTCGGGTTACAGTGGTGGTAAATGATGATGATATCCCCCCCCCCCCCACGTAATCAAGCGTAAACTTCAGCTCCAACCCCCCCCCCCCCCTCTCGGTGATTGCGTAATATGTGGATGGCCCCCTACAACTATGTACTTACCTACACGATTGTATTCCATTATGTTTTTTCTTTTTGACAAGATATTGAGATCCTCGAAAAATTGGCAGAAAAATACTTTAAAAAACCACCTTCTCAATAATTTGAACTTGACACCGCCGGATTTCAAAACGTATCTACTCGATAAGTAATTTAACGTTGAACGTTAAGCACCTTCTCTAAAATCTGTCATCATCGATGTTATGAGGTATTGCTATATAAAATAAATATTCCGCGGCCGCGGGAAAGTAACCGAAAACATTAAACACAAAAAAGAGTTAAACTGGGGGATCGTGGCCATATTCATTCTTTTATCTGTCCACAAGCAAACCTTGGGTACCCATGGATATGCACCCACCGGATTTGCAATTCGCCGAGATCTTGCCCCGTTGTATCAGTATCCGGTACTGTGGCCAAATGAGAAACCTCGGCATAATTAGAGCCTTGAGCCATCCAGGCGGGGCGCTGCCTTGTTAAAGATTCAACTTTTGTAATGGCCTTAATGTAATGTAAGAAAATGGGTCCCATCAAACTTGCAGAAGGCAAATTTGCAGACGGCAATCTTGCAGACGGCATTCTTGCAGGCGGCAGTTTTGCAGAAGGCAATCTTGCAGAAGGCAGTTTTGCAAATGTCAAAATGACCTAACCTAACCTAACAGAAAAACTTAAAACATTTTTTTAAATGTTTAGTTTGATGTATAAAAGTCATCCACTACAAGGATGCCGGTAATTAATGTCACTTCGATTTTAGGGAAAGAAAAACCTAACCTAACCTAACCTAACAGAAAAACTTAAAAACTGTACTGAAGGTTGCCGCCTGCAAGGTTGCCGCCTGCAAGGTTGCCGCCTGCAAGGTTGCCGCCTGCAAGGTTGCCTCCTGCAAATCTGCCCTCAACAAATTTGGAACTGTCAAAAGTGACATTTGTGCAAAATTGCCGCATGCAAAACTGGCGCCCCCCGTAAGAGCCTTTAGATTCGATGGGTGCAAATTTTGTTCTGACCCCCCCTCCCCCTAGTCTATCGTGCTGCCATTTTGCAAAGTAATGATTTCCCATTGTAATTCTCGGTTTTTGGCGGTAACTTAGAAAAGGTCGGAAGCATGCCTACGTTTTCGCTAGTGTGAGCGTCCATAGAATTATATTATTTGTCTTCGCAAAACGCCTTTCGACATGATAATATATCGCCAACCGACTCCTTAAATTTTAAATTAAGGTAAGTACTCTAGCCCAATCATGAGTTTTTTAAGCCTCAATCTCTGCCTACCTATATTATCGTAAGGCTTATAAAAGAAACACTAAGGAAAAAAACAAAAAATAATATCACAGACTTTAATTTAAAAAATATATTAAGTCATTTGGTTGCAAGTTGCAAACGAATGTGAAATGTTTCCCACATAGTGCAAACACGGTAATAAATAATTATATAAAATCATTGCATTACATTAATACTAATCAATAATGCGTTAACAAATCAATAAATGCTCAATGCAAATACGAAATCTGTCAATATGTAACAATAAATAAAACTGAAAGATTACAAAAACGAAACTTGTTGCAGTTGATATTTTAGTTAATAGAATCATATCTTAAACCTGCATTTTGCTAGGTTTACACGGGCTTAGGTACCTACTTGTCGCTAGATCATGAGAAGTAACCGTTTACACGTTGGTATTAGCAGAAAGGCATTAGTGGCACGACATCCGTTCCAAATGGAGCACCACCGCCGCCTTATTTTTCATACGATTTAAATTCCTGGATGAATTTTATAGTTGTTTCGAAATTATACCTTTCTGCCGCAATAATCACATACCTAATAAACTTAGCAAATGTCACGTAATCAGAGAGAAACGTGTCACTTGCCATTTCAATTTGTCACTAAACAATTGTCGCAGCTGTTCACACGAGTCAGAAAGCAACAAGTGCTTAGTAATTTGAACTAGGGCCGGGGGGTGGGGGTAGTCGCTTATCGCCTTAGTAAATAGGATTGGCTTCTATTCACTTGCACTGACGTTTTCCTTATTACCATTGATTATACAGTATAAACAATGCTATTACTAAGCACCAAAACTAAGCACAAGGCATTAGTGCAAATGACAAGTACTAAGCATTAGCTATTAAGCCCGTGTAAACATAGCATTTATGTATTGTGATCAGCTGTTTCTAATTTACCCATTTATGCCCAGAACGTTTTTAGTTACAAGGTACTCAAAAGAGATTTAAAAATAAGAATCTGTAGTAATTTAAAAAATAAAATGGACAAGTTATGCCCCTGGGTTATTAACCCTTTACCCGCCAAGCCCGAGTTATCTTGGGCTTGGCTTCGTACCACTATTGCCAACCATGAGTATTCTCGGGCGACTTGAAGAAGTTTTCATATAAAAGTCAATTATTTTGGCAGAAGCTGGCGTACGAGATCCAGCGGCACCGACAGCAGCGCATTGGCTGCGAGGGCGACCCCCTCCCCAATCGCCGCCAAGGAATAAATAATAATAAATAATTTTGGCAGTTATTGACTTGCAGTCTTTTGTAGGGTGCTGATTTAGTATAATTTTTGTAATTACGGCAAAAAAATAAAAAATAATAAACAACAAAATCAGTAAACGAATGTTTCATCTCAAAATATCAAACTAAAACTGGAGGTTTCTTCGCAAATTATTATCAAAATTAGAAAACATTTATAAATGATGAATCCGGAAACAATTCCCGGCGCAGAGGGTAGGCTTGCTTGGACAAAGTGGGCAAAAATATCTGCTTTCTTTGTGCAAACTCGTGTGGGCTTAGCCTTTTTTTTCAGTGGACGGAATAGGCTCCAAGTAATGTTGTTGCCGCTGTTTGTTTGCTCGTATTTCAGTAGATGTAGTACACACACAATGTACCTGCCAAAAAACTCTAATACTTTTCACCCATCAAGTACGCAATCACTTGCTCTTCAAATTCCAATAATTGAAGTTTTTTGGGTATCCCAGCTTGTGTCGAATAAAGTTTATAGGCATTAAAAATATGAATTGTGTGTGTAAGCTAGCTTTTTGTACCAGAATGTTGACTTACGTGTCTCGCATCATAATATTTGTGTGACATTGTTTTGCCCTAGTATAATCGGGTTTGGCATAGTAAAGTAGGTTTTTCTGTCCCATTAACGGCCCGGTCATTCTCGGGCATACTTTTTTGTACTATGGCAGTTCAATCTAACCTACACAAAAAATCTTGGCAGGCAACGGGTTAACAACCCGTTGGGAAGATGAATTAAATATTCCAAAATCTAATGCACTTTAGGTGAATGAATAAAAATAGCGCTAAATTCACAAAAATAGTTCTTTTATTATAAAACAGAAAACCTTTTTTTTTTTTAAATCCTTTTTACCGAAATAATACAAATTACATTGTGAAAAATTACAAAGCACATGTCATGGAGAAAGACTTCGCAATGGCGACATGCTTTCTCAGTTTTACATTACAAATACAACACATTTGTCACAGTATACCAACCAGTAGCTTTACTCTTGAGCTACAGGACATTGCAGGAAGAGAGTGCGAGGAATGTGGGTAGAGGGGTACGTCCCGATGAACGCCTTTAGTTAGCATTAAGTGCAGGTAAAGGCTGGCGACCTTTTCGAGCGTTTGTATACTGCAGGGGGTCGAGTAGCGGGACATCTGGCGACCATATCCAAGCATATCTTTGATTTCAATTTTGTTCTAAGAGAAGCTACTGTCTAGTATACAGTGCCTTCGTCGAAGTTGTCCAGTTATTATCAGGTGATGGGTTACGAGTTATGTAGCTGGATGTGGAACACTGGATTTTGTAGCAACTTTTTTCGCTGGGTTGCCGTACTTTTTGCACAAAGTTATGACTACATCATGGTGAAATCTCAGACTATCTGCTTGCCGTTCGTAGCTCCTTGGCAAGATCCAGGCATTGTAAATCGCCATAGCACTATGGACATGTACCACTTCTTTTCCCTTATGCCTATTCGGTAGTTTGAGTTGACATCTGGTCTACTCCACCCACGTAGGCGTTGTACACATTCACCGCGTACGGCTGATTGATAATGATTTCTCTTTTCCGAATCAACAGTATCGTTTCGCCTTCGCAAAGGGGTTCACACCATATTCATTTGAGATCATTATGACCACAGTGTTGTCCTTCCACTTGGTCTATCAGATATTATTTATGGGGTCAACCTTGCTGGTGAATTCTCCCCTCTTGGCCTTTTTTCAATCTCTTTGGAGGTTGGCAGTATGGCTGATACCCTACTGTTCGTGCTAATGCCTGGACGATTTTGTAGGACTTTGAGGCTTCGACCTAGAACAAAAAAGAAACAAATGAAAACCCGGCGGTGAGACTTTTACATTTTAAAATTGTTAAAAGTTAAAACTATGTATTGCATAATGTAAGAAACTAAATTGATCTGCCCAGTTGCCTACCTACCTTACTTTTCTCTTGATTCTAGAGCTTCCAGGGGCTAATAAATGAAATACAATTATGTAATCTAATAGCTTATACATTTCTCACTGCACAATGTAAAAACCATGAAATATTCTTGACATAATATTCAAATAAACCATGAAACACCAAAAAATATTCTTGACCTAAATCATAAAGCTAATAATGCTTTAAATACAGTCAACCTGGGTAATATTGACCCACTTTTCTGCTTTGTTTTGTAATATTTCCCTTATTAGAAGTCTAATTATGTTTTTAATCTTTTTATAGGTGATTTTTATTGCCACACTTTACTAATTGACATAGATTTCTGATTAAAAAGTCTCATTTGGTGTATAAATCACTTCTGAAAGTGTGGGCTAATGTTAAAAATACAAAAGGGTAACTTTGCACAGCCATTTTCGTATACACCAATTTGCGTGCATTCTTTAAATTGAATCAACCTTTTAACTTCAGCCTTAGTTTATTTTGTTCGTAAGAATATATAACATGTTGTAAAAAAATATTTTCATTTTCTAACATTCCCGTAGGAAAAGAAAAAGTTTTAAAATTGAAGCATCGAAGTTTTATTGGCCAAACGTTAGAAATATAAAACAAAAAGGTAGAAATGTGGAATGGACCCATAAGCGGCAAAACATACATAATTATATGATTATAGAAGTACTAAAATTAAAAGCTACGAAATGAGTCACCCCACTTTACAAAAAAATGTACTGAAAAAGGGAGTGCTATTCACCCCATACTTCATTCAAAAGGTTGTCGTTGATGAAAACCGAATCTTTTTTTTTACAATTTGGCTGCGATTTAGTACCTTAATAATACTAGCAATCGAGCATTCATATACTTCTGGCTTAATGGGCCATTTCCAGCCTTCCATGGACTTCTGCATTAGTGCGATTCTGAATTTTGGGTAGAATGCTTTTGTAATTTTACCGGGAAATATTGACCCTTCACAATTTACAATACAATCGCCTCCAACGCACAATTCTGTAGCCTCAAGATCAGGTTGAAGAGTTCCATCAACGACTACATACTCCTCAACGGTTTCCGATTCTTCGACAGTTGGCAAAATTTCTTTTAATGTAGTAGAAACAATTTTATACGAAGGAGGTTCATTTTCTTTGCCAATGCTCAAGTCATCACTTCCATTTTTCTCATTTTCATTTTGCTGTAATTTTCCATTGAATTGACTGAGTCCCGATGAACCAGGTTGTGGAGACAAAGAGTGTAGAGGAACGGATGGATTTCCATTGCTGACTTGACTCGACGGTTCGTCAAGCTTTTTTTTTTCATTGCTGGTATTTTGTTTTTTGATCCCAGCGGTCTTCCCTTCTTCGTAGTTGTAGGTTTATTTTTCTTAACCTCTCTGGCTTTATAATAGTTTTCTACTTCCTCCGACGAAACACTTTTTTCTGCAGTTACAGGTATCTGAAATTTCCTCCTCTGAATTGTTCCCAAATCAGCTGTTCTGGTTTCATATAAAAATTCTTTAAAGGTCTCTCCCACAGATTGATTAAGTTCTGCAATTGGCTTACAATAATCTGGAAGCTTTTGTAGAACAATTTCACGGTTTAAGGGGTAAATACCGCAAGCTTTGAATCCTTCTTGAATATTTCTTTTTGCAGTTTGTTCTCCATGTCGCAGAGTTCTCTGTAGTAATTGGGCAAATAAATTCTTCGGCAGCGCATTCTTTATTTTACCCCTCTGAGTATTCCTCCAGTCACTTAGAACGGTCCTCCAGTTAGATTTAAGAGAGCTAAAATAGGCTACATCGAGTGGTTGAAGTAAATGGGTAGAATTGGGAATCAAGCATATAAATTTAATATTATTTTCTTCACACAATTGCAATGTTTTCATTGTGATGTGAGAGCTTAAATTATCACCAATTATGGCCTTTGGGCCATCCTTCTTCGAAAGCAATGGAAGCAAATGCGTTTGAAACCATTCATCGAAGATGTCAGCATCGATCCAACCCGATTTAGTAACTGCCATCCTTGAACCTGGCGGTGCACCGATGAGCCAATCAGACCATTTTTGGCTTCCTTTAAAGATAAGGAAAGGCGGTATCATTTCACCACCAGCGCTTCCACAGAACATTACAGTATAGCAAGATTTTGAGGAGTTTCTTATTATTTCTGGATTGCGGCACTGACGACGAAAAAGTAGCTTAGCTTTTTTCGGGTCATCGTGAAAACCTGTTTCATCAAAATTAAATATATTTTCAGGCGGAATGTCGGCAAGTTCCCTAGAAATATGATCAAAGAAATTGTTAATTTTTGCTTCATCAACTTGTGCTCTCTTTCTGCTGATGTTGTGAGCAATTCTTTGCTTGATTTCAGGATGTCTCTCAATAAAAAGTTTTCCCCATTCCCATCCAGGCATATTATTTTTAAAGAATGAAATATTCTTTTTAGCGTTACATAAGTACCGCTTAACCAATATCCTTACATCTTGTATTCCAATAGGCAATCCAAGATCAGCCATTGTAACAATATGTCGTATAAATGTATTTTCTTCTTCAAGAGTTAAAGCCGTCGGTCTGCCTACAGCACTATCATGTTGCTGTTTGAGTTTATATTTCAAGGTACTTCTGGGTATATTGTACACCTGGGATGCATTTCGCTGACTCATAGTGCATGAATTTATTTTCTCTAAGGCTGTTTCTAAATCAGCTTTGCTGTAATTAGACTTCGTCCCATATTTTCGGGTTCCTGGATTTGGACGAGTTGATTTTCTAGGCATGATGACGAAGACCCTGCAAAAATATCAATGTTAAATATAAATATGATTTGGCCAAGTTACCCAGTCTAGTTGCCGTCGATTTTCAGAAAAATCAGGGTAACATTGACCCTGACAAAGTTACCCTGATTTAAGATTAAAATAACCCCGCGTATGTTTTTAGTCTATCTCGTCGTAATAAATACAAAATCGTATGATATTTTTGGTTATTTCGCATTACAAGTATATTTCAATCACTAAAAAACGTTACTCACCGCCAGCCGCCAGGAATTTGTTGCCAAAATAGTTGACTTTTGTCGCGTCTTCCAAAGAAGAAGAGAATCAGGCTCTATGTTGCCAGGTCTGGTTCGTGAAATCCCCCCACCAAAGTTGGAAAAACCCCCAAATTTCCGGATTTTCAACTAAAATACCCCCAAACAAAAAGACCCAAATCATCGCGGACGGGGGGGGGGGGGGGGGGAGGTTGACAAACATTGTTGAAGTAAAACACATTTTGAAAAAAAGTGGTCATGTGTATTTATGTACATAATCATTTATTTATTTTTAGTATTTATTAGATAGGTGCATACTAAGCTATTTTGAATTTTTCTACTTAAAAAATAGGTAGGTGTAGCAAAATATTAGTAACAAAATAATAGGTAGATACTAGTCATAATATAATCATATCGATAGGCATATTAAGAGCGTTACTGCCATTTCATTTTCCCACTGGCTTCTGTATTTCCTACCGGAAGAATAGTCTTCTTTCGGCATTTTAATGTGCTCAAGATATTATTCCATCCAACGCGTACTTTCCGTAAAGTAACCTCAAAGCAAAACGACTCAAAACGTCAAACCACCGTCAAACATTATAAAACTGCATCACTTTTATATTTGAATGTCATTAGATTGCAGTGTTTTGGCCATACTATGACTCGCGGCGATGTTGCCAATATTGTTAAAATTTTGTAGCCTGTCGTAATGTCCATATTATTATTATTTTTTAGTTTGTTTCTCACCCTCAAAAACCCCATGCTTTTTGAAAATACCCCCATAAAACCCCCAAGGATTTTATACCCCCAAATTTCCCCCCAAAGGCTTAAAAAACCCCCAAGTTTGGGGGGAAAACCCCCAATCTGGCAACACTGACAGACTCCAAGATGGGGGGCGCCAGTTTTGCATGCGGCAGTCTTGCACAAATGTCACTTTTGACAGTTCCAAATCTGTTGAGGGCAGATTTGCAGGAGGCAACCTTGCAGGCGGCAACCTTGCAGGCGGCAACCTTGCAGGCGGCATTTTTGCAGACGGCATTCTTGCAGAAAGCAAACTTGCATACAAACCCGAAGTTAGCAACGTTTGAGAATGGCGCATTAGGACATGATTACATGAATAAAATAATAATTTTATATTATTTTACAAACCAAAAATAAAGCAGTAAAGCGGTCATAGGTTATTAATTTTAAATTTAGAAAAAGAAGTAGCAAATTATCATGTCAGGGTAAATTAAAGTGGTGAATATTTTTACCTCTCCACATTTAATTACCGGCATCCTTGTTGTGGATGATTCAGTACATCAAACTAAACAAAAAAATGTTTTAAGTTTTTCTGTTAGGTTAGGTTAGGTTAGGTTTTTCTTTCCCTAAAATCGAAGTGACATTAATTACCGGCATCCTTGTAGTGGATGATTCAGTACATCAAACTAAACATTAAAAAAAATGTTTTAAGTTTTTCTGTTAGGTTAGGTTAGGTTAGGTTTTTCTTTCCCTAAAATCGAAAGTTGATTGCTGAGATCCGCGATGGAGAGGACACTCAAAGAAGTGGACTGGTTTCCCTACCCTGACATATGAAAACGCGGCTTTTCTCGATTTCTACTCTGGTAACACTAAATTTTAAATACGATGTTTTGCTTCTAACTTCATTTTCTGCAAAAATGCCGTCTGCAAAAATGCCGACCCTCGAAACGTCAGTTTGACATTTGCAAAACTGCCTTCTGCAAGATTGCCTTCTGCAAAACTGCCGCCTGCAAGAATGCCGTCTGCAAGATTGCCGTCTGCAAATCTGCCTTCTGCAAGTTTGATGGGACCCTCCAAGATAAGGGCGAAATGTGACGCTCTGACAATGTATGATAATTTTGACAGCTCGTAGATCGTTCGTAAACTAAACGCGTCCGCGTGTTCGCGAACGCTCCATTATATCCCGCAATTACGAACGTGTCAATAAATTGAAAACTGCGAATTGACGAACATGGGCCAATGTTTTATTGAAAGCTTAAGTTACCCAGATTGACTGTACCGCATGCAATTGGTTTAATCAGAACAATCTCCTTCTCAATTAAAAAAAAACCACAGGCATGCATTTCTCGTCTAATTACAGAAAGTCCATTGATTTGCCCGCCCTATTAGTTCAAAACGACCAAATAAGTTTAAGCAAGGATTCCAAATTTCTTGGTCTTGTGATTGATAATAAATTAAACTGGAAGTCGCACATAAATGAACTTAGTAGTAGCCTCTGAACTTAGTAGTAGTCGTCTGCCATATATGCTGTGCGCAAAATTAAATACTTAGCTGGAGAAACTGCATCCCTCTCAGCATATCATGCCTGCTTCCATCCAAAAATGGCCTATGGTATAATTCTATGGGGAAACTCCACTGATAGCTCTCGAATATTTATACTCCAAAAGCAGGCAGTAAGAGCCATCGCAGGACTAGCGCAAAATACTCACTGCGTTCCGTACTTTAAAAAATATAAAATATTAACTATGTGTTTAATTTATGCGAGAACCAACGTCACAAAACCTGAACTAAATGGTGATCACCATGACACTCATGACACTCGTGACACCCATGACACTCGCCACGGGTTAAATATTGCCCTTCCCAGAGTGCATCTAACACAGACTCAAAAGTCCTTCAATTACGTTAGTTTTAAGCTTTTTAACTGCCTCCCATTCCAAACTAAACTTCTGGAGTTAAAAATTTTCGAGAGTTTTATAAAAAGAAAATTGGCATCCACACGTGCTTTCTATACGTTGGACGAATTTTACAGCTGTGCTGAATCGTTTGTAGTCTAAATAGTATTTGTATATTAGATTTTTTAGGGCATGAAATGCTATTTTACAATATTGATAGGTTTTTTTTAAATATACGCTTCAGGCGTTTTAGTTGTCAAGTTGACTTTTGGAACGGTATTATTTCCAAATTATGTTGGAATTTAATTAGTGGATCATTTAACATTTCTTTTTTAATATTTTTTTTTGTTTTGTTTTTTTTATTATTTTCTTTTATTGGATGCAATTATTTTTTATTTTATTTTGTTAGGTCTTTTAATTTGACACTATTGCCACTATTTATATTTCTACTATGGTTTTTCATTTTGAAATTTAACTAATATGTAATTTATCTAATATGTATTTTTACTTGACGATTTCACCAGATTAGGTATCTTTGTTGTAGATATCTAGTCTTTTTGAAAAATAAATTATGGTTATGATTATGATTAATAAATAGTTAAATCACTAAAAACTTACATTGTGACTCTCCCAAAGCATACACCGAAAAAATGTCTCTTCAAGCACAGAAATCGAGCAATTTGCATCGTCATAAAATATATCCCAAATGCAGCGGCAAACTTCCGCAATGCATTCAAAAAGACAAGAAGCAATAAATGTTAAAATTCACTATAAAAAAAGGAGCAAGTGTTTGGGTCGTTAACGACCCACTGAGCATAAATGGGTTAATAAGATTTTCTACTAAATTAATAAACATAAACATCTATATAACAAATTTTGGGAAATTAAAAGTGCGATAAAAGGGCTTCGTCAAGATTATTAGCCAGCTTATCCATAAACTCAAACGTTTCCAAGTAATCAGAACGCTTGACGCCGTTTATGCCCTTGATGCATATCGCCAAATCTTTGGTCATGATTCCACTTTCGATCGTTTTAATGCAGACGGCTTGGAGGGTTTGGGCGAAATGCTTGAGGCGATCGTTGTTGTCGAGCTTAGCGCGATGTAGGAGACCTTGAGTCCAGGCGAATATAGAAGCGATCGGATTGGTCGATGTCTCTTTGCCCTGCTGATAAGAGCGAAAGTGACGAGTCACTGTGCCGTGGGCGGCCTCAGCCTCGACGGTCTTCCCGTCGGGGCAAATGAGCACAGAGGTCATCAAGCCCAGAGAGCCGTATCCTTGCGCAACGGAATCTGACTGAACGTCCCCGTCGTAGTTCTTGCAAGCCCAAACGAAGCCGCCCTCCGACTTCATGGCATAAGCGACGATATCGTCGATTAAACGATGCTCGTACCAAATGCCAGCGGCCTCATACTGCTTCTCATAATCCTTTTCGTAGATATCCTGGAATATATCCTTGAAGCGGTTGTCATACTTTTTCAAAATAGTGTTTTTCGTGCTCAGATACAATGGATACTTTCTATCGAGGGCATATTTGAACGAGGAGTGAGCGAAGTCTACGATGGATTCGTCTGTGTTAAACATTCCTAGTGCGACGCCGGCACCCTTGTAATCGTGGACGACGAATGAAATTGGCTCTTGCTTGGCATCGGTCGGAGTCCATTTGAGTTCAAGTTGACCGGCACCCGGCACAACAAAATCGGTCGCTTTATACTGATCTGCGTGTGCATGTCTTCCAATTATGATCGGCTTCTCCCATCCTGTCACGAGACGGGGAATATTCTTGCAGATGATGGCCTCTCTGAAGACGGTGCCGCCCAGAATGTTACGGATCGTTCCGTTGGGCGACTTCCACATTTTCTTCAGTTTGAATTCTTCCATACGGTTCTTATCGGGGGTGATGGTGGCACACTTGATGCCCACATTGTATTTCTTGATAGCGTTGGCGCAGTCGATCGTGACCTGATCTTCAGTTTAGTCCCTGTATTGGAGGCCCAGGTCAAACGTGTGGAGTTTGATATCCAGGAACGGGAGAATGAGCTTCTGCTTGATCAGATCCCAGATGATCCGTGTCATCTCGTCACCGAGGATGTCAACGACGGGTCCTGTCTTTATTCTGCTCATGTTGTATACATATATTCTGAAATCAATAAGAAATAATCAGAAAATCCCATACTGCTCTGATCATTCAAGTTTCTAAGGAATCTATTACAATTTAAAACCCTGTGGTGGCCTTAGAAATAAGACAAAAACGGATTTTACTGCGTGAACTTTGAAACACCGACGTTTCAGCGATGCTACAACCGCTGCTGTCCAGCGTAGACTGAAGTACTGTCAGTTGTCATCCGCTGTTATTCTGTCGCCTGCGGGCACGCCGGATCGTCAGATGCTTCAAACATCACACTCACTTATTTATAATGTTGAACAACCGCGATAGTCTCCAATTTCATAATGTGATGACAGTTATAAATGCTTATAAACATTGTACACTAAATTGGGCTGCATAATTTCGATCGATTAGTTGATGAATCCGGTCGAACCGCCAATACGGGCTGAAAGAAAATATTAACGGCTAACACTATGCATTGAAACTCCATGTGTATGAGAATAGGTTATTATTCTGGTGAGCCTAATCTTTATCATGCAAGTTCAATTAGTTAACTATGCCTACGTATGTTCTCAAACTGACAAGAAGCAACAGTTGAATCCTTTCATTCAATCCAACAGCAGATTTTGTAGTATTTTTGGAAATTAATCAGTGGTTTAATAATAATCTACAATAATAGTGAATGCATCCACGGATTAGCTATAATGCACAAAACAACCTATTGTAACGCCCACTAAATACTCCCCATTACAATAAATAGATTAGGTATGTTCATAGAAAAATCAACATTTTCATGACGCATCAGTAATGCATACTTTTTAATATCGAAGGCGTACCGAGACTTGTAGGGCCAGTTCTAGAGTACAATTAACATAAATAGGCATGAGTAATTTGTAATAATCTAATCTTTGGACTTAGCGACTGATAAAACCTTAGAAAGGTACTGCCTCGCTCAAATTTGCTAAGAATAGGACTCGGTCACTGCCGGGACCAGTCACAAAATAACGCCACAGTGCACACAACACGATCTCTGAGCATAAGGAAAAAAAGGCTGGTGAGCGAAAGAAACTGGTCAAAGTCAAATTGTTTATTAAAAAAAATATATATTAAGACATTTATTGTAAACGAATGTATAAAATGTTTCCCACAAACAAGTAATAATTATATAAAAATCATCGCACCACATTAATACTATGTCATAGTTTAACAAATCAAATATTTAATCAAATTAATAAATGCTCAATACAATGCAATGTCAAAACACAAACATAAAATAAGTTACAATATATAAAACTATGACAATGAAAGATTACAAAATTGAAATTTGTTGCGGTTGATATTTTAGTTAACGGAATCTTATAACTTAAACCAGTCTTTATGCATTGTGACCTGTTTCTAAATAATTGATTAGAATTCTCTAGTAAATTATTAAACATAAAAAACTATATAACAAAATTTTGGCAAATTAAAGGCGCGATAGTCACGAAGAAAGGGCTTTCTTGAGATTATCGGCCAGCTTATCCATAAACTCGAATGTTTCCAAGTAATCGGAACGTTTGACGCCGTTCATGCCCTTGATGCATATCGCCAAATCCTTGGTCATGAATCCACTTTCAATCGTGTTAACGCAGACGGCTTCCAGAGTCTCGGCGAACTGTTTCAGGCGATCGTTGTTGTCGAGCTTAGCGCGATGTAGGAGGCCTTGGGTCCAGGCGAATATGGAGGCGATTGGATTGGTGGATGTCTCTTTGCCCTGCTGATAGAAGCGGAAGTGACGGGTCACCGTCCCGTGGGCGGCCTCGGCCTCGACGGTCTTCCCGTCGGGGCAAATGAGCACAGAGGTCATCAAGCCCAGAGAGCCGTATCCTTGCGCAACGGAATCCGACTGAACGTCCCCGTCGTAGTTCTTGCAAGCCCAAACGAAGCCGCCTTCCGACTTCATGGCGTACGCGACCATATCGTCGATCAAGCGATGCTCGTACCAAACACCGGCGGCTTCGTACTGCTTCTTATAAGTCTTTTCGTAGATATCCTGGAAGATGTCCTTGAAGCGGCCATCATATTTTTTCAAAATAGTGTTTTTCGTGCTCAAGTACAGCGGATACTTTCTATCGAGGGCATATTTGAACGAAGAGTGAGCGAAGTCTATGATGGATTCGTCGGTGTTATACATTGCTAGTGCGACTCCGGCACCCTTGTAATCGTGGACGACGAATGAAATTGGCTCTTGCTTGTCATCGGTCGGAGTCCATTTGAGTTCGAGTTGACCGGCACCCGGCACGACGAAATCGGTTGCTTTATACTGATCCGCATGGGCGTGTCTTCCAATTATGATCGGCTTCTCCCATCCTGTCACGAGACGGGGAATATTCTTGCAGATGATGGCCTCTCTGAAGACGGTGCCGCCCAGAATGTTACGGATCGTACCGTTGGGCGACTTCCACATTTTCTTCAGTTTGAATTCTTCCACGCGGTTCTCATCGGGGGTGATGGTGGCGCACTTGATGCCCACATTGTATTTCTTGATGGCGTTGGCGCAGTCGATCGTGACCTGATCTTCCGTTTGGTCCCTGTATTCGATGCCCAGGTCAAACGTATGGAGTTCGATGTCCAGGAATGGGAGAATGAGCTTCTGCTTGATCAGGTCCCAGATGATCCGAGTCATCTCATCACCGAGGATGTCAACGACGGGTCCGGCTTTTATTTTGCTCATGTTGTACGTATATATCCTGAAATCGATAAAAAATAATTTTTATAACAATGGTTTTTTTTAATCTCAAGTGTAACTGACAAAATAAGAACTGGTGCGATTGGGATCAAACATTAAATCCCAGAAATGAGAAAAATAATCAGAATCTTTCACATTTCAAAACACTGTGTTGACCTTAGAAATAAGATAAAAACGGATTTTCCTGCGCGAAGTATAAAGCATCGACGTTTCGGCGATGTTACAACCGCTGCTATCCAGGGTAGACTGAAGTTATACTTTTTATAATGTCTAACAACTATGATAGTCATCGATTTCATGCTGTGATGAGGGTTATAAATGCTTATCAACCGTTGTACACTAAATTGGGCCGCATAATTTCGATCGCTTAATTAATGAATCCTGTCCAACCGGCCATGGGGCTAAAATAAAATATTAATGGCTAACACAATGCATTGAAACTCCGTTTTTATGCGAATAGGTCATTATCAAGGTATGAGCCTAATCACCATGCCAGTTCATTTAGTCAATTATACCTACCTATGTACTCAAATTGACAAGAACCAAAAGTTGAATAACTCTTGATTTTGATGTACTTTGCAAATTCACAGTGTTTTTACTATAGTGAACGCATCCCCATGGATAAGCATAATATAATGAATAACACAACCTATGGTATTAATGCGGTATGGGAACCTGTTCAACATTATTGATTTTTTAACATCACCCGACCATATTCACGACGCTGATTGCGAATCTGCAATAATCTTTATTCGGCCTCAATAAATAAGCGATATAGTCATTTAAAGAAGCGCCAAACCCATATATTTCCGTAGGATGTTTTTTTTAAAATAAATATGGCAGAAGGTTATTAAGTTAGTTTTTTTTCAATGTAATTTTTAAAAACTGAGTATTTTTTTAAGCTATTGCATAGCTTTTATCGCGGGCCTAGGCCAGCGCGGCGACCGAATGAAGAAATTTCTTAACGAAAATTAATGATTTTAAAGTGATAATTTCGTCTAAACGAGTAATGCTTACGATTCGAAAAAAATATATGTAAAACAAGAACATTTTCCTAATATTCTTAGCTTTGAATATTTTAGATTTTGTTTATATTACATAGTGTAATTAATTTGTGAAATTAGGTCTAACCGAACACAAAAACGACTACTACGCAAATACTATCTGGCGCATTATTATGAAACCTGCACCATTTTAAAGATAATTTAATTATCTATCTTTGTATCTACGATTTTTTTCGAATAATCCGTTTTTTTTGCTTTATCGAATAAAAAATTTGTGGGCGGCGCTCTATCGGAAGACGTTTAAATTATTCCGAATCATTTGCTACCGCAGCCGCAAATGATTCGGAATAATTTCAACGTTTTCCGATAGAGCGCAGTTATCTGATATCAGAAAAAATAAAATAAATAAAATAAATAAATAATTATAATTGCATAAGTTGTTAAAAATGCTATGCAATAGCTTTACCGCGGCAGTCCCCGAGTGCCACACCTATTTTTTTTTATTGAAATATCACCATTAGCATTACAATGATCAAATCTAGGTTTTTTTAAATTGGTTTTTGGAGAAAGGCTCCTATAATGCATATATTCCCAACCTATTTTTAACTCCCACTGAACACTCTCCAATTACGAAAGTGCGTAGAAAAAATCGTTTTCATGCGATGACGCAGCAGTAATGGTTACTTTCTAAAATCGAAGGTGTACCAAGACTTGCAGGGCAAGTCTTGGAGCAAAATTAACATAAATAGTTACGAGCAAATTGTAAGAATCTAACCTTTGGACTTAGCGCCTGATAAAACCGTAGAATGGGCACCGCACCGCCTCTCGAATTTGCTGAGATTGGGACGTTGTCACAGCCGGGACCAAAGTCACAAAATAGCGGCGCGCACGACCACCCGACAAAATCGCTGAGCGTGAAGAAAAAACTATCTAGGCCGGCCAGAAGAGGAAACCGCACGGAACCGGCGACAACGAAACGCCAACGTCAGTCAAATCGCGAAGCGGACATAACGCATGAAGTACCTTATCGATATAGCTTTAATCGATAATATCGATATTATCAAAAATAATATATATATATATATATATATATATATATATATATATATATATATATATATATATATATATATATATATATATATATATATATATATATATATATATATATATATATATATATATATATATATATATATATATATATATATATATATATATATATATATTATATATATATATATATATATATATATATATATATATATATATATATATATATATATATATATATATATATATATATATATATATATATATATATATATATATATATATATAAATATATATATATATATATATATATATATATATATATATATATATATATATATATATATATATATATATATATATATATATATATATATATATATATATATATATATATATATATATATATATATATATATATATATATATATATATATATATATATATATATATATATATATATATATATATATATATATATATATATATATATATATATATATATATATATATATATATATATATATATATATATATATATATATATATATATATATAGTTAATATTTGAATGGTTTTTTGTAAAATTTCTTTTTTTAAGAATTCGTTTAAAGGATGACACTTTGATGAAAAAATAAAAATAATAAAAGCCACTTACATAGCTGGAAGGTTTTTCCGGACTGGATTGGGAAATGCTTATTTTAAATGAGATGTATGCCTGGATGAGCACCACTTTCGACAGTGCAATGTAGGTTTAATGGGATCCCTTTATCGCTAGCGAACGATCGCCCTTCATCCACATCTCAAAAACAAAGCGTATCCTTTTGCAAATCAAAATAAAATGTCTTTATTAAAGACAAATTAAAGCAAAAACAATGAAAAAAATCACAATGAATCGTCTCTTAAATGGGGAATGACATACCGAAAATTCGATTTGAAATTCGAATATATCCACTCTTTAAAAGGACGATATACCTACCATTGCTGGGCTCGCTATCAACCAGCCATGAAAATAAAAATAAAATACTTCATTTGCTCGTTGCCATGAAATAAGATATAAATAGTAATTTCTGGTCGAGAGTTTTACTTAAAGCTATATGATATTTACAAGAGTTCAAAACATAAGATAAAATTGTATAATATTGTTAATATTTGATTGGTTTTTTGTAAAATTTCTTTTTTTAAGGATGACACTTTGAAATTTTACAAAAAAAGAATTCTTAAAAAAAGAAATTTTACAAAAAACCATTCAAATATTAACTATATATATATATATATATATATATATATATATATATATATATATATATATATATATATATATATATATATGTATATATATATATATATATATATATATATATATATATATATATATATATATATATATATATATATATATATATATATATATATATATATATATATATATATATATATATATATATATATATATATATATATATATATATATACAAATAAAACAAATATATATATATTATATTCATAGTAGCACAGCAAGTAGCATTAAAAAATTATACATATACGTAATCAAATTGACCACCCTACCTATACGAACGTACGTGATACGGCCGCTATATTATCGCCCGAACGCAACAACCCGTATCACGTACGTTCGAATACGCTCGAGTATAAAAACAAATAAAAAACCCGAAACCCACAAAGCGTACGTGATACATCAAGTTGGTTCTACGATTCTAAATACAAAAAAGGATAATAAATGGGTCTCTTGTGTAAAAAAAATGTCTGGTATATTGTAAACAAGTATTGTTATTAGGAAATATAATGAAAAAAAAACAACGATTTTCACCGACTTTTTGAATAATAATCCAATGGTAGTGCGGTTAAAGATATTCAGAATCGTAAAATTCGAAAAGGTGCTTTGAGGGATTTAGGGACCAACTTGGTTTTTTTATTGTTTTCTTTATGGCGATGGACGGACCTTATTAACCACAACAATAGTTGACTTTGGTGTTTTTTTCCTAAACTTTATACTTTGGGCAGAAAAAAATATTTTCTGATTTTTTGTATGGGACTGATCAAATAGAACTGAATGTCTGCTTTGGCATGTCTAACACATCGTTAAAAATATTAAATGTAGAAAACATTAAGGTAATTTATTAATTATGAATCTACATAAAATCTACTTTTGCTAAAGTCCCTTCTGTCTGTATTGACTCGTATGTGAACTTGGGGGCAACTCGAAAACGCGTCCCGTCCTCGACACGTCTGCACTCGACGCCCGCGCCACGTCCCCTTTGTCTGAACTCCTTAGGCATCCGGCACTGCTGCCTATGCCTGAAAGCATCATTAAAGCAGCGTAGTTCCTCGATACTGGTGAAAAGCATATAATGGGCAGAGGATGAACAAATGGACCATTGTTTGAGTTTTCCCACACTGGCAACTGCGATCTTGGGCGAATCCGCAGCGGTTCTTTAAGTGAGCGCTTCTACCCTGTCCTGTTCGAAAGCGACCCAATCGACCATAGCGACCGAGGCAGTTCTAACCTTGAGGGTTTTGGCATAGGTTAGAAATTAGACTTCTGTTGGTAGCTCCTAAACCGCCCATTGGTCACGCCATGCCTGCTTAGAGTCAAATTCTTGCCCTTTCAGGCATAGGCAGCAGTGCCGGATTATCTAATAGGCCAAGTAAGCACCGGCCTATGGGCCGCACGCCTTTTAGGGTCTCGCCGCGACAAGGGATCATTACAATTATATATATTTAAATTGTTTTTCATGGAAAAAAAATCATTGAGTAAATCAGTATTTCGGAAGCACCTCATAGGATATCGGCTCACCACAAAATGTAAGACTCCGTTTATTCGCGGCTTGTACGCATGTACGCACTCTTTAACTATATTCCTTTAGTAGGTATCTTTAGATCCCAATTAATATGACATTCAGTGGACAAGAAATTGGAACCTTGATTCAGAATAGCGATGTGATCCGCGTCTACATACATTTCTTCGACCAAACTGTGAAATGTCAGAAGTGTACGTGTTGAACGAGGTAGGAGCAAGTACAGTCACTTTTTTGGAAGGCCATTTTGGAGCTTTTAGGTATAGCTTTACTATCCATTTAGGTGGACTTCAAAATTCCAACGAAAAACATAATGTTTCGGAGGAGCAATATCTTTTTGCCTAGTAGATTCGTCATTTATTGCAGTGCAGGCGGCCCGAATATGGAACTCTGTGACTTTGCCACTGAATCAACTTGAAAACCTGACCGGGTTTAAACAATCTATGAAAAGACATTTACTTAACACTAATCGTACCGAGATTAATTATATACCTATTTGTGCCGCAACCGGTCAAATGACCGTTTTGAGTTAAAGGCTTTATTTTTCCTGATTGAATGGAGATATTATTGATTATTAACTTAAGGAAATATTATACAAAGTAATAAGGTAGTAATTACGCCAAAACGTATTTTTACAAGCCTTTATTTACCTTGCAATGTATGTTAGTTAGTATGAATGTTTGTTTAGGTCAAATCTTGCAAGCTGAATTAGAACCACGTCCTCTTAGCCTATGAAGTTGACATTTTACTTACATGTTGGTTCAGTTCCGATGACAATGAATTTTTATTGTGAGTATGACCTGATTCTACACCCAGGATTGACTCCCAACGAGGATACTCTTTCACGGCCAACAGCACAGACACAAAATTTTGTATACGCGTTCAATTATGACAGCCCGTTCTAAGTGTCTCCATGACATGGCTGTTGCACCCAGGGTTGCATTTATGGTTGAAATTCTGTATAGCATTTAATTATGATAGCCCGTCTAAGTCCCACTATGGCATGGCTGCTGCACCCGGGGTTGTCTTGAGACAGCATTTTAATAAAAACTTGTTTTTAATAAACCTTTTATTTTAATAAACCTTTTAGTTACCTTGCAATTATGTAAGTATGTTTGTTTGTTTAGGTCAAATCTTGCAAGCTGAATTAGAACCACTTCCTTTTGCCCTATGAAGTTGTTTTTTTTGTTAGCTCGACCTGATTCTACAACCAGGATGCGGCTAAATGCGCATTTTATAACCCAATTTATAAGGCATCAAGGGCCGATGTCTAGATGTGACCTGTGAGTAAAAGTAAAAGTATGAGTAAAACTGTTAGTTTGCTCAATATACAATACCTTTTGCATTTAAATATGTAACCGGATCGGTGGATCGAACCAACTTACCGACAATAGTTAGTTTCCTTCATACAAAATGCGATATAATGGTAATCGGTCAAATTAGGGCTGTTATTGAGGGAGGAGGGGGAGGGGGTGCGGTCAGATTATTGGGAGTGAGCAGGGAGGCTCCAGGACGCTGCTACCAGGCCGGCTTCAGGATGTTGGCACCAGCTTAACACCAGGATGCCGACACTGGGACAGGTCTCACCAGCTTAACACCAGGATGCTGACACTGGATCGGCATCCTGCTATCAGCATTATACCGGAATCGTGGAGGTAACCTGATGCAAGCATACAGGAGCCGGGAATCCCGATAACCCCCCCCCCCCCCCTTCCAGTAGCAACCGAATTGGACCGATTACTTTTAAATCGCATTTTGTATAAAGGAAACCGACTGTTGTTGGTAAATTGGTTTAATCCACCGATATCGGTTACAAATGTAATGCAACCTAAATGTATTGTATATTGAGCAAATGTATTGTATATTGTATTGTATATTGAGCAATTTTACCCATACTTTTACTTTTACTCAGAGGTCTTATAAAAAAATCGGACCTAAATATTTGTGACGGTCAAATGACCGCTCGTGGTAAACAACGGCAAGGCTAGACGTGTTTATCAGATTTAACAAATGAAATTATAAGTATATACTTATTACCAGAAGTCATGAAGTCGAATGAGAAAAAGCGATAACATTTTATGCGAATTTTTAATCAAAAGTTTAAAATCGGTCATTTGACCGCTCATGGTACGTTTAGTGTTAATGTACAAATACCCCCCCCCCCCTCCCCACCCGTTTCCTTGCTTGTCCTAGGTATATCCCATTACTCCCTTCTATATTGAGTTATTAATTTCTTATATAAATAAATATAAATATGTTTGTAATTTCTGTCTAATTTTCATTATTATATTTATTATTTAATTGTACTCATTTATTTTGACAACTACTTTACACTACTAACATTAAAAATTACGTTTGTTATATATTAATTTGCCTACATAAACATATTTAGTCACAATAACCCATGGCCGTAAGTTATTGTCACGATAATAGGCCCAGCATGTTGTACTTTATTGTGGGTGCAATAAAGTTTTAACACATTTAGTCACAATAACCCTGGCCGTATGGTCGTGAGATATTGTCACGATAATAGGCCCATTATGATGTAGTTCATTGTGGGTGCAATAAAGTTTTTAACACATTTAGTCACAATAACCCTGGCCGTATGGTCGTGAGATATTGTCACGATAATAGGCCCATCATGTTGTACTTTATTGTGGGTGCAATAAAGTTTTAACACATTTAGTCACAATAACCCTGGCCGTATGGTCGTGAGATATTGTCACGATAATAGGGGCCCATCGTGTTGTACTAAATTGTGGGTGCAATAAAGTTTTTAACACATTTAGACACAATAACCCTAGCCGTATGGTCGTGAGATATTGTCACGATAATAGGTCCATCATGTCGTACTTTATTGTGGGTGCAATAAAGTTTTTAACACATTTAGTCACAATAAACCTGGCCGTATGGTCGTAAGATATTGTCACGATAATAGGCCCATCGTGTTGTACTAAATTGTGGGTGCAATAAAGTTTTTCAAACAAAACCAACAGTCTATTTACCTATAAGGTCAGCTTTGCCATAGGCTGTGCACAGCTGTGCCATAGGCTAAACTGTGCCATAGGCTGAGGTTAGGTTGATAAATATGCCACCGGGCAGGTTTACTAATTAAAATGAGAACGAACGAGCAAGGTTTTCAGATTTTCGCTAAGTAATAATTAATTACTCCAAAACATTATTTTGTACCCCACTACCTCCCTGTCCTTGTAAACTTTCCGCCACGACTGAAACATAATTATCATTATCAGTGTTGTGACAACCATTCCATCAATAAAGTTTCCTGATATCGTTAAAATATTGATTGAGACCACCATTTAGCTGATAAAGGGCTACTTTATTAGTCTAGATAGACTTTTATCGATGTTTTGCCAGTCACACAAAAGTTGCCATACGCGGACTGTTAATTCATTTATTTTATTATTATTATACCACCTCTGGTTATTAAACTTGTTTGAATTATTATGGCTTCAATGAGAACCAGTATAGCGTGCGGTACTTTTAACCTAGAAGCTTAATTATTCACCTGCATAGCTAAACACCAAACACCATAATATAGCTAGTTGAAGTTATATGACAAAAGTGATCAATCGAGTCAGCAATATAACATGGATTTGGCACAGTTGCTTGGTAAGCTAAACCCAAGGCAAATGTAATTTTATGCTGCGAGCCAGGTAATAGTAATTCCGAAATTTCTTCCGGTGATCAAAAGTCTTAATAGTGTAATATTTATTATTTTATATAAGTAGGTTACCTTACCTTTAGTTTCTATGTATCTATTATTATTCAATATATACTATAATGTTATTTGCATATGTGCGTCTATATGTGGGTGGGTATATATGCATGTATATTAAGTTTCTGAGATAAGCTGTTTAGTTTTTTTTAAATAATACTTAATTCATTTATTTTTTGTACATTTAGCCACATTTTTATCAATGTTATAAGTAACTCGGAAAAATTGAACACAGAAATGCACCAAATGCTCAGTGCCCACCTAACTAGTACCATTGATTTTATAAAATCAATGCTAGTACTAAACTGCCCCGTATCTAGGCGGGTCAGAGTAAATAATTAAAATAAGCAATACAAATTATGTAACAATTAACCTAATTAAAGTAAAAAATGTTTTATTGTTACTTAATTAATATTGAATAATATATTGTAATAAATAATACTGTAATACAAATCAATATACCTACAAAATTTGTATGAATAATGCAATGTAGGTATACCTAAATGGCAAACCTTCTATAAATATACCTAAGTAATCGTATTTATACAACAATATGGCAAATACACATATACGTAAATACGATTTCAATAAATAATACATGCTATAATGGTATAACAATATTTATATTATAATACAATATAAAATATGTTTATAAAAAAGTGCAAAATATATTAAATAATATAAATAAAAATATGATATGATAATATTTTAATTGTATATTACAACAGTTGACTGTAAGAAATCTACAACAGTTGTACTAACTAAAAATAGAATTTAAGCTGTCTTTATCATTGCTAGTGTTTTAGTACAATGAAGCTATTTTTCTTTCTTTCTTTGTTTCTTCTTTCATTTGGGATGTGCGTTCAGTCGGTACTTTAGTTGTAGTATTAGTTGAGCCTTTTTAAGCAAGCTTTTTTTTACCCATCTTAACATTTTTATTAGCAGCATTTACGTATGTTTGTTTAGGTCAAATGATGTAAGCTGTATTAGAACTGTGAGAGTGGCCACCCTTCACTAGACTCCAATTGATTGTGAGCGAAGGGTGGTTCTCATCAAGTTGTTTTCTCCGTTATTGAAAGTACCTAGTTGCAGTTGAAGTTGAAGTGTTTATTCAGAAGGTCTGTAGTAGGTTGCCAGTTCGTAACGCCTTGGTCGGTATTTCGCCGGTGTGTAGGTAGTGTGGGCGTGAGGTGAAGTCGTGGTTGTGTGTCCGAAGTGTGAAGCGCCTCGATAGATTCGAAGATAATGATGATCGCGTATACCATGCGTAGGTTGGTTGATCGATCGAAATGTACTGCGTTTTATATGGTATACAGTGACGCAATAGTTATAAGTGGGGTGAGAAATGAGCGTGTTAATTCGTATCGATCAGGAGAAATGACATTAGTCATCGTTTGACTGTGCATAAAATGCCGAATTTAGTTGGAAATCAATTGCAGCTGTAGATTCTGTAGAAATTACTTTTTTGTTGTGGGTATGTTGGACTGAGGCTCCAACAGAACCATTTCCTCTTATCCTATGAAGTTGAAATTTTACTTGTTGGTTCAGTACCGATGACAATGCATTTTTTTTATGAGCATGACCTCATTCTACACCCTGGATCGACACCTGACGAGGCTACTCTTCCACGGTCAACAGCACAGACACACAATTTTGTATACACATTCAATTATGATAGCCCGTCTTAAATTTCACCTTGACATGGTTTCTGCACCCAGGGTTGACTTCCAACGAGGGGACTTCTCAACGGTCGAAAGCACAGAAACGAAATTGTGTATACGCATTCAATTATGATAGCCCGTTCTAAGTTTCACCGCAATAGCGAGGGGACTCCAAAATGGTCAACAACACAAACACGAAATTCTGTATAGCATTCATGATAGCCCGTTCTATGTTCACTATGACATGGCTGCTGCACCCAGGGTTGGCTCGGGTCAGAGCATTTTAATAAAAGCTTGTTTTGAAACGTGTGTTTTAACTATTAATTTATTATTTTTAATCCTAGAATAAAATGATGTAGCCTCAAAGTACCTATATCTTTTTAAACAAAATTGGTTAAGTGTCAAAAACTTGAAATTACATCACTATTTTCCAACGGGGGTGATAGAGCACAACAAGGATTTATGGGGATTTTAGAAGCTTACTAAATAACTGTTCCAAGTTCCAAGTTCCTTGTAGTTCCCTAAAATTGTTCGATTGATAACCACCCAAGTTAGAATCGTTGAAAGTAAATCGACACATATTTTGACTATAATTTGACCGCTCGATTGACCGCACGGTTAACTGAAAAACAACTTTTGTGGTAAATTTGATAAACTCTAGCAGTAAATCTGGGATAAACAACAAAAGTTCATCATACGAGATAACATTAGCGTTATGAAATAGAGCAAAATTTAATTATTTCATCATTTTTCATGACTTGACCTGATAAAAAAAAAAAGTCACTTTTTAAAATTGTAAACTTATTTACACCTACCGTCGGTATCGTGGCATATTATTATGATAAACGGAGGGGGTCATAGATCGACATATTTATCGACAGGGAACCAACGCGCTCTAAAACAATGAATTTATCACCAATCTACTTACCCGCTCTTTCGCTTTTTTTATCGCACTATTACGAAATTATGATATTGTTAGCTGAGCGCAATAACGCCGTAAGTCAGAAATAGTCGTTTGTAATCATGGTGTTACATATTGTGTAAAATTCAATTTAATATATCACTCCTAGAGTCAATTGAATTTATGAGCAATAAATACGATGAGTGCTGCAAGAAACTAGAAGCTATCCATAATGACAACGAAGAATTGAATCAAGAAAATCATCACCTAAATAAACGTATCTCCTATTTTGAAGAAAACTTCGACCAACTGGAGCAATAGAAGTTTAAAAATTACCCAATGACACAAATGACACAAATAAGAATAAACTCTCAATCAAGTCAATAAGGGTTGGTAATAAGATAAAAAGAGTGGACAAGGATCGAGTGGACACGACCTCACAGCTAGAGGTGGGTTTGAGTCTACAAAATACGCTTATACAAATATCTAAGTCAACAAAATACGCTTCCCCTTAACGAGTAATTTGGAGATGAGACAACCTGGTAGTAAAGTATACTACCACAGTATCTACCCCTCGCTTTTATTTCTTTTTTTTTTTTAGTGTCCTATTGGTTACTAAAGCAATGACCTATTGATTTTTTTATATCTATCTAGAAATCGATATCTGACAGTTGTTTAATGCACGTTTCAAAAAAATTCGTTCAGTAGTATTCGAGTTATAGAAAAATATCTCATAATATAAATGTTTCCTATATTCGGACCATGGAGTAATTTTAACCCAATCAGACAATTAGATATCTAGAAGTGGGTCAATTTTGAGTTAAAAGATTTGACCTAAACAGACATTACAAATATCCGAAAGTTGAAAATAAAAGATGATTTTCCTCCGTAACCTAGTATTAATTTATTTATTAAAAAAATAAAAATATATAGCATGACAGCTTACCTATGTGCTGAAAATCAACGCCATTGCGCTAGATACTTATAATAATAATACATTAAAGTAAATGTTTACAATTATGTTAAAAACTATTTAAATGAAAATTATGCAAAAGAAAACGATTAAGTAGTACGTACCCACTTTTAGTTTAGTACCTACTTTCTCTGTGTTCAATTAAAGAGACAAACATTTCAGATGGCAGATTGTTCAATATTTTGATCATCCTACCATTGATCATATAGAGCAGTGTTTTTCAACCTTTTTTAGATCGCGACCCCCTTTTTGGTAAATAAAATATAACACTCTTACACGCGACCCCCCTTAGACTGTAACTTTTTTCTCTCGACCCCCCGCCCCTTAGTCTCTTCAACAGCTGTAACTGGAGCAGTCAATAAAAAAAATGTATAAACAATGGCGAAACCCACATTAATTTTAACTGTTCTTTTTACTTTCGATGTAACCTACCTGTTTCCATCATAGATCAACTAATAGTTTTGTAAAAGCAACAAACACATAATAAACATGTTTCTTTTCCGAATCTGTAAATGTTTTCATATTATATTATAAAGTTTTTGTAATATTTTTTGACCCCCCAGGGGGTCGCGACCCACTGGTTGAAAAACACTGATATAGAGTATAATCAAAGATCCTACCAACCGGTCTGTCAATTATGATATTTGTATGGTGGGCTCAGTGGCGTAACAAAAAAAATGGGCCCGGTGCAAAATTCAATTAAAGGCCCCTCCTCCTACTTATTTACATTCATTATGGTATATTCATATTCATATTCATTTTATTAGTATACTGGTATACAAGTCAGATACAGATTAGCAAACATCCATACAGATTAGCAAACAAAACATTTTTTTTATCGCAAAAAGAAGAAAAAAAAACACAAGAATAATGTAAAAAGAGGAAATACAAAGAGATAATTTTAAACACTTTAGCCACTAAAGCATGTTAGACTTCACTCGAGTAATATTCCTCCAGTGAGTAAAACGCCTTATCTGTGAGGTAAATCTTAAGGCGTCCCTTAAACACGTCAAGAGATTGCGCCTGCCTAATGTGCTCGCTGAGTTTGTTGTAAACCGCTGCGCCGGCGATATAGGCTAGAGTATATATAGGCGATATAGGCTAGTAATAGTCCTGTTAGTAATCCATTACAAAATAGTACACCACGCGAGAGAAGCGGTGTAAATTCTCCAGTTCCTATGATGCCTATCTATCAATTAAGCGAGCAGACGGTCACCAACGCAACTCATCGTCCAACTAAAAAGCCAGCAAAAACTGCAACAGCCCAGGTGAGTGATGATGATCATCAATCTGAAGTATGTAGTTTGCGCATGAGAAAAAATACCCTTAGCACCAGGACAAATTTGCTTCGATCCGCCACACTCAGTGCGAGTCTACGAAAAAGGGCTGCGAAAAGCGTAAATGTCGCAAGCAAAAAAAAACTTCATGGAAAAACTGATGACAACACCACTGCAAATGAACCGGAAACATCTGCAAACGCCACGTCAAATAGCCAAAGTAACACTACTCTCAGCCCGCCCTCTACTAGTCAAGCCGCAAATAACTCTGGACCTCATTCCATATTGTACGAAGTATCTGCTCTAAAAAACTAAGTAATGAACAAAAAAACAGCGCCCTGATAATTGCTCACGGAAATATACGAAGCATAATTAACAAATTGGACCATCTGCAATTATTCTTATCAACACTTCAAGAACAACCGGATTTCCTGTGTATTACAGAGACCTGGCTGAACAAACATAATGCATCATTGGCGCAGTTACCCGGCTACTACATCGCTGCAAGCCAAATCAGACAACAACGGGAACATGGCGGCACAATGATCTTCGCTAAAAACAAATACGTCACAGAAACGATTGATTTGTCACTTCTCGTAGACGAAATCCATTTTGAAGCAGTAGCAGTAAAAGTAAAGTTGTTAAATCTTGTAATTATCTGCGTGTATCGTTCGGGTGGATCCTTTGAAAATTTCATCGATAAATTCCATACGCTTCTAAATCAAACTTACAAAAATAGACAGGTATGTATTTGTGGCGACTACAACGTTAATTTTCTAACCAAATCAAAGGATAAAAATAAATTTACCAACATTTGTAAAGAATTTAATTTCTGCCATTTATTCAAAAACGAACCCACCAGAATAGATCCGGTCACTGGCAATGAATCCCTACTTGATAACATAATTGTAAATATACCTAAATCGAATATACGCCTAAAGACCATAGATCCCGGGTTATCGGATCATGCATTTCATGTTATTGAGATTGATGATATTTTTAAGCGTACTCAAAATTATGTATTTAAAACAAGGAGGAACTTTGCTAAAAGTAATCACACCGTGTTTAGAAAATGGGTTGAATCGTTAAACTGGGACTATCTTCAGACAATAGATGACACTAATATGGCCTATACGTGGTTTCACAATCGGATAAATGACTGCTTTTCGAAATCATTTCCAATAATAAGGAAAAAAGTTTATCTCCAACCTACCAACAAGCAATGGATTACTCCAGTTCTTGTATATCGCTGTAGGTTGAAGAGAAACACATTGAAAAACAAAATGTTCAAATATGACCCTTTATATCGAAAACTCTTCAATAAAATGTATTCGAGGTTAAGAAATGATATTCGCGCAGCTAAAAGAAAATTCTACTCTCAAAAAATATTTTCCTCACGAAATAAAGTAAAAACAGCATGGTCCATTATAAACGATGAAACCGGAAAATTGAGAAAAGGATTTAGCGCATCATTATCCATTGAAATAAATAAAAAACTCGAAACAAATGCTCTGGTTTTGAGCAACGTATTCAATAACTTCTTTATCAATAAACCTTTAAGTCTGGCATCTGCAATTCAGACCCCAATTACAACAGCATATGAAAAGTTGAAATTAATGAAAAAAACTTATAATTCGATATTCCTGAAACCCACATCTGAGATGGAAATAGCCAAATTTATAAACTCATTGAAAAATAAAAAATCCACTGGGATAGACAATTTTCCAGTTGATATACTAAAGAAATCCAGTGATATTTTATCTAAACCCCTCAGTATATTATTTAATATGTCGTTAAGTAATGGTGTCTTCCCTGAATGCTATAAAATGGCAAAAATAGTACCGGTCTTTAAAAAAGGTGATATACATAATATCGAAAACTATCGACCCATATCTTTATTGACCGTATTCTCTAAGGTTCTAGAAAAAATAATAGAAGTCAGGATACGTGAGTTTTTGAAGAAAAATAATATTTTGAGCAACACACAATTTGGTTTTATGAAAAAGAAATCGACCCAACAGGCAATGTTGAAGTGTTGCAATCAAATACATACATGTCTAAATATGAAAAGGTATTCGGCTGCCATTTTTTGTGACCTCAGTCGAGCCTTTGATTGCGTCCAAACCGATCTTCTACTTGCAAAATTAGACTATTATGGCATCCGAGGTACGGCAAATAACCTATTCAGGACTTATCTGCAAAACAGAATGCAAAAAGTGGAAATAGCCAATATTGGCAGAGATCTAATCGAGACCGTAGCAACTTCCGAAATACTTACTGTCAATATTAGAGTACCCCAAGGCTCAATTCTTGGACCGTTGCTTTTCATTATTTACATAAATGACCTGAGTCCAAATCTATCTAAATGTGAAGTCACCCAATTTGCAGACGATACTAGCGCTGTAGTTGAAGCTGACAACATAAATACGCTCACTGCCAATCTCAATACATCTCTTGGTGAACTTGATGATTGGTTTAATGCGAACAAAATGTCTCTAAATATGTCTAAAACTGTTATTTTAAATTTTAATAGCAAGACATCATCTATAAAAGTTAACTACCCGGTTGAACTTGCGGAATCAGTTAAATTCCTCGGACTACATCTGGATGCAAAGATGTCATGGAATCTACATATAGAGCATGTTAAGTCAAAACTTTCGTCAGCCTGCTATGCTCTATTACGCATCAGAAATTGTTTGGAGAGAACTGAAGTAATATCGGCCTATTACGCGCTAGTTGAGTCACACCTGCGCTATGGTATTCTTTTATGGGGTAATGCAGCACACATCAACAGTGTATTCACTCTCCAGAAAAGAGCCATACGTGCGATAGTAGGTATTGGTCCACGGCAGTCATGTCGTGAACACTTCCAAAAACTAGGGATATTGACCGTATATGCGATTTTTGCTCAAGAAGCTCTTTGCGAATTCTATTGCAATAAGAGCTCGGCCATATCCCACGAGGAAGTACATCGGCATGACACCAGGAATAAAACCCTGTATCTCCAACCGTTTGTAGCACGTACTGCCAAGTTCCAGGCGACTAGTCGATACTTAGGCCTCAAACTTTTCAATAAATTGCCCGAAAGATTAAAAGCAATTAAAAACATCGATATTTTCAAGAGATCCATCCGAGTCTATCTGCTTAAAATCAATATGTATGCCCATAACGACTTCTTAAAATATTTTGAAAATACATAGCATCGTATCTACCCATTTAATCTAATACATATTATTTACCGTTAATTGTTTTGTTGTAAACTGTTATCATATAGTCTATGTTTTTGTAAATTGGTAAGTTTAAAACTATATATTGTATATCATCTCTTGTCTAAATTGAGTAACTAGTTTAAGATTAATTACTGTCATTCCTACACAATTGTATGGTTGTATTGGAAATAAATACCTTTTACTTTACTTTACTTTACTAGAGATCTCTAAACAAAGATCGGATATAATTACGGTATATAATCCAAAAATTTCTTCCTTAAAAAATACTTATTGTTAATTGAACTACTAAATTATACTCTACAAAATCAGCGATCAGTTTTTAGTCATCCATTTTTTCGGCTTCCTTAGCTTTCTAGCGAGTTGGATGCAACGTTGATTGGAGGCTGAAGCTCCATTTGGCCCCCCAAACCATCGTGGGCCCGGTGCGCCGCACCGGCTGCACCGGCTTAGTTACGCCACTAAATGGGCTAGTTCTCTATACTATAGGTGATTTCTCACCACCGTATAGTTCACCGGCGCGTTTTTGAAATATTTGTGGCAAGTACACATTCCCTTTGATAATACCATTGATTTTATTACACTATAAAATCAATGATAATACTATAAGCGTAGGAATAATGGTTGTAATACAACTACAAAGTTCAAGCTTATTGTAGCCTATCATATCTAAAACGAAGGTAAAGCGGGAGATGGAAACCAAATTGCCGGATATAAATTTTTCTCCAAAATTTCCTCTGGATACGCTCCATCATGGTATATTTGACCGTATTTTCACTCCAAATGACGAAGTTGGATTCCAATTTACTCAGGAATATGAATGTTATGTAATAAAAGCATTACATTGATGTTACTAAATTTCCCCAGCGTTTTAATTGCTCTACCGCAAATTTGCCAAAAACTTTTGTAATATTTGTAACTTAGTTTTTTGTGTAGATATTTTTTTTCCTGGAATATTATTTACGATTCGGTTACAGGTTTTTCAATTTTCTTGATTAGTTTTATGCACAGAATCAGCGACTGGACGGACGGTTGCTCACTAATAAAAACACCGTATACGAGCACAGTACGTATATTGTTGTAATATTGTAAGTAATATATGCATATAACGTTTTTACACCTTTTGTTGTTAACTCTTTCATAATAACATTAAAATCAATGATAATGACAATAGAAATGTGTGTAACGCGACATCTAGCGGATGCGTTCCAAAATAGCGTGGAACAGATAATACACAATACTGCCATTGATTACATAGTGTATTATACTGCTATATAACTGGAACACAAAATTATACGCTAGATGTCGCTAAATATCTTAAATGGAAAATAATACATGTTGTAAAAACATCTGAAATTATACAGCCAATATTGCCATATGTATTATATATTATACATTCGGAGAAATTATACAACCAATATTGCATACAGCCAAAATTGTAGGTAGCTATTCCCGTTAAATCTCTCTCGGTAAAACTCATATTCCTTTAATATTTTTTTTATATTTATAAAGTTGTAGGACGACAATGTATATAAGTATAGTTAACATAGTTGGGATATTTAGGTTTTAGTAATTATTATTCTTTCTTGAATTATATGTTGACCGAGGAGTTCTAAAATTGTCCTACCTATTATTCATTCATAGGGCAGCCAAAGCGTCAATTAAAATAAATAATTTTGGAGCTTACAACTTACACATTTACCTACCAGACACTGCCAAAATAAATACATAGGTACATACAAGGTAATATCTAACCGATGGGTACATAGGACTTCACATTGCTAAAGCAGACAAATCGAGCCAGTCCTAAATCTACATATCCATATAAGTAACGAACGATCAGGCACGAATTTCAAGAGATTAAAAATTTCTTCAAAAACGTTTGTTTAAAAGAAAATCCCTGGGGCGATATCGCAACTGTCCTGATATGGAAGTTATGTAATAATATTTTTATGGCGATAGACTTTAAAATAGTCTTATTGGGAGCATTACTTATTTCTATAATTAATAATAACAATAATATTTCTTTATTATTTCAATTGTTTTCATTGCAGAATCTGACTAACAAGGCTACCCGTACCAAGATTCGTATTCATAGTCGTCTAACGAGCCGAAGGACAAGTCTGAAGCTCTCCTAGGTATACTCTGCTTCTAGTGATGGGCATGAGACGAGACAAGTCTCGTCTTTTCTCCTCTCGAAAACTCGATACGAAACTGAGGCTGAGTCCTTGTCTCGATACTCTCGAGACGAGACGATGCCCTGATGCTCGAGACCGAGACCGAACAAGAGTGTTGCTCGAGACCGAACAAGAGTGTTGCCAATCATATGGCCAAAATACATCTGGGTACTAGGTACAACCTGAGTACTAAACCAAATTAAACGTAATAAGTTAATAAATAGTAAAAACACATTTTTAATAATAAGCTTTAATTAAAATGCTCTGTCCCGAGCCAACCCTGGGTGCAGCAGCCATGCCACAGTGGAAATTAGAAAGGGCTATCACAATTGAATACTATACAGAATTTCGTGCTTGTGCTGTTGACCGCTGAGGATACCCCTCTTTAGAAGCCAACCCCGGGTGCAGCAGCCCTATCGCAGTGAAACTTAGAACGGGCTATCATAATTGAATGCGTATACAAAATTGTTTGTCTGTGCTGTTGACCGTGGAAGAGTAGCCTCGTCGGGGGCCTATCCTGGGTGTAGAGACAGGTCATGCTCACCATATAAAAATGCATTGTCATCGGAACTGAACCAACATGTACAATTTCAACTTCATAGGATAAGAGGAAGTAACCCTAATTCAGCTTGTAAAATTTGAATGAATGAATGAAAATCTCTTTATTGCACAATAAAAACAAGGTACAATGGCGGAATTATTGCTACATTACATTATCTTCCAGTCAACCAAGATTTGACCTAAACAAACTAACATACTGACAAACACTGCAAGGTAAATAAAAGCTTGTAAATAAGGAGGCGATTTGACGATCGGCAAAGCCGTATTTCGCCCAATATTTTATTTTATTGCCGGTGGGCAATGCGTAGAAGCCGCTCGAAAATCCTAATCCAGCAATGTAGGAAAGTAGGCAAAAAAAGCGATAATTTTCTATATTAGGTAAACGATTAAATACATTTTCTTTATTCATCTTTTGGAGCTTCTCCACAAACGACACATTTCGATGTGGAATTCGTGCCACTCAGAATAGCCCACACTGCCGTTCGTCATTGTGAACAACATTATTCTAAATTCAAAATTCGAAGTGACAGCATTAATTGTGAATTTTCCTAATATCCTATTGCATGGGAGACAAAAGGAGCCTCCCCGAACATTGTGCCCATTTTCGACTGTCTGGTCTGTGACCATGAACAATCGGGCGTCCCTGGAAACGATGAGTCTAAACTCACCGGCCAATCCTTCTACCACCGGGCCAAAGATCAAAGATTGCGGGTTGTTTCTGACTGGCATAAATATAATAAAGGAAAGGTGTAAGCATGTGAAAAACATATAATTGTACTGGTACATGAACATATTAATGGAGATTGTCCTCGGACTACGGATCAGCGAGACTTTCTTCAACACTAACAACTTGATAAACATCTTGCAAGTCAGCTGTTGGTACTATGCTTTGTTAAAGATCAACGTTGGTCTCCTCAAGCTATTCGGTGTGATCATTTTCGCGCACCGCAGAGAATCTCTCTTGATCTAGCGATCGATCGTCGCGTGAGGATGCGTGAAGGACGAAAATTATACATCTCTTCACTATTATTTCCCGGATCATTAGGTTGCTTGTGACATGTATTAACATGTGCCTTAACATTCTTCTTTGTACAGAAGTACTAACCACACCGCTGGGACGTCCGTTCCGCAAGCCGCTGACTATCATTGCTAAAAAAATAATACACGTGATATCTCACCACACCCCCCCCCCCCTCCGCCGCCTTGTGATATTTCGTGATTTTGTCGGAACCGCCCTCCCCCTTTCGAGTCTCCCGTCCTAAGGTCAAAGAATAGGAAAGCAATCACTTAAAGCGTGTGGGCAAACGTTTTATGTTATATTCAATAAAATAATCATGATAGCAAAATAACGGAGTTTCGTAGTAAAATCCTAGTTGCCAAATCGTAGTACGACGTTGAACAATCTAAAATCGCTATATTATCAATTATATTACTTTTCAATTTAGATTATAACATAGAAGTAAAACAACGTCATATTATCTTCTCTATCGATTCAAAAAATCCCCCCCGGGTCGTCACGATAATACCTATATCCCTTATTCATCTATATGCCCGGACCACACTGCTGGAAAATGCCGTTAATTATCGCGATAATTTATGTGTGGCCGCAGCGAAAATGCTCATTATCGCCGTTATTAACGGCATTTCCCAGCAGTGTGGCCCGGGCATTAGAAATGTAGATGATTCTCGATGATTTGTCTAATCTCATTGAGTTCCACCTTGCGAGAGACCCCAATCCATTTTTCTTATCGAACCAGTCGAACATCAGAAACGCCACAGAACTATACTCATTTAAATTTATTGGCAGTATTTCTTCTATAGCCTGTAGGTCAGTGGGTCTGTTTGTATGCATACAAAATAAAATAGCTAATTTATTGGTATTAGAATCGGATTATTGTTATTGTTAAACTCTTGCATAGAAGTTCAGGTTTTGTAAAAATCTTAATTATGCAAGCATTTCCGATTGTGGCGATCTCAATTCGATCTCGGCCGAGGTCGGACATAATACTGGATTATTTTTGAGGACATTTGAATTCTCAGCTTTGTGACCTAGCTAATATCGGGTTAATCGCAAGTTACGACTGTGACGTAAATTAGAAACAGTTTTCATGTTTGATTTTGGTGCATTTACTTATATTTAAGCGATTTACATTTTGTCGCTTAAGCGACGTTCTAACTTCACTTTCAGTTACTTCGCAATGAATAGGAGGCATTTTTTCTCATTACATTTTATTCTAGGCATTACAATAATAATTTATTTTAGATAGTTTACTATATTCTAGTGGCATGATGATAGCATGATTCACCTGATGTCACATATGGTTAGAAACAACCCGCTGGTCACTCAATCCCGAGTGACATACGGGCATAAGACGCCACGGCGGATTTATCTCTGATATCAGGTAGAGGTCAACGTACGCGCGTATCAGTGCCGCAGGAGCGACTACGAACTGTAAGCAGGGTGGTGAACGGTATCGTGCAGCTTGAGCCACTAGATCCATTGTGTACCCGGATCGGTCTAACTAACGATTAAACTTCTATTCAGCAGCCTTCTCGTTTGGATTGATAGATACCACGGGTAAGACTCTCCCGTCTCAGGCCTCACGGCTGGTGGATCGGTTTCTCCTGGGGTATGGCCTCCTCCTGGGGTATCGCCTCCTGGACGGTTTGCATACTGTTTGGCGATGCCAATCGGTTGTGCACTCTGATTAAAAAAAAATAAAAAATAAAGGAGTCTGGGAACTATGGAAATATTCCGTCTCCTAAGCAGCGAGGGTGGATGTTGACCTGTCGTCAACCACTCCTGAAATGACCATTAGGCTACCTGATCCTGAATTCAGAGCCGGGCAAAAGATGCCTTTGGTCCGCGATAGATCCAATTGAATCCCCGCTGAATTTACGGAAGGTAGAGGCCGCGTAAGCGACTTTGGTCCTGTAACCAACTTGGGTTGTCGACTACAGCGGGCGAGTCCGTCACCTCAGGAAGTTTTAACGATTAATCGTTCTATCTCCCTGGAAGTGAACGTAGAAGACTTGGGGACGAAACAGACCACCGTCTAGCTACGCCACAAGCCCGTAAGAGGCCAACGCCTTAACCGCGAGATAGCCAGGAATGTTACCTGGCGGGCCGACACTCACGCCCTTACTTCCAATTGTGACCAGATTACTCCGGTCTCTCGATTGGTTACGAGTTCGAGGTCGCTTGCGCGGTCCTCTCCCTTACGAAGCGGTGAAACGGTGTTTACCGAATCTATCGCGGACCATAGCGTCCTTTGCCCGGCTGTTCACCCAGGATCGGATGGCCGATGGTCATTTCAAGAGCAGTCGCCGTAAGGTCCGCAACCACCCCCACTCTATAGGAAACAGTACAGCTTCCAGACTCCCCCGACTGTTAGTCAGAGCCGTCTCTTTACCGCCCCGAGGGGCGTTTCGTTCTTTGCAGGATCCAGGGATTCCTCCCCCCCGTCGCTGCTCCGAGACCTGCCCACGGACCGTGCGCCTCCACCATCATCGTTCTGGAGCGTCCTCTACTCCGCCTACCGGCCCTAAATTTATGATATTTGTTGTTTTACTTTTGTGAATATGGTAAATTTTTTCTTTGTAAATTCGTTTTATTATAAATAAATGGGTTCTCGGGGCGGTACGGGGGGGGGGGGGGGGTGGTTTACCCTATTTCACCCCCTGCGCGTTTTACCCTTCTGGTACGCGCAGGGCTGTCGTAGCACGACATCCCGGGCAGACAAGACGACCCTCGTCGTTATAACTGCCCGGGCGGTGGGCGGGGTTTGCTGCCCTCACCTATCGCCTTGAAAACTGTTAGTCAAAGTGCACAGTCGATTGGCTTACGCCGCACGGTGCGCAGACCGTCTAGGAGCGCCAGAAGGTTGATTCCCAAGGGAAACTGACCATAAGGCCAGAGTCCTACCCAGGCTCGCACTTCATGCGTGGAGGCCGTCGGATAGGTGTTGACCCGTTAGTGTGACCAACCCTGAACAGAATGGGTCTTCGTCGCCAACTCAGCAAGGGCCCATTAACTCCCTATCCGGTCCTGTAACCAGTCGGGAGGAAGGAGGTATCCTGAAGGTTAATTCGAGATGGAGATATCCTGCCAAAACTGCTAGCCTGGGGGGGATCAGTTTAGCTTCCCCCCCCCACTGGGTTTCCCTTCTAGTACCACGCCGTAAGACGTTGGACTCTGACGGGTTCGTGGCTTTGCTGGACGGTAGGTTTGTACCGTCTTCTACGCTCGCCTCACGGGAGTTAGAACTATCACATATCGTTAAAACTGCCTGAGGTGACGGGTTCGCCCGTTGTAGTTGACAACTCAAGTTGTAAGCAGGGTTCCTAATGGTTTCATGCAGCTTGGGATTTGTCGCCCAAACTCTATGTCAGCAGGCTTGCCCCGCTCACGGTTCAACTCCTATCTGGTAACCTCCTCGTAGAGGGACTTAACCGGTCAGGGCCACTGAATTTCCGCCACGGCTGTAATCCTGCAGTCGGAGGCGGATGGGAACAGAAGATCGCGGTTTCGGGAGAATACTTTGGGCGGAACTGGGCGGTTTACGCACCAGGCTGTGTCAGCCACGCTTGCGCATTCCTGCGAATAACCAGGAGGTCTTGAGATGTATGTTTCCTATGACAGCGGGGGTAGTTGTCGACCTGACATCGTCTATCCATGAATCGATCCGTTGGCCATGGCGGGCAACGGACGCTTCGTTCCGCGATATGTTGAAACTGAATAGCCGCTTAAACCAGGTAGAGGACGCGCAAGAGACCTCGAACCAGTCTGGATGGCGGAAAAATCCGGCCAAATCTAGTAGTAAGGGCGTGAGGCTGGTTCGCTGGATTCACTTCCCATTTTCTCGCGGTAAGGCGTTGGCATCTTATAAGGTGTTGGCAGAGATAGACTGTGGACTATGTTGTCCCTAATCCTCTGCGTAATCACCCCACGGTTGAAATAACGCATATTATATCGTTATATTGTACCTTCCTGGGTGTCGGGTTCGCCCGTTGCAATTAGCTCCAAAGTATAACAAGACTAGAGAGAGGAGAAATCAGTCCAAATCTAGTAGGCAGGGTGCGAGGGGTTCCGCTGGCAGGTCCCAGACTTCACTTTCTGGGGGGGGACATTTATTGAAACAACGCGCGCGGCAGCCGCCAAACTTTAGTTTGCCCGTACAATGAAACGAAAATACGCTGGATTTCGGGGGGTTGAATCCCAACTACCCCCTACCCCCATCCTTGCATACGTGCCTGGCAAGGTACATAAGTCGATAAGTCTCCCTGATTCTCATTTTTTCTCGAATTTATTTTTTACTAAAAAAAAAACGAGGGGCGTGTCCCCCTAATACGTCCCCTACGTCCCTCCCCCTGGTCACGTCCTTGCCCGCTGGGTCTCCTTTCCAGTGCCTTTCGAGCTTGAGCGGAATAGGACGGTAGACATTCTTCGTCTGAAGTCTTTGACAAGACGGCAACAGCCGTTATAACAACTTCTATTTGATTACACAAACAAGATTGATTACAACAAACTAGATTTGATTATCAACATGGAGCTTGGGGAGGGAGGGGGACGCCGCAGCCCTTTTTTGTAATTAAAAATAATTCTCATCAAAAACGCTGTTAACACATGTAAGGTGCCAAACTTCTCTCATAGTTTGAAATGAAACAAATGGTTACAAAAAAGAGACTCTGAAAGTCAGCATTATTTTCAACATTTCTAAAATACTGCTGGTGACATTAACAACCAGAACCCCGTTACTATGGTATATGAAATCAAGTTTCGGTATATACAATTATGAAAAAATATCTGTTCTGCCGTGCCATAAGAAAGCTTGAAAGTTAATATGACACGGCCCGGTGTCATAGTGGTTAGGTCGCCTGATCTTACGTCGTAAGGTTCGATTCCCGGATGGGTCATTATTTTCCGTTGGGATAAAATTAACGGAATTGCATTTAAATTCTGTCGATCGAATGCAATAACAAGACACACACTTACGCACACATACATATACACACTTTATAGTAGGGTTGGTTGGAAAAGAGTGTCGTATGACAATAAACCCGTCCATTGTGAAATTTCACTATAAAGAGTATACAAACACACACCCACCGTCTACTATGACGTGGATACAGATGACGTGTCAATTCACCTCCTTGCAGGAGGGGGTTGTGAAGAATGGCTTTGTGATCTATCGTAGTTATTAGAAGGAAACACCCGTCATATGTTTCATATTCTTTAATAATAGTCATATTATACTTTTGTTTTCCTGCTTAAATTTCATGAATTTTCGTCTCTCCTCCACCCAACAAGAATTCCTGTTCTGTCAGTAGCACGAGATCGGCTCATTTATTCGCTTTATTGTTCCGGAACGATGATATCGGAGCAAAATCATCTGTTATCCTCAAATTAAGAGCACTTAACGATATGTGTTCACGTCGTATAGTAGGTTAAACATGATAAATGACAATCTGTGAAGATGATGCTGATTATTAATTTAACTGTCAGATTATGCCATCCGCTAATGCGGCTAACTTATTGCTTAACTTGTGGGTTATTCGAGTGGGAGACTCGACCCGACCATTTTAATCTTGACATTGCACCAATAATATGTCAGACGCGCGCCAAATCGCGTCAATATCGGGCTTAAGGCTGTCATTAATTAGGCGAGGTCAGTGAACTATGCCAGGGGGAGAAGACGTGCCAAGTTCAAGTTCCACCTAGGTATGTACGCGCATGGGTGATGACTTTGTGAGAATAATGGCTTGAGCAATGCTTCTAATGACAACAGACACGCAAAAGTCGTTCATGGAATTACTCTGAGAAGCTCCGAAGAACGGGTTAAGTAATTAAGATAATAATTTATATTTCATTCTGAACGCGAAAGCTACAGTTTTATTGAAAAAACGGTAAAGCGTCACCGATATGATAACGAAGCCTGATAATACGATTAATTATGCAAGATTATCAATCAGATAGTGAAGTTAATTTTGCGCTCCATTTACCCTAATTACTTTTATTGAATATAGTACAACATTCTGGGTGGCCAACAAAAACATCCATTGATTAAATTAGAATACGGATGTAATATTGTGTTATCAAATCTGTCAAAAATATCTTCAGGTACTTTTGGGGACTGAGTTAAATGAAAGCGGTGGCTGAGGTAATACGCGTTCTCTCGTTAGCGTACATACCTATATCTATTACTGTCGATACAGTATAATAACACCCAGTAAGTTCACTCAAGAGCTACAAGGCAATGCGGGAAAAGGGTGCGACGGAAGTGGGGTCAGGGGTAAGTCATGTCGCGTCCAGGCCATATGGTATTCTCAGAACTAACTGGTAGCACAATAGCATCTGCGTCGCAGGGGCACCGTAAATGTGGCCGGGACGATGCTTCAAGAAGAAGATGAGTAATCATATTACGATTTGTGGTAGCCCTTAAGATTCCTGACGTCCTGATAATTTCAATTTGGTTCTAAGAGAAGCTACTGTCTGGTATACTGTGCTGTCGAGTAGCACCGGGCGAGTGATGTCATATCTAATGTCTGATCACAGACATCAGGCTGAGGTGTGGAGACCGAACGCCGGTCCCCGCACCTCAGCCACCGCTTATATTTAGCTCAGTCCCCCAACGGTCTTCTTTTTGCTAGGATATGTACATTTTATTATCAGTACACTCTAGCAATATGCAGTCTACCTATATAAAAGAATCTGAATTAACCAGTCTATTTCGTGCAAAAAACATCAGTTTATATGTATATTTCGTCAATATTAATATTTTTTCCTGGATTATTTCATTATATTATTTTATAACTACATAGCCTATATAGCTACCGACTGAGAGTTTCAACAATTAAAAAAAAATAATTACACTATTTGAAAATATAGCTCTTTGGCTGTAGAATATAATTTGTTTCATATAGCTGCGTTTGTTACTTTTAAAGTAACGATTTAATAAATATGTATGTTAAATAGGCAATTATTTCCACTTGCTTTAATTTTTCTTTAAAATTGGATCTTTAGCATCCTGAAACTCTAAAACAGTCTAAAAAGTGAAAAAAATCTTGTCAAACATAACTGCCTATCGACAGCTATCGACAGCTAGCGTACTTCAGTGTGAAGTAGAAAGTAATGAAAGTTCTTATCATTTTCCTCACACGACTAGCTGCGCAAATAACGCGTATTCAACACGTTGCTTCAGATTCTGAATAATTAAAGAGATTCATACAATCTAACATTCATATTTTTAGCAACTAAATGCTGTCGATGGATGAAGCAGTGTATTTCTAACACCCCAGGTACATTTGGTTTTAAATGGCTTATAAATCCACGATAACGCCCAACCGATAGGTTCTCCATCTGTAGCTGCTAATATTATATTTGGTAAAGGGATTGCTTTTCCTCGAAATAATCCTTCACAACATTAAATATTGATTTGCCTTTAGTGTCGGTTCTCAAAGTTCTCGCAAAGAGCAGTTCTTCGGGGATATCTTGAGCTATAACAAAACGAACATATGCCAACAATAATGCATCATTACCAGGTAAAGTTGATTAGTCCAGCTGTATACAGAAATGGATCGTTTGCAAATACTTAACTCATTTTATCATAACTCATTTTATCAATACGTCTTTGAACCGTGTCGTTACTTGAATTAATTATTTTAATGATAACATATGCGGGTTTGTGTAAAACAGTTTTTAAGACCATCTTGTGCGGCTGTTAAAATAAACTTTTCTCCGGTTTTCCGGATTTTGCTATATTTAATCAGATATTATAAGACGCATGAGAACCATCATCGTCTCACTGTGATGTCGAAGCAAATATTCTGTCCACCGTGGGTCTCTTCTGAAGTTTATCTTTGAGTATTTGAAAGTATTTTAAATCTTTAGCTGTTTATCAGGGTGACATCTTCTCAGATGATCCTCCAGTTTAGATGGTTTCATATCTTTATTGCTTATTACTTGTTGCAATTGTTTTTCCGGCAATGACGAAACGAAACCGAACTTCGAACAACACTGTACTGTCTACGTTTCTTTTTAGATTTGGCCATGTTTAGTATCAATTATCTGTGGACAAAATTAGTCTATTTAAATAAGACAGCAATAATAAACAATATTCCGGGTGTAAAACCCTATTTATGTATTTCAAAAGTTGTTGAACAAAAGATGAACGTCCTCTCATTAGTGGTGCAGAAGCGATTTTTGCTCTGCCGTGTTACGCCTATCTATTGTATCTTCCAGAGTCATTTTTGGACAAATCACTATGAAGTTTCAAAGTATTTTTGTTTATATCTAACTAAATAATTTCATTCAATTTTTTTAAATAGTTGTGAACAATATATATTTAAAGAGATAAGCAAAAAATCTATAATTATTCTGTTAAATATTATAATATGACCATTTTATTTTTTTTGCAAGCTAAAGTTTCATACAAACCTTGTTATGCAGGATATATAATGTATCTTCAATATATTAGATGACCGAGCTGTATTTTTTATTTAAATTTAATATTAATACTTTTTAATTGATGTGGTATGACCATATTGACCGACGAATTGAACAAATCAGTGGAATTACGAGTCTTCTGTGGTGTCTTTGCAAAGCTCTGAGACAATAATTTCTACTGCGCGTCGGCGTGTAACTTGAAGATACTGGTGTATCATAATGTGCAAGTTTTTAAAAGTTTAAAGTGTATTGGGACCACAAAGCGAAAATTACATTTTTTACGACATATACCAATTAAATGTAATTAAAATGTAATTGTGTTATAGTAGTATAAAATAGTTTACTCTAAATCCCTACTAATATTTTAATTGCGACAATAAGTTTGTATACAACACAGTAGTAGTTTGTTGTCGGTTTGTTAGTTACGTGTTCTTCTTAAAAACTAAGCAAAAAATCTCCCTCATCCTTTGCTCAGATATAGTTGGAGCTCTAGCTAGTTAAAAATACGCAGGAAAATAAAAAGTACGCGGGTTGAGCTGTAGGCAACAAATGCTATTTTATAATAATTCTTAAACAGTTTCATATATCAGTCAATATACTGAATAACATGATTTTTTATATAATTTATTTTGATTATATCTTAATTTATGATTTTATAAAAGTAATACAGTGAATACAAAATAAATATTAAGTTCACTACTTTATTAAGCTAATAACACAAAAAGAAATATAAAAGTTAAAAAAAAATAAGTATATCAATCGCGTGTCAGCAAGATATGATTGAATTAAACTATTTACATATTGTGCAGCATGAGATGTAATCAGTTTAATTCTTGATAATTCTTTAACAGGCGCAAGAACAAATAAAGCGGATGATTTGCCGACACGTGAACATGCTACGTACAACAGACCATGGGAAAAACACCAATTTACATTTTGTATGGGATTTTTTCTTTTATTTTATTTTTTCGTCAATTTCCTAATTTTTGTTTTTAATAGTTATTCTGCTATTCGGGACGGAGACAAATACAACAAATCAAAAACCATGAAAATCGGCCCATCGGTTCTCGAGTTATAAGTGTTCGAACAAACCCGACATTGTTTTATATATATATATATATATATATACTAGCAGACCCGGCCACGCGTTGCTGTGGCTAAGGTTTTTGTTATATTACATTGTAGTAAACTATTTAATAGGAACGGTAGGAGAACATCATTCATGGGGACCACCATGCTTTTTTAAATAGATGCCATTTGTAAAAAAATATGGCGAACTCCATGACAGATTTTCTACTACCGTAACCCCTTAATTAATACAATGAAATTATTATTTACGAACGAAGACGGAAACGTTAATGCTGGTATAAAAATCCTCTGGATTGGGATTTAAAGGGGAAGGACTTTCAACACGATTGATTAAAATTTTCGTACAGTTGATATTAATCAAAAATCAATACAAAAGAATTAATTTTAAAATTTATTATTATTTTTATTAAAGTTTGTAACAAATGAGTATATTACAAAGTTGTTAGTAAATAACATGTGTTTTTACAAAATGGCTGTTGATGATGACGAAAGGTAACCTGAAACAACGAAATTTCTTCAATATCAAATTAACACCGTGGACAAAAACGTTTTTTTCAAATTTACCGCAAAATTAAAAAAAAAAAAAAAAATATTGAAAAAAACATAAAAATTTGTGCCCTTTTTTAAAAGTTTCACGAAAATATTTTTTTTTTGATCGTTTTTTTTTAAATATTTCGGTTAATCTTAAAACTCTGCAAATTGTCATAATTTCTGTAATATCGGTAATTGTTATCGATATTACGATATGCTCGAATGTGTGGGGCGCGCCAGTTTTCCATGCGGCAAACTTGCCTGTCATGCCACTTTGTCACTTTTTCATGTCAAAACATGTCACTTTTGACAGCTCCAAATTTGTTGAGGGCAGATTTGCAGGAGGCAACCTTGCAGGCGGCAACCTTGCAGGCGGCATTTTTGCAGACGGCATTCTTGCAGAAAGCAAACTTGCATACAAACCCGAAGTTAGCAACGTTTGAGAATGGCGCATTAGGACATGATTACACGAAATAAAATAATTTTATATTATTTTACAAACCAAAAATAAAGCAGTAAAGCATATGCTATAAATTTTAAATTTAGAAAAAGAAGTAGCAAATTATCATGTCAGGGTAAATTAAAGTGGTGAATATTTTTACCTCTCCACATTTAATTACCGGCATCCTTGTAGTGGATGATTCAGTACATCAAACTAAACATTAAAAAAAATGTTTTAAGTTTTTCTGTTAGGTTAGGTTAGGTTAGGTTTTTCTTTCCCTAAAATCGAAGTGACATTAATTACCGGCATCCTTGTAGTGGATGATTCAGTACATCAAACTAAACATTAAAAAAAATGTTTTAAGTTTTTCTGTTAGGTTAGGTTAGGTTAGGTTTTTCTTTCCCTAAAATCGAAAGTTGATTGCTGAGATCTGCGATGGAGAGGACACTCAAAGAAGTGGACTGGTTTCCCTACCCTGACATATGAAAACGCGGCTTTTGTCGATTTCTACTCTGGTAACACTAAATTTTAAATACGATGTTTTGCTCCTAACTTCATTTTCTGCAAAAATGCCGTCTGCAAAAATGCCGACCCTCGAAACGTTAGTTTGACATTTGCAAAACTGCCTTCTGCAAGATTGCCTTCTGCAAAACTGCCGCCTGCAAGAATGCCGTCTGCAAGATTGCCGTCTGCAAATCTGCCTTCTGCAAGTTTGATGGGACCCGAATGTGTCGGCCACGGTACGTACAAACAAAATGACCGCAAATTTCTTGACATTGCAATGAACATTTTGAACGCCTATATCTCTCTTATTTATTGAGATCGAATAAAGATTATGGAAGATTAGGAATCAGCGTGGCGAATATAGCGTGGTGAATTACTTATTTTTTTATTTTGGCCTGTTTTTAAAATTTAAACTTTGAATGCCTATCTCGCTTATTTATAGCGACCGACACAATTTTCTTCCAGATTTAGCATTAAAATGAAAAAAAAAATGGAGAGAGGTTCCTATATTGCAGTTATTCCACTTTTATAACTATGTGATAATACTTACCTACATGTATATATTTTAATTAAAGAGTTTTGAACAATGAAGCACAAATAATTAAAAAGCAGGAATAATTTCACTGTATTACCTTCACAATATTTTGAATTTAGAATAACGCTTGCCCGACTATGACGTTTGTAGGTTTAACATAGCAGCGCCATCTATGGATTACTCAATAGATAACGCCATCTGTTAAAATCGTTTGGAACTAACAGATAATTGCGAATGTCAAATAATAGACATTGCAATAAAATAATATCGCGACTATAAATTAAGACGTAAGCTATCCTATCTTTCAAGTTGGATCAAACTGCACATTGTGTGCAAATTTGATTCAAATCGGTTAAGTAGTTTAGGAGTCCATCGCGGACAAACAACGTGACACGTAATTTATATATATTAAGAAGATATATATATATATATATATATATATATATATATATATATATATATATATATATATATATATATATATATATATATATATATATATATATATATATATATATATATATATATATATATATATATATATATATATATATATATATATATATATATATTTGATAAGGTTTGTAAAGAAATCCGTTTATAGGATCATGTTTTTATTTAAAATAAAATTAGTAAAAGCTACTTAAAAAGTAGCGAAGGAAATCCCAGGTTGTATTGGGAAATGCTTATGTTTGAATGAGATATACTTACGGATGTGCACGACTTTCGACAGGTGCAATGTAAGTTTAAAGGTCCTTTTGCAGTCGACTAACGATCACTATTCATCCATATATCTCATAAATAGGGCTTATCCTTATGCAACACAAAATGCCTTCAAATGAGACGAATTAAGCGAAAAAATTAAAAATTAAACTATTGATCATTTCGGCAAGGCCGTTTGATAAATGAAAGTGACATTACGAAATAATTCAAATTTCGAATGCTACTAACATTTAAAATATGATACAATTATCTGAGTTTGTTATCAACGAGCCATTAAATCGAATTAAAAATAAATAAAAAAACTCCATATGCTCAATGAAATGAAAGAAGAAACTTAAATCTTTATTTCTGGCAGAGAAGTTTATAAAAAAGATTGTATAATGTTATCAAAATAGGGTAAACCTATATAAAATTGTATAATATTAAAAAATTGTAAAGAAACATTGTAGAAAACAGTATAATATTGTTATATTTGATAAGGTTTGTAAAGAAATCCGTTTATAGGATCATGTTTTTATTTAAAATAAAATTAGTAAAAGCTACTTAAAAAGTAGCGAAGGAAATCCCAGGTTGTATTGGGAAATGCTTATGTTTGAATGAGATATACTTACGGATGTGCACGACTTTCGACAGGTGCAATGTAAGTTTAAAGGTCCTTTTGCAGTCGACTAACGATCACTATTCATCCATATATCTCATAAATAGGGCTTATCCTTATGCAACACAAAATGCCTTCAAATGAGACGAATTAAGCGAAAAAATTAAAAATTAAACTATTGATCATTTCGGCAAGGCCGTTTTATAAATGAAAGTGACATTACGAAATAATTCAAATTTCGAATGCTACTAACATTTAAAATATGATACAATTGGCTGAGTTTGTTATCAACGAGCCATTAAATCGAATTAAAAATAAATAAAAAAACTCCATATGCTCAATGAAATGAAAGAAGAAACTTAAATCTTTATTTCTGGCAGAGAAGTTTATAAAAAAGATTGTATAATGTTATCAAAATAGGGTAAACCTATATAAAATTGTATAATATTAAAAAATTGTAAAGAAACATTGTAGAAAACAGTATAATATTGTTATATTTGATAAGGTTTGTAAAGAAATCCGTTTATAGGATCATGTTTTTATTTAAAATAAAATTAGTAAAAGCTACTTAAAAAGTAGCGAAGGAAATCCCAGGTTGTATTGGGAAATGCTTATGTTTGAATGCTTATGTTTGAAGATATATATATATATATATATATATATATATAAAACAATGTCGGGTTTGTTCGAACACTTATAACTATATATATATATATATATATATATATATATATATATATATATATATATATATATATATATATATATATATATATATATATATATATATATAGATAGATAGATAGATAGATAGATATAGATTAGATTTATAAAACAAATATGTATGGGATTTTTTACGAAAAAATAAAATGGAAGGGAAAATGTTTTTTCTTTTATTTTATTTTTTCGGAAAAAAAATTTTGTTTTATTTTATTATTTTGGAAAATTTCCTTTTATTTTATTTTTTTAGAGACAATATATTTGGGAAAATGTTTTTTCTTTTATTTTTTTTTTCGTTAATTTTCCACAATTTTTAGCCGTTCTCAAGTTATAAGTATTCGACCAATCCGACTTTGTTTTATATACATATATAGATAGATAGATATGTGTTGCTGGTCGATGGTTCCTACAAACCAACCTTGTTTTGTTGAGTTACTAGATGACCGGTGAAATACGGAGGAGAAAGGCATACGCCACGAGCGATCAACGAGAAAATCACTATATTTTAAATTGCCTTTCGTAGTTTTATTAATGTTGTAGTAGAAGATACGGTATTTCATAGCATTCATAAAAATAGTGTAAGTATGTACGTGCCTATCAGACAAGCCCCTCTCCCCTACAGTGAAACCCGAGTTAGAATCGCTATAAAACACATCGCTATAAAACACTATGAATCATTGTAATAATGCACTGATTATAATTAACGTCAATTTTCCAGTTATTAGCGGTTGGTATATTATTAGCTACTACTCCGTTTATACTGCTTCGAATAGCCAGGAACAAACTCCGAATCTAACCCTGAACGTGGTTTTAAAATACTGTACTTAACTCCCCTTTGGGAGTTAATGGGCCCTTGCTGAGTTGGCCACGAAGACCCATTTTGTTCAGGGTTGGTCACACCCACGGGTCAACACCTATCCGACGGCCTCCACGCATGAAGTGCGAGCCTGGGTAGGACTCTGGCCTTATGGTCAGTTTCCCCTAGGAACCAACCTTCTGGCGCTCCTGGACGGTCTGCGCACCGTGCGGCGTAAGCCAATCGACTGTGCACTCTGACTAACACTCGGGGGAGTCTGGAAGCAGTACTGTTTCCTATAGAGCGGGGGTGGTTGCGGACCTTACGGCGACTGCTCTTGAAATGACTATCGGCCATCCGATCCTGGGTGAACAGCCGGGCAAAGGACGCTGTGGTCCGCGATAGAGTCGGTAAACACCGTTTCACCGCTTCGTAAGGGAGAGGACCGCGCAAGCGACCTCGAACTCGTAACCAATCGAGAGACCGGAGTAATCTGGTCACAATTGGAAGTAAGGGCGTGAGTGTAGGCCCGCTGGGTAACATTCCTGGCTATCTCGCGGTTGAGGCGTTGGCCTCTTACGGGCTTGTGGCGTAGCTAGACGGTGGACTGTTTTGTCCTCAAGTCTTCTGCGCTCACTCCAGGGAGATAGAACGACTAATCGTTAAAACTTCCTGAGGTGACGGGCTCGCCCGCTGTAGTCGATAACCCAAGCTGTACTTTCCAACTTCGGAAAGCTGATATAATAAGAAGGATTTAAGAATTAATTTTTTCAAAACATTGATTTTGGCTACAAAAATAACAGGAATCGAATGATGAAACCTTGAATTTATGCTTATATGATTCTGTCACCCAAAGGGGACTAACCAGTTGTAGGATGGATCGGGTATAATAGAACAATAAATTATATAAACGTTGTAGTAAAATACCCATAAAACTCAATTGCCTTACAATTTGGTCCTAAAACAATAAATCGCGATTCCAATATTAAAATCGGCATTAATGTTTTATAAATAAATATTTTTTTCATATTATAAAAGAGACTATGCATATTATTCGGTTTTTTGTCGTTTTGACAATGCATTCTATTTATTTTGACTAGGTATTGTTTTATTTCTTACTTATTTCTTTCTTATTAAATACTATATTACTTATCATATATTATATTTCGTATTGCGCTCGATTGCGTTTCTTCGTGAACTAAACTCGGCAATTAGTTCATGTGAACGAGACAGGGCAATGCGCTAGAGCGGAATGTAAAATGAACGGTTGTCACTTTTCTCATTAAAACTACCCACCAAAGATAAAGCATCTGAATCTACGACAGCACGAAATGTGTTCAAATTTATTCGGACGAATATAAGTTCCACAGGTAGCTTTGAAGCGGGAAAATCGACGACCGTTCGTTTCATATTCTGCTCTAACGTATTGCTCTATCTCGTTCACTTGAACTAATTACAGTTTTAGCCCAGAAAGAAACGCAAGCGGGCCCATTATTGACTTTTTAAATAAATTACACGAATTTTTCTTCCTTTTCTTCTCCGTTCTCTTTTGTTTTCTTTCTCGTACCTTTTTTTCTTCAAGTTTATTTTATTTGTCTCTTTCTTTTAGTTTTAAGTCTATTTGAATAAATTAAAAATTAAAATAAAGAGACTAATAGAATAGACTTAAAACTAATAGAAAAGTATGTTACGAGAAAAAACACCAGAGAAATGGAAAAAAGTAGAAAGAAGTCATGATTTTAAAAATAGGTCAATTTATTTAAATATACTAATTAAATATTTAATAATATAGTAAGTAATATAGGATTCAATAAAATAATAAATAGTCATAATAAATAAAATACATTGTGAAAACGAGAAACAAATCCGAATATTATGCATACTCTCCATATAATAGTAAATAAAATATATATATTACTCTGTCCGAGCAATAAATATTCAGAATTATTTCATAATTCGGCATTTGATCATACTTACATACCTGTGAAATAGCTTCTTGAGTCGTTTCATAACGAGCAACGAGAGTAGAAAACTGTTATAATCGTAGAATCCGCTCATCATTCATAATAACCGATTTAATATACGGTCTGTTTACATTCTTTCAAGTTAATTTTATAACGTCATAAGACATGGCTAGAATTTATTATCCAAGAGACATCTTCTAAATGAACGTGAAACCTTTCCACAAATTGCTAATAAATACGGAATGAAACGATCGTAATAATTATGAATAAACATTTTTTAAATGCCTCAAACCGGAGAGGAAACACCCACTTGCTCTAAATGAATCTGATTAATGAAATTTAGCAAATGAGCCCAAACGCAGTTAAACGAATAACAGCAGCGCAGTTAACGCAGTCTTCGCTATTCTTTTTTGCAAAATTGGAAATATAAATATTTTACGAGTGTCGAAATATAGCATCCCAAAATATTATATCCGTAATTTGACCAATTCAGAAACGGAATATGGGACGGAAGAATTTGTCATGGCGGCAGTTGTACCAACCCCCAGCTAAGGCCGATTTGCAGCCAGCTAAAATATGTCTAGCTGTGCAAGCAAGGTTGCTGGGGTTTTCAATTAAACGCCGAAAGGCATTTAAATACAATTTCAGCATCTCTGGTATCCAGATGTAGTAATAATCCTCTCAAGAGTGACTTTTTTAGATCTACTCTCGTTTATAATCGTAATCCCATACCCCCCCCCCCCCCCAGTCCAGCTCCATTTTGGAAGGATCCAGCCAGATTTTTTGTGTGGAAGTCTACGAGGGCTTGATCATTTAATTCAATACCGCCACTTGAAGTGTGATTTGGTGCTGCTTGCTCCTTAGAATTGGACAGAATCGAGGTATCGGTTAGTTTGGTGTTGAAATAGAGCAGGTAGGGCAGCTTTAGGACTAGCTTAAAGTTGTTTGCATCTGAAGAGAGTGGAAGAGTCGGCTGGTTTGCTAGGGAACGTCATGATTTCAAATTAGATGCCAACAGCGCATCCAGACGGGACAGTTGGGTCTTGGTGAAATCGAAGATAAGAAAGTCCTATGAAAATGGGAATTTAAATGGTTGTCATAGATCCAAGCCTATTTTTGCCTAAAACTATTAAAACCTTCTAATACGTGAACGGCAGAAAGGTTCTGTCCCTAGAAGTGATTTCCTGCAGAGGAATTTTAAATGGCTTTTTAGATCGATAAGAGTCGATTTCGGATCGACAGAGAGATCACATGTCGAAAATCTTATGCGTATATGCGGACAAGGCCAAGGCAAACCCCTTTAAAATGCGTCACCTTTGCACGTGCGGACCAGTCACAAAATAATTCTAATTTCCACAATAGTTGCGAATGCTGCCTGAGGCTCCTGGTGATGAGTCAGGTCGTCGGCAAAAGCGAGGCACGACGAAGTGTAATCGTCCGTTTTAAAACTGTACTCACTTCTTGTTGAACTAGGTCAGGCTTTCGAGTGTACCTACACTCAAGGATACTTCATATACAACATTGAAGGATACGTAATTGGATATTTAGCCTATCAATTCGACATGGATATTTTTTTTAGGTTTCCGAAACAAAGCATTAAAACATCACCATATTGGGGGCACTACGTCGTCTGTCCGTTTATCTACATCAGCGGTTCCAACCTTATTTAGGTTATTACCCATAAAGCGGGTAAGATATTACCAAATACCCCCAAAACAGTGTAGTTTTAAAAAAATGGCCATTGCTTTTTTTTCTTTAAAATACATTTCTTCTTTCTTTCAAATATTAATTACGTAAATTTTGTTATCGTAATTACGTAAAAATTGTTAATAATATTATCGCGCTCATTAATAGACGATACCTAGAGCAGCGACGCAATTTGAGAAAGGATATGATGTCGTGTGTCTAAACTAAACGTTGTCGTGTGTCGTGTGTTTTTGATGATATTTTCTAACATGTGAGATGTCAAAAAAAAAAAAGTGGTTATTTTAAATCAGCGAAATGAGCACTTTCAATTGACATCACAATCGACTGGGCAAGAAAAACATTTTTCCGACTCCCTTTGGTCCTCTACAATAATTAGATAAACTATTATTGACATTTGAATCTTGGGCTAGATGAAGATAAGTATGTTCCATGACTATGCCGAATTTCATACATATACATCTAGAATCTTTTATTATTTTTCACTCTTTATTACTCGTGATTATTTTGATTATTTGATTACTTCTTGACTATTAATTGAATACTTTTTACTATCTATTTTTAGATCATTCATATTGAACTTTAATTTTTATAATGGCGTGCGCCGCAAAAACCGTTGGAGTTACACGTATATAATGTATAATGGTATAGTTGTTCGAACACTTATAACTGGAGAACGGATGGACCGATTTTCATGATTTTTAATTTGTTGGATTTGTCTCCGTCCCGAATAGCATAATAATATAAAAACATTGAAAAATTGACGAAAATTTAAAATACTTTCTATCATCATTATCACAATTTTCCATCACCACGCGGGTGAAACCGCGGGGCGCAGCTAGTAGTTAATAAATAAAAAAAATATTTAATAAATCGGATCCGGAAGGAAGAGACATTTCGAATAATTATTTTTCGCATTACATTTATTTTAAAACGTATAAGGCTTAGACTCACGGTGCGGTTTTCAGCCGCGCCCGCCGCGGATGCGGACCCGCGGCCTCCATAGCATGCAGATATGTATGTAAAATTGAGTCGCAATTTTCACGACGTGATTTACGCCCGCTCTGGCGCGGTTAAATCGCGGCGGCCGCAGCGTCTGCAATCAACTAGTGGAATCGAGCGAACCACGGTTAGCCTTAGAACTCACGGAGCGGTTTTCACCCACGCGCATACATATCTGCGGCCGCGGGCCCACAACCGCGCCGGGCGCGGGTGAAAACCGCCCCGTTAGTTCTAAGCCTGACCGCACAAACTTTTGGTGTCGTGAGTTTTGAAACAAAACCATTGACCCGTAACCGCGGCAGGCGCGGGGAAAACGGCGCTGTGAGCTCTAAGCCTAAAAAGTGGATAAGTACTTAATATTCGAAACATACTAATATATTATAAAATATAACTGCAAAAAATAGAGAGAGTTAATGGGCCCTTGCTGAGTTGGCGACGAAGACCCATTCTGTTCAGGGTTGGTCACACTCACAGGTCAACACCTATCCGACGGCCTCCACGCATGAAGTGCGAGCCTGGGTAGGACTCTGGCCTTATGGTTAGTTTGCCCTGGGAATCAACCTTCTGACACTCCTGGACGGTCTGCGCACCGTGCGGTGTAAGCCAATCGATTGCGCACTTTGACTAACATCTTGCGGTGTCGACTACAACGGGCGAGCCCGTCACCACAGGACGTTTTAACGATTAGTCGTTCTATCGCCCTGCAGTGAGCGTAGAAGACTTTGGACAATACAATCCAACGTCTAGCTACGCCACAACCCGTGAGAGTCCAACGCCTTACCGCGAGTTAGCCAGGAATAAACCCGGCGGGCTCGAGATACTCGCGCCCTCACTTCCAATTGTGACCAGATTTCTCCGGTCTCTCGATTGGTTCCGAGTTCGAGGTCGCTTGCGCGGTCCTCTCCCTTACGAAACGGTGAAACGGAGTACACCGAATCTATCTCGGACCAAAGCGTCCTTTGCCCGGCTCTGAACCGGGATCGGATGGCCAATGGTCAATTCAAGAGCAGTCGCCGTAAGGTAGGCAACCACCCCCGCTCTATAGGAAACAATACAGTTCCCAGACTCCCAGACCGGAGTAAACTGGTCGCAATTGGAAGTAAGGGCGTGAGTGTAAGCCGCTGGGTAACACTCCTGGCTATCTCGCGGTTAAGGCGTTGGCCTCTTACGGGTTTGTGGCGGAGCTAGACGGTGGACTGTTTTGTCCAAGTCTTCTGCGCTCACTCCAGGGAGATAGAACGAATAATCGTTAAAACTTCCTAAGGTGACGGGCTCGCCCGCTGTAGTCAACAACCTTAGTTGCTAAAAAATAGACTGCTAAAACTTAAAAATAGACTGAACACTTGACAACCCCAAGCTGCTGCTTTGTAACGACTTAGCATACCTAGTAACAGTACAGACATCTGGAAATAATTAGGCTCTTACCTATGTAATTGCCGTTTTAGCACATTGTCCATTTTAATATTGGATAACTTGGGTTTGAGTTGGACTTTTAAACTCAAATAAAATTTCATTCAAAGCCATGTTATTCCTTTTTAATAATCACCTGTTTAATTTTTCTTACCGTCTTTTGTTTTGGCTCGGATATTTTCGTTTGTGCAACCATGGAAAACTAGATTTTTAAAATTATTTTCAAATATGAAATCCTGTGCCGGTGTTTGCTGTTACAGCTTCTTGCTGTCTGGATATATAGCTAATGTATATGTGTGCTGTATATGACAAATATAAATATTTGTCAAATATGCACTAAACCTGCCTGAATAGTTTTAATGAAATATTATACTAAAATAGTCCTCAAGGGTAGTTGAAAATACACTCTAGTAGATATTCTGGAAATTCTTTAGTGTATATCCCTCATAACTATAGGAAACCGGGGAGTAGGATTCGTATAAAAAAATGTGTTCGTAAGAGAGTTTGCATTAGATTTACATTGCTGAAATGATAAGCCTCTGTTTTTTGAGATTTTTCAGTTTTCGCCGATAACGTAAAGGAAAGTTAATCCGAGTCGTGTGGAACACTATCAATGAGTCCATCAATGAGTTACCAAAATATAATTATATTGTTAAAAGTCAGACACTTGACATTTAAGTCAATAATCATAAATAAAATAAAATTACTCAAGTCGATATTAGGAATACACGCAAATTTAAATGTCAAGTAATAAAAACACGAGTAGAGGAAAACGGAAGTGCGAATTTCTGTAATAGGCCCGCTTTGCCATAAAATTGTTTTGTAATCATCAACACTTACAAATAACCCAGTCAAAATAGGTTTTTGTCAGGAAATGAAATATGTAGTTCTGGATTTTTGGTCAGTGATACTTTTGACCTTGAATAATACTCGGATTTTCGTATGCGGGCGTCTTGTTTTTTCAGGCCCGTAAGCCTGATTTTTTTATAATTTCCTCGAAAAGCGTTCTGAAGATAAAATGGCCCTGCCAGAATCTTTATAATTGCATCAAATGAAAGAGAATGAAATGTAGAATGTAAATAGAGACCCATTTTCAGACACGCACGAAACGCACGAAATAAAAAAAATAAAATTTTATCCCAAGCGTTTTATTCAACTGAGGATTGCAGCTTTAAAAATAGGCGCATTTTATATGCTTTCTTTTTATATATTTAAAACCACAAAGCAATATATAGTAAGGGAGTTACAGCTCTAACAATAAACGCGCGCGGTCGCGCTGGTCGGGAAGTCGTACCGTTCAGTTCCTCGCAAAACAGTCGGGAGTTCCTCGCGACTTATATATACCCTGTTGCGACGCGACGCGCTGCTCTCAAACGACAAAACGATGCAACTTGCATAAGCTGTTTTTGAGAGATATTTATTTAAAGGATTTAAATCAATGCGGTTATAGATATGAATTCGAAGATCGTCAATGCTGTCCTAAATCTCTACGTTTGAGTACAGCGCTCTAACAAACTTCGCTCCTACATTACACACATCTCCAGGTCTGGCGCAATAATAATTGTTTTCGGGAAGTTTATGTGCCTTCTTTCTCCTTTCCGATAAAGGTTTTGTCGCCGCCAGATATAATATATAATAACATTAAGTTATTCTTCATGTCACCAATTTCTTGCTGGGCCATATGAGCCCAGCAAGAAATTGGAGCCATGAGCCTCTCAATGAGCCATATCGTTCAATTTGACCGGGCTATTGCTGGTTCCTGGATGCAACATCTTAACTCGTCTTTTTTGCCTCGTTCTGGATATTATCATGATCAATAGATCGATGGCGTTTCCAACTATAATAAAATACTTTACTGACCGCTCTAATTCAAACGAAGTTTTTACTGTATGCGTATCAGCATCGCTCGTGACCTGTACATAACTGCTTGTAGAAACTTAGCTTGTAGAATTTCTATAAGACAGTCTTTATTATTTCGGTTTATAAAAAAATCTTCCACCTGTTATACCCTTATTATAGTCCGTTTCGTTAAAACAATATCTATTTTAATTATTTTTTTATTTGAAAATTTGAAGAACGTGACTGTCAAATAAAAGTTTGACAAGCATTTGAGCGCGCTGCGCCATCTCGCGGTAGGTAAAATATCGCTAATAAACAATATTAGCGATATTTTACCTACCGCTAGCTCAACGCTTTTTAAACTTTTTTCAGAAAGCTAAATTTTCAATATTTCAATAAAAAAAATTAATAAAAATGTTTTTTTTTGCACAAGTGTATAGTCTCTGCAAATACGCTGGTACGTATTTGTCGGTAACTATTACGCATCGGTCTAATGTGCCGCGCAATATAATGGGCTTCATTTTTGTGACATGTATGGAGTAATGCTGACGTCACACGTTCTATTGTTAAGCAGTCTGACAATTTGTTTCGAGTTCTTTATTGCATCCACTGTCAACTGAATAATTTTCAGCTTTTCCAGAACACGTTGGGGGTACTATTTGAAATTACACCTTTCCTAGTACGCCAGCGCCAGGTGTCCCGCAGTCTGGCCTACTGACTCTAATCCAGCATTCTATGGCCAAAATACTGTCTGATCTGAAAGTAACAGCTTTTTGTCGCTGGCTCCCCAACTATGACAAGCATTGCAAAAATAGAATTTTTCATCAAGCTTTGTCCACAGCACGTATATTGCTTGTCAAGCACGTGAAATATTCTTGCTTTTTCGTGATTTTGACTGTCTATGGAGCCCATGTTAATTATATTATGGAAAATACTTAAATAAATATCACTATTGATATTATCTATAGATTCAAGATTTGCTCATTCTAAAGCGGGAGCATTCATGTGAACGTGCTCAAATGAAATGATGCGGTGAAAGGGGGAGAGTGGAGAGATGGGAAGTTCTCGGTCTCGCGAGTAATCAAATTGTGGAGGGGTTCGGTCGCAAGAGCAAGTGTAAATGGCGGAGGGTCGCGAATGTAAATGATCGCGGCAAGTGGTCGCGTTGGGTCGGGAGGGAGAGTAGAGCGCGTACGGCATCTCAACGTCGCACGGGACGATCGCTCGAGGAGCGCCCGTCAGTCGCCACTTCATCGCAGCTCGGCGGGGACGCGCGAACCACGCACACGGCGCGCGACCAGTACGGCACACAAGTCCGCGAACTTTTCGTCTCGAAGCGCGCGCGCGGGGGCGGTGACTAGTGCGCGCAAGTACGACGCGGAAAACAAAAGCTCGAAAGACATGGCTTCGCGCACGTGGAATGTGATGCTGCTGAGGGTGCTGACAGCATTTCAAATCATATTGGTAAAAATCATTTAATTAACAAGCTATTTAAGAGAAACGTAGGGCGGAAAAGTGGAAGTTTAAAGGTGTAAAAGCGGTTTTTAGATATTTTGTTTGTATAATTGATACGCTCCATATTAAATGAATAACTAAATTCCACAACACATAGTTTGAGTAAATTAAAAATAACCGGCTCCTGTAAAAATCTATGAACAGTTTTTTCAATAATACTCTAATATAGACAGACATATTATTATATAAGCTGGACTTAAATTTTTATTTTCGTTTTTTTTTGTCGTCTCATTCTTTTATTGTTTTTAAAAATAGTGGATTTAGATCTTTTTAACAAATAATGTTTTTTTTTCTGTGAAGAAATTAAATAATAATATGTTTTGATTAGCTTTACTAAAACAAACAACAAACGATTTAAGTAAATTAGGTGTTAAATATCAGTAAAAACACATATTCCAATCTACGTAGACATTGTGGTGTACTCTCGAGGGAGTGGGACAATCGCGAATACGCAGGACACCTGCGAAGTGACATAAATTTGACGTCACGCCTGCGTAAAAACTCGAAAATCTCAGGGAATTAGGTATGTCATCATGATGTGAAAAAAACCGACGCAGTCGTACGCGTCTGCCTCGGGAATAAGGTCTGTGGTCGCCATCGCGGCAGTCCTCTGTGTGATAGGACTTCATTAAAAAATAGCTTTTGTCTACATCTACAAAAACAGAAATGTGTACATTTCGCTGGACGCTGACGTGAATCGAAAATATATGATAAAAATAGCTTCTACAAAAAAAATGCATTCATTGCTCAAATCACCCGAAAATGTGACTTAGATCTTTTTGACAAGGAGATATCAATTTAAGTAAAATTAAATAGTTATAGCGATTATTAGAATATATCGAAACTAATGTCAATGTAATGTAGTATAATGCTAAAATGTATATATCTAGTCTATGATTTTGCTAAAAAACAGTTCCGTTTCATTACTAAGTAAATAAAATAAATCCAAAACTTGTTTGTCGTTCGAATTTCACAAAAATCATTCAAAACAGTTGCGGCCATTAAATTTTATGAGATACCTCACTCCTACATCTCTGAGTGCCTAAACCAGACATTTTTAGCAAATAAATTTTGAATTGATTCATCTATAATGATTAGAAGGAGGCGTTGCTCAATCATTATCACTAAGTAATATTAAATACCTCTTATATTTAAAGTTATCATGAGGTTGTGTTGTGATCTGTATCCAGTCATCGTAGAATTTACATTCTTTTACAACCCAATAAACAACTCGCTGAGTAAAAACCACCGATGACAAATATTTATTCTTGTCCGATTTCTGAGTAATTCATTACCCGTATTTAACAAAAAAATAATCACTCTGGCTTCACGGTCATTTCGTTCGTGGTTTCTATATATTTTAATACCTACCTTTAAAAGAGAGGACGTATTCAAATTCGTATCGTATTTGTTAAACTTTCCAACCGATTTGTATACATTTACATTATTACAGTGTCATTATCGTGTTCCCACGATTATGTCTCTAAATTCGGATATTACGAGTAGACAAGAGAAGATAGCGTATTTGGTAGCGAATGGATCGAGAGTTTGTGTGGATTTGCAGAAAATGGCAACGAATTTGGTTTTTATTTTCCCATTGTCTGTTTATGGACGAGAGCTGCTGAATGTTGATATCAAGCAACCGAGATAAGTCAATTTGAAAAAGTTTTGTGATCGGTTAGCTAAACTACTTACTATCCACTATTTTAATAGTATCTACTAACTACATAGGAACTATTTGATATGTTTAGCCACGAAATACGTCTCCTTACACGCATTATCTCAAAGTATAATAATTTGTAGCCAAAGTGTAATAATTTTTGGTTTTTACTGATGTACATTAGGTCAACTTTGCTACCAATACCTGCCAGTACATACTGTAATGGAACCATGATCTCTCAATGACAGGCGTGGCATTTTCCTGCTACATCTCTAAAGCTTCTATAGTATTGAATGTAGCTTCTAAGAGGTCGCCTACCATACACGATCCGTAGATGAGAATTGAAATTATATAGCACATCAGGAGCCTCAATTTTGTATCATGATGTGTAAACATATTTTTTTTGCGTTAAATTGGAATAAAGTGTATAAATAACTGGTATACAAAGTACATATATTTAAATAATTTAGATAAGTGTATAATATATAGATTTTAGATAGGCGTATTTTAGATAGATGTAGATTTTTAGATAGATGTATTTAGATTTTTAAAGATATATATTTATATACGTGCATAATAAGAATAAGTGGAACCACATGGGAAAAATATCGTAGGTCATTGTCGCCTCAATTACATGGAGCTTGTGCTTAGGAGGATATTTATTTGTTAGTAAAAAGCAACCTTAAAAATCTATTCAAATTCCCACCACCATAATTGTTCTAGAAACAAAAAAATAGAGACATAATTATGTATTTTTTTCTGATTTTATATTACATATGTATAGTATATTACATATGTATACACACACATGATTTTATTTTACATGTATGTATACATACATACGCAATATTAAAATACAGGAATACTCTAAAAACAACCCAAAGGTGCGGAGATTATTCCCATATCCAGAAACCGCAATGACATATTCAATCACACACTTGATCACTATCATAAGCACAGTCTCTGAGACCATTGGACTATTGGTTGACTATATTCATATACATACAAAGAAATTAATGATAACTATTACATATACGTATAAACCTCTGTTTCATTTATATCAGTTTCTGCCTTATTTGAACTGCTCAAGTGAGTATATTTTAAAAGTTGGGCAAGTATCTTCGAGTGGCAAGGAAAACAAAGTATTGTTGACCAAAGTTGTAGACAAGAGTGGGACTTAAACATTGTTGTTAACTCAACGTATTTTGAATGGAACCTGTGGGAATTTTTGATTGTCAGCTGATGCATTTGAGTGGAAATGATAAAAAAGTATGTATGTATTGCTGCTTTAGTGTTAGCACATTAAACGCTCCGTTGAGGATCAAATACCCTTAGGAAGAGCGGTCTTAATAATACATATCTCAGCTATATAAAGGAATAATAATTGATAGAGCACAACCGTATTTCGACAATATATCGACAATACCTTATGTCCCATTGACATACATAAGCCCATCTTCATAAAGCTAGTCCGGGTTTTTCTATTCGACATTTCTTTCTCGATCATGGTTCTACTTATCATTCAATATAATTTAGAACTATTAAGTGAAGATGGGTCTTGATTTTTGTGACGATAGGAAGCATACGAGATGACGTCATATCTCTATCACTTCCGCATTCCGCGTACGAATTTCAAATGAAAATCGATAGATAATGACGTCGTCGGGACGTCATCTCGCATAGGAAATTATCTCTATCCATTCAAAAAACACCGCCAGTCTAGATGTTTTTTGTTTATCAATATAGTATATGCCCGTTCAATGATGTTTTCCTTTGTTTTCACTTTCTGCATTGACATTATTAATTAGTAGACTTTGAGCAAAGACAACCATATCGTGCAAGTGAAAATTGAGTAAACAATACGCCCCTCCCCCCTCCTGCCCACGCCGAAACGAAAGTACGTCTCTATATAACAATATTTTATATAGTGCCTCTATGAACATGTTATGAAATGAGGTCCAGAGTTTCATGCAATTGGTTAGGAAAAATGGTTTGAAATTTTATTCAATCTATTTCGATAGTCACGATTCGAACAATATCGGAAACAATTTCAGATCGTCGACATAAAACAAAAAAAATGGTGCGGGCTCATTCATATCCAAGCCGTGGTGTGGTGTTTTACGTGAAAACGTCACAAATTCCGATTCCTTTCCGGGATTTTAATCGAAGAATTAGAAGTGCTTTTTTCGATACTTTATTTTATGTATTAATCACTCGCACAAACCGAAGTCAAAATGCCCCGGTGCAGTGGTAGAGTGTATAGTCTCGGTGTGCGCGCCGGCAGTCAAATTTGCTCCCGCCGCTAATCTTCTTTGGCTCTCCCGACCCTATCGATCGCTCGGTGCTAAACTTTGTGAGCTTTTTCAGTTCCTATCGAGACGCCCTGAATGATCCGTTTCCTTGAATTCTAACTTCAATTTGGTTTCACATATTTATTTATTTATATGATAATTTCATGACATCAGACGTACTTTTGAAACATAGATAATAATAGCCGAAATTTTAACAAAAAAAAAACCGACTCAATTTTTTTAATAAGTGCAGCAGTCGTGTCATGATTATACTTAGAACGGGCTATCATAATTGAATGCGTATACAAAATTTCGTGTAATGACCGTTGAGGAGTTCCCTCGTTAAAAGCCAACCCAGGGTGCCGCAGTCCTGTCTTTATTTATTTTATTTATTTATTTTATTTTTCGGGAAACATACAGCGCTTCATTAATTATTACTAATTATTCTAATACAGAGTTTCGCTGGCCGATTAAATGTTTCCTACATTATTTTCTTACGGTGAATCAAAAATTGCATTGCACTAAATTAAATTAAATTAAATTACAATTGAACTATTATAAGGATAGGAAAGGAGAGGGATGGAATATATGTAGGATAGGATATAGATATTCAAATCATATTCACTATGTAATCACTTCCAAGACGCCTAGTGAACTAAGGACAGCTTCGCTGAATTTAGGTTGATTCAAGTAAAAGATATCGAAATCTTCGAATCGTCTATTATATGTGGTCATCAAGCGGTGCATAACAGAGTGTTGGGCGTAACTAGTGTTCACACGAGGGATTTCGAACGTACGAGGAGAGCGAACCCTTCGTGGCGGAACCAACAACGACAGTTTCTTTACCAAATGAGGGCTATCAATTTTGTTATGAATTATTTTATGCAATAATATCATATCAGCCGCTGTGCGGCGGTCTTCCAGTGAACACATACTGAAATAGTTCAGCCTGCTCTCGTAGGTTCCAAGTCCCAAGTGCTCACGATAGTCCAGGCATCTAGTAAAACGTCTTTGGACGCCCTCCACCCTATTTTTATACACGCCATATTGCGGATTCCAAATCTGCGATGCAAACTCTAAGGTGCTACGAACATAGGAAAAGTAAAGCGTTTTAAAGATGTTAATGTTCGAGAATGGTTTACATATTCAAAACCCAGAATCCTCAACGCCTTGCTAACAATATAGTTGATGTGTTAGTCGAACGTCAGCTTTTGATCCAGTTGTACCCCAAGATCTCGAATGCACTGAAGTTCAGGGATATATTCACCATTTACGCGGTATTTGAAATTAATGCTTTCCTTTTTGCGACTGAATATGATGCTATTACATTTGGTAGCATTTAAAGTGAGCTTATTTTTCACGCAATATTCGAAGAGACGGTCGATATCTGTCTGAATATGGAGACAATCAGCCATGCTATCCACTCGAGCATAACTTTGAGATCATCCGCGTATAATATATAACGTCCTCTGGTGAAGCATAAGCCAATGTCAAATATATAAGCGTTAAACAGTAAAGGACCTAAATGAGAGCCCTGCGGAACTCCAGAAGGGACTGTCGCGAAGTTAGACCTGAAACCACCAACCGCTACAGCTTCTTGGTGAAACTTAGATCGGTCTGTCGTACTTGAATACATATACAAAATTTCGTTTCTGTGCTGTTGCCGTTGAGGAGTCCCCTTTTCGAGAGCCAACCCTTGGTGTAGAATCAGGTCAGGCTTACCATAAAAAATGCATTGTCGTCGGAACTGAACCAACATGTAACTTTTCAACTTCATATGATAATATTTGAGGAGTTCCCTCAATTTCTCATGGATCCCATCATCAGAACAGGATTTTAATAAAAATGAACCTATCTGGAACTATAGCCTTTCTAATGAAAAAAAGAAATTTCCAAATTGGGTTAGAAATGACGGAGTTCTGAGGTAGCAAACAAAAAAAATGCAATCGAATTGATAACCTCCTCCTTTTTTCGAAATCGGTTAATAAAATCATCATCGATTAAGAAAATATTAGCGAAAAAACATCGTCATCCAATGTCCAAGGATAAAACGCGCTTTGAAGTAGACAGGATCTGTAATCTGTATCTGGATAGGCAAAAGTGTTTTGGGTATTTTTTAATATTTAGCAAATTAACGCAGCTTCTTTATAATTTTATATTTATTTTACCTATTCAATCGATCGCGACATTCTAGAAATGTTTTGATTTTTCAAATTTGACAATTTATTTAATTTTGGTGATTGTATTTCGGTTATTATTGTTGAAGGCAATATCGCTTTAGTTTCAGGTAGAGCCTGTCAATCGCTTTCAACGACACCTCGATCGTATTAACATTAATTATATAGGGCATTAGATTTGTCAATGCCATAGTACGTTTTGGAAACTCCTCTGCGCCGGCGACACGCATATGGCGCTGATTGAATTGTCCGCCAAAAATTATAGCAATTTATTAAGCCATCTATAATAACGTTGCTAATGAATGTGTTTTTATAAAGGACTGATTAAAAAAACATTTTCAACCAATGGCAACAATAATAACATTAATTAATTAATGCCACATATGGAATTTTTATATAGGCTAATTGTATAACGGAAATAATGCGGAGATATTAGAATGCCATTTATTAGGCTTTTTGAACAGTAAAGCTTCTAATTCTTAAGTATTAAAACCTGTGACCCAAATTAAAATTGTCATCTTTATGAAAATAATAAGAGCTATAATTTAAAAAAAACGCTTGTTATGAATTATTGTTTTATTTTGAGCTAGGATACCGTATAAGCGTGTTTAGACATATTAAGCTACCGAACATAAGACAAGATTAATCAATGTTTGTTACTTACTATGAGTGCCATCTACACGTTGCGTTTCATAGTAAAATCCTAGCTGCCAAACGTAGTACAGCAGTAGGGCGGTGTCGACTACAGCGGGCGAACCCGTCACCCCAGGCAGGTATAACGATATGTGATCGTTCTTTCAGCCGTGGGATGAACGTATAAGACTTAGAGACAAGACAATCTACTGTCTAGCTCCGCCAACAAGCCCGTTAGAGGCCAACGCCTTACGGCGAGACACCGGAAAAGGTAACCAGCGGCCAGCCTTGCCCCCTAACAACCAGTTGTGGTAAGATATCTCCGTCTAGAGTTAACCTTCAGGATACCTCCGTCCTCCTGACTGGTTACGGGTCCGACGTCGCTGACACAGCCTTTACCTGCTGTATTACTGCGGTAATTCATTTTGAATTTATCGCGTACCTGGGCGTTCTTTGCTCGTAGTACCACACGGGATCGGATGGCTCAAGGTCATTTCAAAGGTGGCATGAGAGCAGGTCAACATCCACCCCCGCTGCTTAGGAGACAGTATATTTTCATAGTCTGAAGACTTCTTCAGCAATTAGTCAGAGTGCTCAACCGATTGGCATCGCCGAACGGTGCGCAAACCGTCCAGTAGCGCCGGGATGTAATCCCACCAGAAGAAACCGGTCCACCAGCTTGTGAGGCCTGAGACGCGAGAGTCTTACCCGGGGTAGCCTTCCGCACGAGGAGGCTTCTGAATAGGAGCTGAATTGTGAGTTGAGCCGATCCGAGAACAAAATGGATCTTGTAGCCCAAGCTGCACGAAACCGTTCGCTACCACGTAGTACAGTATTGAGCAATTTAAAAACTAATATAATCAATGACACAGTCTATTGTATTAGCGAAATAGACTGCCTGCAAAGTATTCGTTACCTCCGCTGCTAATATTCTTTGGCGCTGCCGTATCTCTTCGTGCTGGGCTTGTAAATGATCGTAACTCTTCGTCCTGTACTTGTAAATGATCGTAACTCTTGGTGCTGGGCTTGTAAATGATCGTAACTCTTGGTGCTGGGCTTGTAAATGATCGTAACTCTTGGTGCTGGGCTTGTAAATGATCGTAACGCTTCGTGCTCTGGGCTTGTAACTCTCTGTGCTGGGCTTGTAAATGATCGTAGCTCTTCGTGCTAGGATTGTAAATGTACAATAATTTCTTTGCACCGTAAATTTCTTCGTCCTGGCTACGACACTAGGATGATTTCATATCAAAAAAATAAAGTTTTCTTCAAATTAAATGAGTATGATAAATATGTTGTTACCCATTTTAAAAGTTTCTCTCCGTTGCGAAAAGGGGAAACCCCCTGCATTGCGCGATTAAGCAAAGTCATCGCAACGACAATAATCGTAGTTGAGAAAGTAAAATTAGCAGTGGTAACACGGTGTTTAGTGACGGCAATGATGCCTGCGATGCAAAACAGCTCTTTTCCAGCACTCAATGGGCAGTTAGGTTAATTCCGTCGAGTCCGCTGAACGGTGGCGCTTTTCCTTGAGCATTGTTTGGACGCCTGATATTATGCGGCGCGCTCAGCGCTCGCGCCGTCGCCGGACTGCAAAATCTGTGTCATTGCTGCTCAATTTAACACGAACCAATTAGATTCTATAAGACCGCCCCGATGCCGTTAATTTTAGTCTTTCTTGGATTATGGCCGCTCCGATTTGTGGAAATGTCTCGCGGGTGGACGTGATCGATGGTGTACTTACACAATTGCAAAAGCTGTATAAATCTACGTCGAATAAAATCAAACTACGAGTATTTGATCATTTTATTCTATTTTTCATATAAATTACAGCGTGTATACTTAATATGTCATGCAAACCCATTAAAAGTTTTCACAGTTAAACTAGACATTTTGTTATTGCACACCAAGAAATTATGAAGAAAATACCGTTTTTACGTAAGAGGCTAAATTACTAGGAAAGGGATAGAGTAGCCGCCACCTTATGAATATACTAGATATATATATATATATATATATATATATATATATATATATATATATATATATATATATATATATATATATATATATATATATATATATATATATATAACTAATTACATTAAATAAATTGCTTAAATATACAAAATAATATAAATAATTGCCTATATAATATAAATATAACATAATTGCCTAAATAATATAGTTATTGCTTTGCAGCAATTTCTATCGGTCTAATCTAAAACTTAATGATATAATACAAATATTGCGTTGGCTACATGCAATAAACGAAATAAATTAAAATAAAAAGTGGACAAAGGTGTGAATATTAATAATAATATGCCAGATATTAAAAATATTATAAGTTTATTATAGCATAGATTATGAGACCATAATCTATGATATGTTTATTATATCTATATTTAGTTTATTATATTATAGATTATGAGACCATAACGAAAATGAAAATTATAAAATTATTTCGGTGGTTTTCACACGCTACGTCTTTTACTTAGCTTTCAGTACGTTACGATTTTTAAGGCTCGCTGGCTAGGTGTAGTATATATTTGAGGCCTGAAATAAGAAATGTTTTTTGCGTCGCGGTGTTACCGCGGTTTGCAATGCAAACGTCGCGGTAAAAGAACGGTCTTTGAGAGTTTGTTTGAAAAGATTATTTTTATTTGAGAGGATGAATGCTCTTTGAGAGTTTGTTTGAGAAGTTTTTTTTAAAATTTTAGAGGATGAAGATTCCTCCTAAATCAAATCAAATCAAATTTATTATATTGAAAGTCCATCGATTTTAGGTATAAACGAAAACAATATTGTTACTATAGAAATTTAATGTTATTTGTTTGATCAAACTTCACTTTTCATGCTAAAGTCATATTTTCATTTCAATAACGAAATTTTCTGATAAAAAATGCTATAGAACCATCAGGCTCTCTATATCAATACTTAATAAAAATAAAAGAAGATGGCGACGGTCAAAACTTTTTATTACTACAGCCTTATTATATTACCAATGAAATTGGATAGACTTCAATCTTCTTGCATTCCAGCAAATGCCTACAAAATTATGGGAAAACCAACGAAAATAATATGTTACATTTTTTCAGATTTTTGTACAAAAAAAGATATAGGTTACTTTAAAGCGGTCAAACTGGGGTTTAATAATGTGTAAAAGTCCCCAGGTATAACGATGTCTATTTTTACACGACTACCCAACAAAAAAGGAATGTAATGTGTTCAGGGCTCATCTATATATGTTTTCCGTTTCTTTATTCTATCATAACTTCTAAACCCCTAAACCGATTTAAAAGTAGGTATGTAGTATTGTTATAATTGTTACTTCATCCCGAGTGTCATAGAGTGTCTTAACTGTCCAAATATCAAGTAAATAGTTGTCTAAATGTCCAAATCTCTAAATGTCATTAAATTTACATAAATTTATCGTATTTAGTGTCAAATGAAAGGTCTGATTAAGTATATTCTGAAAGTATAAATGTATTTATTTGGAGAAATACATAAATCAGAAATATTTCATAAAAAATCTGTAATAGAAATAATTATAAATACAGTAGTTCACTTTTTATTCCTTATAATATATTTACTGGTTATAGACTGCGAGGCATTCAATTAATAATTAATAAATTTTGTACATGCATTCTTTTAGATGGCTTCTTTTTAAATCAACAGATTTAAATGGATATTTTGAAAGAAAATAAAATTCTAAAGCCCTCTAAAGCGATACAATTTTTCGAAATATTTACCTATTGGGTTTGCCTCAACATCTCAGATACACGACAACTATGCAGTTAGAGAAACAACAGAGAAGCTGTCAGAGATCAGCGACCAGCCATGACAAATGTATACAGTCAGCACTCACGACGCTCCATTACATTCAATCAACGAGTTCGTCGTTCGTTTCCGAAGCGTCATGGCGACGGCCAATCAAAAGATGCGATCGGACGTATTTTGATTACGTGACATTACCGTGCAGAAATGGCCCGTCGAATTTGCTGGTGCCCGTAAGGAAATGGCGAAATTACAGAGTCCCGTTTCGACTGACGCGACAAGACGGGAACGATATAACAATCGGCCGATATCACGACGGGCCCGATCGCGTTCTCTCTCGTTCCTATTATCGACGAGAGGTTCTCTCCAGGCTTACTTTGTAAGTGTATCGAAACGACATAATAACTCATAAGTCTGTTAAACGGTTTTATTCTTCTTTAACAGCTTGATAGTCCACTATACAATCCAGGCCTACTTCACTGTAGGCTGACAAGAACTTATACATAAACCCAGTATGTAAAATACTGTAGTGACTCATGATGATAAACCATGTAACATTTAATCAACAAACATTTCTGATTCCGAGATTCAATTGACGTAATTTAACAGGCAAAAGAAATAATAATTTCATGTTTAAACGAGTCTTTCAGACACAGCAGTTTATCAATGTATAAAAAACTGTGTCTTTCATAGTTGCAAAATATATTTTCACACGAAAATACCCCATTTAACGGCAAAGCTACCGATATATAAGCGCATGCAATTAGCATATTTATTCACTCTCAACTAACGCTATCACTGGTAAGCCATCTCTTCTATTAACTTCTTTCTAGGATAATTAAATGGTATAAATATTAAACATTGTGTTTATATTACCGCATGTACTAGGCCAAGCAACAATACGTCACAAAGATGGACTCTGATCATCGATAACTCGCGATATCAGAGAAAAACCTATAATACCCTTCAGTACTGGATACCCAGTAAAACTATTAACTAATGTGTATGACGGCATGCCATTAACGCGCCTACACCTTCTAGGGCAGGCGTTGCCGAATTAACCAATATAGACGCCCTTAGGCCGTCGAAATCTCGAAGCCCCTTTGCACTTTTTGGGACCCCTTTTAAGCTGTCAAATATGCTGACGACGATATAGCTGTAGGAACTTTGAAACGATGCAAAGAATAAAAAATGACAATGTATAATTCTCAGTATAAAATGCAATTTTGTGTTCACACAGTAATGACTAATATAATTCAAAGGATCATTCAATTCATGTCTTTAAAACGTCTTTAATATTTAGCAGCATTTTATTGACGTATTTTAGCCCGACTATCTGGATTGGTTCACACAGTTTACGAGTATATAAAGAGCTCAATGTAATTAATGAATTCATTTCGATCACTTCTGTCATAGATATCCTCTCTACAAGTAAGTCGTCTCTCTAAATTAACTTGTAACGATAATTAAATGGTTTAAATAATTATATGGTGTTTTATCTACTATCTGTTTACGTAGAGGTATCAAGACAACTCGGATAAGTACTATGGTCGTCATACATATGTACATCGCAACGGTTATTAACAGTCACGGCGGCCAGACAAATACTTACATAGTATAGAATAGACTGTATATAATCAAAACACGATCGCACCGGCAAAGAGGGCCGTTAAACATTTCTGATAACGCTTATGTCGTATAACAAAAACGCGCCTAAAAACAAAATACGATCGCACACGCTGGCAGCGGCCAACTGTTGATAATTTATAACAATTATACTATCAGTCGGATCAAAACGTTTATTGAACAATTTCTCCTTAGAATTTAAATTCAATGATTTGTTTGTATTAAAAATGAACCCTTGTCGCGGGGCCCTTAAAAATGTGAGGCCCATAGGCCGGTGCCTACTTGGCCTACTGGATAATCCGGCACTGAGGGCAGGAGACTATCAAAAGTCTCTTTCTGTTCTTTTCTCCTCATTGATGTAGTTTGTTGTATTGGGTATTGTCCGCCGCAAGTCGATTGGGTACTTCTAGTAGAGAAAAACCCGAAAGGCAATCTTAATTTTCCAATCAATCTCCTAAAACACGACCACCGTGGAAGATATAAAAAAGTGCATCAGTAGAAAATATACAATAATTTTTTTGTAATTCTGTAAATCTAAATATAATTCTACTTTGGACTAGCTACCGTGGTAGCTTCCTTGATTAAGATATTTCTACTCTACAGTTTCCTTAAGACATGTAACAAATTATGATCCCTACTTCATCAAAGCGCATGAACAACAAACAATACACTGCGCCTGGGTTATATAATATAATATGACTAACCATGACCTATGTATCAAACAACCTGTATGGCAAGTTAAATCTGTTGAACATCGGGTAAATATACGCTAAAGTAGTTTTTATTCAAAAAAATCTAGAAAATCAGCAAACGCATAAAGTAATAATTACTTTATTGTGGCGATAGAAACCATATGGCATTATGGTTTTAACATTTAAAAACTGAGTTGAAAATCATCTACAACTTTTTTAAATTCATGTCTTTGTTATTCATTATATTTGATTGGCTTAAGGCACTTTTGTGATCATAACTAGACGAAGGACGTCCTGATGCCAAAAAAACCTACATGTGTAGCATCTTAACGAAAAACACCCAAAAGACCCCTGCAATTTTGAGAACTCGATTGTGTAATGAAATCAATTGGAACAGCACGGCCTTATAAATCAAGGAAGTGAGAACAACAGTCGCCGCGTACGTAGGTACGCGGGGTACGCGTAGGTACGCGTAGGATAGTAGTATCAGTAGAGTACACTACACTTATGAAGAAAAGGAACAAATCCAAACCACCCATCATTTCTAATTTGCATACTATAATCTCGTCTAGAATTTTCGATACTGAATTTATAGAACTGATAGCCGATTCAAACTCTTGATTATAATATAATCATAGTCAAATCGACATTGAGGAGCCATTCTATTGTTGAGCTGTCTGACCATTTGTTTCGAGTTCTTTATTACATCCACTGTCTACTGATGAATTTTTAGCTTTTCCAAAAAGAATAGGGGTACTAATTAAAATTACACCTTTCCTAGTACGCCAGCGCCAGGTGTCCCGGAATCTGGCCTGCTGAATCTACCCCAGCATTCTATGATCATAATAATAATAATAATATACTCTTTATTTGCCCTTAATTTGGGTATTAGCATTGATCAATATCTATCTTGGCAGTCACAGATTAATGAAGTCAGCAAACTCGTATTTGCTGGATTTCATAGTCTTCGGCGGTTGCAAAGATTTTTACCAGTGGAGGTTAAGAAGACCATAGCTCAATCACTGCTATTGCCTATACTAGACTATGCTGATGTCTGCTACCTTGACGTCACTGAAGCCATCCTTGACAAATTAGAGCGGTTGCAAAATGTATGCATTAGGTATATCTTCAACGCGAAAAAATTTGATCACGTCTCTTATTATAGAAGCAGACTTCATTGGCTTCGAATACGTGAATGTAGAAACATGCATATTCTTTCCCTTCTTTATAACATCCTCAACAACCCTACTGCTCCCTCCTACCTAACCGAAAAATTCAATCACTTAGGAAGTCATGGTCTTTCACTCCGTTCCAGTCAGGATAGTAAAATTGCGATTCCAACTCATAATTCTTCTTTTTTTACTTATTCCTTCACCGTTCATGCAGCTAGACTATGGAACCAGCTCCCGCCAGACTTCAGAAACGCACCAACGTTTTCTACCTTTCAAGTGTCTCGGAAAAAGCATTTCATGTCCCTAAGTTCCTAGTTATCCTAGGTCTCATCCCATCCTCTCCTATCCTTCGCTCCTTGCAAATTATTCCAAATCCTAATTTTATTTTAAAAAATGGCATTTTTGTTATCTGATAAATTTTTGTTATGTAATTAGTTTTTCTTCTTTTTTTTTGTTTGTTAATTTTTAATTTATCTCTTGGCACCTAAATTTTTTCACTTCCACGAAGGTTGGCTGTAAGAGATTGTATTTTAGGCAATAAGTCCGCCTTTTGTATGTTTTTGTTTAATGTGTAATAAATAATCTCTATCTATCTATCTATCTACTTAATCATGATACAATAAGGCGAGCTTATTGCCACATGGCAATGTCTTACAACTAACCTAATTACACTTGTACATGCGCGCATTGTAAAAATAAAGATTATAACATTCGTTTGCTTAAATTGCAGACCAGTAAAAGTATTTAAAACTAAGAATGCCCTAGGAGAGGAAATTGGGAGAGAAAGAGCAGAAAAAGGGAAGAACTGATTACTTATTAGAAAGGCAGTAATCTTTGAGGTGAGTCTTAAAATACTGTCTGATCTGAAAGTATCAGCTTTTACAAAACTCTAGCACTTTTTTGTCGCTGGCTCCCCAACCATTTAGACAGAAGACAACCCGAGACTCATCTAAAAATCGTCTCGTGTCACCCATCTCTAATGAAAGTACATTACAAAATGAAACTGTCGATATGTACAACGTGACTGACGAACACTACCCCGGTAAAGTCCCCATTGAAGCGAGCACAAACGACTTCAAACGAGGAATCCGGTGGCGATCAAAATTCGTGACTCGCGAATGTGTAAAAAAATGAAAAGAATCGCGACCGGACCATTTTTATATTAAAGAATCTCTTCAACTCGTGCCAACCAATTAAAATCGTACAATGGTGCCAATTCTACTTAGACCTCGTGAATAATATGTTTCGACTGCTGTTACAGCGAGTGATGAATTGTTGGAAGGTTGAAAGGCCTAATTGAGATAACCTGGGGATTCTTTATAAGAGTCATTTTACCTTTTATCAAAAAATGGGTCACTATCATTTACTCTTTCATAATTTATCTTGTATTTGTGTGAAAGCGCTTTACATTAGAGTTGTAATTTCTCGTCTTTTTAATCTTTCGCCGTAACGCTTGTTAGAGCAGATCGTATCTTTATTCAGCCATTATTACACTGAAATAATTTATATAAATGTGGGTGGCCATGACATTAAGAGCAGTGGTTTTTTTTTTGTGTTACAATTTGAGCATTTCAAAGGTTAGGTATTTCGAGGACTATGGGCATGTTTGTATGAAAGGTTTACCCAGAGTCTAACAACTAGGGTCTTATAACTAGTGGATTGAAAACGAATGCAGTTATATGGAATCAACATGAGAATCTTATATCACCATGTTATTACGAATTGACATTTTAGATTTTTTTCCATCACCATGTTGGAAAAAAATCAAAAATGTTTTTGTATATTTCAAGCAATACGGTTATTATCCCTACTTATCTCCTACTCATTCTGTACTAGGCATGATGGGCTGTAATTCCCTTAAATTGCGTAGAGAAAAGCTCACCATGGCCTACGTTTTTAAGCTGGTCCGGGGCTAAGTTGATAATCCTAGCATGCTAGCGAAGGTTTGTCTCTTTGTTCCGGATAACTATAATCGAGCTCGGTCACGTACTCTATTTGCGGAGCCGTCGTCGCGAACCAACTTTAAGTCGATGGAGTTTTCTTACGCGTGCCTTGCGACGTATAAATGCGCTATGTTCGGCAGCGTCAGACCTAGGCATTTTTACAGCGAGCCCAAAATAACGTATGGGCATTATTGGACATTGCGCTACGACGTTGGGCATTGCGACATCTCTTCAAGGTGCATTGCGCTACCTGTTTATACTAGAATAAGATCGATTGCCTTTATTGTTTTATGTATTCTGTTACTTTTACTATTTTTAATGCTTCTACTTGCATATTGAATGCCTATTTAAAACATGAGTAAGTACCTAAATAATTGTTTTTTTATTTATGTTTATATTACATCTCAACGAATCAGTGTGTACTTTAATGTTGATTTATTAAATAAATAAATAAATAACAATTAATTGAGCTTGTGTAAAGAAATATTAATATCAAAGTTCGAATCATCAATCCATGTCGTATTGGAAATATACACATCCGAAGTTTTGTATATATGGGTATATGGATGATCTTGTGAAATATTTTGCCTAGTTAAATAGGGTTTATTAAATAACTAAAGTTTATTACAAGTCGTTATTTGAATCAACAATTGAACTAAAATCGTATCGTAAAGTAAAATCCAATCAAGTCCACTATCACAGCCAGAAAATAATAACGGCATCACAGCCAGAAAGTAATAACGGAATGAAAACAGATAACACTCAGAACACCCCAACGTAAGATAAAGGAATGACAGCGGCCCAGTCGCCAAATCTGTCCTGTTATGTATACACTGAGTATACATAACTGTCTAGCTTATTTACTGTATCTCTTTCTATAAGCTTCTATAAGCTTGTTTAGACAACCCTGATGTAAAAAAAGGAATTTCGACGGCCCAGGATCCGAATCTTACCTGACACCCGCTCACTGATCATCTATCTCTATCTTACTTATTGGATGTTTCTTTTTCATCCATTATCACTCAATTTTTTTGCCGCTTTAGTTTCGGGATAAGATAAAAATACTCACTCGGTAGTTACTATGCTGTTAGTTTTACTATTAATAGTTAATATTGATATAGGTATATAGCTTGTTATAGAATGTTTTTTATATATTTTATCTATATCAATAACATTAACAACTGTATCGTTTAAACAAAACGATTTAAATAAAGTATTATACTAAACAAGTGTAATTATTGAATATTTTTTTTGCAATTTCAACATTCAATAACTTATTTTCAGCAAAGTATTTCATCTTAGTTGCTATAGTGTGAATGTTACATAATAATAAGCTTTCATTTGGTATGTGAGGCAATGTGTTACAGCAATGTTCGCATGTGGGTACGAAATTACCCGTTGTCTTGAAAGCTAATAATTAAGGAAAATAAAAACCATATTATTTTTTTTCCTTTTCAAAATAATTTATTCATAAACCAAAACACCTTATTTTTAGTATAACCACCCTTATTAGCAATTACAGCCTCTATAAGCCTTGGCATGCTTAAGAAGGCTTTTTTATTGTCGCTGGCAAGTCAGCATTATGGCGCCGGATTTGAATCTTCTTAATGAAATCTCGCTTTGTCGTAATGACTTCTTTCCCGATCCCCCGTTTCATGAGCTTCCAGATTTCTCAATCGGGTAAATCTCTGGGGAGTTGCCTGGCCATGGAAAAACTTCAATTACTAAATAATCTTTGTTTCCACAACGGGCGCATTTACGACAGCACTGTATGATTAGATTAGTTGCAACATATTGCCATGTGGCAAGAAGATCGCATTTGTATATTAACTTAGTGAAAAAGTGTTTAAAAAGCCATCCATACTAAAAAAAACACACCAGATTTCGCGATGTGTTACTTTTGTTTTCCGGAAATATTGGCATATATCTCGTGGTATATTGCCGCGCAAAGTTTGAGTAAGTCTAAAAATAGACCATCGTCCGTTACTAAATATTAATTTAACTCAACCGTGTTTGTGTGCTTACATCATTGAGGGGGGGGGGGGAGCAGAATATAGGTCTTGAAATTCACTCCGAAGAGTGTCCTTAAAGAATCAGTCATAACTCCATAACGGAAAGAGTTAGACGAGTGATTATTGCGTATCGGGTATATCTTAAGGTATTCTAAAATGTGAAGGGAGCAACAAAAAAATTAAATAGTCGCTTGAAAGTTGTGCCATACTAAAGTCGTTTTCATGCAAAATATTACGTAGTTTTTGTACTTTTTGCAAAAAAAAGCGTTTTTATATTATTAATTAGGACGTGGACATATGAAAAGAAAAAAAAAACAAAGAATATCATAAAAGCCTAATGGGTCACAAGGTCAATTAATCTGCTTCATCTCTGTCGGGAAAAAATATGCCAATGAACCGTAGACACATTAAAACCCACAGTCTGTCTAATTGGTTAACTGTATCCTCAAGTTGAATTGGCGTCTTCAACTACAGGAAATCAGCTATTTCTATATTTCACAATTTCAAAAACATCGCGTTAATCATCTACAAACTACCGGTAACCGGGTCTATTGAGATTTAGGAATGCAGCAGACATGTTGTATTAGCATTATATCATTCTGACAGCTAAAGTGGCCGTTGAATTCGATACACAAAATGTTGTATGTTTGAGGGATGCGTTTTTAAAGTTATAGGCGTGATAGTAATTTAAATAAATATTTAATAATTTAACGAGTTATTAATGAGTGAATTGGTTAAGTGGAAGTGGCAAATTTTAATGGAACTTGGCGGTAGTGCTTGAACACGTTTTTTGAGTCATTTTAACGGTTCGTAAATATTACGACTATTTCCGGAAACATCATTGATTATAAACGCGTGAATTAATATGTTATTTATAGCAAGCAATCGAATTCTAATCTGGAAGAAGCAAAGAATATCATTGCAGTTGCCTGCCATTACAGAATAATATAGAATCCTAAACAATACTGACTATTCGTTTTGGCTATTTTTTTGATTACTATTACTATTATTATATTTTATGAGAATGATTGTTATTATTTTACATTATTATTATTTACACGATATCTCGGACAATCTAGATACCCAACCCTCACCACCAACGCACACGCTCACACTCCACACCTAGGCACTCAACACACTCACAGACACACCATAAACATAAGTCCTTTATGTACTAGATTTAAAAAATATATATTTTTTAGTTTTATTTAGTACTTATCAACGTAATCAACGTCATGTCTGTAATTTTATTGAAATCAGTAACCGTTTTTTTTTATTTTATTATATTTTTTTACTGTAAATATTCACTATAATACCGTCTGATAAAATTAAATTAAATTAAAGAAAAACGGTCTGACACTACTCGAATAAGCGACCACTACGCAAATATATACGAATGGAAAACCGGAGCTTCCCTGAAACTATTAGTAAAGGCATTTTATCGATTTCTATAAAGACATATTTATAACATTTTCCTCTGAATCGTTAGATTTAGTTTTAGCTTCTATGATAGCTACCCTTAATTTTGTGTCATCTGAAAGGATGATTTTTAAAACGACGAAAAGACAAAATGAAAAGACCTAATTAGGTCCAGTAATTCGTCTATCACGTGACCGCGCGGCAACGGACACCGGAGACACATTAAAAAAAACATTCTTTGGGTTCCTGGAAACTCAAAACGTAAAGATTCACTAAAATCCCAAAATCGATTTTTCGCACTATCACAAAACTCCCGATATATTACTCCGTATTGGACGTTAAAAATAGCTACGTAAAATTAGTATGAAAAAATCTCTTTTGGAATCGTTTCATGCCTTTTAAAAAGTTACATTTTCAGTTGCCTTTTGAAAAAGTTACATTTACCTTACCTATTCGTATCTCCCTAAATATAATAATTTTTTGATTTTGAATATGGGACAAGGTGATTTCCTTACTTGCGAAGATTGTTGCAACACTTGGCCACACTTGGGATATATATATCAAACAAAAGCGTATTACAGGTGTAACATTTATTACAAGTGTGACATACGTGGCTGAAAAAAAAGTAATAGTGTTGAAATGAAAAAAAAATATTCAGTAATTACACTTTTATAGTAAAATACCGTATTTACTTCGTTTTATTTAAACGATACAGTTGTTTATATTATTTATATAGAAAAAAGATACAAAAAATATAACAAACTATATACCTATATCAATATGAACTATTATCAGTAAAAATAACTACGCAGTACCAAGTGAGTCCTTCTATCTTACCCCGAATCTAAAGCTGTTATGGATGAAAAAGAAACAGCCAACTAGTAAGATAGAGATAGATGATCAGTGTGCGGGTGTCAGGTAAGATTCGGCGCCTGGGCCGAATCTTAAATCTGGGAAATTCCTTTGTTTTATGTTGTTTAGAGTTTATGGATGAAAGAAGAACAGTAAATAAGCAAGACAGAGATGTATACTCAGTGAAAGGGTAGCGGGTAAGATTTGGTGTCTGAGCCGTTGTCATTCCTTTATTTTACGTTTTCATGTCATTTCGTTTTTACTTTCTGGCTGTGATAAAGGACTTGATTGGTCTTTGCTTTACGATTGGATATTAGTTTAACCATTGATGATTTAAATAACGACTTGTAATAAGTAATAACATAATAAACCCTATTTGACTACGTTAAATAACTAGTTTATTCCACAAAATCATTCATATATACAAAACTTCAGATGGGTATACTTCCAATATGCCATGAATTGAATTTGGTGTTATTACTTCTTTGAATTGTCTACTATCTTTGGTTAAATTTTGATGTTATTACTTCTTTACAAAGCACATTTAATTGGTATAAGTCCCTATTTTTTACACTCTGGGTACACCTTGCAAATTGTCCTTTAGTCCGATTAGTACTTCATTTTCCTTCTGTTGTAACTTTGTTCATCGGAAATTGTTTGTTTGTTTCTACTCTTTATTGCGAAATTTCATAATGGGCGGGTTTATTGTCATATGACAATCTCGTACAACCAACCCTACTGTGACGTGTTTATATGTATGTGTGCGTGTAGCATGTGTGTGTGTGTCTTGTTATTGCATTCGATCGACCGAATTCAAAACGCAATTCCGTTAATTTGATCCCAACGGAAAATGGTGACCCAGCCGGGAATCGAACCCGGAACCATACAATTTACTCGTAAGATCAGGCGACCTAACCACTATGCCACCGAGCCGAAATTGATAGGTATTTATTTCTCGACATAAGCGAAAGCGTCTTGGATTGTTTTTTAATGTAACTGTCTAATTACACCTTTAAGTGCAATTATATACTAGAATTATTTATTTTAGATTAATTCATTGTAACTTTCTAGCGATTGTGTTGTGCATGCTTTATGAGTCGGTGACAGAGCCACATAATATTGCCATATTATTATGTATGCAACGATTATTATTTCATGTATCAGATTTTTTTAGTAAACGCCCGCGTCTATAATTACATTTAATTGATCGCGTAATTTGTCGTCACACGTGATAATAATATATAACGTATAAAATCGCTATTTTGTTTTGCTTTCATATGTCGTTCAATGAGTCGTCACCGCATTGTTGAATAATTTAAGACGAGTCGTGAGGTAATTTCACGGCAGCTAGAGCGCGGCCGAAACGTCTTTTTCAGTTTCGGGCTTGTTAGTTTCGGGACATTATATATTAACTGGAACTTTGGAAAATTTCGAACATTATACCATTGCACAAATCTGGCGACAAAACTGAAATCAGCAATTATAGGCCAATTAGTTTATTATCTACGTTCGGCAAAGTTTTAGAATCACTTGTTTACAACCAAGTTTTTAACCATGTTAGACATGTCTCATGTCCACAGCAAAATGGATTTTTTCCAAAAAATCTGTTAACACAAACCTTATTGAGTATGTAGATTATATTAGTACTTCACTAGATAAACGAACACAAGTAGATGTTATATATACTGACTTCCAAAAGGCCTTTGATAAAGTTGATCACTCCATCCTCATTCTAAAACTTAAGGATAATGGAATACATGAGGACTTACTGCGATGGCTAAAGTCATATATTATGAACCGTAGCCAGATAGTTGTCATTAAGGGATTCGAGTCTTCGGTATTCGACGTAACATCGGGTGTCCCACAAGGTTCCAACTTAGGACCCCTCTTATTTTTAATTTTCATAAATGAACTTTCCAATAGAATAAAATGTAATTTCTTAATGTATGCGGACGATGTTAAAATTTATAATCAAATTATGAACATATCTGACTGCCATAAAATACAAAAAGACCTTGATTCGTTATTCACTTGGTGTTCTGAAAACAAAATGGCTCTCAACATAGGTAAATGTCACTTGATGTCCTTTTGTAGGAACAGGGGTTACGTTAAATACGACTATTCTATAAATGGTCACAACCTAAGCAATGTATCTAGCCTCCGTGACCTAGGAATAACATTTGACTCAAACCTAAATTTCAAGATACACATTGAGAACATAGTCGAGAAAGCAAATAGGATGCTGGGGTTGATCATGCGGATCACTAAGAATTTCAAAAATCACAACAGCATGATCCTGCTTTATAACTCACTAGTGCGCTCTCATCTTGAATTTGGGTCCTCGATATGGAACCCATATTTTAAAACGTACTCCGATAGAGTCGAATCCATTCAAAGGAAATTTCTGAGAATGCTATCATTTAAGTGCGGCCTTAAGAATCATCTGACTGGCTACGAGGAAAGACTGACTGCTTTTAAATTTGTCACATTAGAAAAACGCCGGCAGGTTGCAGATTTAGTGTTCCTGTACAAAATTTTAAATAATAAAATCGATACTTCTTGTATAGAAAAAATACAATTTAACATTACTAAAAGAAGTCTTCCATACCCAGACTTATTTAAAACACCTTTAGCAAAAAACTATACCGGAGTTAATAACGTAATCCCACGTATATGTCGTCTGTATAACAAATTTCATCTTGACAATCGCATCGATATATTTCATGATAGTTTATGCTCCTTCAAACCTCTTTAAAATACTGTAATTCTGGTTTTTTTTTTTGTTTTTTTTTCCTTTTTTTATACATATTTTTTTAAAAATTCAACCATTGTTCATGCATTGTGCTAATTGTGTACTCATATAAAAAGGATATTGATGTAGTCATGTAACTGTAGTATATACATATAATAATATGTCACTGTATGTGTTGTCAATATTCTGTTTGGGTACCAAATAAAATAAAATAAAATAAAATAAATTAACTACAGTGCAAATAGTATCATCTCATATCCGTATATGACAGTAATATTTTCGGTATCTGGTAACTTCTCATTTTTAAATAGAGAATTTTAGAGCTGTTGAAGGTTTTGACGGTAAAACCACTTTATAGAAATAGTACCTAAATTATTTTATTTATTTATTTACTTCAAATGGATATACAGCCATACAAATATTCTTCTTTATATGCTCATATTTCAAAATTTTGATACGACTTTGTATTCTAAAAGGCGCGTGTATTATATATGCGTTCGGCTTTTGGCAACGTAAGAACATAAGACAGGATACAGTGAGTGTTGTATGCACGACGGATTTTCGAAATTCGCGCTTGTCCAGCCCCCCCCCCCCACCACCGTTATAACTTACGCAGTGGCGGCAGCGGTTTGCGGCCTACCCGTGTAACAACGGATTGACAGCTCTAGACAACGGCGGCTGCAACGTCGCCGAAACATCGGGTGCTACAAAATTCACGCGGTAGATTTCGTTTTTTATCTTATTTATATGTCAAATAACCGCAATAGTCTCCGATTTCAAACTCAAATATATTTGTTTTACAGACGAAACGTTTTTTATTTCTCACTTAAACCCTTGCTAAAATGGTCTCACTTAAACCCTTTTAGGTCACCAAAAATTCTTAAAACTTTATATTGATCATTATTCACCGTGATCCTTCATATACTTCATATGCTTTATGCCAAAACCATATTCGATCGGCCTCTACTAGCCGTCGCACTATGGAGCGCGGACGGTGTTCGCCGCAAACGACGAGCGGACAAGTTGGAGTTGTCGGTAATTTTCATAAAATGTCCATTTGGTGTGTGCTGGTATGGCGTGTGCTTGTACTGGTCCGTGGTGCGTTCGCTGCCCTGCGTTCGTCGGCTGCTCCATAAAATATTCAGCGGTGCGATTCACGGTGGCGTTTCGTAAGAGCAACATGCGTTGGCTGATCTTCGCGGTCGTAGGGATTATTTTACAAATAGGTCGAAGCACATTGCTCGTCGATCGATTTGTTTAGATTAGAGATGTAACCGACTACGATTACGATACGATTAATCGACGATTCGATTTTTCTCAGTTCTCCTGACTTTTCTGACTATACATTGTTTCATTATTCATTATTATTCATACTTTATTATTCATTATTGTATATTATATTATTGTGAATTTTTATTCTGGCTATTAGCGATTGACTATTATTACCATTACTAGTATTTGTGTTATTAATATTATTTTATTTTTAATTATTTTTGTTACTGTCTATATGATAATTTGTGAAATTATCAAATATTTATTAGTACGATAGTATGTACGATAATTAGTTTTTTTTTGTTTATTATATATGACCTAGAAAATCCGCCCTTGAATGTTCAACCTTCTTATATATATACCTTATAATGTAGGTACATTTTCGAGTAGTCATTTTGATAATTTGGTTTAAATACTTATTCGAGTAGTAATTTGGTTAATTTTGACTCTACCAAGTATAGGAATTCCTATCAACTAGTTTATAAACAAATACTTTTAAAAAAACTATGTATTTTACTGATTAATCGAAATCGTCGATTGTTGCCCCGACTATTTAGTAATTACCGGTGGAAAAAAATCAGAAGAAAAAAGTTGTAAAACATCTAAATCTTAATCATGCTAATAATACAATGGGAAATTCTAAAATTTCCTTTTAGCTACGAAGCGTTCTATTAACACTGTGGTTTAAATTTACTTTTTGATGTCAGTTTCGCAACTAAGAAGGCAATTCCTGGATAATGCCTTGATAATTCATTTCTATCAAAATGTTAAAAATCTGTTTGCCATATATAATTGAGTACATTACCGCTATAATAAACAAGTGCATCGAAACCTGTCAAGTGCCACGTCAGTGGAAAATTTCACTGATTCGCCCGATTCCAAAGAAAACACCTGTTTCTAGTTTTAAAGATCTCCGCCCTATCAGTATTCTTCCTTGCTTTTCAAAAATCCTGGAGAAGGCTATTTATTCACAAATGATTCCTTTTATCGCGAAAAATAATCTGCTTCCTGATTACCAGTCTGGCTTTCGCCGCAATCATAGCACCTCTACTGCGCTGGCGCACGTCACAAATTTATGTCTATCCAACATGGATAAAGGCAAAGCAACTGCCCTCATACTTTTAGATTACAGCAAGGCTTTTGATTCTCTGGATCACTCTCTTCTGGTGGCAAAACTTTTACATCTAGGCTTTTCTGGGTCAGCATGCGAATTGATACGTAGTTATCTGTCAGAGCGTTTTCAAAAAGTAATTTTGAAAGATGTATCTGGCCGTCAATCGATTTCCTCTCTTCGTGAAGTTAAAACAGGCGTACCACAGGGATCAATACTGGGCCCGGTCTTATTTGCACTATATACTTCTGACATAGCTGCAAATTTTGAAAACTGTCGCTATCATCTATATGCCGACGACACTCAATTAATGCATTCCATAGACACGAATTGTCCATTTTCAGCAGTCAGCCTAATCAATGCCGATCTTGAAAGGTTATCCGCTTGGTCCAATAAACATGGCTTACAAATCAACCCTTCGAAGTCATGTTTTATGATTATTGGGTCGAAACAGGGCAGGACTAAAATTGCTAACTATGGCTCTCTTCCTATAATGGTGGACAGTTTGCCAATACCACTGGTCACTACGGCTAAAAATCTGGGTATTCTATTTGATGGAAAATTACGGTTTGAGGAACATGTCAGCAAAAGCGTTGGGTGGGGTTTCTCACGTCTAAAGGCCTTATACAGAATTCGGGAGTACCTCAGCGTCAGAATCAGAATACTACTTGTAAATGCCCTTATATTGTCTATAATGGACTATGGCGACTGTGTGTACGGCCCCTGTCTATATAGGAAGACTGAGCGGAGACTTCAGAGAATGCAAAATGCCTGCGCAAGATTTTGCTTTAGGATTCCTCCGCGTCATCATGTGTCACCATTCCTTGCGAAAGCTTCCATGTTGAATATGAGTAAAAGAAGGCAGCTCCATCTTGCGACCCTTGTACTCAAGGTAGTACGCAATAAACAGCCGCGATATCTTTACAAGATTATGACGTGGTCCCGTAACCGGCATGTCCATTCAACACGGGCACGTGAACAACTTGCTATAATACCCAAGCACAAAACTACACATTTCCAGTGCAGCTTTTCGTATTATTCTGCGGTTGTATGGAATCGGTTGGGAATGGCTTTGCGATCGAAATCAATTGCAGTATTTAAGGACCACTTTAAAAGTTTATTATTAAAGGAAGATATTTAGATGTCATAATTTGATTTTATTTTAAAATAACTATTGCTAATTGGATTATTACTATTGTCTTCGTTTATTTATTAATTTGTAACCTGATTATTTAATGTTAAATATTTTGATTTTGATTATTTTTGATTTATTATATGTAGATTATTAAATTTATGTAATTACGTTATTTTCTTTTAATATCATTTGATGTTAAATATCTTGATTTTAATTATTTCAATTTGTGTATTTATTTGATTATGATTATTTGGATTTTTTGTTTTAAGATTTATTTGATTAGGTTATTTTATTTTAAAAATCATATACCTATGTATCAATAATTAATAGGTGTGTCCTGAAAACCAGGATAAGAGATATCCTGAGGATACCCCTAATTTGCAGCGTTTGTAGCTTTATTTCATAGTCTTTGTCTATTTATAGTTTTAATTTTTAATCTGTGTGTTCTTGTTTTTTTTTGTATATGTTTTTTATAACAGCTGCAAATAAATAAATAAATAAATAAATAAATAAATAAATAAATAAATATTGATTTATGGTCGTTTCCTGACCTCGAAGTATGTGTCTGAGTTTACTTGAGGTGACATAATACCTGGGAATGGCCATATCTAAAGAACTTTGGTTTTATGATTTTTTTGACAAATATAACTATTAATTTAAAAAGGTTTCTAAGCAAATCCCTCGATAAGGAACAAATTTACAATTTAGACTCAAAAACGTTGCTCTCGACATTAAGGCTTTAAACTGATTTCGAAAACTTTCAGGCGCGATTACTCCTACAATGTAAGCGGTGAGTGTGTTTTATTTTAATTTCATTATATTGACTGGTTAATTCGCTAGCATCGCGCTTAGCTACATTTTTTATTTGGGCCCTATATTAATTACAATTAACTAAAACCCGAGAGCGCTCTGAGAGTTACGCTAAATATGCTTTGCCATGAACATCCTTATACCACCACTGCGCCACAATACTGTGACTGCGCAAAGACGGTTATTATGTGCTAGCACTGCGATCGAATATTTAGTATGCGCCTTGTCGCCGGCGCGAGCGGCTTTGTCAACGCTGGATTTTGGATTGGTCCAACCCTACGAAATTGGACTCGCCTATTTCTTCGCGTGTCCGCCCATTTCGGATATTTTTATGAGGTCTCATGTTGCCTTAACACAACAAAGTGTTGTTTCTTTTGCTTTTCCGAAAACTGCTAAAAAATAATCAATAAATCGTTGCATCCCTAGTTTGGACAATCCGAAGAGAAAAAGAGAGAGAGAGAGGTTTGCTAATTTTATTTTAATTTTAGAACTCATATTTTTTGGACAAAGGCATTTTAAGAAAAAATGGCAAAACTCCATTGAGCCTAAAAAAAGCCCCTGTAATTTACCAATATTTAAAAAAAAGTAATGTGATTTCTAAAAATGGAGTTTTTTGGCTATATAATACATTTTTTTTGGAACGAAAAATATCACTTTTCTTGTTCAGTTGGATGTATTTATTTATTTATTTATTTTCATAACAAATCAACATTACAGTTTCTACCAATCCGTTGATATGCAATATACACATAAATAAAATAAAAAAATAGAATTCTTACAAGTACATACATAACATGTTTAAATAAGCGTTAAATACAAATACCGGCATTAAGAATAGAAAAACTTACAAACTTACAGTACATAAGAGTGAAAACAGTTTATATTATTCTGCCATAAACAAGTAGCGCAATGCCCACACCTTGAAGAGATGCGGGCTCGCTGTAAAAATATCAAAGTCTGGCGCTGTCGAACATAGCGCATTTATGTGCCGCAAAGCTCGTGTAAGCAGACTCCATCGACTTAGGTTGGTGCGCGAGGACTGCTCCGCAAATAGATTATGAATGCGAGCACGATTATAATTGTCCGGGACAAAGAGACAAACCTTCGCTAGCATGCTAGGATTATCAACTCTTCCCCTAATCAGCTTGAAAAATATGTATGAATAATAATATAATAATATGTACAGAATCATCCCTTAAAAAAACGCTCTGCGTAGGTATATATCATATATACGGAATCCAATAATGAAAAATCTCTGTTGAATTAAGTCCGTACAAGATCGCAATTACACACAATATATTATCTCCGAACCGCAATCTTTATAGAAAGCACATAACAGTACCCATTGGCCTATTAACTTAAGCAATTAGCATCTCATTTGGGCACTAATTAACGATCTTTCTATTCGTGTTTACGTTTCGTTATTAAGTATTAACATTAATTCGACTTATTTACGATATGGAGCAGGAGATATAGCCATTCCCGTCAGTGAGAATGATTAACTTGGAGTGTAACGTAATAGTCCATTGACCGGCCGGGCGTGATCGATTTTGGACCACGACAGAATTCAATCAACGTCCAACATACTACACTATCACATGAAAGAAAGTGTAAAGATTGGCCCTTCGAGCCAATTGACCATGATTAAAGTGTTTCTAAGGACAAACACTTTAATCATTGATTGCGTGACTGTAAAAAAACTTCGTATGACAGTCGAACAAAACTGTTTATTCGTATCTCTAAGAAGCTATTATCCAATCCAGTGCTTTTAACCTGTTTTAGATTGCGACACTCCTTTTGGTAAAAAAAAACTCTTACGCTACCCTCCTTAGACTGTAACAGTCACTCGGGATTGGATGGCCAACGGATCAATTCAAGGGCATAAGCCATCAGGTCGATAACTACCCTCCGCTGTCATAGGAAAAATACATCTCCAGACACCTCTTCTTATTAGCCGGTTGAACATTTAATACCCAGCAAACCGGATAGTGCACCAACCGCGCAGTTCCGCCCGAGGTGTTCACCCGAATTCGCAATCTGATCCTAATTGCCTCCGACTGCAGGATTACAGTCGTGGCAGAAGTTCACAGCGGCCCTGACGGAGTAAGTCCCTCTACGAGGAGGCTACCATATGGGAGTTAAGTCATTAGTTGGGCAGTCCTGATGATATAGACTTTGGCCGACAAAGCCGAAGCTGCACGGCCCCATTAGAAACCATATAAGCAATGAGTCTTTTATTATAAACTATACTTAATCCATGCTATTATAGATGACCCAATAAAATGCTATTAGTTTCGCCGTCAATGTTATCAGTGTCACCTGCATTTCGTGTTTTCGATAGTGTTGCCAAATCGTAATATAGAGTTGAGCAATCTAATATCTATATATATAAAACAAAGTCGGGGTTGTTCGAACACTTCTAACTCTAGAACGGCTGGACCGATTTTCATGCTTTTTGATTTGTTGTATTTGTCTCCGTCCCGAATGGCAGAATAACTTTTAAAAACAAAAATTGGAAAATTGACGAAAAATTAAAATAAAAGAAAAAACATTTTCCCATACAAAATGTAAATCCGTGTTTTTCTCATGGTCAGTTGTACGTGGCATGTTCACGTGTCGGCAAATCATCCGCTTTATTTGTTCTTGAACGTGATAAAAAAACAAAAAATGTCGTATATCACAAGGTGCTTCAATGAAGAGAATTAAACCGAGTGCATCCCATGCTGCACAATATGTAAACAGTTCAATTCAATCATGTCTTGCTGACACGCGATTAATATACTTAATTTTTGTACCTTTATATTTCTTGTTGTGTTATTATCTTAATAAAGCAGTGAACTTAATATTTATTTTGTATTCATTGTATTACTTTCATAAAATCATAAATTAAGTTCTGCTAATCTGTAACACAACATTCATTGACTGTTAGGCGGTACGAAGTTCGCCGGGTCAGCTAGTTATAATATATAATCAATGGTACAAGCGTATGCCTAACTACCACTTTTTTCAAATATTGTAACGACCACAAGCGTGATGGTGCTATTTAAGATATTTAAGATAGAGTCGCGTGACTGTGACATTGTTTGGAAATAACAATAATGATACAGGCGGCAATGATAACACTGTTTAAGTCATGAACATTTAGAAAACAGCTACACTTTCACTCACATTGGTCGGGTGTGCTTATGTGATAAACACGGGGTGATCAAGACGCGAAATCATCATTTTTATGTTCAAGCGACACAAATAATATTTAAACCGCCAGGAAGTATCATAAATGTTTAAATTGCGTGACGTTCGAAATATTCGACGTATGGAAGAATGAAATGCGTGACGTACGTTGGAAGTTTAAATCTCGACACTTAAATCTCCATTGCATTGTGTCGCTCGCTCGGAATTCGAATTTAAACGGCGAGTTTTTCAGTGACCTGCGCTTGCTATTCGATTTTTAAATTGAATATTATGACGTCCTTGGCTAATTGTCGGGAAAGTCTTAGGGTGACAGCCGATTTTTTTTCCTTTTCAGCGACTTTAACCCGTTTTTTTTTTAAAAAGTTTGAAAATCATTTCCCTTATTATTATTTTGTAAAATTTCTGAAATCGGATGCTGCTACTATAACAACTGACATGAAAATGTTGGCGTTTATTGCGCGTTTCATTCGCCAGGGTTATAAAAGTAAATTAACTCTGTTTAACGGTGAGGAACAGATGAATAACTATGACGAACCGTTAAAATATGTGATAATTTAAAATCCTAAGTTACCGTATGGCGTAACGCAAAACACGTAATTGAGATTTTTAAATTAAGTAACGCCCGAGCGTCCATGAAATTCTGTTAATAAATGAAAGTAAAATGAGTAATTACGAATTTGGCTTGCAAAATGATTTTAAATTATTAATTAATACGCAGGATTTTTGTGTCATTTGAATTAAATTCAGCACCGGCTTAAAAAGGTGAAAGTTAATTAAGTTAATCATGAATTAATCATTCAAAACCGAACGATTTAATGTCAGTGATGGATTGTTAAGAATATAACGACAAATATAATTATACTGGACCGAGCAAAGCGAGATCCTGTTTCAAGTCGACCGTTTTGCTTTTCGTCTAAATGTTTGTGAGGCGTTTACCACTACAACGGTATTCGATCTTCTTCAAATTTGGCGTGAATTTTCCATGAAGTCATTAAAAACGACGTACGTGTATGGTATACGTAAGTATTTATTTTTTTATTTCGTTTCAATATGGGTGCCGTTTATGGGGTAGAACAAAATATTTTCGATTGTAATAATGTGTAATATATTAACCGGGCGGAAGCCAACCTTCGCGCGCAAAATACTGCGCTGCAACTTTTTGGTTGATTTTGTAAATAAATATTCCCTCTTGTTACCTAGTAATTAATGTTGTTAATCATGTATATTCTATATTTATATAATAAATATGGGGGCCGACCGAAACAACTACTTGCGGATCTGTCAAACGATCCAAAATGCCTCTATGTAGGCATTGTTGGCGTCCGACCGGTTAAATTTAGGAGTAAGTCAAGTGTGCAAATAATACATTTTTTAATAAAAAATTAATACGCAATATAGATGGGAGAGGGGGGAGGGGGTGAAGAAGAAGAATATAGGAAATATTGTGTATCTTATCGAACGAATAATATATTTAAAAAGAAGGGGATTCAATATAGTATCAATTAATATTAATTATTATTAATAATATTTAATAATTATTAATCTACATTTGAAGGAACGACAGGAGTTTGAGTATTCCATAGAGTGGAGGGGGGTGGTGTTAAGGGGAAGGGGTTAGGGGAAATTAAAGGAATGATTTTATTGTTATAGTATATCATATATACATTATAAGTATATTGCATACAAGATTTTTCTGAAGTATTGCATCCTTAATATTTTATACGTTTAGGGTGGGGTGTATGTACTAAGGGGGTGAAATAGAAAAATATTTTTCAATATTAGTTAGTGTACCTGGGAACAACCATATCTGAAGAACTTTAGTTTTGTATTTTTTTTTAAATGTAAGCTTTAATTTCAAAAAGTTTCTAAGCGAATCCCTCGATAAGGAACCAATTTATAATTTAGACTCAAAAAAGTTGCTCATTGCCTTGGACATTATGGCTTTAAATCGATTACTCCTACAATGTGATTTATTGTGATGTGATGGTGATTAATCGATTACTCCTACAATGTGATGGTGAGTGTGATTTATTTTAACTTCATTATATTCACTGGTTCATTCTCTAGCGTCGCGCTTAGCCACATTTTGTATTTAGGCCCTAAATTAATTACAAATAATTAAAACTTGAGAGCGCTCTGAGAGTTACGCTAAATATGCTTTTATACGTCCACTCGCAAAGACAGTTATTCTGTGCTATCGCTGAGATCGAAGTTTAGTATGCGCCCGGTCGCCGGCACGAGGGAACGTGGAATCGTGCCTGACGCTTCGTCAACGCTGGATTTTTATTGGTCAAACCCTACAAAATTGACCCCGCCTATTTCTTCGCGTGTTCGCCCTTTTCGGATATTTTTCATGTCGTAGTTCAGAGCAACTGTTTAACCAATTGCATGTACCTACTTGATATAAGGCAAATATTGTTAAACAGCTGCTCTTTCTTTTTTATAAATATAGAAATAGGTGGGCAGCCAGTAAATACGAAGGCTGGAGGTGGTTTAAATTTTGTGATACCTCGGGTTCGCACAAAGGCACACTTGGAACATTGCACCCCGAACGTGCAAAATAAACTTGAAATACCTGTTAAAATATTAAATAATATTGAAAGTCTCAAAAGTACTCGTATATAGTAGCCTTAATAAGTGGCTTTTGAAATAAGGACGCTCTGGAACGGAGAAAGAACTGACAATTGCAATTTAATTTGCTTATAATGTTTTATATATGAAATATGTATGTCAATATATTTATTGTTATTATTATTAGTAGTGTTTAATCTCTAATAGATAGTTAATATATTGTTTTTTTTAATCTACATAATATTACTTTATTACTAATCTCTACTACTACACGTTATTTTAATATGCGAGCTCACAATCTAAAGTCGTATCTATCTATAAGTCGTAAATCCTACATCCAGGTACATGTAAGCCTAGTTAGATGACTGTCGAGCCTCGGGTTGCATGGGTTTTATTTGGGGTGAATCAAATTTGTCTCTTTATTTAAATGTCTTTATTTTTCTAGTGTAATCTTAGTTGAAATATAAGATACGAAGTATGAAATAAATTATTAAATAGGTGAATAAATATTATATTCTTGTGACATCATAATGAAGAATAACTCGAGCAAAACAAATAATGTAGAATTTGATTGTTTGATTCCATTTCAAGATGGTGGCCGTTTTAGCTGTGCTAATACGAGCGAGGTCCACTGTTCGCAATACTACTAGTATAGTTCTCATGCCAGGTGAAACATCCACGCAGAAGTGAGAGGCCGGGTAGGACTCTGTGCCTGCGGGTTATTTCCCCTAGGAATCATCATTCGGGTGCTCCTGGTCGGTTTGCGCACCGTTCGGTGTCAGCCAATCGACTGTGCATTCCGACTGATAACCGAGAAGTCTGGAAACGGCTTTGTTTCCTATAGAGCGGGGGTGGTTGTTAACCTTACGGCAACCACTCTTCAAACGACCAATCCGCTACCCGATACCGGTAGAACATTCCGGTGTATCGCGGTAAGGCGTTGGCTTCGCGCGGCGAGTCGCGTAACTAGACAGTGGACTGTTTCGTCCCAAAGTCATCTACGCTCACCTCACGGGAGACAGAACGATCAATATCGTTAAAACTTCCTGAGGTGACGGGTTCGCCCGTTGAAGTCGACACCTCCAAGTGTCCATATTTTAAATGGCATATCCAACGTATTCATAAATTATATTTTTTTCCTTCTCCGAACGTCTCCGTTTCCTTCTCCGAACCTGTGATTTTTTTATGAATCTGCAAGAACTGTATAATTTCGGCAGCACTGTATCATCAGCATATCTGATGTTATTTAATTTTATTAGCCTAGATACTATAAAAAAAGCGTCTGACTGCAGCTGTTCCCATCGACTGATCGAGCACAACGTCGCGACTGTAAGGCCATAGCTAAATATTATTCGTTTTCACTCTGTGACTAAAGTGAAACCGGAAAGTGGTTCAGTCGCATCGCATGCTGCGCAGCCGCCGCGCCGCCCGCATCGCGCCCACCGCGTCTCAACTTATTACCCGGAATAATTGTCTATAATTTATGTAGATATACTGTTATCGGACGGCCCCCCAACTAATTGACTACCTCAGCCATAGAAGTGCGGAACAAACGAAATGTGGAAGGAACGGATGAAATGAAAAAAAAACCTGTTAAATGCACCGATGTACAACGGCTAATACGCTACTAAAACAGTTTATACCATGCATATTTAATTTAATTTTAATTATTTATTATGAACAGTAAGTTATATATTAGTTATGATTACTACATATATTTATTTTTATATAGAACAGAAATAATTATTTATATTTAGTTATTGTGAACAGTAAAATTTACAGCAGAAGGGATATAATATTCGGTAAACATTCGGTAGGTACCATACATAATGAAGGAGAAAAAAAATAAAAACCATTGGCTAATCCCATACCTAATTTTGCTAAAACGCCCGTATCTAGGGAAGCCGATATTTAACTTAAGATTACGTATGATATGAAAAACTAGTAAATATATTAAAAGGAATAAAAAACACGACTGCCATTACAAATAGTGAGCTACTGTTTTTATAATTATTTTTATTACGTTTTTTTTACGTTTATACTAAATATTACGTAAATATTTGCAGTTTATATATTTATCCTTAGAGATACATACATATTTTCGGAATATACTCAATCGGACGTTTCATGTGACACTAACCACGACATATTTATGTTAATTTATTGACATTTTGAGATTTGGACATTTAAACTATTTACTTGATATTTGGACAGTTAAGGTACGCCATGACACCCCTTATGACATAAAGACATACTTCTAAATCGGTGCGAGCATTTAGAAGTTATGTTGGCATAAAGACACGGAAAACATACATAGATGAACCCTGAACACATTACACTTCGTTTTTGTTGCCATTCGTGTAGAAATATAAAAAATCACACCAGTACAATATTCACATAGACACACTGCATTATTCAGTTATACACTCACACATCAGTGTAAATGATATAATAAATACTACCCAAAACCAATAAACGCCCTCAAGATTTTTTTTATAAATTATAACTAATATTCCGCCTAATTTTTAAATTTATTTTTTATACATAAATACAATGAAAACATATTTACATATGAATACATATTTCATATTCGTACTTAGCAACAATAATTCCTTACAAGTGCTAAAGAACATCATGAAAATGTGAAAGCAGAATAATAATTACCAAACTTTAACACATTAAACTGTTAAAGAAAAATCTTTCAATACAAGGTAAATGATAAAAGTTAAACGTATACGGGCCCTGTAGATATACTACAATTTGGCAACCAGGATTTTATTACGAAACGCAACGTGTAGATGTGGCACTCATAGTTCCAAAAACTGATTAGCCTTATTATTACGTTCAATAAGGCGACTTTCGTGGTACAACAGTATGGCGGCGCGCTGTAGATGGCGCTCTAAACACGCCTAAACGGTATAAAATAATAATCTAATAACAAACTAATTTTGAAATCATAACTCATACTATTTTAATATTATTTACACAAAGATGTCAATTTTATTTTGGTATGCAAGTGTCAATGCGCAATAATTAAGCACTTTAAGTTCAGATAGACTAACAAATGGCATTATATCTCTCCGTAATATTTCTGTGATGTAATTAGCCTAAATAAAAATGCGATATATGGCACTAATCACTGAATGTTATCTTTGGTTAAATTAATGGGTTTTTATAATCTATCAGTCCTTTATAATAAAACCATTAATAATCAATGTTATTATAGATGGCCAAATTAATTGTAATTGGTTTGGCCGCCAATGCTATCAGCGCTACCTAAATTTCGCCGTTTCAGAAGGATTGCAAAATCGTACTATAGAGTTGAGCAATTTAATTCCATATATATTCAATGATTATACCAAAAGCGTATCCGGCGGCTTCAAAATGCCTGCGTCTGATTTTATTGTCATGTCTTTCCTAAACGAGTTCTCCATCTTGAACATGTCAAACCGCAGTTAACTTCACTTCGCGAAGTTCACACACAAAATTGTGAGAAATAAAATGCCTAAGTACTTTTCTTTAAAATTAAAATGGTCCCACCGCAGTAGTTGTCTGGCTATTAGCCCGAAGAGCAAGACTTCTTATAGAAAGGCTGTTTTCCATATGCAGCTGCGCGATGTGGAACAATCTAGACAGAGTAATCTGTGGAAGAATCCATCGTAACATTTGGCTTCTTATATGGGGTTAGTTTTGTTGGTGAGCACCAGATGAGTGGGTGATTCTTCTACACATAAAACTAAACCAACAAAACAACTCGTATTTTTAAATATATGTTTTTAATTAGGTAATTTTTGTTTATGTGACATGTATTTTTGATTTAGGCATTAGTTACCGAGAAAATAATGGTAAATATCCAAAAGTCGAATATAAAAAATATGTATTCCTCAGTAAGTAAGTCCTAAATGAAAATAACTTTTGCAACGTTTTTGCTCATTTTATTGTGTTCTGTAGAAAATATCATAATATCAATGACCAAAAACTTTTAAAATCGGTTGTGTCAACCTAAGACTTTCCCGGCAAGTAGCAAAGGACTGTTTCATCTGAATATTATTACACTCCCCCCCCCCCCTCCTCCTTCCCCTTCCCGATAGCGTATGTGTTTTCGTCCGAAACATATCTTCATAGTACTTGGCTAGATAAAGCGGGATATTAATCCACGGAAGAAGTAGAATTTCGAAAAAAAAGAATATTTTCATCAAAAACTTTATACATTCTAATTACTTCGGTAACTAAAGGGTGAGTGACATTCTCTAAGTGGGTGAATCAGTACTAGCAAATAAGCACTGCAGACACGTTTGGTTACATTTTGAAGAAAAAACAATAGAAATCAAATTTGGTAGGTACTTATAGGCATTTAAAAATTCATGAAATATCATTTGGAAAAAATAAATTAAGGATGGAAATGAAATTAAAGAATTATCCTAAAATAGACAAAGACAAATTATAAATATCTGAATTATATTTTGAAAATAACAATTAAAAAGTTTTAGTAAAAATATTAAAATGTAGGTCAAATATACAAAATTTATTTTTTTTAATACTAAAAATATAATTAAAATTATTATCGAGTAAATGAATAAAAATTTAAATCACTATAATAAACTGATACCTCCTCAGTCATAAACTTACAAATCAATGATAAGATCAAATCTATCAATCAATCAATCAAATAAAATCAATAACGATTGCAAATGAATCAGAATAACAAATAATATTTTGAGGGATAAAGAATATCCATTAATAGTCAAGAGGCAGCGACAAAAAAGTGCAAAAGTTTTGTAAAAGCTGGTACTTTCAGATCAGACAGTATTTTGGCCATAGAATTCTGGGGTAGTCAGCAGGCAGACTCCGGGACATCTTGCGGTGTCGACTACAACGGGCGAGCCCGTCACCACAGGACGTTTCAACGATTAGTCGTTCTATCGCCCTGTAGTGAGCGTAGAAGACTTTGGACAATAACAATCCAACGTCTAGCTACGCCACAACCCGTGAGAGTCCAACGCCTTACCGCGAGTTAGCCAGGAATAAACCCGGCGGGCTCGAGATACTCGCGCCCTCACTTCCAATTGTGACCAGATTTCTCCGGTCTCTCGATTGGTTCCGAGTTCGAGGTCGCTTGCGCGGTCCTCTCCTTTACGAAGCGGTGAAACGGAGTACACCGAATCTATCGCGGACCAAGGCGTCCTTTGCCCGGCTCTGAACCGGGATCGGATGGCCAATGGTCAATTCAAGAGCAGTCGCCGTAAGGTAGGCAACCACCCCCGCTCTATAGGAAACAATACAGTTCCCAGACTCCCCCGACTATTAGTCGGAGAGAACAATCGATTGGCTTGCGCCGCTCGGTACGAAGACCTTCCAGGAGCGCCAGAGGTTTGATTCTCAGGGGAGACTGGTTGAGACTCCCAGGGGAGACTCCGGGACAGCTGGCGCTGGCGTACTAGAAGAGGTGTAATTTTAATACCTAATTATAGTACCTTGAAGAAAGGGTGTAATTATAGTACCTTAAAAGTGTTTTGGAAAAGCTGAAAATTCATCAATAGACAGCGGATGCAATAAAGAACTCGAAACAAATGGCCAAACTGCTTAACAATATAATGCGTAGCGTTAGCATTACTCCATATATATGTAAGTTATATTGCGCTGCACATTAGACGGATGCGTAATAGTTACCGACAAACACGTATTTGTGGCATGTAATGCTGACGACACGCGTTCTATTGTTAAGCAGTCTATTTGTTTCGAGTTTTTTATTGCATCTACTGTCTTCTGATGAAATTTCAGCTTTTCCAAAACACTTTAGGCACAGTAGATATATGAGTTAATATATCTACTGTGCTTTAGGGGTACTAATTAAAATTACACCTTTCCTGGTACGCCATCTCCAGGTGTCCCGGAGTATGGCCTGCCGACTACCCCAGCATTCTATGGCCAAAACACTGTCTCATCTGAAAGTATCAACTTTTACAAAACTCTTACCCTTTTTTGTCGCCGACTCCCCGACTATAAATAGGGCTTCGTTTCGGGTGGAACCTACGATTGAGAAAATATTCTAGCCATTTCTTTTTTGTCGCTCGGATGCATATAGAGATCGGATGCGCGCCTCATTCATTTAACTTCACTTTCCAAATAATACTCGAAGCGTTTAAGCTATATATTTCGCTTGGCTTTCTGCTAGGTGTTACTTCGTTTTTCGTGACGTGAGCAATGATGACTTTATAATCGAGCCATTTTGCAGCATGCGATGAAATCTCCCATCAGAATCGAATCAACTGCTCGCTCTCTAAGTAACATCTGCATACGTGATTACAATAATAATTAAATACGTCGCTATTAAGATTTTCCCCAATGAGGCACTTTTCCTACAACATAATTGCGCGAGTGCGTCAACATGGGACGCGCATTGCTCGGGCTTGTAGCGAGTGGGACGGCGCGGTCGCCCGTAGACAAACGGGCCGCGCGGCATGTCATGTCGGATAATTGCTGTGCGTCGCCTCGTGAAAGATGCGCCGTGCATGAAATTGTTTTCCCTTTTTCCATTCATTCATTCAGATTTTCGCTATCGTGCCATCGATACTTACGACGTCATTAGCGTCTGCTAGGGAATGGGATCGGTATGACGATCCAAGCGCGGATATGTAAGTATTGCACTCCGGGGGGTGGAGCATTCTTTTACACGACTCTAGGAGTTCTTTACCGAATAATGTCAGAACAACCCCAAGCATCACCACGTTCAAATCCAGGGGGCCTATTCTTGAAAAATATTGCATGCTAAATTTGTAAATTTGAAGATGATGACGCGTTAGTGTTTGCAGTGCAGGAATTAGGTGATCGAGATGAAGAGATTTTTAGGCAGGGTATTTAATGTTTAAAAAAAAGATATATGAAATGTATAAACCTAAAAGGTGACTAAGCCGAAAATAAAAGAACTTTCGTCGTAGCCGCGCCGTAGCGCGTGAAAACGCAGCAGACCTGCGAAATAACATCGTTTTGACTCGGGAATAATTTTATTTATTTATTTATTTAAAAGTAATGTACAATAAAAGACCAGGATATGCTTACTGTTGTACATGCAGAAACATTAAAAACAAATTATGATTTGACAAACAAATTATGAATGATTAAAAATAAACTAGCATATTCGAAATAAGGCGAAATCGCACAACCAACTACTGTATCTGGCTGCGCTGTTTTATACTTTATGTTTGTTGACGCGCAAACTGACGCATTTGATTTAAATTTTCAAAGATGTTAAAAATCTAACAAAGTGGCTAGTGGTTAGTTTAGAGTGTGTTTTTTACACAAATTAAAACTAAAAATAAAAAGTAGAGAATATATATATATATATATATATATATATATATATATATATATATATATATATATATATATATATATATATATATATATATATATATATATATATATATATATATATATATATATATATATATATATATATATATATATATATATATATATATATATATATATATATATATATATATATATATATATATATATATATATATATATATATATATATATATATATATATATGTATATATATATATATATATATATATATATATATATAGAGAGAGATATATATATATATATATATATATATATATATATATATATATATATATATATATATATATATATATATATATATATATATATATACATATGCAGTTAAAACTTAAAAAAATACATTATATTCAATAAATATTTTTTTTATAGTATTTAATGTGTTAAAATATTTTATAATAAAAATTTACTTCTTAACTTGTTTCTTTCTTTGTACGGAACCGGAACCGCCCCGATGTGAATAAAACTTTATCAGTGGAAACCCAAGATTCTTAAAATTTGAGACCATTATACGGAAAAATCGATTTCAACCTTCTAATCGACTTTGAAGTCGACTTGGGAAATCTACAAGTCGACTATCACTATTCCCTGGTGAGAGTCCTGACGGTGTGCACTAATAAATCCAACGGGTTTCTTATATATTAACTGCTGTAGGTAAGCGTTTTGAATCGTAAAACGGCGCCGCGGCGGTCCCGCCCGCTCTCCGCAATATCTGGTTCGGAAATTAAACAATGGCGAAATTTGCTAATAAATAAAGTAGCAATTAAAAGCAAACACTACAGGCGATGGGTAGTGAGTCCGCCGCCTGCCGATCAAGCCTTTCAAACCCCGAGCCCGATTTTATGATGATTCATATTTAAGATTGTCTTTTAAAATGGCAATTGAAGTCGAACTGAAATACCCACGCTTTTAGTAGTTAGGATCACAATTAATTCACAGATATGTGCGATGAACGCTGTAACCGTGGATTCCAGCGCCGTTCCATGTATAGTCTAGATCTTCTCCCAAAGACGGACTTTTACTGAGGGGCCATCACACTATAATCATCAGTTTTTAAATTACGTTATATAGATTTTTAAACAGCTTTGTCTATTTTTCTTTGTTAGGGTACAGAGGTACACCCCTTTTACCCAATTTTAAATCTTTAATATGATATCTTCTATCCAAGCCCAAGTAAACCAAGATATGGAACACTTTTTAAAATTTTACATATGTTTATTATAATTATATTACATATGTATATACATTAGATCAGATTAAAGAAAAATATATTGCAGTGATTAACTGTCACCTCGACGTTGTTATCAGACGGCAGAGATCTGTAGATTGATGATTATCTGTAGATAAAATAATTATTAGAATAATCAGTTGGTGTAATATTTCATTGAAACTGCGTAAAATTGTGTGATAAAATCGAATGGTTTCTATTTATCTAAAGATATTCGTAAATGTAATGTCGCTAAAACGATGTATATCGAAACGTTTGAATTTACGCAAACCTTTGTAATATTTTTCTCGCGTAGAAAGACATACTTTGACATACTTTTATTAACTCGAAGAGAATACTGTTTTTTTTTCTTCAAATAACTCCCTCACGAAATTTACACAGAGTCCCTCTTTGAATTGTAGCAACCCTTGCAGTGCACAATTTACGTATAAGCTACACAAGCTGCAAAGTGCCGAAAAGTGCAAAGGGGGCCCCCGAGATTTCGACGGCATAAGGGCCCCTACATAGGTTAATCCGGCACAGACCCCTTGCATAGCTAGACATATTCTAACTGGATGCAAGATGGTCTTCGAGGCCAATGACGGTACTCTTACCGCCACGACAAAGTCCTTGCTGTTATTCGCGAGGTAATTAGCCTCTCAGTGGCTCGTGCCAACAAGATTCTGACAGTACCCTCCAAACCCCCACAACAGTTTGTTCGGGATGGCTCTAAAGGCAAAAAAAACATTCCACTACAAAACCTTTCCCCATACTCGAGAGAGCTTTAGATTGGATTCTGGGGGTCAATTCAGTCTCTTAGAAAAATCAATGCATAGCCCTTCGCCCAGATATAACTGTTTACTGCCTATCTCGGAAGATAACCCTCACTGTAGAATCAACTAGCTGTTCGATCAGATATCCCAAAAGACCACGAGAATAAATTAAATAAATATTATGATCTCGCAAATGCTGTCACCCGGAACGGCTACACTTTTCAACTTCACGTGGTGAAAGTTAGGGCTCGTGGCCTGCCAGCCAAGTCTTTGTTTCACCTCTTTAAAGATCTTGGTCTCTCCAGGAAAATAATCAACTGTTTCCTAGAAAAAAATATCTAAAACCGCAATTTCTGCATTTCAAATTCAATGGCTTCAAAGAGGGAGTTAATGGAGTAAGGTGACAGCTGACCTAATCTTTCCACAACCGCGGTCATTAGTTCAGACTCCAGAGTCTACCCTACAGCTCACCCCAGAAGTGAAATAATAGTATAATAATGGGTCCAACTCCGGTCAGTGAATTCCATGGCAGCTCCTATTGTGTTATTAGGGATAATTTTATGGAGATAGTTATTAGGGAGAAAAGGGAATGAGTTATCAGGGAAAAGTTATTTGCGAGGAGTAAGATCACCGGATATAATCGTCAACTCATGCCACAAGATGCCACTACAATGAGCATTACAAGAAAACTAAGCAATTTGTGCCCTAGAGACATGTACCCAAATATCCAAATCTATATTTTTCCTATACTTAACTCCCCTTTACTCGAGGGCCACGGAATTAGTCTAGCGATTTCCGTTTGACTATTACGACGCGACGTGTGATGATTTTTCTCAGTGTTGACGCCCTAATAAGATGGGATGCATTTCGCGTATTAGCATCCTTATAATTTCTCACTAATGTTTGGCTGTATTGCCAGTCGACTGGTCTGAAGTGAGTCGATAAAAAACCGTAACCAACCCAATTGCTCGGTAATTTTCCGCGAACCAGTTCACCGGCGAAGAGCCCACTCAGCGCGGAGCACTGCTTATATGCACGACCTGCATCGCAGACAGGCCGATCCAGATTTCGCCGCAACTCGACGATACTCCGCGTGGCAGTTCCCGTTCGCTGCCACTGACGCAGAATGCATACACGGTTACGTTGCAAAAGCATTACCTTAGATTAGTGGCTCGTTACCCACATTAAAAGACGCTTTACGGAATTACGTCATTCATAGCGACATACTGACGAGTAGAGGTAAAGCCTAACCTACACCATTTTCAATACACTGTCCTGGAAACGTAGCACCCTTCAATGAGTCTTCGCCTTCTTAGATATGCTAACGAAATATGACAAGTTTTTATTTATCACATAAAATGACATCGTTAGTATTTAAATTAAACATAGTTTGTGTCGCTCCTAACTAAGCAGAGCCTTTTCTAAAGAAAACACTTTTATTTATTTATTTATTTATGTAACAACAGTCATAATTTATTTGTGTGAAAATAATACATAATACAAATAGACCTATATTACCATTAATTACTACAAAGCATTATAAATAGTAGCAAAGGGAAAATTACAATCAAAATTAAACTAATAACTTAACCAAACCAACGAATGCAACCAAAAAACAAAAAGTTTTACTTAAAACCAAATTAAGCTATAAGCTAATGCAACAACAAATCGCCAATTTTTTTACTAAAACTAACCAACGTGTCGGAAAATATGTCGAGGTCATTCGAAGCTCTATTATAATGTAGACATGACCGTCTGAAAAAGGTATTTTTCGCATAGTTCGTGTTCAAAGAGGGTATATAAAATGTATCATCTGAACGAGAAGATGGAGACCGAGGAATTTTAAAAAGAATTTTTCCCAAAAGGGGTGCAGAATTAATTATATCTAAAAATAAATATCTTTTAAAATGAAATTTCGGAATTAAAAATTAAACTTTCAGAAGCCAACTATAAATTTCACAACTATAAATAATTAATAACAAATAATAATAATGAGTAGTAGGTTTTTATAAATATTAATTAGTAATAATACGTATATAATAGAATACATAAAAAGATGTGTAGGTATAGCAAAAAAGTAAATATAAATGTCATAAATGTTTTTCCCGTGTCTCTACTACCAATGGTAAGCAACCATATTTTAAGGCGATATTTTTGCTCTTTTTTACTTTTATCCTAACATATTTTTACTCCTAATAGTAGCCATTCTTGGAGCAAGAAAGCTGTAGTGGCGTCCAAAATACGTTAAAAGTTCGTACTTTAAATACCTACTTTAAAGTTTTCTTTATCGGAGCAGCGACAAGAAGACAATCCTCAATGTGCAAACAGCATCACGGAATACCTACTTGATGCATTTCATGAAGGTAGGGTCCTTAGTAGCTCGGAAAATAATGTCTTCAGTGCCAAGTTTTGATGCTCTTTTTGAACAAAATTAAGCTCTTTCTGAACCAGTCATACGGCGACGCGTTTCATGCCCAAAATATCCGTCGGAATATTATGAACGGACTAGAAAGTTAACTTCACCTCTTGAGGAAACTTTACAAGACTCATGACGTTTTTCGAGCACCAGTCTCTTGATTTTGTCGATGTTTTCGTCGTTCGTAGCCGTTGAAGGTCGACTACAACCAGACGAATCAACTACCAATTCTATGCCTTCTTTAATGCTTTATTTACACCATTAATTTGCCCGTGTTTTTGGCATACACGATCACTATAGGTCTTCTGCAACATATTCAGTGATATTGAAAGCGATGAAAATGAGCATACGCCTAAGCGAAGTGCAGAATCCAACTAGTCAGTGGGATACAGTGAAGAGTAAGGAGTTAATCAATTTTAGAAATTAAAATATGTAGAGACGATCAAGAAAGCGACACCGGCTTCGACACCGATTGCAGCAATCGCAACCGAGTTAATAACATACTATTAAAAATAGGCCAAGAGTACCTCAACATTATACAAACGAATAAAACATTTTTAAGAATGTTTTTAATATTATTTTAAAGAAAGTTTCTTGAGGTAATAGAAGCTGGTCGTCTAAAAAGACTTGTTTGACGTTGCGAAACCAAATACATTAGGAATTTTTTTCGGACGATGAAACTTTAATCATGTTGTTAAAATGCAATATCTTACAAAAAATCAACAGATTCCCGTTTCAAAAGCAGTTAAATGGTGAGAACTGTTAGACTGTTTCACGGGTTTCAAAGAGTTGAACGCGTATTTAAAGTCCCAAAACATGACCTTGATTGTAATATTAGAGTCCTGTCCACCCTAGAACGGGCTAGTCCCAGTTGGGTGACAGAATCAAATAAGCAAAAGGCTAAGGTTTTGCCATTCGGTTCCTGTTATTTTTGTAAGAAAATCAATGTTTTATAGTAATTAATTCTTAAATAAATAAATAAATATGTATTTTCTGACAATAAATACCCAAGACGTAAACCCGTGGGACTGAACAGAATATACAGCAAAGACAAAAACCTAAATGGCTTCCTTGTTGTTCAAGTTGTCCCAGTAGCACAGTTTTATTGACCACGGTTAGGGTTTGCAAGACGAGGATAAAGTTGAATCGAGTATATCTGGCTTAGCTACAAGATAGTTATCTACTAGAATATTGGAAAAATATGAAAAACCCCTACTTATGGCTTTCCGCCTTACTCACAGTAAACCGAGTTAGAACAATAAGCGCACTCTCGAGTGGCAAGGCGTTACGAGGATAGGGTGCTAGGGAATTGAGCAGAGGGATGAATTACTCAGGGGGGCTCAAAAAATAAATTTCCGTCTTCATATCGAAAAAAAATGCGCGTTCACACTACTTTCCCTTCTGGTCGGTCGGTGGGCCGGAAAAGTAATGCCGATGGTCGCCCCTTATGTCCCATCTGATTCGACATCGGCGGTCAATTCAAAAATATGTAAGTATATCATACAACGCATAAACGTTCAACCATTCACTTCCGTTTCCTACCGAATTGTACGCACCGCGCACACGTGACTATCAGTGAAATAAAATTGAACAGGATTGGCAGAAATCGAGACAAGCCTGGGGCTGCAGAAATAACCATGTGCATGGCAAATTTAATCATAAATTGGTTATCTATTAGAAGTAACCTTATAAGATAGATAGATAGATAGAAACTCTTCATCGCACATTTTAAAACAAAACATACAACAGACGGACTTTTTGTCTTAATTACAATATCTTACAGCCAACCTTCGTGGAAGTGAAAGAATGCAGGTGCAAATGGAATGCAAGTGGTAATACTTAATAAATATAATTAAATAACAAAAATGCCTTTATTTCTTTGAATTACCCTATTAGGATTTTGAGAATATTCGCAAGGAGTGAAAGACGTAAGATAACTAGGAATTTAGAGACGTAAAATACTTTTTCAGACACTTCAAAAGTATGATCCGTTGGTGCGTTTCTGATATTAGACGGCAGCTGGTTTTATAGTCTAGCTGCATGAACGGTGAAGGAAAATGGAAAAAAAGAAAAAATATGACAAGGAATCGCAGTTTTGCTATCCTTACTGGAACTGAGTGAAATACTATGACTTTTTAGTGAATGAATTTTTCGGTTAGGTAGGAGGGAGTGGTTAGTTGTTGATGATGTTATAAAGAAGGAAAGAATATGCAGATTTCTACGTTCACGTATTCGAAGCCAATGAAGTTTTTTTCTATATTTAGAGACTTGATCAAATTTTCTCGCATTATACGTGTACAAATATGAAACCGGTATTTTTTTTTAAAAACACGTTTATTTTGCAAAAATGGTTACAAATTTAATCTTCAAAGTAATTTCCCTTGCTCTTGCTCCCTTGCTCCCTACACATCTTTCCCATCTTTCAGCCAATTTATGGATTCCTCGCCAAAAAAAATGTTTGTTTTTTGAGGCTATCCATTCATGGAGCCATTTTTGCACTTCCTCGTAAGACTTGAAGTGCGAATCGTTGAGTGCGTGTCCCATCGATGAAAACAAATGGTAATCGGACGGCGCCAGGTCTGGTGAGTACGGCGGGTGGAGTAGGGGCACCCAGTTGTACGATTCTACCAAGTTTTTATTGACCGATATTCGATGTGGCGATGCGTTGTCATCTTGGAATAAAATTTTGTCATGGCAAAGTTGAATTTCGGGCCTCTTCTGACGTATAGCACGTTTCAAATCGATCAATTGTTGATGGTAGCGTGCACCAGTTACAGTTTCACCTGGTTTTAGTAGCTCATACCAGATAACACCACGCTGATCCCAGAAAATACACAGCATTTTTCGGCTGAAGCGATCTGGCCTTGGCGTCGATTGGGGCCGTTGGCCGAGGCTCAAATATATTTTTTTTCGTTCGGGTTTGTTGAAATAAGTCCATTTTTCATCGCCAGTGATGATTCGATAGAGAAAACCTTTTCTTTTTTACCTGGCGAGCAGCATTCCACAAGTGGTTTTCTGTTTTCTTGCTGCCTGTCGGTCAGTTCATGTGGCACCCATCTACCGACCTATAAATTCTTTTCCATGGCCTTCAAACGCAAGGAAACGGTTTGTTGTGTCACATTTAGTTGTTCATCGAGCTGTTGTTGCGTTTGACCATCATCTTCATCCAATAACGCTTGCAATTCGGCGTCTTCAAACTTTTTCAGTGGCCGGCCACGCTCCTCGTTTCTCACATCAAAATCACCACTTTTAAATTTATTGAACCACTCATTGCACTGTTTGCGACCAAGAGCATGCTCGCCGTAAGCTTCGACAAGCATTCGATGTGATTCAGAAGCGTTTTTCTTCAAATGGAAACAGAAAATCAATGCTTCCCGCAAATAAGAGTTTTCAGGCACGAAATTCGACAATTTTACAAGCGAAACAAAATGCGTTGTTATATGAAACTTGACAAATTATGAACTGAATATTGTTGAAAGATGACAGAATGAACAATTGAGACATTTGGTACCGTTCGGAAGCTCATACATATTCGGCTATCGACCGCTAGATGTCGTTACCGGTTTCATATTTGTACACCGTAGATATACCTCATAAACAATTCGACCTAATCCTAGTCCACAATGTGACCTAATACACAATTCGACCTAAACCTAATCCACGATGTGACCAATTTCCTCTTCTCTAGCATTCTTAGTTCTTAGATTTAAATATAGTAATTAGTATAAAATCGAAGACTATCGCGGTTGTTTGACATTATAAATAGGATAGAAAACGAATTTACCGCGTGAAATTTGTAGCACCCGACGTTTCGGTGACGTTGCAGCCGACGTTGCAGTCTACCCTGGACAACAGCGGCTGCAACGTCACCGAAACGTCGGGTGCCACAAATTTCACGCGGTAAATTCGTTTTCTATCCTATTTATAATAGTGATTAGTATTTTATGCACGCAAACTAATTTGTTAATAATCTTTATTTCCACAACGCGCGTTTATTTCACAATCGCGTTAACCACTGCACATTAGGTTAGTTGTAAGATATTGCCATAAGCTCCCTTTTTGTATTTTAATTTTTAAGTGCAATTAAATAGTTTATTATTATTGTTATGGCTATTTTGGCTGTTTGCCGATATGAAACATTTTTATTAATGTATGACCTATGATATTTTGGTCATTTTTAAACTAAAAATGTGTATTTAATTATAGAGAATCGATTTAAAAAAGAAAATGCTGTTTTGGTCGTTTTTGAACTTGACGATTCGATTGCAATTTGTCAGTTATTTTACCGCTATACCGTGGTGTGGTGAAAGGTTTATTACCTACAGTTGCGGGTGATGAAGAATGGTAAATTTAAAAAAGAGCAGAGGCCTACGCCGAAAACACCCGGTTCTAAAACTATTTGGTAAATGCCAACGAAAACTGCAAAGAACATTTAAGTGTGAACAGCACAGCAACGATCGTCAAAGATTTAAAATCAAAAACTAAAACAGTCTGATCTTGTTGTAGCCATAAATTGGGATTCAAAGTTCATGACAGTTTTTTTTCAGACGATCTATATTGCAGGCCGTCCATACATTTTACCCAAGATGCATACTTTAATCGATTTCTGTATTTTTAATTACAGGTGGTAAAGTCAGCACATTCAACGAGACAAATAGGTCGAGAAGACCTAATCCTGGGCACACACTGCACTTTCGACAGAGACTGTACAAAGAATATAGCGGGCTCCCATTGTGCCTATGGAAAGTGTCAATGTCAGCCCTACTACGCTCGCTACAATGATACAACCTGTTTACAGTGTAAGTTGCAATTACAATATTATTAGCTTGAGTGTATCGAGAATAAGCGCATTGTTTGCGCGGTAAACCGACAATGCAGTTTGCTTTTCGATTTCATTGTTTGGTTTGATGTAATAAACGCGCTGCCGTAATGGAAGCTGTATCTTAGATTTTTATGGAAGCTCAGGACCTAATTAGAATAAATTGATCTTAATAAGAATATACTGGACCTTTTTCTTAATTTGTACGTCTCCAAGACCCCAGCCTACAATGGAATACTATTATTAACAAGTAGATATATTAAGAGGCCTATTACAAAATAGCGTAGGTATTCTTTTAAAATGAGTTTAAAAAATGAACGCATTTTTTTTTGGATGTAACTATAAAAGATAGGATAAATAAATAAAAAAATAAATAAATAACTATTCAACCCTGGGAGAAAACCGCGGCACTGAGCGCTCTTCTCTTGCGCAAGCAAATATATACACAATTTCTAATTGTTTTTTGCAGTGTTTTCTCCTTTCTAATGACAATAATTTATATTATGTCGTATTGCTAAAAGAGTGAACTTTAATATAGTATAAGTATTATATAAGAATCTTATTTTATTTCTGAGAAAATTAGAATGATACAGGAAGTTTTTTTTTAAATTTTGTGTAATTGTAAGTAATGTATACCTTGGATATGTGGTCAAAAAACGAAAAAATAAGGCCGCTATGGTCAACAAGAATACATGACGGACATAAAAAAAAATAGTATACGGTTTTCGTTGTAGTGATATTACTGTATTAAGGAGCTCAAAGTTTGCCTTCCGAGCGTTTTACGAATAACGACTTTCGGAAAATGGGCTGAATAAGTAAATAATATTCGTTATATCTAAAATTAAAGGCCGCTATGGTCAACATCAAGAAATGGTCCAGGTAATTCAGTAATTAAAGTTTGTAGAAATCTCTTCATTTCTTGGAATTAGAACGCCAAAAATCCACTTTTCTTGCCTTTCTGGAAAAAATATGTGATAGGGCTCTTAAAAAGAATAAAAAACACAACTGCCCTTACAGAAAATGAAATATTGTATTTATAATTATTTTTTATTTATGAAATTTTTGAGGTTTATGTATTTATCCATATAGATACATGAATATTTCTCAAATGCACTCAATCAGACCTTTCATTTGGCAAAAAACACGATATATTTATGTTAATTTATTGACATTTGTACATTTGTACATTTAAACAACCTAAATATTTGGACAGTTTATTTACTCTATGACACTCGATATGACTCTATGACACTCGGATGATATAACGATTCTAACAATACCACACACTTCTAAATCGGATCAAGCGTTAAGAAGTTATGGTGGGATAAAGAAACGGAAACATACATAAATGATCCCTGAACACATTACACTCCGTTTTTGTTGGACAGTTGTGTAAAAGGGTTCAACTGATATTTCTAACCTTATTTAGTCGCACTTCGTAAGAAAGAGCGCACTTTGTTTGTCCCGCGTGTTTTATTCTTTTTATCTTACATTATGCAACATCCTATTGAAATATTATGATAACTACTTGCTCGATATGATAGCGAATGAATCTGCGCCATTAGCGTTTACTCGGATGACAACGTCTTGTTATCCCATGGATGCAGCAATTGTTCGTCGGGTCGATGGAAGGGCGGGGGGGGAGGGGGGGGGGTCTCTGGGCGCGCATTGCTCCAATAGCGCGCATTTCGAATGCAGTAAGTTCTCGTTATGGCCGTGGTCGCATTGCATTTCCGCGTATTGTTCCCAGCACCATTAACAACGCCGCTCTCGCACGGTCGCGCGGCCGCTCTGCTCCGCAATGCTCATGAGCAGCGAGCAACAGCCTGGGAAACCCACCGCAAGGCGCGCCGCTAACCTCTAATGAAATGAGACCTGCTTATTAGTTTATGTGTAACACGTGACGTAGAACACAGATATCTGCTGTTCATACCCTGAAAGGTCTCAGCATATTAAGATGGCTACACTTTAAGATACAAGGGGGAGGACGAGCGACATGACACTGCTGCACGACATATTCGATATACGGTCAGCCCCGGATCTAGGGGGAAGGAGGGAGGGAGGTACTTACCCCGGGCGGCAATTGAAAGGGGAACCAAATTCATGTGTTTGAACAAACTTGTTTCACTAAAGCGCCTAGCAGCCAGGGCGCGTCGTACTATCGATTGCTCATTTGATCTTGAAACGCATGCTAAGTTGATTTATGAACGCGTGCGCAGTTTGTGAGACGTCTCAGCCAGGAGAATTCCCGTCGCGTCTAGAAAAATTCCTCCCCACAGACTGGTCAGAACGGCCGATCGTCAAGCACGGTCTATACTTACGTGACTGATTAGATGTTCGAGTAATTAGCGTTGGTTTTCTTTGTTAACAACTACTCTGTCAAACGTGTCACTATAATTATTAGTTGATGTTGGTAATCGGTTATTTTGCGAAAAGGAAAGCACGACGTGTAAAGCTGTAGCAAGATTAAATAGTAAAATTTGCTGGGACCTGAGGATCGAAGGTATGTGTACAGTCTGGATTGTGCGTTGTTTACACTGGTTGTATGTATTATATATATTAAAGTCACACATAAGGAAAGTCGGTGATAGGGAAGGCTGATTAGTGATAAAAATAGGTGATCGAGAGTACTAAATAGTTAGGGGCGCCGATGTCAAGTTTTTGCCATGGCTCGGAAAAACCGTATATCCGGTGATGACAGATATAGACAGTTTATAACTCGCAGGTGATCTCCCTCAGAGAGAGGAACGATTTCGTGCAGCTTGGGCCACAAGATCCATTTTGTTTTCGGATCGGCTCAACTCACGATTCAGCTCCTATTTAGAAGCCTCGAGTGGAAGGCTACCCCGGGTAAGACTCCCATGTCTTCGGTTTCTCCCGGCTGGATTGCATCCCGGCGCCAATGGACGGTTTGCGCACCGGTCGTCGAAGCCAATCGGCTGTGCATTCTGTCTAATTTCTGAAGGGGTCTGGAGACTATGGAAATATACTGTTTCCCAAGCAGCGAGGGTGGATGTTGACCTGTTGTCATGCCACTATTAAATTGACCTTGGGCCACTCGACCCCGTGTGGCACTACGGGCAAAGAACGCTCAGGTCCGCGATAAATTCGAACTGAATTACCGCTGTAATACAACAGGTAGAGGTTGCGCAAGCGACTTCGGACCCGAGGCCGAAACCAGTCGGGAGGACGGAGGTATCCTGAAGGTTAACTCCAGACGGAGATATCCTGCCAAAACTGGTAGTTAGAGGGTGAGGCTGCCCGCTGGGTACCTTTCCCGGTGCCTCGCCGTAAGGCGTTGGACTCTAACAGGTTGCTGGTGAACTAGATAGTAGATTGTCTTGTGCTCAAGTCTTCTACGCTCATGCCACGGCTGAAAGAACGATCCATATTGTTATAGCAACCTGGGGTGACGGGTTCGCCCGTTGTAGTCGACACCGCCATCCATCCTCCCTCAGAGTACTCCTTAGACAAATGCGTGATTCCCCTACTTTCATCCGCCTAGATTCAACACACACCGTCGCATATTCTCCGCCATTCACCGAATCCTCAAGTCCTACAACGACCGACGACTTCAAACGCATCGACATTTTCTAACTGAATAAGTTTTAATTTCGCATAGCGTCAGCTGATACCCTTAGCAAGCTATAGTTACATAACATAAAAGTATGAAAATATATATAAATGCACTTTCAGGTACTTAACTAATCCATACCCCCTCTCCTTTCCTGAGACGAGATGAGACTCGAGACTAGGACTGAGGCCATCTTGTATATTAATACAAAATGTGACCTCGTATCAGTGACGTTACATGTGTAACGTTCCTCTAATGCCCGGTCTACAAGTTGGACAACTTATGTGGCATTGTCTATGTCTCTCTATGTGTCATCGCCTATGGCTATTTTTTTATACATTTTTCACACGTCACAATGGTGCCGGCTCGCTTCCACCTTAGCGATGCTGCCCAGGATTAGGTATTACTGCATTATAGGAACCTGTTCTACATTGTTGTTTTTTAAACGCCACCCGACTATATTCACCACGCTGATTCCGAATCAGCAATCTTTATTCGGTGTCCATAAATAAGCGAGATATAGGCATTAAAGGAAGCGTTATACCCATACATTTCGGTAGGTTGCTAGTTTTCTTTTTTGAATAATACATAAACTCCTATATGCCGTTTTCTTTAAAAACAGTTCTAAAAACTGAATTTAAATGGAAGAATAGGTACCCATGAATCGATGCGGATAGGTCGCCCTTATTTTTACATGTTTAAAACGTATAATACAAAATGATATTATCACAGATTATCATTTGAAAGAAGTCTGGCTACTTTAAGAAGTCGCGGAATGCGTCTGCGGGATCTAGAAATTAGACAAAAATACAAACCAATTGCTCTCATTTTCACAGTCTTGAAATTTTTGTACGTGATAATTGATCCTATAATTCCACGAAAAAACACATTTGTCTGATGCTCATAATAACTACAGCCTCGCCAGACCCTATCGAAGGCTGAGGCAGTGCGCACTGTTTAATGCGCGTTACTCTGACGCGCTTTAAATGAGCCTGGATGGCTTTGGCGATCGTAAATCACAACTAGATTTTATCTTAAGCTATCGTTATAATCTTAAGTGCCATTCAGGTCTGCAAAAATGAGCCACCATTTTGTTCGGTTTTTCAAATGTCAGACGGTTGTTATACCTGTAGATCAGCCAGATTACTATTTTCTAATCAATATGGCTTTCGACTTGGCAGTAAAACGATTTTCATTAGTGCAAAAAAAAGTGCAGCACATCTGTATTATAAAAGCATTTTACAGCTCAACGCACGGGACCCCCCCCCTACCCCCCCCCCCCCCCCCCCCCCCCACACAATATACATGTCCGCTTCTTAGAATTAGTCACTGAATAATCCTATCGACGTTTGGTGACTGGGAAAATCAGTACCGAAAAAAATCTTTAGCTCCCCGACTATTTTTTTTTTAATAGTAGTCACCCATCGCTAATAGTCATTGTGATCCTTGCGGCAGTGTTGCCAGATTGATATTTTTTCCTACGCCAGAGAAAGCAATATGAATATTGAAGTGAAAAAAGTAGATTAGAAAAGAAAGTACTCTAAATTTAATGAATGTATCAAAAAATACTGTCACCCTAAATAGGATAAAATTGAAAAATGAAATATAAAATGTTAAGGGGAAAATGTGCCCGATTGCGTTTCTTGTGAACTAAAATAGGAACTTAGTTCAACCGAACGAGACAGAACAATACATTAGAACGGAATATGAAATGAACTGTAGTCGATTTTCTCGCACCAAAACTACCCGTCGAACGTATAGACAGACGCCCGAATAAGTTTGAACACATTTTGTACGGAACATATTAGATTTAGATGATTTATCTTCGGTGGGTGGTTTTAATACGGAAAAGGGAAAAACCGTTTATTTCACATTCCGTTCTGACGTACTGCTCTGTCTCGTTCACATGAACTAATTTCCGATTATAGTTTAATAGAAACGCAATCGAGCCCAATATAATATTTAACAAACGAGTTTTTAAATCATTGCTCTTATCTTATATATAAAAATGAATCGCCGTGCGTTAGTCTCGCAAGATCTCGAAAATAACTTGACCGATTTGAATTATTATTATTTTGTTTGGTTTGTCTTGATTCAGGGGTGGTTTACAAAAAAAAATATTTAGGAAAAATTAAAAGAAACAACTGGAAATCGAAAAAATCGAAATTGGTCATTTTGGGAAATGGGCCACTTTCAATAGATGGCGTTCGCGGCGATCCTATTGTTTGACAGCTGCACCATCCATAACTGTTATTCATTCCGTGCGATTGTGAAAATTTTCAAAAAGTCGAAAAGTCGAAAAAGTCAAAAGAGTCGAAAAAGTCAAAAAAGTCAAAAAGTCGAAAAAGTCGAAAAAGTCGAAAAAGTCGTAAAAGTCGAAAAAGCATTTATATTTCATCATGTAAATTAAATACATTGAATTTATTTTAATTACAAACGACTTTCATTTAATCACCAAACGAAACTCAAACCGTACATAATTCGGCCATATTATAGATTTAAATGAATTGGATTTGGAGGGTTGATTAGGATCAATAAACGCTTATGAAGAAGTTACAATCAAATCAAATTTAGGTGGTACGAAGTTCACCGAGTCATCTAGTTATAATATAATTGACATAACGATATCAATTTTTAATTTGGTATACAGGTTTCAATGCGTGATAACGTAATAGTAATATAAGTAAGGTCCTCGAAAAATGTTCACTTTTCACTTTAAATCGGGAGACAATTCTCAAGGTAGCTTTAAGTGTTTTAAAAATAAATAATCCCTTGAATGTTTTCCTGGCTGTTTTATAATACTGTCTCGTTAGATAAATAATTATGAATGTGAAGTGATCGAGAACCTTTTCCCATCCCTTTTAAAGAAAGTGCAATCAAATAGCCATCATATTTATAGCCCGTGTGAATCTTTGCATATACGCGGTGCTTCCTGATTAGATCAAATGCCAGATAAAAAGCCTTTTAGATTGTTTCGCTTATTGACCGGGTAGTTAGTTACGCAGTAGGCGGCCGCTGCGCGCCGCGCTCGTGGGAAAATAGGGAATTAATAATAATATTTATATCCAATGAAACATCCTCGAAGAGACCGTTCTCCAAGTACTAGCAGTGTTCTGCATGCAGCGTCCCGCGATTGTCAGTGTTCCAAGAAAAACTACGGATGTGATGGATAGATCTTAAAAACAATATAAAAAAACGGTCGAAGAGACCAGCGCCGGATTTAAACTTAATAAGGCCCTAAGCTATTTGAGCTATTGATGCAGCATATTTAAGTATATATGACAATTGCTCACTCGGACATTTTTGGGGCCTCTAAGAAAGTGGGGGGCGTAAGCTATAACTTGTGTAGCTTATACGTGAATCCTGCAATGGAAGTGACGAGGGGTAATATTGTAGAGGGAGAGTGGGAGCTAATGGGCCCTTGCTAAGTTGGTCACGAAGACCCATTCTGTTTAGGGTTGGTCACACTCACGGATCAACACCCATCCGGCGGCCTCCACGCATGAAATGCGAGCCCGGGCAGGACTCTGGCCTTAGGGCTAGTTTCCCCTAGGAATCAAACTTCTGGCGCTCCTGGATGGTCTGCACACCGTGCGGCGTAAGCCAATTGAGTCGTGCGGCGTAAGCATATAGAGCGGGAGTGGTTGCGGACCTTACGGCGACTGCTCTTGAAACGACCATCGGCTACCCGATCCTGGGTGAACAGCCGGGCAAAGTATGCCGTGGTCCGCGATAGATTCGGTATACACCGTTTCACCGCATCGTAAGGGAGAGTGAATCCTGCAATGGAAGTGACGAGGGGTAATATTGTAGAGGGAGAGTGGGAGCTAATGGGCCCTTGCTAAGTTGGCCACGAAGACCCATTCTGTTTAGGGTTGGTCACACTCACGGATCAACACCCATCCGGCGGCCTCCACGCATGAAATGCGAGCCCGGGCAGAACTCTGGCCTTAGGGCTAGTTTCCCCTAGGAATCAAACTTCTGGCGCTCCTGGATGGTCTGCACACCGTGCGGCGTAAGCCAATTGAGTCGTGCGGCGTAAGCATATAGAGCGGGAGTGGTTGCGGACCTTACGGCGACTGCTCTTGAAACGACCATCGGCTACCCGATCCTGGGTGAACAGCCGGGCAAAGTATGCCGTGGTCCGCGATAGATTCGGTATAGACCGTTTTAAGGGAGAGGACCGCGCAAGCGACCTCGAACTCGTAACCAATCGAGAGACCGGAGTAATCTGGTTGCAATTGGAAGTAAGGGCGTGAGTGTAAGCCCGCTGGGTAACACACCCGGTTATCTCGCGGTTAAGGCGTTGGCCTCTTACGAGCATGTGGCGGAGCTTGACGGTGGACTGTTTTGTCCAAGTCTTCTGCGCTCACTTCACGGGGGATCGTTAAAACTTAAACGACTAACGACTAATCGTTAAAACTTCCTGAGGTGACGGGTTCGCCCGTTGTAGTTGACAACTCTAGTTGTAGATGGAGAGTGGGAAAAATAGGAGCAGTATGAAATCGAAGACTTATCGTCCTGCTTTTGGAGGACGAATGCTCGGTTACTTACTGTCCGTGACATTCCCCCAAACAAGGATCGCATACGACAGCCTCGAGTGTAAACTTATACCTACGAAACATGTCCTTTTGCACAGTTTTAGACTCGTTTAGGCATAGTTAGTTATTCAGATTTTGTATATCGAAATAAGTAATATTATTTTATACTTACGTACCATATCCTTTTACATGGTTTTATACTCTATTAGGTTATTTGTATACCTACCTCTACCTTGTTAACGCATGCCAGGCACACTACTTTCATGTCACGTGAGCTCGACTCACACAGTGTGCCATGGCGCTTTAATGTTCGTGTCTGTGCCCAATTTTGCAGATTACCAGCGAAGGATTAGCGCGGGTGCGCGTGAACATACACTTGGAGCCAGTTAGCGGCGATGTTCATTGTAATTTCGTGCGTTTCATTTCCATTGTTTTGAGCGCGCCGCTGCAGCACGCCGACCGGGTTATCGCGCGCACGAATTCGCGCGCTCTTCAAGTGTATCGTGTGAAATGAAATTACCCGCTGTGCGATCGTGACCTTCGCCCTTGACTGCGCGGGAGGGTGCTCCGCGACTCTCGACCGCCCGTGAAACTAGAACGATAAGGCTTGGCAGTCTTATCGATCGATGTATGCGTTGCAACACTGACAGCCTGGTGGCATAGTGGCTAAATCGCCTGATATTACATTGTAAGGCTACGGGTTCGATTCCGGCTGGGTCACCATTTTCCGTTGGGATAAAATTAAAGGAATTGCATTCCAATTCTGTCGATCAAATGTAATAACAAGACACTCACTTAAACGCATGCTACCCGCACACATCAATATAGTAGTAGCACTTCATAGTAGGGTAAGTTGTAAGATATTGGCATATGATAATAAACCCGCCCATCATGAAATTTCACAATAACGAGTAGAAACAAACAAACTTTCTCGTACATTAGTGGCGAAAACTGAAAATCCTCAAGAAACATGAATGAATGAATGTATGTATTACATGACCCTAGCCAGGAGGCTTCCTGAGACGATAAACCGAATACACCAGAGGGCACCGTTTAACAGTCGAGAAACACCTGCGTTTATGGATGACGGGGAAAGGTAAATCAATCGACGAGTACTCTAGAAACTTAGAGCCGATTTATCAAAGCAGGAGGTTGAGGATCTAGAATTTTGATGGCAGTATATATGTAGTATTTATTGTCTAGCTATCTATCTTACTCATTTCTTTCGTCCGTAATGGTTAGTATGAAATCAAAGACTATCGCGGTTGTTTGACATTATAATTAGGTTTGAAAACGAATTTACTACGCGAAATTTGCAGCTCCCGATGTTTCGGCGATTTTGCAACCGCCGTTGTCCAGGGTAGACTGTTTTCCCTGGACAACGGCGGTTGCAACATCGCCAGGACTTCGGGGGTTACAAACTTCACGCGGTAAATTCACTTTTAAGCCTATTTATAACATAATGGTTAATTCTGAATTCTGAATCTTGAATTCTGAATGGTTATTCTGAATCTTTTTGTCTTATCTTTTGTTCACATGTTTATTCCTCCTCGCTAGTTTCCGTATCCGTTTTATTCGTTTTATATCACTCCAACAATGCTTTCCACATTTCGCCCTTGTATTGCGCCAATTTTTCCAATTCTTCTTTCGTTTTGTCAAAGTATTCCGATATTATGATTGAGAGAATCTTTACATGTCTATCGGTATTCCTACTAACCGTTTACCTGCTGAAAATTCTTCTCCCTCACTAATGTATCTATGTTCTGACACGCTCTTCACACATTGAGCTTTTTACGGATGCACACTCGGGCGGTGCGTCGTTTATTTCACACCTTTCAGGAACAGACGCCGCTGGCGCACCTACGAAACGTTTTGCGCACACAGGCCGTGCAACCGTGGGTCTCACATGCATTATTTTTTTCACGACGCCTAAAAAAAATATATTGAGTAAACCTGACCTCCATCTTTCCATGTCTCATTTTGTGTAATGGCCTAAGGCTTGGCTTGGCATTTTATATTAATTATTATAATCTTGAGTAGAGGGGTGATCGGCTTACTTGTTTACCCTCCACAAACGGCTCGCTATGACACTCTCTATAAACTGTATTTATTTTTATTAATTTATTTTTACATAGTAAACATACAGTGCAGCTTTAAAATATTTAACATGTATGATTGTAACAACAAGTGTAAGGCCGTTTACTTTTTTACGTTTCAGTTATTTTTAATTTTTACAATTTACCTGAGAAATGAAATCCGGAGAAAGTTAATCTTCTCAATGTTGAAGAAGATATCTAACAGTGGTGAGGAGAAGAAATGGAAGAAGATTGCCTGTATTTCGTTATTGATTGATGATGAAGTAAAAAAAAAATGATATATAATATTTTTAATTATCATTATAATTCAATTAAATAAATTAATATACGTATATATTTTAAAAGAATTAGATGCTATATATTTTAAAAGAATTAGATGATTAATAAATAGATTACTTATACAGTATCTAAAGCCACTGTATGTCGCAATGGACTATTATTTAATGAGCAACTATTTTTACACTAAATAGGCATTTACTGTCGCTTCCAAAGTTTTCTTTGTGCAATAGGGCGGGTCGCGATCACGACCCGTGCTAGCAATCGATGCAGAGCATCGCCGCACCGCATCGTGAACCTTCATGCCTGCGCGCCGCTGTGCCGTTAACGGCGCACCGTGGGTGTAATCGATTAACTGGCTAAAAGTCTATTTATTAGTAAAATTAATCACCACTATTTGTGTTAGAACTAAGGCATTTATTTTGCCAAATCGAGCGGTCCGTTATGTGGCATGTGCTCCCCTAAACACTCATTCTTAGAAATCTTGAGCTTTCCCCGTATTTATCTGATGGATGTGGTAGGTTTTTTTATTTCAAAATATGGATTATTTCAAAACAAACCAGAGTATCCACTCTTGACTTTGCGTTCGGTAACTTATTGATAACAATAATAAACTTCCTAATAATTTGGTAATACAACTTCTTAGTTTAGGGTAGGCCTAGGCTGAAGGCCAATCCCCTGAAAATCAATCAGAGCGGACCGTACTCTGTTAGGAGTCACATAATGTCAAGCTGCTGCGCCCGGCGAACGCAGGGTTTTCCCGCAAGGATGTACCGGAATACGCTGTAGCGGTATCAATCTTCTGAAAATTGACCTTGACGAGCCGACAAAATAAATTCTTAGCAGTGGATTAAATTATGTACCAACTCCAAACCGTTTGCCTGTGTAAAGTATCATCGGTGGCATTCTTCAGAGTCATCTCTCGCAACGAGATCACTGCAGCAGAGGCCGACTTATCGCGACAGGATGTAGCTGTTTCCGTACGCAAAGCCAAGCTCCCAAAGCCGAACACCGCAGCGGCCCAGAGATTTTTCTCTGATTAAAATATCTGCGAGATAACAAGGATATACACGGGTTGCGGGTCGATAAAGGCAACGGATACGTAATAATGTGGATTACAAGCAAAACCTTAGGATGCTCCTAGAAGACACCAACACGCAATAGAAGGTGAATTATAATCATATTGACCAGAATTACCAGTCAAACGAGAAAGTAACAATATATGTGTTACTTATCACCCCAGAAATAGCATATCTCCGAACATAACGACGCGACACAAGATACTGTGAGTGTTGCGTGCAGTGCATATTTTCAAAATTCACGCGTGCCAAACCCGCCGACACACCGCCACCTGCGATTCACCTACTTACCTAGCTGTTATTTTTCCTTGTATTTTTTTCGATGGATTAAATATTATACAATATATTTCGGGCTAGCAAATAAATAAAAATAAAGCCGATAAGCAACCAAACATATAAAAAAACTGAATTTCGGTTGTAGGCGGAATATATGTATATTATTTCCATCCAATTGGTTGGACTGCAGAAACAACCAGACTGCAAGCGAATATTTAAAGAGAATCGTTTTATCTAGTGCGAGAATTTGGTTTCACCCGGTAACTCGATGATTGAAAATGGGTTCCCGATTTGACCCCTACGCATGGTTGAACTGCGGAATCCTTCAACACTGGTCTCGGCCGACATGGTTTTTTAGACTCTATTAACCCGTCGAACGCCAACAGTGCCTAAAGGCACTTTGCCTCGTTTGACAGATCCATATAAATTATATAAATATATAATATACATAACTGACAAGATTAATTACTAGGTAACTCTAATTACTCTAATTACTAGGTAACTCTAATTACTAGGTCCGAAGTGAATTTTCGCTGCGAAGGACCACCCAAGCTAAGCCGCGGAAGACCAAATTTCTCATTATCTATTTAAGGTCTACTTTTCGTGAAAGGTATTTTTCTATAACACAATAGGCCACGATATAACACGATAACAGCGATAGTCTTTGATTTTATAAGGCAAAAAATATTCCACATCAATAATAAGCCACCCAATGACAAGAAAGTAATATGTCATATAAATAATAAAGTAATAAAAATAATATCAACCACTATTTTGGCCGCTAGATAGGCGTCGACTCTCGGATTGGACTCGATCGGCTCGATCCAGGGTGCGGCGGGCGCATAACGCGCATCGCACGACGCGCGCTTTCATCGGCCCGCGGGTCGTGGTTGTCGCCATGCGCTGCCTATTCCCTAGGCGCACAATGGTACACTGCGCATTCGTTAATGATGTTGCGAATTAGCACCGATGCACAACAAATCCGTGATCATTAGCTCGCGCTGCCGCCGTTCAGCAGGATTTTAACAGCCGGTCTTTCACGAATACAAGTGCTAATTGGCGCCTGGCCGCGGATTCAGTGGCATTTAGCACCGCAGGCGAATTTCTTCATTATTTGCATACATGCAACGAAAACTGAGAGAGGAAATTTAGCTTCTTATAAATAGGTTGTTTTAGCAAATGTATCCTTTCCATCCTTTTTGCCACAACACCCACGATAAGTTTTCCAGATAGTTCTGCCCAATCATTTTGTTGGATTCCTGTACTCGTTTTGTTTGACCCCATAATCTAATGCGTAATCAAATCTCTGATTATACATATTTTTGGTCGAAATCAGTTAGCTAAACCAGCTGACCCCTTGACTCTCTTCAGGTGCAAACAAAATTTTGGGCTAGCGCTAAAACTGCCCTCTCTGCTCTACGCCAACTCCAGAATAACCAAAAATTCGATTCTGTGCAATTCCAAAGATCCCAATTCCAAAGATTCCAATTCCAAAGGCAATATCGAAGCACGTAATAAGTAGCCGTAGTGATTCAAATGATCTACAAGCCCGCGTAGACTTCCACAAAAAGTTCCTTACTGGAATCAGCCAAAATGGCACTGGTCTAGGGTATGGCAGTACAACCATGAGCGATATGGACTTGAAGAAGTCTCTCTTGCGGGGAGATTACGACAGCAACAGTATGGCTCATGCTATTGGCCTTCAATGACAGAATGATTGGACAACAATTGGGGACTTTTGCATTCCACCTCCAATGCACTGGAAGGTAATGCTCTATGACTGGACGCCAGAGATGCTGAAATTTTATTTGAATGCCTTTCAGCATACACTTTCAGACCCCAGTAACCTCGCTTGTTGGAGCTATACCGAGGATAGTTCATGTCCCCTTTGTAGCAATACCCCTTGCACAGCTAGACATATTCTAGCTGGCTGTACGGTGGCCTTAGATCAAGGACGGTACACTTACCGCCATGACAAAGTTCTCGCTGTTATTCGCGAGGTAATTAGCCTCTCAGTGGCTCATGCCAACAAGGGTTTGACAGTATCCTCCAAACCCCCAATACAGTTTGTGCGGGATGGCTCTAAAGGCAAAAAACATTTAACTACAAAACCTTTCTCAATAATTGAGAAAGCTTCAGATTGGATTCTGGAGGTCGATTCGGTCTCTAAGCAGTTTAAATTCCCTTAAAGTCTCGGATGCACAGCCCTCCGTCCAGATATAACTCTTTACTCTCTATCTCGGAAGGTGGCCCTTATTGTAGAATTAACTGTTCCATGGGAATCAAATATCCCAAAAGACCACGAGTAGAAATTAAATAAATACCATGATCTCGCAAATGCCGTCACCTGGAACGGCTTCACTGTTCACGTTCACGCGGTGGAAGTTGGCGCTCGTGGCCTGCCAGCTAAATCTCTGTTTCACGTCTTTAAAGATCTTGGTCTTTTCAGAAAAATAATCAACTCTTTCCTAGAAAAATTATCTACAAAACCGCGATTTGCGCATCTTAAATTCTATGGCTTCGAAGGGGAAGTGAATGGGTGGTAAGGCGAACGCGCACATGTGGCAAGACAGCTGTCCTAAACCTACCACAGCCGGTCGTTAGTCCGAAATCCACTGCTCACCCCCCAGACGTGTAAAAATAGTATTATGATGGGCCCGACTCCGGTTGGTGAATTCCATGGCAGCTCCGTTTGTATTTTATTTATTTTATTTTTATTTAATTATACCAGATTTAATATGTGTAACCATATAGTCATTGATGAATAACAAAAACTACTTTGAATATACATTATTTGGTTGGATTCCTGTAGTCCAAAAAAAAGGCGTCGAGTTTTAAAAGGTACGCGTATTCTAAGGAAAGAGAGTTTTTTTTAACAAATCTTTCATTTCTAAAAGGGCGTCATGAACATACATGTTAAGAACAAGGCAATTCACTTTTTTTTTCAATTTAATTGAAAAGAATTTTCTAAGGAACAGACAATAAAGATATTTTAATTAAAATTACGATACAAAAATTCAGTTTTCTACACAATAAAAAGATTTTCCTCATTAATAAATAAATCTGAGTCGATTCGTTTTTACATATTTTATTTTATGTAAAAATAATATTTTAATATCAAAAATGATAAATATTTTATAAGTTTATTTTTTATTAGCCTCTACATAATACTTGAAATAACAAAAATATTGCGTTATCAGTGTATAACGATACTTTTGAAGTAATGTAGGTATCCTTTGCATTTTTTTCAAAATCTACTTGATGTAAAATAACTTTCCTTAAATAGTCATAGTCATATTTTATTATTTCCTAATTAATAATCGAAAAAGTGCATACTGTGGAATACGTTATTTCACATTTTCTTTAAGTTATTCAAAATTCATTACGTGTACATAATAAGCAATTCAGTTATTTCTGGTAAATCATTTCATTGTACCATACCACCATTACCCCGTACAGTACCATTTCATTGTTTAGAACACATTTCGGCATACTAAAATAATTTTTCCGTCTAAATAAAAAATAACATCAGTAATGTTCGCTTTAAAGCTTCCAAGGTGTCACACATCTCGATATCTCTATTATGCTTATGGTTAGGTTTTTAAAGGTCATAGTCTTTATATGTAAAGTCATTATTATTTCAATAATATTAAAATAACATATTAACGCATTTGACTGGTCGTCTGTAATATTGGCTTGTAAACATTTAACTATTAGAGTTGAAAAAGCACTGGAAAAAAAGTAAATATATTAAAAGGAATAAAAAACACGACTGCCGTTACAAAAAGTAAACTACTGTATTTCACATACTTCTAAATCGGTTCGAGCGTTTAGAAGTCATAGTGAAATAAAGAAACGGAAATCATACATACATGAACCCTGAACATATTACACTATTTTTTTGTTAGGCAATCTTGTAAAGAGGATTTTAATACCATATCAAAAATAAATCATTTTCAGAATGAATGCTAAAACGATAAACATCAACGAACGATATTACTCTGTACAAACATGGAACAATGTCAGATAAAATATATTTTGTTCCAGAACCCTTCTAAATTTACATGTTTTGTCATAATCCTACTAATTGTTATGCTAAAACGAACACAAGAAAGACATTGTTCTGTATAAACATGAAAAAATAAGATTATAAATATGTTGTTTTCCAGAATCTTATCCTATTCATAATATGAACATATTTTTGTCATAAACCTAGATCAAAACTGTCATTAGGGGCCACCGCAGCATCTGCAGGCAAGGATATACAACTCAACCGCTTTGATGACAATCGAGTAACTGCACCTTTGCATATCGCACATGAGCGCCTTTTAGTGGGAAATGGCAATCAACCGCGGAAACGACATCATTTCTCCATATTCGTAAGTTCAATGTGAGCTCAATGCAGTTTGTTGCCGGCCCCGTGGCGGCCCCCGAGATGCAGCGTGACTGCTCGTCATTGACATAACAATAAAAGGAAGACGGACACTGAGACGCATACTCGGCAGAACCTTTGAATTCAGGATGCATGAAGTCGGTCGCTCGTTTTAATTTATACACGACTTCAACGCGAGAGTAAGAAGACAACAGATGGGCGAATTTGAAGCATAGCTGATAAACATGAGAGTAAACAATACAAGAAACTGGGGCACTGAAATTCTTATGTTTTTATGGCAGATGTAAGCCAATATAACCCAATATACATGCATGTGACCAATGATCGACCACTCGAACTTCCACACCGCTGAAGACGTTGAATATCAAAAAATCGAGTATGTAACTCAATTGGTCCGAAATGTAATACTCGTAAATATCGAGGAAGACTGTAAAGACTTCAAAACGCCTGTGCTAGAGTTTGTTTCAATATAACTCCTCGACATCATGTCTACTTATTTCTCAAGTGTGCATCTTTAGTAAGAAAATCAACCTAGCCTCTAAAGTGTTAAGAAAGTTCGATTCAGAGAACCTAAGTATCTTTAGGATGCGCTGGTCTATTGATGCGCATTCATATCTTACAAGAGTATATACAGGGTGAGTTTTTAATTAGTGACATCATTGTAATGGGTGAATCAGAAATTAAAAAGTGTTAAAAAGATTTTTTTCCTAAATTTATATATTGTATGATATCTATTCAATAAAAGTTTGAGAAGCGACGAGCGCGCTGCTCCATCTCTCGGTAGGTAAAATATAGCTAATTAGCGATAATAACATATTAGCGATATTTACCTATCACTAGACAGCGCATCGTGCTCATACTTTTTTATACTACCTATTCATCGAAAATATATATTTTTTTGTTTTTCCCAAAATATTTGATAAAAATTTGCTTAGTTTGTCGTACTGATATACGCACTACAAGGATGTCACTAATTAAAATCTCACCCTGTAGTCATCTTGCCATCATTCCCAGGCACACCAAATCTAGCTTCTTTTACCTTTCAGCAATTGCATGGAATTAACTGGGGGCGGTTTTATACACACTATCTTTACCTGTTTAAAAAGTCCTTCAAGAAAGCTCTTTTAAATGATGACTAATTGATGTATTCCCCGATTCTTTCGTTTATTTGTGTATTATATAATTTTCATTATATTATGAATTCTTTATTTTTTAATCCTATCGATAAAGAGACTCCCTAATATCAGGCTTTTTAACTAAGGATTCACCTTATATGCAGTGTTTGTAGTGAGCCATTCTTTTTTATAATAGTTAATGAGTTTTTTTTATTCACGATTGTAAGGTGCATGAATTTGTTTAATTTTTTCCATTAACTCATATAAAATTTTCTGTAATTATTAACTGCAAATGAAAGTTATTATTATTACTTATAATAATAATTTCGATTTCGTGACATGTATTCATCGCGATATCGCATAATACTCTCGATTCGCCGTCTTGCTATCAAATTCAACGCTCCAAACGGACAGTTTGACAAATGAATAAAATATTTTTAGGTGGTACCTAAAGAATATCGAGCAAATATGGGCGCATTTATTTTTGAATCACACTATGGTCACAGTATACCAGCTTCTCTTACAAAAAAAACTGAAATCGAAGCAAATACGTCACGAGTTGTAAGGGCTCGAATATAGCCGCCAGTTGTCCCGCTACTCGGCCCACGCAGATGTCCAAACGTTCAAAAATTCGCCAGCCTTTACCTGCGCGTAATGCTAACCAAAGGCGTTTGTCGGGACGAACCCTTCTACCCACATTCCTTGCACCCTCTTCCCGAAATGCCATGTAGCTCGAGAGTAAAGCTACTGGTTGGTATACTGTGCTATAGTATCGTAAAGCGAAAAATAGTTAGATCTTTGTTTTAAATTATTGCTCAAGTAGCTTAGAACATCTCACCACCAATTCAGAAATATGACGTCTTCCCTGGATATAAAATGCGTGGAAGGGCCAATCTAAATACTTTCTTATGACCGTAATAAGATCCCGTGTGCGCCCAGGAGTGCCCCCGGGCTGCGCGGTTGCCGACGTCGGCTGACCTACGACCGGTCCCGCTAGCAAACGAGTATTACCCGCATCGCGAATCGCGAGCTACTCAGCTGAGTCGTTCTCGGACCCACACAGGGCTGCCACAGTTAACTGGAACAACAGCAAACCCATATTTGGGATACGAGCTGGTTAAACACGAAGGGGTCGATTTGAGATCATATGGTGATTGACAGGGCAGTACGCTACTCACAGACGCGTAAGTAGCCAGGGCAAAACCCACCTGTGCCCAACATTGCAATTTGCAGCGATATATTAGATTTATGGTCGTTTAATTTACTTAGTTTCGTATTAGATATTCTTACGTTTATTATTCTTAGTATAGTTAGTAGTATGATGCATATGTTGGAAAAGTCACAAAAGTTTTCCTAAACATTGGCTGCTTGTACATTGTATTGCTTTCGAATTATCTTTTTTTTTGATAAACATTTTCCCAAAAGAAGTCGAGGTATATTGGTATACGAGAGCCGTATATAGAGAACGAATCCTAGGGAGTGACTACAAGCGCCTCGTCGCTCAGTATCTAGTATCTTGATTTGGTTTCTACTCTATATTGTTAAATTTCACAATTGGCGGATTTATTATCATCTACCTATTTAAATGTATCAAGTATTTTTAAAAGAATTAAAATAGTAGTTGGTAGATCTTCCTAACCTACATAATTTACAAATGCTAAAATAATTGAAGAAATTGGTATAGATTGTACATATGGCAACGCTTGCACAAGCCCGCTAGCTCCTCGCCCTCTGGTGGGAGAAATTAGCACTGGCAGCGCTACCGTTTTCCAAACTATAATGTATATGAAAGAAATATCGTTATTGGACTGGCTAACCTTATTACTTTACCATGCTCACAGAAGCAGTTGAGCTTCGTGCATACAGCTAAAAACAGGCTTTTTGAACGAGCGGTTTGACTTTATAAACGGGCGTAGTGCGTTTGTAGTGTTCCAAAATTTCCAATATTATGAAAACAACGAAAAATTGAAAATATTAAAGAAATAGATTAAAAAGTAGTTAAATAAAACAATATCAAAATTAGTTTAAAAAGTAGAAAAAATAAACAAATTAAAGAAATAGGTTAAAAAGTAGATTAATAACCTAGTTTAAAAAGTAGTTAAAATGTAGACAAATAAAACAATATTAAAATTAGTTAAAAAGGAGAAAAAATAAACAAATTAAAGAAATAGGTTAAGATGTAGATAAATGAAACAGTATTAAAATTAGTTCAAAAAGTAGATAATAAACAAATTAACGAAATAGGTTAAAAAGTACATAAATAAAACAATATTAAAATTAGTTTAAAAAGAAGAAAAATAAACAAATTAAAGAAATAGGTTAAAAAGTAGATTAATATAACAATATAAAAATTGGTTTAAAAAGTAGAAAAAATGAACGAATTATAAAAATAGGGTAAAAAGTAGATTAATTGTCAGACTTTATCAAGTCTTGTGCCGTTGACGATTTTTCTCTTTTTTTTTAACTAAAAGTTTAAAAATAACATGTGTGTTGCATGGGGAAGGGGAGGGGGAGGGGGGGGGGGCGAAATCGCCAATTCTCGTACTAAAGCCGCGATGAAAATAATGCATCTCTCGAAGAGGACATCAAAAAGTTCAACAATAAATGCTCTCAAGAACTTCAGTAACTTCTCACATACAAAGGCGTATCGAATACAAATGCTAGTGAGCTATTTGTAGAGTTGCTTCATGATTATTGTATTCTTAACGAGAATAGTACAACAGCTACCACAAATGGAGTTCGCAGACGAATCAAGAACATTGATATAGTCAGACGGAATGGAAAAAACATAAAATCGAAATTAAAAAATCATTTCTTATCACAATTATAAATTTAAAACAAATAAAATAAAATAAAAACGAAACACGTTAAATAAGGAGCAACCTGTATCCACGTACGTGATTTGGCCAGCCATGATAGTGACAGGTGTGGCCGAAAAGTAATTCACCTGTCAACACAGCTTAAAATAGCTGTTTAAATTGCGGGTGGAACTAAAACGATAATTATTCTAAGTGTAGAGGCTGTCTTTTATGTCACAGGCAAACCAGACCTGGTTTTAATTCTGTGTTGTTTTTTGTACAAAAAAATGCGCGACCTTGGGGTTCTATTAGATATGGGAATGAAAAGTAACGGGCATATTAATAACCTGGTACAAAAGTCTGGGAAAAATATTGTTAGCTTGCGATCTTTCTCATATCCCCCTAAATTGTAAATTTCGTTGCCGCCATTCGGCAAAATCCCACCTAATCTCCTAATGGATATTCCATCTGCGCGCGCAATTTAAGCCCCCGGATGACGTGTCGCGTAATAACCAATTTCCCCAGCGGAATTGCTTTTATAGGGGGTCGGTATGTCAACTTTTGGGCCGATAAGTGGAAAGCAATCTTGCTTGCTAAGCACTCAAGTTCCCCTCGCACGAGCGAGGCACGATTTTCAATATCTCGATAGTTTAGCATATATGATATTAGATTTCTCACCTCCATAGTACGATTTGGCAATCCTTCTGAAACGGCAAACTGCAGGCAAAATTATAGAATTGACGGCTAAACTAATAGCAATGTATTTGGCCCATCTCTAATAACTTTGATAATGAATAGTTTTTGTTATATAAAGAACAAATTGATTCTAAAAAAAAAAACATTTAAACAATGATAACAATAATTACATTACATTACATTTCGTCGCGTCTAATTGACGGCTATAAACCGTTCTTGGACGTGTCAAAATAATTGGGTTAAGTAGTAAGTCTCGTTACTACTCTACTGAACATACATAGGTAGTCAAGAATTAACTACTAAATTGTCAAACTATAAATATAAATAATCAAAATAGAAACCTAATATTTGAAGTAGTTAGTAATTCGAGAAGATACGTAGTAAAATTATTCATCGTAATATTTAAATTGTCAGTAAAATGTTAAATAATCAAATTAAAGCTACGTTAGGCATTTTAACTAAAAGTACAGATATAAGACCTTATAAAATAATCAGATAATAAAGCTCTAATTTTTTAAGTAATTTAAATGGGCACAATAATAACATTCAATTATCAATGTCATCTATAGCATTTTTTATATGTATAGGCTAATTACATCAAAGAAATAATACTAAGAGATATAATGACATGTATTACTAAATATTAAAGTGTGTAGTTATTATGTATTGAAGCCCGTATACCTACCTAAATAAAAATTGACATTATTATGTAAATAATATTAAAATAATAAGAGTTAAAAATATTAACATTCCTTTGTTAATATATTATTATTCTATACTGTATAGCGTGTTTAGAGCGCCATCTACAGTGCGCCGCCATAATTATACCACCACGAAATTCAGCATATTGAACATAATAGTAAAAGATTAATAATTTTTGGAACTATGTGTGTCATCTAGACGTTGCGTTTCGAAGTAAAATCTTGATTGCCAAATTGTAGCACGTCGTTGATCAATCTAATACCGTATGTAATCAACGGTTTTAGATATGTTTTATTGTCCTGGTTGTTAAATATTGTCCATGCCCTTAAAGTACTTTTAAAGAAGAATTGTCTTAGTTGCTCTTAAGTACGTGTCTCTTAACGACAAATGCATTACAGCAACAACATAGTCCGGTCGTTAATTGCAATTTCCTGATTCATAAACGTGCAGTAAAATATATAAGCTCACGTTAAATGCCCCGTTAGCAGACGAAATGCTATAACTATACGGGATAACTGTTTGATTATTCGTGGATAATCACTCGTTTCATGCAACTAACCGTAATCTGGCTATTACTTTATTAGCTAGGTTGTAAGTAGGTACTTATTTGAACTACGTAATTTTATGTATTTTATTCACTAGGTTGTAAATGTACACCATACTTCGTTTCGCGTACCAGGCTTTGCAATAGCTCGCGGGTCAGCGCAGCGCGTCCCGGCTCAATAGGGGAATGGGAGCCAAAATGAATTAAGCAACTTCCATCTGCATAGATAATAGGGGTCAATATTTCTATTAATTAAATATATGTTTTTCATACAACATTTTTGGCTCTAAGTTTCCGTTATAGAACAGCAACTTTATACCCAAATTTACGTATACTATTGTATACCATTTGACTAATAAAATGATTATGAATACGAATATGAATATAATAATATCCGTCGCTTTTTGGAAACGAGTCTTATCAGGTTGTACTTGGATGCCAAGAATGCACCGACCTTCCGCTCTCGTTTAAACCCACCGTACTATCCATTCGGCTCGGCGTTAACAAAAGCGACGACGTCGCGTCGCCATGAAACTTGTCGCACATTAGTTTCAATGGTCGCTTAATTATTCCCATGTTTTAAACAGCATGCATTGTTATGCGCATGCAGTCACATCGAACCCGTTAAGTAAGGGTACTATTATAACTATGAAACTGATATACAGCCACAAGTCACAAAGCCAGCGGCTTACTTGTAAAATGAGTGCTATGCAAAGGTTATTTGCCGCCCCCGGAAATGATAGTTCGTCCCAGAAAATAGTTCGTCCCATAAGGAATCCAAAGTTTGCATTTAGGTTTCGATCGTCTGCGATCATTATTGTACACTAAATCGTTCTTAGACCTAAAATGTACCTACGTTTTACATTAACTAGTTTACACTAAATCTTTAAATTCTATGTATTTAAAATCTAATTTTAATAAATAAATGTAGGTTGTAGAAACGTTTTAAGGAAATTAATATCCTCCCTGTAGCCCGCTAGTTTAATTTTGCAAATATAATGGGTGTCCGTAAAAATCTAATGCTATTCAATTATGCCAATGATCGGCATATTATAAATACCAGAAATAGAAATAAGCTTTCAGATTATTTTAATACTTCTTTCTATATTGAGGTACTAATTTGAATCCATTTTTATTTTTTTTACTAATTTTTATAATTAGGTATCTTATTCTATTTTTTCACGAGTGCCCGACAAAAAAGGAGTGTAATATGTTCAGGATTTTCCGTTTCTTTATTCCACTATAACTTCTAAACGCTTGCACCGATTTAGGTGTGGTATTGTTAGAATCGTTATGTCATCCCGAGTGTGATAGGGTACCTTAACTGTCCAAACATCAAGTAAGTAGTTGACTAAATGCCCAAATGTCAATAAATTAACATGAATATATCGCCCCTTCCCCCCGTCCCCCCCAAAACGAAACGAGAATTGAGACTAGAGACTAGACTCTTCTCGAGCCCATCGCTATATTAGTATATTATGTAACCTCGTATCAGTGAAGTTATATGTTTCCATCTACAATATAAAATTATTACACCTCGTAACTTCGATCGATTGATTTTACTTTTCCGGCCCAGCTACCGATCAGGAGGGAAAGTATTGTGAACGCCCTAATTTTTTAATTTAAGATGAAGGCGGAATATCTATTGTCTCGATCAAGAGACGATTAAGACCATTTACTGATTGAAGTCTGTCTGTGTCTGTGTGTGTTTCTATGTGTGGGTGTCGGTGTGTTTTTTTTTTTTTTTTTTTTTTTAATAGAGGTTGGGGAAGAATACTTTTACGTATCGTCAGGACCAGTTATTTGACCTGGGTATGTCGGACTCAGATGTAATACCGACTAAAAACCTCCTCTTTCTCCGGCCTCTGTATCCCCGCGGGACCCGCCGTTAGGCATTACTTCGCGGGGAGAGGATTTAGCTATGCTTTTTCTTCATATTAGTTTTCTAGCCAACATTGTGTTTGGCTCTCTTCCTTTCGATGGAACGCAGGTCTTGGAGTACTTTAGTTGCAAAGGTACTGGTCGCATTCCAGGCCGTCTTTGATGCAAGCATCGCGCCTACTAATGTCTCTGGTTGAATTTTTTGATTGAGGACAATCTCCATGTCATTGCGCAGCGAGCTAAATCGAGGACACAGGAAAAACACATGTTCTGTGTCTTCAGGAATTCCCGGACAGGACGGGCACTCTGGAGAATCATCGCGTTTGAAGCGATGAAGATATGCTCGGAAGCAGCCATGTCCTGAGAGCATCTGTGTTAGGTAGTAGTTGACTTCGCCATGATTTCGGCTCAGCCAAACATTTACCTGTGGTATAAGACGGTATGTCCGTCCACCTGCCATTTTTCGCGGCATCCCACTGCGCTTGCCATCGACGTATGCTATGCTGCCGTTCTTCAGTTCTGGGTTCATCAGAACTCGACGTAGATGACATTCGTCTCCGATAGAGGGTTTGTCGTTCTTCGGCTAGAACTTGAATTGGCAGCATTCCGGCGATAACGCACGCCGCTTCTTCAGACACTGTGCGAAAGGCACTAGTCACTCTCAGGGCACTTAGTCGGTATATTGATGCGACCTTTCTCCTTGATTCTTGGATTCCGATGGCGTCAGCCCAAACGGAAATTCCATAGGTTAGCACCGACGTGACTACAGACGACAGCAGTAACCTTCTGCTCTGAGACGGGATAGGCTTGCCCTCACTATCGATGCCTTGGCACTTACATGCTCCACTTGCTGTTTGAAATTAAGCCGGGCATCCAACATCACTCCCAAATACCGAATGAACGGTTGTATTGTGATTTCGTGCTCTCCGACTCCAAGCGTGATGTTTTCTGTCTGTTTTCTGCTAGTGATTAGCACTGCTTCAGTCTTATGTTGTGCTAGTTGCAGCTTCACCATATTCATCCACTGGTTGACTCTCTCGAAGGTGATGTCAAATGCGAGTTGTATTTCATCGAGATACTTTGCCACGATCACCACGGCCACATCATCTGCGTATGCTACGAGTTTAACACTCGCTGGCAGAGTCAGCCTCAACAGGCCATCGTACATGCAGTTCCACAAGAGTGGGCCTAAAACTGAACCCTGGGGTACTCCTCCAGTTATTTTGTACTCCTTTGGACCATTCTTCGTGTCGTATTTCAGGCGTCTCCCTGTAAAGTAGCTTGCTACCATCCGCCGCAAGTATCCTGGTACGTTTTTTCTCTCGAGGTCCCGCATGATACAGTCCCAATTGGCAGAGTTGAATACATTCTTGATGTCCAGTGTGGCTACCAAGCAGTATTTCTTTGTCCCACCCTTCCATCTGGTGCCTGCGATCGCTTCCTTGGCTGTGGAGACTACAAGATTGATAGCATCCAGCGTTGATCGCCCTTTCCGGAAGCCATATTGGTTGTCGGCCAGAAGCGGCTCCACTGCTGCTTCGATTCTCTGGTGGATTATTCTTTCCAGTATCTTGCCCGCTGTATCCAACATGCAAAGCGGACGATATGATGATGGTTCGTCTGGTGGCGTTTTCCCCTTAGGGAGTAGTACCAGTCTCTGTTGTTTCCACTTCCAGGGAAAGGTACCTTCTCTGAGGCATGAGTCATAGATCGTTAGGAACAATACCGGTGCTGCTTTGATAGCTGTTTTCAAAGCAATGTTTGGAATTCCGTCCAATCCCGGTGCTTTGTTGTTCCCCACTCGATTACACGCTTCCATCAATTCTTCTCCCGTAATAGGTGGGATTTCTTCCGGATCACACTGTACTGACGGATGGATGAATTCTCCTTGTTGAGGAAACAGTGCAGTAACGATCTTCTCCAAGAGTTGTGGACATGTGGGTGACGGCATTGACTGATCTTTCAGGCGGATCATAGCCACCTTATACGGTCTGCCCCAGGGGTCCTTCTGTACCTCGTTGATAAGCTCCTCCCAGCATATTCTCTTGCTGTCTTTAATAGCTTTGTTTAGTCGACGGCGTGCTGTTTTGTACTCCGCCAGTAGTTCAGCAGCTTTAGGTCGTCGATAGCTACGCTGAGATATTCTTCTCTTCCTAAGGCACTCTTTACGGAGTGCACTGATCTGATCGTTCCACCAGTGCACCAGTGGGTGTCGGTGTGTGGGTGTATCTCTGTGTGTGTGTGTGTGACAGAGAGTGTGTGTGTGTGTGTGTGTGTGTCTGAGTGAGTGGCTATGTGTGTGTATTCCTCCACGATATATCAATTTCAATTTCAAATAATTTCCAAAAAATCTTAACAGATTGTAGAAACGTAATATCTAGGTACATTGATTTTATCTAGGTACAATTAAATTACAGTCTATTAGTCCGTTTTTACAATATCCAAATTTATCACCACGTACATACAGTTCAACGTACTTCATTATTGCTTTTAGGACATGTCGATATGCAACATTTTAGTACTGACGATACTCAAAATCATTTTCAAGATGTACTTACTAAAATCACAAATTAAAATAATCAATAAAAATAATCAAGAAATATAAAATCAGAAAAAGTCAAAATAATTCAAAAATGCTACCATAAATGATATCACCCAAACTCTTAATCCGATTAAGCTGAAATATGGTATGCAGGCATCATTTCGTAATGGCAAGAGTTAAATAGATTGTGGTTGAAATCGGTCCACCAGGGGTCGTACTAGTCGTATATCATCCTTGAAATATTGGACTTAGAGACTTGAAATTCAGTGGCTTGTTAGCCTGAAATGAAATTCTGAAATTTTGATTGGAACAAGTCATATATTTACAAGCTGCAATAATAATATTTAAATTCTGCCATAAATTTTAATCAAATATTAACGACAAGCAGCCCGAGGATAACCGAGAACTAGCCGCGCCGCCTGAGGCGGATGTGTAACCGAACCCAAACGGGTTCGTCCGCCGGTCACGCCGGAAAGCGCTCGGGTTCCTCCGCCGAAAAGCGCTTCCTCCGCCGAAACATGCATAGATGAACCCTGAACACATTACACTCCTTTTTTGTTAGGCAGTCGTGTATAAAAGGCGAGTTTGTATATTTGCTGGGAGATTCAGAGTCTTGCACTGGACACAGATAGAGTATGAGTGGATATCACCATTATGATAGGGAATTTGAGTTAATTGTCAGAGGTTGACCGAAATACGAGACCGTGGGTTCGAAAAGCCCGTGAAGATAAGATGATGTCGATTGGGCGAGTCATCGATATATGATCCCCTAGATGGGCCTTTAGCGCTCGAAAATGACCCCTTCAAAAGCACTACCGAAAACCGGTCAATAGTAGTTTGGTCGCAGTCCGCCGGCAGACAGCCGACCGTTTCCGGTGTGAGAGCTGCCGCGAAGAGTATTGGCGCCGCTATTCCCTCGCATACTGTTAAATTTATTGCTCTCTCTGTCACATGATTTACGAGCAAAGGGTATGTGGAGCCAACTTATTTGTATCTGAGGGCATATCTAGCTAATATGTCGATGGAGCGAGTACAGGCGATAGAGGAGAGGAAGTATATGAACATTTTTCCTTTGTCGTACTGGCACCTAATGTTATAGGTACTAATATGTTTTGGTGCGCCCATTGATCGGACAGGGCTCCGAAGCGGTTCGATCGATTTCTCTCCAATTGTACCAAAACGCCAATCGAAACCGTGTTGTGCTTAATTTTCCGCCTTTGTAGTGCATTCGATCACGTATTCGATCGTTCGACCCGACGAGTGGAGCCTCGCAACAATCGACCGATCGCAACCTCACAATTCCGTTCATTTGCAATCTTACGGGCCGCTTGTTCCAATGAACTAGTCAAATTTAATTATCTCCGCGGTGTCTGTCGCTCCAGTTTTATGGAAAATGAATCGACGAAATGGAGCGTTTCTTCACCGACGGATCAATTTGCACCCGTTGAGCACGTACAAAAGACCGCAGCGAGACGAGCGACCGCGGCGCGACGCCGACGCCTCAGACACAGATTAGTCAGAAAGGTGTGTTTATTCAGAACAGATACAGGCCGAAGAGATACTTTAGCCGGTTGCGACTTAGCTTCCGAAATATGTGAAGCTCGACGCCCGAGCGAACATCCGTATGAACCTCGATATACGAGGTGTTATTACTGCACGGGAATTTTTGTCTGGGTGACTCAGTACAACGAAGTAAGCAACTTTTAATAAATATTTTTAAAAAAAACTGAAAAATATATATATATATTTTTTTTGTTTGTTGAAAATTTGATTTTTTTTTTATTTTGAAATAGTATGAAAAGCTATGATCACGATGCGCTATCAAGCGGTTGGTAAAATGTCGCTTATATTGTTTATTTACGACTCATTACCTACCGCTAGATAGCGCAGCGCGCTCAAACGCTTCTCAGACCTTTATTTAACAGTCAACATCTTTAAATTTTCAAATTAAAAAAAAAAAAAAAACAAAAAAAAAAAAAAAAAATCTTGGTGTTTTCCAAAAAAAAATATTGAAAGTTGCTTACCACGTTGTACTGATTCACCCACAGAAAAAAATGCCCGTGTAGTAATAACACCCCGTATGAGAAGCCCTCTTGGCCACACGCGTTTTTTTCTCCGAAAAATCCACGGTTAATTCGCCGTGTCGTCAGTGTTGTATGAATCACCGTGGAAGCTTGTTTACAGCCACGGCTACGGCGAAAAAAACGCGTGTAGACTTAAGTATCTTACGTATTTTAAAGGCAAATAGAAATTATTTCGGTATCATAACTGAATAAATTAATTTAAAATAATCATGCAACGTTACAATCAGGTTATATAAACAGCCAAATTAAAAAAAAAACAATAACCAAAATACTAAGGAAAAAGTCTAAATAATAGTACCTAACTATGACAAATAGAATTAAAAAATCAATAAAATCAGTAGGTAGTTACATTTTTTAATGCTGTTTTTTTAATTCCTGTTGCTTTATTTAATATGAAAAAATATATAGTCAGAGAGTAAATCCATTAATACTTTTATAATACTTCCATTTACAGGGGTACAATGTTTGAAAAGTCATGGCCCTTGAGTTTTTGACCGAACTCGAGGCCATGATTCGTAGAAAGATATGTGCTTTCCTTGGAAGCGAATAGGCCGTTTCCAAACACATGACGCTGCTGGTGTTTCAGTAATATGCTTTTCTTCTTAATCTGTGGCGCTGCGCTTAAATACGCGTTCAGCAGCGCGCGCTTAGAGAAATGAGACTAATTGAAAGTTACACTGAGGAAGAACACCGCGGATGGCCCTGACCTCGATTCGCGAAAGCTTATTCCGTAACAATAAATTTTGATTGATATTATTATGAGATTTGGTAGTGCGTGAAATTATTTAATGAATGGAATTGTTTCTTTTCAGTATCAAGAAGCTTCGTAATAATCTACCTATATCGATGGATGTATGATTGGCCAACGATTGCCCCACGGGTAGCATCTTGGTGCATTAAAGCCATCGATTAACGAAATGATTTGCACTCCCTAGAATATATGATCTCCCGATGGGATCGAACCCAGCCTACCTTCAAATTGTTTCTCCGTGGTTTAACCAGGCGATGTTTTTCTACTTACTTGCGAATTATTAATACAATAATTTAAAAATAAACGTAACAAACTACGGGTGAAGATTCTATTGATGACCATAGATGACCATTCCACAGTCGAAAGCGTACGAACGAAACCCTTTTATGATACTTCTCTGTCTGTCTGTAAGTCACCGTCGATTATATCTATCAATTTTAAAGCTTTATAATGAAATTTGGCATAGTAATAAAATTAATTGCCCGCATTTAGCCTAAGAGTCAAAAATCTAAAGAAATATCTAGGCAGGGGGAGGGAGAGAATTGATCCGATTTTATTCTTGTGGAGTCAGGTATCGTTTGCTAATTTCCAAACACTCTTGCTTCTGTTTTCTTCGTACATTAAAACGTTCTTGATGTTTCTTGCCCGATAATTATATTTGTAAATAAATATTATGACAGTAAATAAAAATTACAAGAAAAATAGACGAATGGCGTTGGAATAGAAAATGAAGAACGAAATAGAAAAATGACGTTTATGATTATTATAGTTTTTGAGAACTTAAAAAATCTACACACAAAAATAAGCCGCAATTTCAAATGAATGGTATGTTGTCACTGAATATTAGGAGTGTAGTATTGGAAGAGGTTCTTGAAGAGAGAAAAGACTCTCAATGAGTTGTAGCGCTAATGATGATGATGATGAAAGGGAAAATATAGTCCACAACAATCTACATAATGGTGTGACATAACCAGAGAGTAGTGGGCGTCCTGTTCAGATAACAGTGGCCACTAAATATTGTTTTAATCACATCAATGACAGCATCTCGAATCATATGCTGACAGTTATCTAGTTATTGTAATATTTAATACCACTAAATATAGCTAGTGTAATATCACTAAATGGAGCTAGTTATCTAATTGTAGCAATAGGTATCTGGAAGAAAATTGTAGTGATGAACAAAACACCGGGATAAAGAATTTTAGGCCAAAGTAAGGATTTAAGGTAAGCAACATGAAGACTCTTTCGTACATAAATTCTACTAAGATTTACAGCCGGAGAAAAGTAAGAAGTATCACTTCCCAATAATCCAATAACGATAGACTAATAGCTGATGTACGAGTCTTTACTATGAAATAAAAGAAAATTTACACTGGTAACAAAAACATGAATGGACTATTGAATGGCGCTACCCCAACCAGCAGTGCTCCTGGGGCGGCTAACTGAATACATCAGGCGGCACATTTTTTTAATGTTGAGGAGCACCTACCTCTATGGAATGTAGGGAAAGGTCAATAACGTAGTAGTTACCTACTAAATGTTATTTGATTGTAAAGGCTGTAAAAATCAGTGTAATAAAATAAAATTAATATAAATATAAAGTGGGTTAATCTAGTTCATACTTTTATACGGATGTAAGGCCTGGACTATTTATATCAAACTTTCGCAGGCAAATAGAGTGGCTTCCCATTAGACGATGTCGGGAATTTCACATACTCGCCATACTCTTCCGCGTACTACAGTCAAACTGTCCTACTTATTTGTATAATCTCTTCTCTCCGCTTTCATCCCATGGCCTTCCATTGCGCTCTCAGGAAAATCTATTACTGACTATACCTCAGCATTCATCAACTTTCATGTCTAGTTCTTTCGCCGTGCAGGCGGCCCGACTCTGGAATTCCGTGCCTTTACCGATAAGACAACTTGAAAACCTGAGCGGGTTTAAAAAATCGTTAAAGAGACATTTACTCAACTTATGAATACCCCCCTTCCCCTCCCATCTCCTTTGCTTGTCCTTATATTCCACTCCTCCCTTCAATATCAAGTTGGCATACGTTACTAATCACTGTTTCATATTTTATCCTATGATGACTATTATGTAAGTGTATTCATTCATTACTTGTGAATCAATTTGCCCACATAAACCTTTAGTCACAATAACCCTGGCGGTATGGCCGTAAGATATTGCCACTTGGCAATAGGCCCACCACATTGTGGCCCTCTTATGTGTGTGCAATAAAGCTTTTCAAACAAACTATTAAGGAAGATCTCAGGAAACGTAAAGAAGCATTCAAGATGTGGGCAGACAGACGCATGATGTCGATATGTTGGACTCAGCAAGTCACAAATGAGGAAGTTCTACGGCGTGTAGGCCAAATACGCAAGCTATTGCAGACTATCAAACAGGGCAAAGCTGCATATTATACATGGGTCGCGTGCTTAGGCACTACAGGTACGGGCTTCTGCAACTCATTATGATGGGAAAAGTTGCAGGGAAGAGGACACCAGACCGTAGACGGAAATCTTGATTGCAGAACATTCGAGAATGGACCAGGATTACGAGTGTCGCCGAATTGTTTTGCCTGGCAAAAGACAAAAATAAGTATGCAGAGCTAGCTGACTGCCAACCATCACTAGTTAGAGAGGCACCCTAATAAAAGAGGAATCGAATGCACCCATCCGAATCATAAAATTAAAAATTGGGATCACGCCTCTTCTCACTTTCGAAATCTTGGTGGTCATTTGGAAGGCCCGCGAAATGCCGAATGTAGATCGGGTAACGGTAACAGTCTGCCTTCTTCTAGGCTTCCACACGTGCGTACCCACGTAACGAACGCCCCGACGCGGGCGGCACAATAAGACAATCGGCTATCTACTCTCATTACCTAGTCTCCGAAAACGCGATCAATTTTCCAAGAGCGCGTGATCTGGTCAGTAACAGTATTGTCCGGTCGATTATCATTATCATTATCGCACGCAGAGCGCGGTTTGCGCCTGTAGCATTGCCTGCGCGAAATAAAGTCTACCAACCGTGATAGCCTAAAGCAGTGGTTTTAAACTTTTTTTAGATAGCGACCCCATTTTTGTTTTTTTTTTTTAACAATACTTTTGCGCGACCCCCTTATGCTATCCCTAAATACATTTCAATAAAATGAATGAAAAATTATTACGAATAGATTTATTTGACTAGGTACTAACATGAGGATGTTCAAGATACATCATTAGATCAGCGTGGTCGCTAAGCGACAGAGAAATGTTTATTTTATTTCATTTATTTTTTTAGCTAAGGTAACAGCATGGTCTTATAATTAGATATATATTTCCTCAAAAAAACATGTTTTTATGCCGATTATAACTTACGACGTGCAAATAATTTGAAAAATATTTTGTTAGGATATAATTTTAAATATACTAAAGTTATATATTAATATTTTAAACTATTACTATATATGATATTAGTAATATTATTTCGACATCTATAAGATGTAGATGAAGTATAATTAACATGTATAAATATTTAGATACATGAATAGCAATATAAATACATTATTTTAATGGTATAATGCTACGCGAAAGTTGTAGAGTTTATTTATTTATTTATTTCATTACCAAATCAACCTAACAGTTTATACCAATCCGTTGATATGCAATATACACATAAATTTAAAAAATAATAGAATTCTTACAAGTACATACACAACATGTTTAAATAAGCATTAAATACAAATACAGGCATTAATAATTTTTTTTAAACTTACAAACTTACGGTACAAAAAGAGTGAAAACAATTAATTTTATTCTGACATAAACAAGTAGCGCAATGCCCACACCTTGAAGAGATGCGGGCTCGCTGTAAAAATATCAAAGTCTGACGCTGTCGAACATAGCGCATTCATGTGACGCAAAGCACGGGTAAGCAGACTCCATCGACTTAGGTTGGACTTTATATTCACATATCTATATTATAAATTGTTAATTAGTTGCAGCTGTCGTTGCTGCTTCAAGGACGAATCGCACTGCCGATTTGAAACTTATTTTGTTTCTGCTATAAATGTCAAGCTCTGTGAATTTCTTATTATATGTACATGACAATCGATTGAGCATTGAATTCTGTTTTTACTTTTCAGCGATGCTGTACCTAACTAATTTCATATAAGATAAACATAACGTTTTGTAAAAGCAATAGCAAAATACATAATATATTTTTCTCTTCCGAAGCTGTAAATGTTTAATAAATATTTTGTAATATTTTCAATATTTATTTTTAAATAGCCTGCGAACCCCCGGGGAAAGGGTGGGGGTGCATTCGCGAGACCCAATGGATCGCAAATGCCCCCCTGGTTGAAATCCGGACTGGTTGAAAATCGCTGGCCTAAACTAGCCTAGCGCTGGGCTGCAACCAGTGTTGCAGCCCAGCGCTAGCGTGTTCGAAAGTACGCGTACATCTCGATCTGACTACTATTTTTAAAATTATTAATTTTTTATCTTTTTTCTTCCACAGCAACACTTCTTGGTTACGACTGCGAAGTATCAGAACAGTGCACGATGAAGGTAGCCAACAGCAGCTGTCTGGACGGAGTCTGCCGATGCGTCGAAGGATTTCTCCAATTCCGGAAACACACATGCCTTGGACGTAAGTATATTCAACGTTAATAATGTCTAATTTCCAATTGTTTCTAAAATAGACATTTTGTGAGCACATTGAGAAAAAACGACGCTTTGAATAACCCATATTGCGTTTAGTGTAATTAACACTTATAGATATCGACTACGACAGGCGAACCCGCCACCCCAGGAAATTTTAAGGATAATGATCGTTCTGTCTCTCGTGAGGTGAACGTAAATAGAAGACTTGGGACGAAACAGTCCACTGTCTAGCTACGCCAACTCGCCCGTAAGAAGCCAACGCCTTACCGCGAGACACCAGCAATGTGCAACCGGCGGGCCGAACTCGCGCCCTTACTACCCTTTGAGCCGGCCTCCCGACTGGTTACGGGTTCAAGGTCGCTTGCGCGGTCCTCTCCCTTATGTTAACGGTGATTCGGTATTAAGCGAATTTATCGCAGACCACGGCGTCCATTGCCCGGCTCTCACACAGAATCGAGTGGGCGATTGGTCGTTTCAAGAGCGGCTGTCATTAGGTTAACAACCACCTATCTATAGGAAACAAAACAGTTTTCAGACTCTCCCGGTTATCAGTCGAAGTGCACAATCGATTTGCTGACGCCGCACGGTGCGCAAACCGTCCCGTAGCACCGAAGTACGATTTCCAGGGGAAACCGGCCCGCAGGCACAGAGTCCTACCCGGGCTCGCACTTCTTCTAGGAGGCTACCGGATGGATGCTGACCCGTGAATTGGGCCGACCCTAACACGTAGATTATAATAACCCAACTGCACTGAGCCCATTAGTGACCGATAGATGGAGGGTTACAGATACAATACGAATATAGTGGCAAAGGAAATTATTTTTAGCATTGGACATCGCAGCAAAATGTATGGCGCTTCAGATAAATCAGAGAAAACCAAATACATGATTGCCCACGTTGATAGAGCGAGCCCAGCTCCTTTTGTCGTTTGTGTATCCCTATCTATTGATACTTTTGAATCTGGTAAAAAAATCCCATACCTTGGCTCATTAATTCGACAAAAACACCAATGAATTGGTAAAAGTACGTTTAATGGCTGCAAATAGGTGTTATATCAGACTCCAGTCTCAAATGAAATCCCGTCCCGTCCCGAGGAAGGCAATTTCTAAAATACTATTAGACAAATTATCTAAAAGACCTCATCAGACCAGTCTTGTTTCCACAGTCCATTTGCTCGACACAGAAACACCACACTCAAAAATTCTGAAACGGGTTCTAGAAGAAATACCTCTTCTGGACGCACCCGTTGACAGGATAATATGCCATCATGTCTTTGATCGAAGATACAATATCCAACTCATTGCAGAACCAGCAGATCACTCTGGTACAAATGAAGTAAGGATATACACAGATGGCTCCAAAACCACTCAAGGTACCGGAGCCGGCGTCTTCTCAAATGATCTAAACATCAAAATATCAACTACCCTAGGCAACCTAAATACGATCTTCCAAGCAGAATGCATTGGCATCATCAGAGCAGCACAGGCAGTTGCAGCCAAAGATGTCGGAGACCTAAGTTTGAAATTTGTCTCCGACAGTGCCTCCGTGCTACAAGCGCTAGCAAAAAATACTATAATCTCTGTCCTTGTACTGGAATGCCACAATGCGCTTCAATCCATTGCAAGGTCAAATAAAGTGACCCTGCAATGGATTAAAGGGCACAGCGACTCACTGGGCAATGACGCGGCAGACGAACTGGCCAAAGGGGGATCAAAGGAAATAGCTTATGGACCGGAACCCTTGATGCCCATTCCCCAGGCCCAAATAAAAACATGGCTACGCAGGAACACCGAAGAAACCCACCTTACAGAATTGAAAAAAAACGCAGGATGCAGGCAAACAAAGAACGCGGTTCCGGAAGCGTCTAAAAAACTTGCCCGCAACCTCACCAGATTAAAAAGGGACAAAATCCGTAAAGTCATAGGTACTATGACAGGCCACTGTCCCCTAAACAAACGCCTGTTTACCATAGGTGTGACAGACAGCCCTCTATGCAGAGGATGCATGGAGGAAGACGAAACGCCACAGCATGTGCTCATGGAATGCAGGAGCGTGGCAGAGCAACGGGCAAGAATACTGCAATCTCCAGCATCTGTCCCGGAGGCCTGTAGCAACCTAAACAGGCTGCTAACCTTCTGGGACAGCATGGGTTGGCTGGAGTAACATAAATAGAAACATGAGCCACGCACAACGGCCCAATCAAGAGGCCAACTGCGGGAAAAAGCCCAGACAAACTAACTAACTAACAGACCAGTCTTACGCTTCAGAAACATGGACTTCTACAAGAAAGGATGAATATGCAATATCATCTCTGAACTTAAAATGCTCCGCAGAATCTTCGGTACCCTTCTAGAGGATGGCGTACGAAGACGATGAACATGGGAAGAACTGTACAACCTTTGGTGCATGTTGTGAGATTTCTGAAAACTAGAAGCCTCATGTGGTTAGGGCATGAGCAAAGAATGGAAAATGAACAGCTGTTAAAACGATACTTTATTGAAGACCTGAAGGGCATCGTGAAATTGGACGACTAAAACCGATGTATTGAGTATGTGGACCTAAATGCAACTGAAGAAAGCAACTGGAAACCAAAGCCTAAGATACGTTGGGATGGAAGACGATTCTCGACGAAGCAAAGACTCACAATAAGTTGTAGCGATAACTATGATGATGAAAGGCAAAATGTAGTCCACAACAATCTATGTACGAGTATATCGTGGTGTGACAAAACCAGATAGTATTGGGCGTGCTGTTCGGATAATAGTGGCTATTAAATATTGTTTCAATCACATCAATGATGGTATCTCGAACTATATGTCACTACAATAATTGAATTGAGGTTTTCATTATTTGCTATGTTAATGGATACTATTAATTTAATAAGATATACAACTTCATCGTTGAAGTCGTTGTTTTCACCTATCACTATCAGGTATAGTAGTCAGTCTGGCCCGGATTTTTCTCAGTGCACTATATTTTGTGGGCCAAACAGTTTTACTTCCTCGTTATAACGTCATTTCATGCTGTTGCTCATCGATGATTAATTTTAGTTAATGATCGTGGTTCCGTATCGATTTTTAATAGCTACGCCCTGGCATTTGAACCTATCATTTCATTGAGTTTTATTTGCCGATTGTCTGGTGTTTATTCGTCGATTATCTGTGTAGGTTTCTATACTATCGATGCCCACCCACATGCCAATAATAATTTCCTTGGCGTAATTATCGTCCAGATTTATTAGTTTTTAAATATTATTGCCTGTTATTATTTGTGTTTTTGTTTTTGTTTTTTTCATTTCCTGTCCAGTGTTGTCGGGCATGATGCTATAGACCGACTAACTGTTCCGTTATTAACTAACTTGTATAATAAAGTCGCGACGCTACCCGTATTAATGGTATTCTTAATTATTTATTTTCTGCCGTCAAACCATTGTCAATCGTGTCCATCCGGTCGTAAAGTAGATTTTTAAATCGACTGTAAACTGTTTTTTTTTTAGATCTTGGTTCTATTTCTATATATGCATATACAGGATGAGTTTTAAATTACCGGCATTCATTTTGTATGAGTAATCTAGCAAATTTTGATAAAAAATGTTATTTTTTTTTTAAAATATGTAATTTTGAAATTGTAAATTTGTAAATTTTTCTTTTGAATAATAGTTCGACAAGCGTTGAGGGCACTGCGCTATCTAGCGGAAGGTAAAATATCGCGAGTAAACAATAATCACGATATTTTACCTACCGCTAGATGGGGCAGCAGCGCTTTTTATACTTTTTCGGAAAACTAAATTTTTGAGATTTCCAAAAAATCTGTTTATTTTTATTAAAACTGACTTATTTGCTAGTACTGATTCACCCAATTCAAGGATGCCGGTTAATTAAAACGCACTTATATATACTATTCAGATCTTTCATATGGTGAGATCTCGCGTTGAGGAGTTTTAATTTTTTTAAATATACATATGACTTTATTTGTGGGATATATGATTCTTACATATCGTTTCTCTAGGGTTCATTCTGTTATGCTTTACATTCTGCTATTGCATTCTGTTATCTTATAGTATTAGTCATTCTGTAAGCATAACAGCAGACCTCTGCTTACATTACACATATCTTTTTGTGCTTGGATGTCTTCCAAGACAGTCTTTCCGAGAGAGTAGAAGGCGCATTATACTTTTTCAGCTCTGTGTTATAATTTGCTAGATCGTATGGATAGTCTACGTGAAAAAATCCCGTTCCGCCTTCCCGTCGTTGGAATACCTTCATCATGCAACCGGTTACAGGCCCACTTCCAGTTTGCAAGATTAACCATCGCGGACGCCGCATCGCGAGGAGGACTATTCCGATCTTGGCAACCTCATATAAACTAGCAATGTCGTACTTGAACCCGTTGAATGTTATACCCAGGGGCGCCGATTTAGGAGGGTGGGGGGTCCAACTCCACCCTTTCCCCCATTGACTTGAGAGAAATTACGCTTCCTCTGACACTATCAAATCTCTAAAATTAGGGATGCAACCAATTACGATTACGAAACGTTTAATCGTAGGTTACTGGTGTTTTTCCAATTAATCAACATTTCGATTGTTGCCGCTATCATTTAGCAATAACCTTCTTAAAAAATAGGTAGCAATACTACCCGTATTGCTACATCACGGTAATGTTTTGTGTGAAATCGTCTCTCAAGTTTGTGATAAAACGTCGTCAAGTTTACAATCGACGACTATTTTATTCTCGTCAGCTCACATTTTAGAATACGTCTAAATCTATACGATGACGTAAGAATCGCATGTGTAACCGTTTCCGTTGCGGAGTTTGGGACTGATATACATATATTCCCCTCCCCCCCCCCCTTCCCCCTTCCCCCAGATCGATGATTTAATCACACAAACACGCTTAGCACCGGACGATGGTCTAGATTTATAATATACACGCTATAGGCACCGCATCCCTTGGACCACGAGATATTTATATACGTCAATATTTTCGGATAACAAAAGCGTCACATCGCTAACTCGAGCGGGTTTCTTGGACCGCAAGGCCAGTTTTCGCGGCCACTCCAACTCATAGTTCAGCTCACATCCGACAGCCTCCTGGAAGAGAGGAATTGAATAATAGAATTCCCTCGTCGAACCCTGGGCAGTGCACTCTGAAAATTTAGTGTCGTTATCCGGTGGATTACCGGAGAAATCAGTAGAGTAAATGGTGACCTGTTGTCACCCTTTGGCTACCCGACTCCGGTGACTACTGCGGGCAAAGGGCGCCATGTGTTGTAATTGCCTGAAATATTGTAACAGGTATAAGAGGTTCGCGCGAGGAACGGAGTAGTTTTTACAAAATTGGTAGTCAGGGAGCGTGGGAACCCCACCAGATTTTCAATACCCTCGCGGTATGAGGTTGCTCTCTGCTGATCAGTGGCGTAACTGGATCTGTAGATTATTGACGTCCCAAAGTAGTTGCGACTAATATCATGGTCTCAAGGCGACAACGATCATTATAACATCCTGAGATGGCAGGTTCACACGCAGCATTGACAATCTATATTAGTTCACATCACCGCTTACAGTATTCTAACTACGAGCTGTGTTACTGGATCTGTAGATCTTGCTCCAGGTTTTGCGCAGATTATTTATTTATTTATTTGTTGATTTCATTTCATAAACAAATCATCATTACAGTTAAGACCAATCCGTTGAGATGCAATATAAACAAAAATATTAACATTAAAATTATTGTAAGTTCAACATGTTTTAAATAAGCATTAAGTATCCAAGGATAAGAAAGCATAATACATAAAGAATAAAAACAATCGATCTCATTCGCAAATCGCAATGCTTACACCTTGAAGAGATATAGGCTCGCTGTAAAAAATATCCAGGTCTGACTCTGCCGAACATATCGCATTTATGTGTTGCAAGACACGCGTTTGGCTTTGGCTCGCATTTGGATAGCGAGGACGGCTCCGCAAATAGAGTATGTGACAGAGCTTGATTATAAGCATCCGGAAGAAAGAGACAAACCTTCGCTAGCATGCTAAGATTATCAACTCTGCTCCGTATAGTTGACGACATAAGACCTGGGGAAAATCCTTGAAATGGGCGAACCCTCTCTTGCAGGGTTTGACTAATAAAAATCCAGCGTTGATAAAGCGTCAGACACAGATTCCACGTGAGTATGCACCGGCGGGCAGGCGGATACTAAACGTTCGATCGCAGAGCTTACACAGTGGCCCGTATTCCGTTTCTCGCAGGCTTAAACTAAGCTGGTGCTAAAAATTAGGAACTTAAGCGCCTTTGTTATTTTGTTGGTATTCCTTTTCATCAAAATTAAAACCGGCCTTAAATCTAAAAAAATCCGTTTTGTCTGTGGCCGTACCAACGCGGGGTCTTAATTTTGACAGCTCGGTCACTCGCTTGCCCGCCAACTGTCACCGCACGCCGAGTGTCGTCTCGTCACCGCACGCCGAGTGTCGCCACGTTTTCGTTTGTTTCAAAATATAGGTACTTACAAGGCTTTTTATCATACAATATATAATGCAAAAAAATATATAGGTAAGGCTTTTTATCATAACTTACAAAAAATATTGACACAGGATTTTCAGAACAAAATATTGATAATAATTAACGATTACTTACGATAATCGGCGCTCATCGTCCCTTCGTCGATTCAGAAGCCAATACTGAGAAAACCCCTTTAAAAACGCGACAACAAAGTCTTTGAAATCGCGAGAGAACCAAGAGCTACGCGGCTGTCAGACACAGACTGATCGATTTAGACCGTTCTTAGTTAAGACCCCAAACAGGACCCATCCGCCATGACACTTGTAGAAACGGAATACGGAAAGATGTCTAGACGATGCCTAATGTCAATTTAAGCGCCTGATGAGCAAGCACTATATAAGCCCGTTCCAGTTAGTACCCATGGAAGGGAATACCAAAACGCCAGTTCAAAATTAAGCGTCGTTTTCGCGCGTTTTTAGACCCCGTGTTAGCCAACTGCGAGAAACGGAATACGGGCCAGTAAAACTATCTTTGCGCAGTGGAGGTATAAGGGTGTTAATGGCTAAGCATATTTAGCGTAACTCAGAGCGCTCTTACGTTTTAATTAATTGTAATTAATTTAGGGCCTAAATAAAATATGTGGCCAAGCGCGACGCTAGAGAATTAACCAGCCAATATAATTAAATTAAAATAAAATACTCATTGCTTACATTGTTAGGAGTAATCGCACCTGAAAGTTTTTTTAATCAATTTAAAGCCTGAATGCTGAATGACTGTCCAAGGCAACTATTTTGAGTCTAAATTATAAATTGGTTCCCTATCGAGGGATTCGCCTAGAAACTTACATAGTGCTTATATTTTTCAAAAAAATCATGAAACAGGATTTCTTCAGATATGGTCGTTTCCAAGTATCAGGTTAGGGCACGTGCCCTTAAAAACGTGGGTAATTTCTCTACGCAATTTAAGGGAATTATATCGTACCATGCCTAATAAAAGCTAGTAGGGATTATATCTGTATTGCTTGAAATGCATAAAACGTAAGAAATATTTTAGATTTTTTTCTAACATAGAGATATAAGGATCGTCATGCAGATTTCATATAACTGCATCCGTTTCCAATCTACTTCTCACAATTGAATTATACAATATATGCATAACCCGGACATTGTAAAATACTTTAGGTTACGAATAACGACACTATTATTATGATACTAACTGTACTATTCTTTCGATTCTACACTCATGTTTTCTGCTTTATTAGTAAAATTTCTCTAAAAGCTGTTTACTATGATGATCTTTACCCCCCCCCCCCCCCCCCTCGTCCCCCTCACCCCTCCCCCCCCCCCTTCGAAATTTTAAAACTCAACGGCCCTGTTTGAAATCGAAAACTATCGCGGTTGTTTGACATTATAAAAAGGTTTCAAAACGAATTTACTGCGTGAATTTTGTAGCACCCGATGTTTCGGCGATGTTGCAATCGCCATTGTCCAGGATAGACTGAAGAGCCATCAATCCATTGATCCTCGGGTAGGCGGCAAGCCGCTGCCACTGCTCTAATGGTGCAGTGCAGCTATAATGGTGGCGCAGAGTATAACCATCATCTCTATTGAAGTTTGGTGTTCTTCTTATTTCAATGGCTTCCCGGATCATGCGGGAAAAATAAAATTGTTCTTTGGATAGCACAATGGGATTCTGAAACTGCACCCAGTGGTTAGTTTCGCTATCCAATATGTGTTCAGAGGTCACCGATTTTTCTCGCTGAACGTTTTTAACAGCTTTGATGTGTTCCATCAGTCGAGTGGCTATGGGTCGTTTTGTTTGTTTAACCCCAGCTGCACTCGATTTTATCCACACACGGGGTTTGCAGTGGTATTACATCTTTCACAGGCCTCAGAGATCGAGCTATATTTTGGGTAGGTTTGAAGATCGTTTTATGTCGAATTTGTTTAGCATCTTACTTATTCGATCTGTCACGCCCTTAACGTATGGTATCATAAACAGCGGCCCTGGTTATACCTGAGTAAAGTGTAATGGATACAGCGCACTTCCGATGACACACCGTGAACCTAGATACGCGGGTTATTCAGAGGTCGCAGTCTTTAGATGCATTTAACAAAGTGCATTGCTTACTTAAAGAATCAGATAGAGGTTAAATAGTTCTTGGAATTGAGCCGCATAGCATAGTCAGAAGTTGTATAGCTTAAAATCGCGTATCGATAGAATCAAGCCTATTCACTCCAGACTCGCATAATCAACATTTCTATTACTATACAAATAATATTTCGCTGTATCTACTCAACACTATAAAAGTCTAGAAAGAACCATTACATTAATGATAAATCGCCCAGCGTCCTGCCAGCAGGACTTTAAGTACTGCCGGTAGGACGTAACTTTGTTTGCCTATGACGAATTCACTTGGCCTGCTAGCAGGACGCAATTTACACTATGAGAAAGTATATTTCTCTCTCTTTCTGGGAGCGCTTCAATCATTTCGGTACGATCAGTCTGAGCAGGATGGCTGCGGCCTTAAGACGTCGGGATCGTGTGCGCTCGCGCGCTACTAATTTCGACGCGCCGGGATCCAATAATTCGTGGAGTCGTCAACAGTATGGTGACGCGTTTGCTACGTCATATTGTTACGGCAGTATTCAAAGTGTAGGCAAGAATAATACCGTGAAAGTAGTATGGGACATGGACCAAACCATAACTTCCGTTTCTCTCAATCTCGTGGAGCGCATCGAAAACGAACAAAATATGGTCGATTCTGATTCGTCTGATTCGTCTTCAGGTTCCTCATCGTCGTCATCTTCAAGTTCATCGCAGGAGCAGGTTGAGCTCGTGCGTCAGACCCCTCCACCCCTACCCTTCACTGCTCCCGCTGATCGTGTTATTGCCCATAATATTGAATGGAGTTTCGGAACACTGTTTTGTATTGATAAATATAAAGATGGAACATACAAAGCAAGATTGTTGAACATGAATAGAATGAATGAATTAGATGCTTTTTTGCTATTTTTTCCCACTGAAAAAATCTCTCATTTTGTCGTGCACAAACGCTCGTCTTGGTCGGAAACCACTCGATGAAAGAGAGTTCCTAAAGTTTTTGGGACTTGTCCATGCTATGACTACAAATCTACTTCTAGAAAGAAGGCACTATTGGAACACGGTGGCGGATGGTCTCTTTCCACCTCCGGCCTTCGGACAAAGATTTGGAATGAGCAGAAATCGCTATGAAGAAATATTAATGGCTTTGTCCTTTACAGAGGAAAGAAATAACGACGAAGACAGATGGTCTGAAGTAAGACCGTTTGTTAAATTGGTGAACGAAAAATGGCAAAACTCTATTATACCAGGGTATAAAATAACGGTTGATGAATCAATGTTTGCGTGGTACGGCCGCGGATCATATTTCGCAACTGGCATGCCGGCGGTCATGAAAATCAAAAGAAAGCCGAAAGGTGTAGGTTGTGAGGCAAAAACCGTAGCCGACGCCTCGACCAATATAATGATCGGTCTTGAAATTAATGAAGGAAGAGAATCCATGGCTACCAAAAAATGGCAACGTGAGTATGGTGCCGGAACTGCCACTACTCTCAGATTAACTAAACCTTGGCATGGTACAGGTCGTGTGGTTATAGGCGATTCCTGGTTTGGTTCGATAAAGACTGCTTTGGAATTATCTAAGCGTGGTTTATATTTCACGGGCATGGTAAAAACGGCTCATAAGAATTTCCCTCTGAAAGAAATCCAAAATCGATGTCCAGCTCAAAAAGGTAGCTCAGTATTTGCAACTGCCGAATATGAAAATATTAATGTGTATGCCATTGGATGGAGGGACAGAAAAGTTCATTGTGTCGTTTCGACGTGCAGTACGTCGTTGCCTGGAACTGCATCAAGGAAGCGTCGCTACCGAGAAGATGGAACCGTATACTTCAAAGAGATACCAAGACCGCAAGTAATGCAACAATATTTTGAGGGTGCCTCTTCGGTAGATATTCACAATCACGTCAGGCAGAGTGGTCTTGTACTAGAACAAGTATGGAAAACTCATAAATGGGTTCATCGCATATACGCGTCAATTTTCGGTTTGATCGAAGCAAATGCTTTCTTGGCCTACAATAATTTTTCAAGAGGAGAAAATGATCAAGTTTCTCACGATACATTTACTACAAATCTCAGTTTACAATTAATTAATAATCAATATGGCCTAACAGAAAATATCGAGAATCAAGTGGTCAACCAAGCAGCTCTCGGAGGCCACCATTCACTACAAGCACTATCTAAAAATGACCCTAGACGAAGAAGGGTGCAACGAAAATGCATAATTTGTTCCCGTATTCACAAGTAGCAACAGAAGGCTAGTTACTTCTGTGTCGCCTGTGGTGATAGATGTGTTCTTTGCTCGCCGCAGACAGGAAGAAATTGTTTCGCGTACCACATCCAACATGGAATACCCGCTTAGTGTTAGCTACATATATGTACAAGTATTTTTTGCAACGAAATCATTAAAATAAGTCTATATTATGTTACCGATGCTTACCTATTATCATTAAAATAAGTCTATATTATATTACCGATACTTACCTAAGAACATCTAACTAAGAATCCTATCTTATGCATATTTTGTCAATAAACAATGTTTTCATTTATTTCAATGTTTCAATTGATTACTTAATCAAATTCAAATTAACGTGCCAACTGCTTGGTACGCCTGCCTTTGATTGTGTCCTGCCGGTATCCGGAGACCTGCCGGAAGGACTCCCGTAGATCTTCATAGTAAGCCACGTCCTGCTGGCAGTACAATCACACGTCCTTCCGGAAGCTCCTTCCAGCAGGACCCGAAGCTGGGCGATTTATCATTAACTTTACTCTTGTCGTAAAAAATCTTATCTGCAGAATCGCCGCTTCTCTTTATTAGGCACTGAAACGTGTTAAAATAATGTTCCGGTGTGCGGTATCTTAATAGCGTGATGTTTAAAACATTTCACACGTTTAAGCCGGGGAATAGCAGACGTGAACAGCGCACGAGAATAGTAACACCCAAAAGGTACCGAATCCCACTGAACTACAAAACAATACACATTGACTTGTCACATTTTTCCCATCCATGCGGCCAAGACTAGGCAGGCATCCGCGCACTTCTGCATGCGGCGCAAGTCGTGAACTTCACACTAACAAATGAGGGCTGCAGGCTCTTTACGTCTCGAAATAATCGTTTTTGTTCTGTGATGACTCGTACACATATAGCTGTTAAATCGAAAGACGATAGCTTCCGTAATATGGGACGGGGCTTTGATCAAAAATACTTCGATCAAAAATAAAATTGAATAGTTTATTTTTTGAAATTCGAATTCAAATTTCTTTATTAAATGTATAAGGTACATTTATTGTAATTACAAAGCCATCCTAAATAGGCCTCGCCTCTACTAAAGTAGGCTTAATCTATATGTATGTATTGCAGTTAACTTATCATGGGGTATCAATTGCTTATTATTGCATGCAATGAATATAATCTATACTAATATTATACAGAGGCAATGTTTGTAAGTTTGTAAGTTTGTATGTTTGTAAATTTGTAAGTTTGTAAGTTTATATGTAGGGAGTAATCTCCGAAACTACTTATCCGATTTCAAAAATTCTTCCACTAATGGAAAGCTCCATTATCGATGAGTGCTACAGGCTATATTTTATAGTGATAGATATTGGTTTCCAATAAGAAATCACGATATTTGTAAATCGAGTCGAAAAAAATGAGCTGGTGAGTTGCTTTATCGGCGTGCGCTGACGAAACGGTTTGATATTTGTGGAAACAATATATGACAAAAACATCGGCCTTAAAGAGGTCTATGAAAAATTGGCGACTACATATATATAACTTTGATATTTAAGCTACAATAACTGCTTTGATTTCTCAAAAAAGAAGTCGGCAGTGTTTGTTGAAGACATAAGCAATAAAATAAGAATCCTTATCAAAATAAATTAATCCACTATCACGGGTGTTAAATAGAGATAAAATTAGTAATTTAGCTTAAGTATTTAGGTGGCATAGTTATAGAGATATCATGAAATTACTAACGAGTGGCGGGGAACAAGACGCGTACGTCTACGAGATAGATAGCGTGCATCTGAGGGGGGACGTCTTGCACTATATATTTAAAGGTAGCGTCTAAAAAGGAAAATAAACGCCATCCTACTTAAATTAACAAATGGATTCGAAACTTTACGCGAAGCAAAGCCGCGGGAAACAGCTAGTTTATTATATTTAAATAGATACATAAGTATACATGTAATAATATGAAAATTAAATACATACGTACATATACAATTACATACACATATACATATTCATATATTCATACATATATACTTATAGGTATATATTAAATAATACTATTATAGACAGCCAAATAAATTGCTATTAGTTTCGCTGGATAATGCTATCAACGCCGCTTGCATGTCGCTGGCGTAGAAGAGTTGCCAAAACGTTCAATGGCATTGAGCAATCTAATATCCTACATAAACAATTATTAAACTAAGAATAATATTGGCCCGTTGTTAACAGGCTTTAAGCTTAGTCTAATTAAACGAGGGTTAGATGCATCGTCGCTATCGAGATGCGACAGCCCTGCGGTCGCACGATTCGTATAGTAGTAAACAGGTCGTGCATGCCGGGCACAACGCAACCGACCCGTACAGTTATAACGTGTGCGGTTTGAAATATTAATATCTACGGCGCATCGTCGGACGCGTTCGTCGCGCGGACGCGTGTGTGGTTTCACAATCAGCTGCGATCGTCATTGTCGTCTGCCGTCGCGGCGGCCGCGGCGGCTCGGTCGCGCGACCCGACTAGTCGCAGAGGTCTAGGACGCCGCGGCCCGAAAACAACAAGCGTCCGCGTTCTTAATTACATACGGACACGTATAAAATACCTTCGTGCGGAGCAGACCTACAACCAATTTAGGAGACTCGCAATTCTTAGAATGTGTATACGCAATTTCAACATTTTTTACCTCGAACGAAAGATTTTATCGTGAAAGATCACGTACATGAAAATATAATTAAAAAGAGTAGCTCCATTAGGAAAAAAACACGTATGCGGTGAACTACATCGTGCCTGTAAGTTCGGTTTGATATAAAAGCGGTTGGGAAGCCAGTTGAAAATTTTCGATGCAACGAAAATATCCAGAATTTCATGAGACGACAACTAGTCGAGTAATAAATCAATAGAGATCAACCGACTATATCCAGATAGCTTATACGTCTAAGATTCTAGCTAATCTATAGCTATATAAACTGCTTAGGGAGTTCGTTGCTATTCCTATCATCCTTAGAATAATTGGTCTGTTTGGACCCGCTAATTACTGCCTAGGTAGGTCTCACGTTTTTTTTTTTTGGAGATGTCGACTAGAACAGGCGAACCCGTCACCTGAGGAAGTTTTAACGATAATGATCGTTTGGTCTGCCTTGAGGTGAGCGTAGACGACTTTGGTACGACACAAATCTACTGTATATCAAAGCCTCGAACCCGCCAGAGGCCAACGCCTTACGGCGAGACACTAGGAAGGTAACCCAGTGGGGCCACCTCGCCCCCTGGCTACCAGTTTTGGTAGTATATCTCCGCCTGGACTTAACCTTTAGAATACCTCCGTCCTCCCGACTGGTTACGGGATTAAAGTCGCTTGCGCAGCCTCTACCTTTTGTATTACAGCGGTAATTGAATATGAATTTTTCGGGACCTGGCCGTCCTTTGCCCGTAATGCCATACGATTGGTCGTTTTAAGAGTGGCATGACAACAGGTCAACATCCACCACCGCTGCTTAGGAGACATTATTTTTTCATAGTATCCACACTCCTTCAGTAAATAGTCAGTGACAACCGATTGGCTGACTGTACCGCGAAGCTCTACTCTACAGTCCTCGTAAAGCAGTCTTAACTTCGCGTACACCGTTGCAATCTTGATGTTAGGGTTGGATCAGCAGCACTCCTTACACTTGCCACAGTATCGTCGAGAAATGAACTACAGTTTGTTTCCTGAATCCTTCGAGTGTCGCTCTGCACTGTTCTTGACCGAATAAAACGCAGGTTTGGTGAAGCGTCCTTTAATCCTCCCAGACCTACGCAATACAATCAACGCGCACACTGAGCCGCTCTTCGTTAGACACTGAATTCAAAATATCCTAGCCGCATGTTGCCCGTTGACCTAACTAGGGATAACGCCTTCACAATCTCCTAATATCATACGATAAACGTATTTACATAACTTATTTTGCTGTTGCTGAGGGCATATCTTAAATATATATATACAACACTATTTGTTAAATGGACGTAAGGTCTCTTCCTAATTAACATTACACTATGATTAATTAGTCTAACAAGATGTTACACACTAGGAACGCTGTTTATGGTCCAAAAACACGTACGGTGAGTCGACCTTAGCCCATATATGCTCTCCCTTCGCCATTTCGACCGTTCATGTAATTTGTCACTCCCTCGTTTGCCAGAGATGGACCTTCCTTCTGCGAAGTGAGGCAATATACATTCCTAGCCCCCTGTATTGTGATATTTTGCGGCACACTGACGCTGCACGGTGTGCAAACCCCCCAGTAGCGGCGGAGGGCAATCCCCCAAGGGAAACTGATCTGCCAGCCGTGAGGCCTGAGACTCGAGAGTCCTTCCCGCGGTAGTTCCTTACACGAGGAGGGTTAACCCTTTTAGGGCCATAAGCTTTGCCTCTACCGCAAAGCTTATAACCCTCAAAGGGTTTGTAAGTTTTTGATACGTAGAACTGTTAAAGTGCGATGTAAATAAATGTCAAGTTTTGTGAAAAATGGTTCAATAGATTTTGCATAAATTGATGTCCCTGTTGATAAAGTGTCCCTGTGGTCCATAAAAATGCAAAGTTACAACTTTTTCCAAAATTTGATTATTTTATTATATAAGTTGATTATTTTATTGCTATCATACGTACTAAAGGAAATAAAAACAAATTTAAAAAGTTGCAATAAATATTTTATTTATTTATTTGAAATTACTAGAGTTCGTTAGTCATTTGCGATATTTAAAAAAAAAATACGGTATGTTTTAAACAAAAAATATATATTTTTGGTAATATTAGGTTTTTGATGCCGCAATAATATGGAAAAAATGTAATTTATAAATTATTCATATTCGATAATTTATAAAATTATTTTGAAATTATGGGACACATATGTCCCATGGTCCTTAAAGGGTTGAAGCTAAAGAAGAAAAACAAGATATGTTGTATTGTCTTACCCTCCCTTGTATGCGCAATTACTCCTAGCAATAACAGAGGGTAGTTAGATGTATGGATATATGTACGTTAGGGTATACATGGATGTTAGTAGGAAGTAGATAGATGCGGTGAGTGGCTAATACGGGTTCTGTGTAATTTGTATCAGGCTCACCGGTCCTGCACAATAATGTAGGAAATCTCATCTCGTCCGCAATTACAAGGAAAGTGCCTCGGATACCCTGGATGTTTATTACGGCGGGATGAGCGGCAGAGAATGTGGGTTGGTTATTTATAATCACAATATCGCGAAAGTTTCTTGACGATAACTAGCGATACTTGAAGACGACACTGTGCTATCAATAACCATTCAATTAGATGCATTTTTGCACGTCTTTTATGTGTCTAACCGGGCCTGAAGCCAACGCTATATATACACAAATCAGTAATGTTGTTAACTCAAAAACAAAACAACAACAAAAACATTTTTTTTTATATATTAATGTCTTTGATTAATAAATAAGGAAGTGAACGAAGATATATTTAATTTAATTTTAATTTTATATTGTTCTGTGATCAAACAAATTATTGATAATACCATTGTTTAAACAGATAATTCATACATTGCTATAGGATTAAACAATTACATGAATAGGAACATTACATATTTTTATTACAAGCTTTTTTATTTATCTTGCAATGTTTGTCAGTTTGCTTAGGTCACTCAAATCTTGCAAGCTGAATTAGAACCACTTCCTCCTATCATATGAAGTTGAAATTTTACAAGTTGGTTCAGTTCCGATGACAATGCATTTTTATGGTAAGCATGGCCTGATTCTACACTTATGATTGGCCCCCCGATAAGGGGACTCTGCCAACAGCACAGACACACAGTGTTGTATACGCATTCAATTATAACAGCCCGTTCTAAGTTTCACCACGACATGGCTGCTGCACCCAGGGTTGGCTTCCAACGAGGGCACTCCCCAACGGTCAACAGCTTAGAGACGAAATTTCGTATACGCTTTCAATTATAATAGCCCGTTCTAAGTTCCATCGAGACATGGCTGCTGCGCCCAGGGTTGGCTTCCAGCGAGGAAGCTCCAGCACAGACATAAAATTTGTATAATTATTCAATTATGATAGCCCGTTCTTTCTTCTTTTTAAAGCAGTTTTATAAAAAATAGTTTTTAAAAAAAATGCTATTTTTTAAGACTACACAATTAATTTAACGATGAAGGACAACGTAACTGTAAGTCACAACGAAGGCGAGCTTGAGTTTAAGAAAAATATAAAACATTTATTCTGTGAAGGAGCATAGACTATCACAAAATATATTTATATATAAAGTTTTAGCTGCGCCCAGCGGTTTCACCCGCGTGGTGATAGAAAATTGTGATAATGATGATAGAAAACCATATATCTTTATAAATTATAGCCTATGTGTTATTCTGATGTGTAAGCTATATTATTGTAAAGTTTTATCAAAATCCATTCAGTGGTTTTTGCGTGAAAGAGTAACAAACATCCCTACATACATACAAACTTTCGCGTTTATAGTATTAGTAGGATATATTTATATATGTATGTATGTGTATATTTATATGTATATACTTCAATTTAATATTATTATGCTTTATTATTTTGGAGACATATATATCTTCTTAAATTTAACATAATATTATACAAAGATAATACAGCAAGTTACGAAAACCACTCTACCTTCTTTTATATTAAGCCTACCTTAGTAAAGGCGAGGCCTAGTTAGGATGGCTTTGAATCTAAAAAGATGTGTAACATTGTAGAATAATAAAGAATTTTGAATTTGAATTTGATATCGATACGATTGCTATGATGAAATTAGTTGTCAGACGATTTATTATGCCAATGATGATCCGTTATTATTTCTCGCTAAAGGAGGTTCAGATAAGGTCGGGTTTTACTTATTACTAATTGTGACATTAAAAGATATTTTCTCATTATAAGAGGTATCGACTGTACTTTAAAATTTTCTCTAGGAATACTTATTCTGAAAACTGGCGGCGTTTTAAATGGACACAACGACAACTTCCGTTTAGTCGTACGGCTGCCATGGTGATGCGGGGAATGAGGTAGTGGTCGGTGTTGTTCATGGAACGCTTGGTTATGAGTGGTATTTTTTGTACCTTTCGCAGTCAGTCGCCCAGATCCGCCAAATACTCATAATATGTGCGGCTTATGGTTTATCGTTTCCCGATTTCTAACAACCAACCTTATTATAGTAATATAAAAAAAAGATTGCAATTGAATATCAATATAACAGAGACTATAAATATCCGTTGTGATAAAATTAACGGAATCGCTTCTCAATTCTATCGATCGAATGGCATAATACGACACACACATGTTACATGCACGCATACATATATAAAACACTTCATAGTAGGGTTGGTTGTAAGAGGTTGTCGTATGATAATAAACCCTCCCAATGTGAAATTTCACCATAAAGAGTAGAAACAAACAAACATAATCTCTGCATATAGTCACTATATTAAAAAAACCACGTTACAAATCTCGATTAAAGATCGTCGGATAGTCTAGATCTATTATGGGTGTGTTAATAGCAATAAAGAATTTCCTTGACTCGCAGCGGATAATTTCTGGAAAATTGTTTGTAAGAGGCACCGTTGGAATGGATGTAATATGTGTCCGCCCATAGGATCTGACTTGAGGATTCGACTATTTTACACTATCCGACAAAGAAATAAACGTTATTAAATTAATATGATTTTATTGTGAAATGAATTTTATTGTGATATAAAAATCATTGCATTAAATATATTCCAATCCATGAAAAAATGAGTAATTTGTAAGGAAACTGATTCCGACTCCTAAAAGAGTAGAATGTGTGTGGATAGAGCAATGTTTAATTGCATTAATATAGTGGGCTCGATTGCGTTTCTCTTAAACTTATATCGGAAATTAGTTCATGAGCGGAATGTGAAATGAACGGTTGTCACTTTTCCGCATTAAAACTACCCATTGAAGAAAAAGCAGCTAAAGGAATGTTAAAAAAGGAATGTTATATAAATCAATTAAAATTTATAATCACCTTCTTCGAAATATTAAGAAGGTAAAGGGAAAAGGGTTTGCCACAGGACTGAAGAAATGGCTTATCTAAAAAAGCTACCGCTTATTAAATTAATATTTCTCATATTATATAATAATATGGTGGGTATGCATCTACTTTTTTTCATTAAAATTTTCAATTATTATTGAATAAAATTCTATTCAAAAACTGTCTTTCGTCCATAATTAAAATTACCTTAAAAATACATAGAATCCTCATACCCATATTTCATCGATAATACATAAAATGCAATTAAATTAAAATTACATATATTGAACAAAACGATCATTAAAACACACGGACTTTTTTATTTTATTATTATAATGATTATTGTTTTGATTATAGTCGTTATTTTATTATGATTGGAACTATTTTATTTGGTGATATTAGTTTGCATCGATTTTGGGACATAATTAACTTTGAAATAGACTTTATAAATAGATAATAATATACATTGATTTTGGGATATTAGTAAATTTTGATTAAAATTTTTTTATTAATTGATATTATTGAAAGTGTTTGATTTCAATTTACATTGATTTTGACATATTATTTAATTTTGGATGTTTTTTTTTAAACAATACTTTAGAGACATTATTAATTTTGATTTGATTACGATTTATGAAAAATTATGCTGATTACGATGAATCTAAAGTAATAAATATACACCCTACTGTTTTATAAATTACTACTTATCATTAACTAATATTTTTTCACAAAAAATATTTGAACAAATATTTTTTTCCTATTTACAAATATTTATCACACAAACAAAAACCTCTTTACTAGTACTTCTGAAACTGAAATATTCAAAGAAAAACTTGTTTTTGTCGCAATTTGAAATGATTGTTTTATCGTTAAATATATTTTTAATTATTAATTAATTCTTCGAATTTCCGTACACATTATAGTTCGAGTTGGATGGACAGGTTCGAGTTTTGCCTGTGCTATTTTTAATTAGATTATATTGTATAGATTATATTATATTATATAGAGCTGATCGGAAGATTTTGCCTATCTGTATACTTAATTGGGAAAAAACTCTATACTAAACAGGAATTATGTATAGCCACTAATTTGACATGCATTTTAAAAATTTACAACAAACACAATTGGCAATAAATAAAATATATGAATAAAATTGATTTCTTCGTCTTCGTTAATTCAAAGGTTTGAAAAGAAATCGACCACAATATTGGTACACTTTGTAACCCTTTCTTAAACAATAATTTAAAACTCTCCCGCTCGAGGCCAAGGAGGGCAGATTATCTATAATAATTTATAAACAGATCTCTGCATTTTTTTGTGGGATAAAGTGCAGTGGGCTCCAGGATTATTCCTCCTTTCCGGTTCCGATCCGGTACCGGAGCGGTGAATGTAAGAGATTCCTTATAACCACAGCAGCGCATTGCCGGGCTTCTGTCTGGCTTGTTCAGAAGAAGCGTCAATTACCGGTGATTATATTTTTCGTTCGTATGTATGCACTTGTTTTATTATGGATGCGTACACTTTTATAATTGATAATGTGTTTGTATGCATTTATTATGGCTGAGTACACTAATACTACTCACCCAACAAGCTCTCCACCGGATAATCATGTACGTAATTGAATTATAACATTAATGCTCTTTATTGGCGACTATATACTGGTATTACTATTATATTTGACGATCTTAATTTTATTACAGCTAATTAAAGTTTGAGAACATTTAGTTCATGCTACGGGCTTCCTAGAACGTGAATTTTTCGTGCTTGACAATCAATTTAATCCGTCTAGAACTAAGCTTGATGGCTTGACAAGCAAACTACGTGCTGTGGACAATGCCTGATAGAAATGCATAGTTTTACAATACTTCTCAAGCCTTGCTTGACCGTCTAGAGAAATGCTTGTCAAGAAACTCATACCCAGTGGTCTCGAATCTTCCGCTTCTATTGATATGGGGTCTGTCCTACCGAAATACCGAAATTTAAGGATTTTTCCACGATTTCCGAAAATACAAGAAGTTTTAAGATCAGATTAAAATGTCAGATACTCAGGTTTAAAATGTCATCTTATCTGGCCCGTCTATTTGAAAATTATTATGTCGTGTCGCTCTATCCCCGTAACGTACAGGGGTCTCTTAACGCAAATTAGGTATAATTAACGTGACTTCCTTGTATAAAACTGCAATATTTGGCATTTTGGGCATATTTTATGTATATTTGCATATTTCCAGCGATTTGCGATATATATTTGCATATTTCGGCGCTGCGCCGGAAAATGAAAAAAAAAGCTTGATAAGCATGGTTACGGCTCCATAGACGGTCAAAACTGCTTGACAAGCACGCGATTTTTTTCCAGCGCGCGACGCGTAGGCGCTGCACTGACAAATGAGTGTATAAATCCTTGTCAAGCATGCTTAATGTGTCGTTAAGCCACGTCAAGCGTTGCTTGTCAAGCACGCAAATGCTTGGCAAGCAATTTTGATCGTCTAGGGAGCCCTTTAACTGACTTCAAGTAATTTAATACGCATGACAAGGTCATACCCCTTCTCTCAGCTACGCCCATGACTTCGTGGACCGGAAAGAATGCAACGAAACTTTAAGTTATTTCTCGAAAATAAAAAAAATCGCTTCCGACATTTTGGCAGGAAGACTCGGTCCTCAATTTTCAATTTTCGTCAACTTTGGTCGTTTCGTAGCCGAAGGGTTACAGCAAAATAAAGATTTTCTCATTTTTTGACGTCTAAATTAAGAAACTCTTAAATATGGTAGACTTTAAATATTATTTGCGTCGCTAGTATAGGAGATACCATATTCCAAGCAAAATCACAACGTGATTTCAGTCAATATTTTTTCAATATTTCGAGATTGAAGTATGACTAGCGCGCCCTCCTCCGGTGGAGCGATTTTAACTACAATCTTTTCAACTCCGGAATTCAAATGTTATTACTACATCTTGTGTATGAGATAATCCAACCAAAATCCAAAAAAAGGTTGGATTATCTCATATCTCATGGAGTTGTCTGTGTGTGCGTGTGCGTATTCCTCCCGATAGCGCCCAAAAGCCTGATCCGATTAAGTTCAAATTTGTATGCAAGCATCATTTGGTTTGTTTGTTTGTTTATACTCTTTATTGTGAAAATGTCACAATGGGCGGGTTTATTGTCATATGACAATCTCTTACAACCAACCCTACTATGACGAGTTATATGTATGTGTGCGTGTAACATGTCTGTAAGTGTGTGTCTTGTTATTGCATTCGATCGACAGAATTGAAAATGCAATTCCGTTAATTTGATCCCAACGGAAAATGGTGACCCAGCTGGGAATCGAACCCGGGACCTTATAATGTAAGATCAGGCGACCTAACCACTATGCCACCATGGCAAGAGTTGAAAAGATTGTGGTAGAAATCGGTTCACTAGGGGGCGCACTAGTCATATATCATCCTCGAAATATTGGACTAAAAGACTTGAAATTTGGTAAGCAGATGCCTTGTTTGTTGGGCCAAAATCACATTGTTAAATTTTGGTTTTAATATCTCATAAATAAGCTGCACTAATAATATTTAAATGTCGCCATATATTTAACGGTGAGCCGGCCGAGGCTAGCCGAGAAACGAATCGCGCGGCCTGAGGTACCACAATGGCACCTCATTTCGACCACCGGCCGAGAGAAGGCGCCCATCGATTTTATTTATGAAATTAATATTCAAATTAAATCAGTCAAAAGAAAGTCTTGGGGTGACTCAACCGATTTTTTCACAGCAATGTTCAGAGCGTGCATGCATGAAGGACTTCAAAAATAAGACTTTCAATTAAACTTCCAATTCCGATCATAAATGATCAGCTGATCAATGAATTCAATTTCTTTCTAAAAAAAAATATCACACAGTTGGGGACAAAAGAGTGCCAGCGACAAGAAAGTGCAAGAGTTTTAAAAAAGATGATACTTTCAGATCAGAAAGTATTTTGGCCATAAAATACTGGGGGTACAGTTAGTAGGCCAGATTCCGGTACACCTGACGCTAGCGTACTAGTGTAATTTTAATCAGCACTTTGGGAAAGCTGTTTACTCCCAAAGTGATTTAAAAAAGCTGAAACTCATCAGTAAACAGTGGATGCAATAAAGGACTTGAAACATATGGTCAGACTGCTTCATAATCGAGAGCGTGGCGTTAACATCATCATACAATTATATTGCGCAATTGCGACCATTACATTGCGCGGCACAGTCTACCGATGCGTCATAGATCGATACGTGACATGTGTGTCGATGGAGATGATGATGGCACGCGTTGGATTATGAAGCAGTCTGATCATATGTTTCGAGTTCTTTAATGCATCAACTGTCTACTGATGAATTTTCAACATTCCAAAACACGTTGGCGGTACTAATTAAAATTACACGGTTTCGAATACGCCAGCACCAGGTGTCCCGGAATCTGGCCTGCTGACTTTACCCTGGCATTCTATGGCCAAAAACTTTGGGGGGGTAAGGGGCCCTTGCCCATTATGTTCAGGGTTAGTCACACTCACGGGTCAACACCCATCCGACGACCTCCACGCATAAAGTGCGAGCCTGGGCAGGACTCTGGCCTTAGGGTTAGTTTTCTCTAGGAATCAACCTTCTGGCGCTCCTGGACGGTCTGCGCACCGTGCGGCGTAAGCCAATCGATTGTGCACTCTGACTAACATCTTGCGGTGTCGACTACAACGAACGAGCCCGTCACCACAGGACGTTTTAACGATTAGTCGTTCTGTCGCCCTGCAGTGAACGACTTTGGACAGTACAATTCTACGTCCAGCTACTTCACAACCCGTGAGAGTCCAACGCCTTACCGCGAGTTAGCCAGGAATAAACCCGGCGGGCTCGAGATACTCGCGCCCTCACTTCCAATTGTGACCAGATTTCTCCGGTCTCTCGATTGGTTCCGAGTTCGTGGTCGCTTGCGCGGTCCTCTCCCTTACGAAGCGGTGAAACTGAGTGAACCGAATCTATCGCGGACCAAGGCGTCCTTTGCCCGACTCTGAACCAGGATCGGATGGCCAACGGTCATTTCAAGAGCAGTCGCCGTAAGGTAGACATCCACCCCCGCTCTGTAGGAAACAATACAGTTCCCAGACTCCCCCGACTGTTAGTCGGAGAGCACAATCGATTGGCTTGCGCCGCACGGTGTGCAGACCGTCCAGGGGCGCCAGAGGTTTGATTCCCAGGGGAGACTGGTTGACCCAGTGTCCTACCCAGGATTCGCACCCCATGCGGGGAGGCCGTCGGATGGGTGTTGACCCGTGAGTGTGACCGACCCTGAACACATGGGTCATCGTGGCCACCTCATCATGGGCCCGTTAGCCCCCTCTCTCTGACTAACAGTCGGGGGAGTCTGGAAGCAGTACTGTTTCCTATAGAGCGGGGGTGGTTGCGGACCTTACGGCGACTGCGCTTGAAACGACCATCGGCTACCCGATCCTGGGTGAACAGCCGGGCAAAGGACGCCGTGGTCCGCGATAGATTCGGTATACACCGTTTCACCGCTTCGTAAGGGAGAGGACCGCGCAAGCGACCTCGAACTCGTGACCAATCGAGAGACTGGAGTAATCTGGTCGCAATTGGAAGTAAGGGCGTGAGTGTAAGCCCGCTGGGTAACACTCCTGGGCCCTGGTTATCTCGCGGTTAAGGCGTTGGCCTCTTACAGGTTTGTGGCGGAGCTAGACGGTGGACTGTTTGTCCAAGTCTTCTGCGCTCACTCCAGGGAAATAGAATGACTAATCGTTAAAATTTCCTGAGGCGAGGGGCTCGCCCGTTGTAGTCGACAACTCTAGTTGATCATATGTTTAACATAACATAAGTATGATCAATTCTTTAACGCATCCACTATCTACTGATGGAATTTTCAACTTTCCGAAACACGTTGGCGGTACTAATTAAAATTACACGGTTCCGAGTACGCCAGCGTCAGGTGTCCGGGAATCTGGCCTGCTGACTCTACCCCGGCATTCTATGACCTAATCGTCGGATGACCAATACTGTCGGATCTGAAAGTATCAGCTTTTCCAAAACTCTTACACTTGTTTGTCGCTGGCTCTTGGCTATTACTGCTCGAGCAGTGGAGAAGCACGGGCGCGGACGCAGTTGCGAGCGATACATGTTGCGATACGAATATAATCGATACATGTTGCTTGGAGTGATGATTGGAACACACGGGCGCGGGCGTTCCGCATCCGCGCTTCCACTTTGGCCAAGCGTAGTAGGTTTCACTCGTAGCGTACTGCTGATAAGTTTCATTGGTAAATCTTCGGATGTAGGTAGTTTGCATAGTGCTGTAGTTCGTTGAACGCTCTGCGTCATATAAAGATTTTTTAAATTTGTGTAAATAAGCTTACAAACTTGTAACTAGTTTTTATAACCCTTGCAATACAGTAAAAAGAAATTTCGCAGGTAGTCAGGTACTCATCTCTATAATAAAGTATTATTATATGTACAATACACCTATCTTTTCCTTGCCGGAACGTTGGTACCATGCGTACGAGTGTACTTAGATTATTTTTCAACAGTATGATGCCATCTCCTTTCTCATCTCTCTTCAAGAGCGAGACCTACAGTTTTTGAAAACACACTACAATCAATCTTAAATGTTTTTATTTATACAAGGGTGAGTTTTTAAAATAAAAAACTGTGTTTTTATTAAAAAAATAAGAAGCTAAAGTCTGTAGTTTTTTCAATAAAAATCTGAAGTCTGCAATGTGGTGACATCCTGGTAGTAGGTGAATCAGTATTCATACTGATTCACCTACTACAATGAACTCATGCTCATGAGCCACTTGTTCGTGAGCAAGTAAGCAACTTTTATTATAAATTTTTGGGAAAACAAAACAACAATTCATTTTTTTTTTAACAAAACAATTTTTTGTTTTTTTTGTGTCAAATTTGTGAATTGTATCTATTGAAAAAAAATAGGAAGCATTGAGTGCGCTGCGCTATCTATCAGTAGGTAACATATCGCAAATAAACAATATTTGCAATATTTTACTTACCGCTGGATGGCGCGACGCGGTTAGGAACATGTATAGTTACTATTGTTAAAAAAACAAAAAAAAACACAATATTAAAAAATATATATTTCGAACGCATTTACTACCGGGGGGATTGGCGCGCGCGGGTCAGGGGGTTGGAGGTCGGCGCGGGGTATTTAGGGAGGGGGTTGGCAAGGGAGAGGGGATTTGCACAGGGGGCTTGTTTACTTGCCGGGAAACACTTGGGGTGACCCAGCTGACTTTTTAAGTTTAGCTTACAACAAATGCATCTTTTATTTCTATTTTTATTCATATTATACAATTCCTTCATAGATAAAAATCGGTAAAACGGTATAATATATTTGCATTAGCGGCTTTAAAATACAACTTTAAAAATATTAATACTGATAGTGCCGTGTGCGATATCGGACGTTGGCGACCATGACTACGATTCCCACCTCTGTGGACTGGAAGGCCGTACCTGGTATCATCTGTGTAGTGAGGAAAATAGTGTCGTCTTCTATAATAAATTCTTCTTTGAGTGTCGGAATCACCTCATTTCATCTGAATCATGATTTCTGTGAAGGGCTGTATAAATGCTTAATGTTCAGACCCATACGAAATTGCACCCTTTACATATATATAAATACGCCAAGGTTATATATAAATACGCCAGCTAATATTCCAAGGTACGCCAGCTTCTGTATCATAAATATTTATCGTACGCCGTACCCACCAATTATTCGCACCCTGCAATCGTGTCGGTACGATAATACAATCACTAGGGACGAGTCAACAATTGCCCCGCTCTCGTGATTGAAGGATAAAGGGCCGAATGAGTACCAACCGACCTTCGTAATCTCGGCGATTCGAGCGATTTAAAACAAGCGGTTGACGAACCGAATCGCTGAAGAGTTTTTGTTTCCATGTATAAAACAGAATATCGCATAGTTAGGTGACCGATACCTACGTGTAAAAGATTCGTACGAGTTTGCATAGCAGTCTATACTACTGATGAGCCGAACAGTATTCGGTTAAACCGGATATCTTGCAATAATTTACATATAGACATTGTCCTTACCTTTATCCTTACCCATAGAAATAGACATCTTTTGTATATCCCTTTGGCAGCTAATAAGGTAACTCCCTGCTATCTCATGTTTATCATAATCTGTCTTTTGTTTAGTTTTATATATTTGTCAATGATCATCTGACCCTGTACAACAAGATGCTTCTCAATAAAGTAAAAGGCCTGGCCAAGGAACGGGGGTTTGCTTACACTTGGGTAAAAGGATGCAAGATATTTACGCGGAAAAGTGCTACTTCCAATGTACTGATTATAAACTCGGAGTCGGATCTGAAAAAGATTTCGTAAATTTAGAACTTTTATTATTGTTTTCTAATTTTTCTATTTCCTCATTTTTTTTTTTATTTTTTTTTTTGTAATGAATGTAAGTCTCGCTCAAAAAGTCTAAGAAACTTTGGTTTGCTCCCACTCTGGTGTGCCCATCTTGGTGCGCATGCGCATAGCTCTCATACCTTATTTAAGCCGTCGTTCCATCTCGTTCAGATGGTCATTTGCTATCTCGCTTTATGTCTGTTTTTTATTATATTGCACTATTTACGATTTACTCAACACTACCACGTTCTCATCAATTCATTATTATGGTGCTCATTCTACATTGCATTGCCTATTATTCATTTGCTAATATTAAGATATAACAATGTATAACATTTACTATCAGAATGTTCGTGGCTTACGAACGAAAACCTCAGATGTTTACCGAAACGTATCCTTGAATAGTTATGATATTATTTGTTTGACTGAAACTTGGCTATTGGAGGGTATAAGAAGTAGTGAACTATTTGACGATCGTTATGTCGTATTTAGACGTGATAGGGATTATGATAAAACGTGCGAAACAAAGGGAGGCGGTGTGTTGTTAGTTGTTCGTCGGGAGATTATGGCCGAGGCCCGCAGTGACTGGTGTTCGATTGCCGAAGATTTGTGGGTAACATTAACGCTTCATTGCCAGAGGCCGAGGGTAGTTTATAAGTTGCATTTGTGCGTTGTATACATTTGTGACGAAAACACAGGTAATTCTATGTCAGAACAGTTACAATACTTCTCTGATAATATGTCAGACATTGTATTGAAAAACCCATGCGATAAATTTTTAATTTTTGGTGACTTTAACATGCGAAACCTAACTTGGAATGTGTCTGACGACAACTCTTTTTATATTGCCGATAATATTCAGGGCACTGTGCAACAAAACCTTTTTGATGATCTCAACCTTTGTAATTTATCACAATACAACAATATTCTAAACTCTAACAACAGAATACTTGACTTAATTTTTTCCAATAATGATATCACAGTTGCCCCGTGTCGACACCCTTTGTCTAAAATAGACGCAGCACACCACCCAGCTCTTTGTATTTCTGCCGATTTTGTTCAACTACACAAGCTTTAGCTTGTGTAGTTGAACAAAATCATGTAGTTGAACAAAGTTGAACAAAAAGGTTTTAACCCTGTCCCTATTTAAAGTATTTATATCATAGCGGTGACTATGACATCATCAAATCTAAACTTGAAGTTATTAACTGGCAACAGGAAATACACAACAAATCACTTGAGGATGCCGTATCTTTCTTTTATACCACTTTATACGATCTTAGGACAAGTCATGTACCCTCTAAAACAGTTACATCTTCACATAAATACCCTCCTTGGTTTAAAAAACCGCTTATCAAAATGTTAAAAGAGAAACACAAATATCACAAAAAGCACAAAATTTACGGTAACTGTGCTGACCTTCAATCCTTTGTCACTTTGAGGGATCGTGCTAAGACACTCGAAAAAGAGATGTTTAACGAGTATATATCTAGCATTGAATCTAGTATCACTAAAAACCCTAGAGCATTTTGGTCATATGTTAAAACTAAAAATCAAAACAATTCTTATCCTGCCATATTAAGTCTTGGCGATCGCTCGTCTGATTCTGGGAATGGTATATGCAATATGTTTAGTGAATACTTTCACTCCACTTTTTCATACAGTGACGCTAATCACACCCCGGATACTCCTGATAATGACACGACAACAACTGATATAGCGAACATTGAATTTAAATCTTCAGAGGTCTGTAAACTGTTAGAGTCTCTGGATTTGAACAAATCTGCCGGTCCAGACAGTATCCCACCATTATTTATTGTCAAATGCGCTAAGAGTATCTCAGCTCCGCTTACCCTACTTTTTAGGCGATCCGTTTCTGAGGGTGTTATGCCTTCGATCTGGAAGTCTGCGTATATAACACCTATTCACAAAAAGGGACCTAGAAACCTGGTTGAAAACTATAGGCCTATCTCCAAACTATGTCTATTTGCTAAAGTGCTAGAAAAGGTTGTCTATAACCAGTTATACTCTACTCTAAAACATACATTCTGCTCACAGCAGCATGGTTTTTTAAGAGGAAGGTCTACGACATCTAACCTGGTTGTTTGTAGCGATTATATATCTGAGCATATGTCCATACCTTCTCAAGTTGATGTCATCTATACCGATTATAGCAAATGTTTCGATAGAATTGATCATACAGTACTTTTATCCAAACTCCGATTAGTAGGAATTCGTGGAAACTTGTACAGGTGGTTCACGTCCTACATACAGAACAGGTGCCAGACTGTAGCTCTCAACGGATACACGTCATCACCAATGCAAATCCCTTCTGGAGTACCCCAAGGATCCCTATTGGGACCGCTCCTGTTTAACATCGTTGTCAATGATGTATCTTCGTGCTTCAAATTCTGCGAAGTAATCCTATACGCTGACGACATGAAGATACTCTGTCCGATTAACTCACAAGAAAGTGCACAACGTTTGCAAGAAGATCTCAATCGTTTTGACCGTTTCTGTTTGTTGAACAAATTGGACTTAAATGTATCCAAATGTTATTTATGTTCCTTCACTCGTAAGCCACAACCTTTTCTTTTTTCTTATATACTTAAGAATATCAATATTACTAGAGTAAACTCAATCCGTGATTTAGGTATAATCTTTGACACTAAATTACTCTTTGATGAGCACATCAATAGTGTTATCAGCAAAGCATCAAGAACATTAGGTTTTGTTCTGCGTTTATCATCTGAGTTTAAATCTATTAAAACCATTAAAATTCTTTATTGTGCATATGTACGTAGTCACTTGGAATATGCATCACAAATCTGGAACCCCAGCTATAACACTTACATTACCCGCATTGAGCGAATTCAGAGACGTTTTGTACGACACCTACAATTTAAAGTAAAAAAATTCTTTCCAGACTACACTAAACGTTGTCATAAATTTCACCTCTTACCTTTAGCCACAAGACGCCATATTGCAGATGTCGCCTACCTATTGAAGATAGCAAATGGCTCAGTTGACTGCCCGGATTTATTGGAGAAGGTTGGGTTGAGGGTCTCTGCTGATCCAATCAGAAGACCATGCACCCTGTTTATCCCCAGAGCTAACACCAATTACAGGCTAAACAGTTATCTATTGAGAGCAAGCCAAAGTTTCAATGATGTAGCTACCCAATATGACATTGACTTATTTAATATGTCAGTCCAGCAGCTCAAGAAGTTACTGGCTGATGCCTTCTTTGGCTAATCCTTTGTTCTATTTTGTTTAGTTTTTTCTTAGTCTACTTGTTTTTCTTTTTTTTCTCCCCCTTTTATATATCTATTCATACATTTTTACTTGTGGAACCTTGTAATTGGCCTTATATACATATTAATTTGTAATAACCGTATACCTAGCTGTAAGATTCCTAAAATTAATAAAATTAAATAAAATAAAATAAATATTTTTATGTTTTTTTTCTTGTTCAATGTTAGCATTAATTTAGTTATGTAAGTCATTTATTTTTAGACTTACACTCTAGCTTTAATATTCAAGGGCGAATTGGGTTCATCTGTAATGCTCTTGAATAATATTTGAAACTAATAAATAAATAATCGGAATCCGGGCAACATTTGGTTTAAAGACTGAATATTCGTATTCGGTATCCGGTGAATATCTGATATTCGGTTGAGCAAAAATTATGTGTTCAGTACACACGTTGAGATCTACACTATAGATCCACAAATCATTTTCAATATAATATTATTTATTTATACGCGCTTGGCGATCTAATGAAATTGCATTTTTTTTCGACTAAATGTGATAGTGGGCTCGATTGCGTTTCTTCCTAAACTAAAATCAGAAATTAGTTCGTGTGAAAGAGACAGAACAATACGCTAGAGCGGCGCAATGAGAAATGAACGGTTGTCATTTTTTCGCATCAAAACTACCCACCAAAGGTAAATCATCTGAATCTAACACCGCACAAATTTATTCGGACGAGTAGACGTTCGACAGGTAGTTTTTATCGACGATCGTTCGTTTCATATTCCGCTCTAACGTTAACATAATTCCGCTCTAACTCTATCTCGTTCGCTTGAACTAATTTCAGTTTTAGTTCACAAAGAAACGCAATCGGGCCCAGTGTTGCACTTATCGGGGTACAGAGATAGCCTATTCCGTTTACAGTATTTGGAGGCATTTCATACGAAGGCAATAGTCCATCCATGGTATTCACCAGGCCCAGTGCAATTGGGTCATTATGAGCCGATTCGTATATGGGTCGGCCTAACTCACGGTTCGACACTCATTTGGTACCCTCCCCGCAGAAGTTCGAGCCCAAGTAGGACTTCTATGCCCCTTGTGGGACAGTTTCCCTTTGAAATCGTTCTACGGGCGCTCCTGGACGGTTTGCGCGCCGTGCGACATCAGCCAATCAACTGTGCATTCCTACTGATAACCGGTGGAGTCTGTAAACGGTGGCTGTTAACCTAATGACAGCCGCTCTTGAAACGACGGAACGGCTACCCAATCCCACGGGAACAGTCCGTCAAAGGTCCGCGATGATTTGAACTGAATCGCCGCTTACGCTAGAGGACCGCGCAAGCTACCTCGAAGCCGTAAACAGTCAAGAGGATGCCGTGGAATGAAGTCTCTACGTTCGTCCCACGGCTGTAAGAACGATCATATATCGTTATACCAGCCTGGGGTGGCGGGTTCGCCCGTTGTATTTGACACCTCCCAATTTCTCCAAAATGGTTCCCGTGCAGAAGTGCCGGATATATACATTTCTTAAGTATAGGCCACTTGACTTTGTACCGCCCTCCCTCTTACCTATGTTGGTCAATTTTATTTACTTATCTAGGCCTTTTTTTAGGCAATGAAGAATTTCACACATTTAAGTGGGTAGGTGAAAAGCCAAATGAATAAACGAATTAATTATAAAATAAAGTGTAATGAAACAAGAATTACACTATTTTACGGTATTTTTTATTGGCGAAATCATCTATATCGGCATAGTGTGCATTTACCCTGCTCTTTATATAACTATTTGAATGAAGATTACTTCAAATAATATTTTAACTACTTACTTCGCCGCCCGCGCAGTGCGATAACATAAACATAATTAACATAGGATATGAGTATTTCCAAGTCGCTCAGGGGACTTAAAGCATTTACCTAAATGAGATCTAATATGTTATAGTAAAATAAATTATTAGTTTAAAAAAAAACACTAAAAACACGCTTTTATAAATGCATGTAAAAACATTACGTGACCTTTTCTCACAAGTGCAAACACGACTATGATACGATATTCCATCATGGAATGCCAGTTCCTGTCTTCCGTCTTCATCATCAGACATTGAAACTTAATCGTGGTCAAAGTTCATTACAATACCTTTCTAACAAGTCCAAATACGGCTATGATACGATATTTCATCATGGAATGCCCGTGCCTATCTTCCGGCTTCATCATCAGACCTTGAAACCTAATCGTGGTCAAAGTTCATTCCAAGACTTTTCTAACAAGTCCAAACACAGCTATGATACGATGTTCCATTATGAAGTTCCAGTTCATATCTTCCGACTCCATCATCAGATCAGTTCGACTGTAGGTACCATATTATTGTATTGTCGTCAGAACTACATACAGCTGCCAATTTTCATGACGCTACGATCCTTGGAAGATGGTTAAACTAGTTACCTTAGATTCCATTACATAGTTACTTACAGGTCGACCTAATAAAAGCGTGTTAAAAACTCTATCCACGTGTGACACTTGCTTCATTATTACATTCATAAACGCGTACGAACTTGATGGCTTCTACTAAATAAAGCGTGCTCTGAAATGAAATCTGCCGCACCCTGAAATCTGCTGCTTCTAGGTCGCGGCCTATACGGCCAATTGACAAATCAGGCACTGTCGCTACTGCAGCTGGGCCACTAAGACCCGCTCGTTCTTGGGTCGGTCCAACTCACGGCTCAGTCCCAACTGGAAGCCTCCACGTAGAAGTTCGTATCTGGTAAGGACTTGTTTCCCCTGACACTGAGTCGGCAGGATGGAGGTGTCCCTAACCTGGCCCGGACACGTTAACGAACGAACATATCGTCCTGTCTGGAAACAGAAGATATGTTAAAATGTGCGTAGAAAAGAACCCAGTCCTGTGTAAAATAAAACCTGTCGTTTTCATGTTTCGGGTTTCGCTACCCCTGGCGAAAAGCAACGCGTGAGAACGAACGAGAGACGCAGATGAACGCTTATGGTGCTTGATAATAAATAATATAAACTTCAGAGTCATAAATGTCCACCAGTAACTTCGGGAGATCACCTTCGAAAGTTATGTAGTAATAAATTTGGAATTCAAATAAACCCTGAGTATCTTCAGATTATGTTATTTTTCACTGTTTCACTGTTCGGTCAGATGTCAGATAGGCGTTTCACTGTTTATATTGCAGTTTGATAACCACAATGAAAATAGTTTCATTTTAAATTCTTTATTTTAAATTAAAATTGTATAGTTGTAAAAGAACTCCACTCAACGTTAATTGCATGAGAAACGACCGAGGTCAAGATGAACATATCGTTTCATTGATAGGCTGTTCAGCTGGACAATTGAGATTGTCACATAAATTATTGTAACAACTGCGATCAATATAAGCCAGCCGCTGTTTTTACAAAAAAAAATGTGACAATTTGTCCATGTTATATTTGGTTGATACAAAATTCATTCAAGAATCTGCATCGAGTACTACTAATCTTGCTATATTTGTCTATAGTACATTTGATTAGAATGGGGTTTAGTTCACGCGTATTTTAGACCGGTTTCAATAATAGGCCCCGTGAGGTGCCTATTTTTCATAAGAGTGTTCTTAATATGGCTGCAGGTCATCCAGACATAGTAATGAAGTAGGTAGACCTACTACTAGAGTCTCAACTTGCTATAACCTAGCACCCCCAAGAAGCCAAAAGCTCTTGGCGAATGGTGCAGTGGAATCCACAACCAAACAGCCTACCAGAGACTCCTTTAACAGGTAAGCGAAGTAATCGCAATCAGATTCAGTACACTCGATGATATATTTTAGAAAAACTTGAAAAATTTGACGGAATTTAAAACACCCTTCATGGCTATTTATTTACCCAACGTTCCACACATATTTTTTAAAATACTTTGTCTCGCTCAAAATGCGCTTTTCAGTGGTTTCTGTGGCAGCTAATGGTTCCTGTACAGTTGTGCCACTAAGACCCGCTCGTTACCATGGGTCAGCTTACCTCACTATTCAGCCCCCATCCGGTAGCCTCCTCGAAGGGGGTCGAACCTGGAAATGACTCGAACCTATTTACCGTGTCACGGCAGGTGGATCAGTTCCTCTGGGGAATGTCATTCGAAAGCTGCTTAGCGATTTGCGCATCGTGCTGCGTCAACCAATCGACTGTGCACTCCGGCAAATAGCTGTGAAGGGAGGGGGGTCTGAAAAAGATCTTACACGTTTTCTAAGCAGCTGGGGTGGTGGCTGACTACTACCATGTCAGCTACTCTTGAAATGACTCGTTGGCCACCATATCCCTTTAAAACACGGGCAAAGGACGCCACAGTTCGCGACAAATTCGAACTGAATTACCGCTAACATCAGGTAGAGGCCGCGCAAGCGACTTCGAACCCGTGATCAGACTGGAGGACGGAGAAATCTTGCCAAATCTGTTCGTTCGCGACCTAACCACTATGCCCGGTGGCGTAGTGGTTAGGTCGCCTGATCTTACATTGTAAGGTCCCGGCTGGGTCACTATTTTCCGTTGAGATAAAATTAACGGAATTGCATTTTCAATTCCGTCGTTTGAATGCAACAACTCATGACAGTCATGACACACACTTACACGCATGTTACACGCACACATACATTTAAACACGACATAGTAGGGTTGGTTGTAAGAGATTGTCACATGATAATAAATCCGCCCATTGTGAAATTTCAATAAAGAGTAGAAACAAACAAACTTCCCGGTGCTACGCGATAAGGCATAGACTCTCACGGCGTGTTGGCGTAGCTAGACGGTGGACTGTTTCGTCCCTATCTCTACGTTCACACCACGGTTAAAAGAACATTCAATATCGTTATACCTTCCTAAGGTGGCGGGTTCGCCCGTAATAGATGACAAATCCTCAGTGCGCTTTCCAATGTGCGATTCTACGCTTTTGAAAATCTTAATGATACATAACGATGCGTTCAAACATTCGCCGAACAAGCTGAATGCTGAATTTGAAGTATTTGAAAACACTTACTTGTGTACCTACATAATTATTCTCATGAACTGAGTTGCAGTTAATTTAGAGGCCAGATTAATATATCGATATGGATAGATAATATGTACGGAAATTCGCCTATATGGCCGAATATGTGAAGAACGTATAAGAAATTGAGTCGGAAAAATTAGTCGACTTGAATCGCGTCCTGACAACCGATCAGTTTAAACGTCTATCACTACTATTTAAATAAGAGATTATTTAATATTTCTGTTTTCCTTACTAACGTAACAATAAATAGCAGTTATAGGAATAAATATAGTTTTACCTTGTATCTGTAACTGTTACGATTTCAAAATACTATTTTTCTGAAAGTAATCGATCCAGATTAAGTCGGGCATGTTATGCATTACGAATCATAAGGAAAACGCTAAATGAAGTCCAGACTAGAAATGTGTATTTTAGCTACTTTGAATGTATTTTAAGTTACGCTATTAGTACTTGGGGTAATTGTTATGCGTGCCACAGAGAACCTCTATTCAAACTGCAAAAAAGAGCAATACGCATTATAGCAAATTTGAAATGGGACGAATCCTGCAGAAGTCATTTTAAACGACTGAAAATTCTAACGTTCATTTCATTGTACCTTTTAAATGTACTAACAGATTTCCACAAGAAAAGAGACCTTCAAAAAAAATTTTCAGATATTCATGACATAAACACCAGAAACAAATCAAAATACATGTTACCTAAAGCAAATTTAAAAATAGCGAGACAAGTCAAGGAATACTCCGGTCCCTATTTTTTTAATATGTTACCTCCATATATTAAAGATATCAAAAATAACAATATATTTAAAAAGTCCTTAAAAAAGTTTCTTTTAGAAAATATTTTTTACACCTTTGAAGAATACGTACAATTCACCAAGAACGGCTAACGAAAGTATTGTGTAAAATCGAAAATTAAATATGTATAAATAACTTTTTATAAGTTTTGAAGACGATAACGATTTTAAATGAAATGATTATAAATAGTAATTCCTTTTCTAAATTTTATATTTTTTAAATTTTATTTGTTTTAAGTGAATGCGACTAAATATTATTATTATTGTGATTTGATATTTTTAAATGATATTTTAATTTAAATTTTAATCGTTTAAATTACACTAATTTTATTTGTTATTCTTTTAATTTAAGTTATTTCTCATGCTTTCAATTGTTATTATTATTTTAGTATGTTTCTACAATCTGTAAAGATTTTTGAAAAATAAACAACTTGAACTTGAATAGAACTATTATTCATAATATGATAGTTCTATATTATTATAACATGCGATAATCAAAGTTGCAACACAGATTTCTATTTGAAGGAATCGGTTGTGTCACTCCAAGGCTTTCCCGGCAAGTAGACAGAGGCTTATTTCATCTGAATAATTAATTATTTCATAAATAAAGTCGATGAACAGTTGGAAAAAATCCTATTAATGTGAGACTCAACGCAATGCATTTTCTCATTCCATTTAAAAAACAAATTGCAAACGCAGGTCGCAGTGAGCGTTCGAATTCGAATTAAGAACGATCCACGCATTGCAAGCGTCACCGCTTTTAAGGGCCTTACTATTTAATAAATATATGGCCGATTTTAAGTAATATTTGTGTCGCTTCTATATGAGATAATATCTTATATTATCCCAATATGAAATATTATTCCAACCGAAATTTCACATTGAGATTTCTTCCCAACAAGGCACATGTGTACCAAATTTCAAGTCTCTAATTCCAATGTTTCGATATTGGAGTATGTCTAGCGCGCTCTGTCGTGGACTGATTTCAACTACAATCAATCTTTTCAACTCTTGCCATGACTAAATGATGCCGGCATGCCAAATTTCAGCCCAATCGGATCAAGCGTTTGGGCGCTATCGTGGAGGAATACATACGGACAGACACACAGACAGACTGGAAATAGTCTTAATGTCAATATGTATATATCCGTCTTTGTCACGATTTTTTTGCGCGTTTACAATACTTTTCCCCTCGTAGGTTGGTGGGCCGGTAAAGTAAGAAAATAAGCTATAGACTGGCCTATCCATGCATATTCCTTAACACATAACCTAAGGGAACAGATGGAACTTGCTACAGTGTAGGTACACATCACAGGGCAAGGGAACCGACGTTTGCCACCTCACCTCACAGAGACTGTTAATAATTATAATTACAGCAAAACCGAGGTTGATCAGATAACGATGCGCCCGCTTTCCTAGGATATGTTAAATGGCAGTCACCACCTTAATCTCGGCGTCACAATCAAGAATTTATAAACTGGATAATTACCAACCTATGTCTGCCAATCCTCTTGTGAGGTTACATACAGATACTCTTCTTCTTGTAATGCCTTTTCCTAGTCGGTTTTCAAAGGATATCTTCAACCTAAAAGCTAACCGTGACATTCCCTGGAAGTTTTGATCATTCTTCGTTCTTCTGTGTGGTCTTCATCTGCCTTTAATTCTTCTTGCATTACAAAAAAGTAGACACCATGAAAGCATCATCAAAAGCTAGTGGAGGAAGTAACCTCATGGAGTAGCCGTTCTCAGAAGCAACGAAAAATTAAGATGGTTTGATAGATTTAACTTCCTGATGTTAATTCAGTAATGCCGATTAGCATGAACAAAATTATTATTCAGAGGCAATATCAGAAATATGAAAACGAATGAAAACGGAGTTTATTTTTATTTTCAGAACGTTGCCAGCTCTGGGTCAGAAGATTAAACGATTTCATAAGTTTTAAACGCTGAAAAAGTAAACTGGCAATGCTAGTAATCCTGACATAACTTACATATCCTATATAAAATATATGTATCTCTTTCAATTAGCCACGCTCGACTTTACGTTAGAAAGAGAACGACACGAAATTAGTTTATTATGAATGAACATACTAACACACTGAGTTATACCTAAGACCCTTCCTTATATGGTATAATATCAATCCTCCTGGTATATCTTTTGTCTCAATTAGTCTACGTTAAAATCTAGTTTCAGGTGCCGAAATAAAACACTACTTAACTCTGTTTTTAAGTAGGATATCTAGAGGCGAGAGAAAGGTTTATACTCATCCGCCCTAGTAACCTGTACGTAAACCTCATATTTTTTAAAGAACATCTATGTAGTACGTAAAGCATGTATCTATGTAGTACGTGACATAGTTTGTCAAGGTACGTACTGTCTGCCAATTAATGATACTGTCTAAAACTGTCTACTGTGGAATTCCGTGTCACGGTTGCTAAAATAGAAAAATTGATGCTAATTTAATCGATAGGTAATCGTGACGACGATTATTTTCGTGTCAAACAGTTCATGGAATTGTCGAATTACGAGACGAAAGCGATTCGCACGTACAACGCCGATTTGTCACAATAATCATCATCGTTTATTTATCAACTTGGAAGGTCGCGCCGTGTTTTTTTTTACGGAATCACCTGAACGCTCATCTCGATTATTATCTATTAGATATTTCCATTTTCCCGATTAGTGGTGCGCCGTTCGATATTACTTTCTTTTAGAAAATCACTCAAACGTCCCAAGAAATCACTCTTCATTTATAATAGCGGCTAATTTTTCAATCTAACGTGTCCCCGGTCGAGTTAAGACGACGCGACGCCGGCGACGCGATGGGCAATTGCCCTGCAATTATACTAGGTAGTTGAGTTTCTATTTCGTTTGAGTGATGCTCGGCTGCGAGCTCGGTAAGCTTTTATAATGCTAGAAATGCCACGAGCTAGGAATGCTAATGCTAGAAATACAGCCACAAAACCTATGGAATTCGTTCCTATGGAAGTGAAAAGGCGAGACACAGTCGAAAGCCTTGGAGAAATCATCATTCTTTCATTAGAAATTTCATCCTTCATAGACTATCGAAACGCTGAATAGCAATTAATTTTGGTTTTGCTATAACATTTACTTTCCCGGCTTACCGACCTACAAAGAGGGAAAGTATTGTGAATGCGCTAAAAAAAATCGAGATGAAAATTCAAATATCCTTTCCCCCCCCCCCGCCACCCCGAAACGATTAAGACTATTTATAGATTGGTCTATCTGTCTGTATGTCTGTGTGTGTATTCTCCTCCACGATGTCGCCCAAACGCTTAATCCGATTGAGCTGAATTTTGCTATGCAGGTATCATTTGGTCATCGCAAGTGTTGAAAATATTGTGGTTGAATTCGGTGCACCGGGGGCACACTAGTCATATATCAATCTCGAAATATTGGACTTAGAGTTTTGAAATTTGGTACCCAGATTCTACTTATCAAATTAATATTCAGATGAAATCAGTCATTGACTACTTCATGGCGGTGACATAAACGATTTTTTTTATATTGTGGCACACGTTAGATAAAATTCCGTAATTTGTTGAACCGTATATAAGACGCGCAAGGCCACGCAAGGCCACCCTTAGACCCAGAAACAGGAAAGTCACTATGTGGCCCATTGTGTGCTGTCTTGCACCTGGAGTTTGGCTGTGTGACCCTTTTTACGGCTTATTTACTACATCGGCTCGAAAGCGAAGTTCATTGCTTACGTTGAAGGTTGTAACATTTGGGCATCGATTATACTATAATCAATGATTTTGGTCAACGATGGAGTGTTTGTTAGCCCAAGTTTACACTATCCAACACCTTTCACTTTTCAACACCTTTAGGTATACGATAATTTTACAATCATCTGTGATATTTATTACAACCTCTAAACAGTATAAATTCCCTGAAAGTCTCGGATGCACAGCTCTCGGTCTAGATATAACTTTTTACTCCCTATCTCGGAAGATAGCCCTTATTATAGAATTAACTGTAGCATGGGAATCAAATCTCCCAATAGACCACGAGTACAAAGTAAATAAATACCATGATCTCGCAAATGCTGTCACCCGGAATGGATTCACTGTTCACCATCACGCGGTGGAAGTTGGTGCTCGTGGGCTGCCAGCCAAATCTCGGTTTCACCCCTTTAACGATACCTATAACTGTTCTTTGCAGGAAAATAATCAACTACTTTCTAGAAAAAAATATCTAAAACCGCAATTTCCGCATTTCAAATTTTATGGCAAGACAGCTGCCCTAAACCAGCTATGCACAACCACATGTGGCAAACAGTTGTCCTAAACACAGCCGGTCCGGAGTCCACCGCTCGCCTCCCAAAAGTGTAAGAATCATGACGGGCCAGACTCCGGTCGGTGAATTCCATGGCAGACGTTTGTATTTTATTTATCAAGTGTTCTCTTTGTTGTTCCAGCCGCTCAGCCAGGTCAAGTCTGCTACAGCAATGCGCACTGTCGACTCTCGGAAAGCGAGAGTCACTGCGAGTTCCTCATCCCCAACCTCTTCGGCCGCTGCAGCTGCAATCCGCCGTATAGGCAATACGGCGAGAGATGCGTGGACGACAGCGGACCATCCGGCAACGAGGCATATCCAGCGGAAACGGGATTGGAAGACGCGGTGGGCGCAGAATCGGCGCCCGGAATCTCACCAAGCGGCCAGGAGCTGAACCAGGTCGCTCCCCCGGCGAGCACGTCGAACCCGTTCGCTCCAGAAGTGCAGCCTCACCCGCCGAGCCCGACCGATCTGCGAGCGCAGCCCAGCATCAACGACAACGACTACGCCCGCGACGAGGACTCGCCTCTCATGCAAGCCGTCATGAAAGTGACCGAAAGTCCCAGGGTAGACGCGCCGCTGCGCAAGAAACCAGGCTCAGACGGAATGCTGAAGCTGGTTTCCGACGACATGCCGTTCTTGAACAACAAGCGACAACCAAACTACAAAGTGGTCGCTGCTCCCTCAGACGAATACGACAGATTCAGAGCGACCACTCCTAATAATGTCGCCTCGAAGAATGTCTACAAAGCAGGAGCTAAAAAGAAGGCACACAACAAAAAAGGTAAAATCCGTTTGTCTGGTTTAATTTAAGAATATTGATTTGTGTAGTTGGAAGAATTATGGAGGTGAAAAAACAGCATAGTCAAGGACCTAATATAAGCATACGTGCACATGTGTATGCTATATGTGTATGTAATGTATGTATATATCTATGGATGTGTATATGTGTGTGTATATGTATACGTGTATATAAAATACAGTATTATAAATAACAACTAATTTCTGTATTTGTATGTTAATATGCAATACTACTTTAAACCATATCTATCCCTCAGTTTCTCCCCTCTCCATTCCTTATGGTACCTACTATTAAAAAGAGAATGGGCATTTTGGGCCACTTTTCAGTTGTAAATCATATACCCATGGAAAGGTCTCTTTATGTAGAACATTTATTACTACAACAAATCATCTCAATTCAGATCCGTGTCTGAGTTATATCCTACATGGAATATATTATATTCCTAAGAATGCTCGACTTTGTGAGCAGTATATACTGGGGAAATACTGGGATACGTTGCTCGAACTCTGTAATGTGTCTCATGATTTCATTCCCGCTCTGTTTCCTGACGTATGTAATATGCTAAGGTTCGCTGTTCAACATGGTGTGCCCACTGACCGTACATCATAATATACTATATTTTATGGATCGTCATTGCAAATAATATATCTTAAATAAATACATGGCATAGGGGTTTTTCCGTGTAATTAGCCATATTTAAGAAGATAAATAGATCTTAGATAGTAGAGGTAAGCCGTAGTAGTCATAAATATTCTAGATAAATAGATCTTTCCAATGATAAATACGTTATTGTTATTGGAGATGTGGGCCCAGCACCAATGCATTTTTGTCGATTGTCTTCTGCTAGTTTTCTTTTTATTTTTAAATTTTTCTTTCAAAAAATAATTTCTATTCAAGTAGGTGTTTTATGGCTATATTATATGGTAATTTGAAATATATACATGGATATACTGGTGTTATTCTACAATGTTTATTCATAACAAATAAATCTACTGGGCCCGATTGCTTTTCTATGTGAACTAAAACTGAAATTAGTTCAATCGAACGAGATAAAGCAATACGTTAGTTAGAGGGAATATAAAACGAACGATCGTCGATAAAAACTACCTGTCGAACTTATATTCGTCCGAATAAATTTGAACACATTTCGTGCGATCTTAGATATAGATGCTTTAGCTTTGGTGGGTAGTTTACATGTGAAAAAGTGACAACCTTCATTTCACATTCCGCTCTAGCGTATTGCTCTGTCTCGTTCACACGAACTAATTTCTGGTTTTAGTTCACGAAGAAACGCAATCGAGCCCACTGTATACATTTTAGATAATAAATAAAATAAAAAATCATACTCATTCCATTACAGATAAACCAAGGAATCGTCTCAATACGGAAGGTCCAATTGTTTCTCTAGGCTTGGGCTGCGTATCTGATGACCAATGTATAAACAGCGACGACAATTCTAGATGTATAAACAAGAGGTGCGACTGCCTGTACAAACAGAACACTACTGACGCTTGCTCTGCTAGGCAAAGAGGCTGTCATCCAGGGACATTCCAGGTAAATAATATTTATAGCTACCTTCATACAATAGTCCACGGAAATTACGAATTATTTTAATTTTAGAAGTCGGCAGAGTTCTATAGAGGGATTGACATAGCGGCGACCAAGTTGCAGTAATATAGCAACTAATGGCGGCCATTCGTCTTTAATAATTTCAATTATTTAGTATAATTGGTTTAAATACCTATGTATGTATGTAGCCAATAAATAAATAAATAAATAAAAAATAAATAAACAGCAGTTCCCAAATATCGTAAGCATACCGCTAGGGCGGTACACTTACTATATTTGGTATATACCTAATAAACAAAATTGTTTCGCTGAAGCGCCCAGCATCCAGGGCGCGTCGTATATACATTGTTTATTTGATTTTGGAACGCATCCTAACTTGATTTTTGACTCTGCCAGGAGAATTCCCGTCGCGTCTAGAGAAAAATTCTACCTACAGACATACAGGTACGGGGCCAAGGACGTATACAAGGGGGAACACAGGTGACTTGTCCCCCCCTCCCCCCCCCCCACCCCCGTTTTTTTTTAGTAACAAGTAAAGTCGAGAAAAAAATAATAATCAGGGATAATCCGCGACTTATGTACCTAGTGTCAGGCACGTATCCAGGGGAGGAGGGGGGGGGGGGGGTAATTGAGAACTGACCCCCGGAATTCCGGCCTATTTACGTTTCATTGTACGGGCAAATTCAAGTTTGGTGGGTGCAGCGCGCGTTGTTTCAATGGATGTCTCCCCCCGTAACTGGAGTCTGGATATGTGCCTGCGCGGGACTACAAGCGGAGCCGAATAAACCCGAACGGCCAAATGTCAAGCGACCATCGGTATACAGGTGGCTGATTAGGTGTGCGAGATACAAGTAAACAACTACTCTTTCAAACGTGTCTATATAATTATAAGTTTATGTAGTAATAGTTTCTTTCGCGAATAGAAAAGCTCGACGTGTAAAGCTGCAGCAAGATTAGATAGTAATGATGGAACCTAGGGATTGAAGGTGTGTGTACAGTCTTGAAGGTGCGTTGTCTACACTGATTGTATGTATTCTATATTATTGTCACATATATGGAGAAGTTATCAACAAGTAGGTAATAAATAGCGCATTTTTTAAGGTTTCTTATTATACGGTACGGTCACAAAAAAAAATCCCACCCAGTATATTTGTTTTGTGAGTTTTTCTTAGTTATTAATCTCAAATGATGGATTTGTTTTACCGAGTGTGTTTGCTACAAACGTTTGTTAGCCCATCCCGGCTTGGTAAAATCGTAGATCCGGGGTTGCTGCTAGCTCATGCACCTAGCTATTTAGTACGGTCGTACTTTTTTTGTAAGGCATTAAATGTCCCTGCGGAAAGTTGCAATGTAGCTGGTGATGAGTTATTTTGCTTGTTGTTTAAAAGTGCATGAAAATGTCCGAACTAATAATATTTGTTATTTAAAAGGAGTAAAAACAGTAAATTTAAAATGAAGTATTTTCCTGGCATGAAATCAGTCTGTCAGGATCAGGATCAGGACGAAATCAGGATCCGAAAACCTTTCCAATAGTATCTAGCACTGTCTTCTCAATTTCAGAAACTTTCAGAACAAACCTTCAAGAAATATTAACTGATTAACTTTTCTTCAAACTTTAGATTTTTTTACTAAAGTTGAAGAATACTCTTTTGTGCAGACTGGGCTTTAAATTCCTTGTTCGCTTTGCGAGTATTTATCTAGCTTTGTGTCCGTGTCCAATCATTTTTCCCGTGCGAAATGCTGCAATAAATTAAAGGAATGGTCCAGTTTGATGCCTAAATCTCAAGATATAGATCAAGATATCAAGCCTCGTACCGACTTGCGAGCGCAGCGCGCAGTGAGCGGCCCGCGGCCACCCGCGGCTCATTCCGCGCCGCTCGACTCGAGCAAATAGGTATCGACATGCGAGCTGCGCTCGCAAGTCGATACAAGGCTTTACAAGTCGAAAATTACAAAAATTAGTTGCCAAAAGTCTTTGGCAACTAATTTTATATTATTCTATTTCCTGCAAGCGAGTTTAGCATGTACCTAGTACATATATTTAAAAAACACGAATCCTATACTTTTATTGTGGGTGAAATTATGTGAGATTTTAGGTAGGTGGGTATGTAAGTTTATGTTTGGTAGCATTGCCTATACTAGTACTAAACCGTATCATAACAATTCAAATCTTTTATTCCAAACTAGCCGTGCCGGTCACGCTTTGCTGTGGCTCAGTCTGGTTAAATGGAAAAGAAAGAAAAAGAAAGCACACGTTTGTAATATATTCCCTTCTAATATATATTATATTTATATTATATAAATCAGTAAAGAACCTAAAATTTAAGATTTTGAACAAACTAACATTTACATTTTTATTTATATGGATAGTTAGATAACTAGGAGAGGGATCGAAGTACCCCAGGGTAGGTAGGTAGGTAGGTAGGTAGCATACTTTTTCGTATGGAATGGGGTACACGATGCTAAAACCGAAAACGTTAGGAACGGCTGTTTTAGTAGGAGTGAACAAACATACTTATCCGAATCTGATTTTTTGAAATATGTCACAGTGTCGATCGACGGGCTTGTGCATCAGCTGGTACTTCGTGTGCGACGGGCGACGCGACTGCGACGACGGGTCGGACGAGCGATGCGGCTCGGCCGGCGCGATCGAGTCGGACGGCGCGACGGCGCCGGGCGGCAAGTCGCGCTTCGGCGGCGCGGCGGCGGTGACGTCGGCGCTGCAGGCGATGCTGAACGCGCGCGCCGCCGCCGGCAGCCGCTGCGCCGCCGGCTCGCTGCGCTGCGCGGGCGGCTCGTGCGTGTCGCGCGCCGCGCGCTGCGACGGCACGCCGCAGTGCCCGGGCGGCGACGACGAGCGCGGCTGCCGCGCGACCAGGGATCGCGGGTTCGTACTCACTTTCTTACATTCAACGTTTTCGTTGCAGTTAGGGACTTCTCCGCAAATGAAATGGAGCCAGAATCTCCTCATTTTACCTACTTTGTCTAATAGTATAATAATGTAGTCTAGTTCGAGCATACGCTCTAGGGTTTTCTTAACAAAAAAAAACGGAAAAAAATCTAAACTGCAAATATGTATTTTTGGTCGTTGAATCCGATTATTACCTCTTCCACCTCGCCAAAGGTGAGCTAACCTCAGGAATCGCAAACAATGCAATTATTTTCGTTTTCCTTTAGACTAGTATTAGACTTTATACATAGGATAAAACTAATTTACCGCGTAAAGTTTGTAGCGCCCGACGTTTCGGCGACGTTGCAGCCGCCGTTGTCCAGTGTAGACGTCAACCCTGGACAACGGCGGCTGCAACGTCGCCGAAACGTCGGATGCTATAAACTCCAAGCGGTAAATTCGTTGTATCATATTTATATCGCCAAACAACCGCGATAGTCTTCGATTTCATAGTTTAGACTTTTCTGGAAAGGTAAGTTTGGATCTCATATGCGTGGACTAAATTTGAAATAGGAAATGTATTTATGCAGTTTAGCAAACTCTTCTACAAGATGTTTAATGCCATCACTATATTCATCACACTGATCCCTAATCTGTAAAATAAATGTTCTAGGTATATCTATAATAAACGAGAATATAGGCGTTTGAAGAAGCGTCATCTACTATAGCGGTAGGTTGTTAGTTTTTAAAAAAAAACAATCCATATATGTACTTAACCTATATGGTGGAGGCTTAGGTTATTATTTTTTTAAACCATTTTTTTTAATTATGGCAGAGTTAGCGATTCATAAATTCCGTGGAATATTCCAGGCTAATAATTGGACTATGAGACAACACATTCTTTGCGTAATTTTTGCATAGGTCAAACAGTGACAAGCCCCTTTTTGCATACCTAACCAATACTAACGATATAATGTTCCCTGTTTCCCGGTTGATACTGATCATTACGTTGCATTTAAATTTTAAAATAAAATTTGTTTTGCGCAGGTGCCCGAGACATACCTTCCGTTGCGGCAGCGGCGAATGTCTACCAGAGTATGAATTCTGCAACGCAATCGTTTCATGCAAAGACGGCTCTGACGAGCCCAAGCATCTCTGCGATGGGGAATCCAGGTATAATAATATAAATTTTAAATCGGTGTTACACAATTTTCTGTAAAACCATTTTTTTAAAGTGGTCTCCAACTAGTTATAAGTAATTATAAATTGTTTATCATCCTTTGTACCTACTCTTTTGTGCGTAGCAAGTACGAAATACAGTCGTGAGGGCATAATCTTCTACTTGACAGTCCAATTTTGTCACACTCAATTTTATTATAGCTCTTTGGGATTTAGATCTAGCTCAGCCGATTCCAAACAAGTAAATTCATTTTCATTGAAACCATTCTAATATTTCTTGGCTGTGTATTTTAAAGGGAGCCCATTAAAACTACACCAAATCAATATCAGAAAGTTGCCGTTTTTTTTTAAAACAAAGAGAGTTAAGGCCCGGTGATATGCACGAGAGTTAATTACAAATAATTAAGCTATAATTGCCAGCTATAGATGGGGCCAAAGACCCAAGCTATGAGTAAACACACATTTATCAGCAATATGTTCTATATAGCCAGACATCCATCGACGAAATCTGACATTAGGATAATATGTTGTCGATAATTAATTGAAAATCATTCTAGTCATTTTGGCTCGTTTTCATTGATATTTCACTGCTATTTCGCGTAAGATTTAGAAGATTATTAAATAAAAATATACTTTATCTAATTATTCGTATAGGTAACATTTTTAGTTAAAACATATGTATTCACCTTACAAACATATTGTAAACTCCTCAATTAAAAAAGAGAAGCTTGTGTGTTTTCCCAATTTTTTGGCCAATTTTTTGTTATTTTTTTATTCATCTGGTAAAATGGTCATAATAAAACCAAACTTCAGAGGGGTAATTAATAATGGTGGGGTGTCAAATAAGGGGCGGCAGGCTTGTCGGCGCCGACACCGCGACAAGCGCCATCAAATTAGAGTGAAACGCCGTTATTTGCATGAAGTCGCGTCCAGAAAACTGGACTATACAACCAAAAAGAAGATTATTCAAATCAATTGCATGGATGTGATATATTTCTTTACATTGCAAAGGAGGACGAGCAAAGCGTCCCCACCACCAATAAAATGACTCGTTTGTCACTATGGTTTAAGATTTGACAATGATTTTAGATGGCGAGCTGCTGAATACTGCCCACTCCGTTGCGAAAACGGCAGGTGCAGATCAACGGCAATAGCATGCTCAGGCAGCGACGGATGTGGGGACAATTCTGATGAAGAAAAGTGTAGAGTTTGCAGTATGTAACATCTAATCATTCTCATAATGTAGGTATCTATTTGAAAAATCTGATTTTATTTATTTTATTCTAGGTTGTCCTGCAGGGCCGTAGACATCGCTCCACGCTGTAAATAAGACGCACAAGAAACATACATATTTAACCTTGTACAAAATAAGTATTTATTATAGGTTTTGATACCAAAAATTTATTTTTTGATAGCTAGAGCAACACATTCTTTTTTTAGAATATACGTTGAATGTGTCATTATTGTTTTGACAATTATTTAATAAAATAAATCTTGTACATAGTTAGAAATACAACTACTAATTATAATAATAAATTATTTTAACTTTAAGGGCATACTATACATTGTCGTTTGTACTGCTAGAAATAAATAATAATCGAAAAGAAAGATTTCATGATTAAACCTTTTAAACTAAACATTTTTCCAGATGCAAATATCTAATTTATGAAATGTCTATGTATATGCAATAAATAAATGTGGTGTATATTAAATCTTGATGTGAGAGTATATACTTAAATCCTTTGTACCTAGATATATCTTTCAATAAATAAAGATTTACCCATTTTCTCCAGTGTTTTCGTTATTATTAAGTGTCCAGTCAAATACAGGCGTGAACAACAAATCATACGTAAAACGGTTCAAACTGATCAAATTTAAACCGGGAACTACTTTTGCAATTTATTTTACAAATCTATATATTTAAAAAATCTATCGATACTTTTGATTTCCGTCCATGCTGAGAATTGACACGATTTGTTGGGCAGGCAAATAATGGTTTTTGACGTTTCTTTATTTTAGGTTAGGAAATGTTATGTTATTAGGCATTATTATATTATCTTTGTTATTAGGGAATAATAAAATAAATGATCGAGATTGCCAAATGGAGTCGTCTTCAAAGGCTTTGTGCTTCGGAATGTGCCCCGAGAAGGAAGTTAAATGGTTATACTACTATCTGTTTTTTTAAGTATTGTTTTTACGAATATGATGCTAACGGGTTTTATGTGGCAGGAGAGAGCGCGAAAGGCTGCTTCATCGTTTAGAGATTGTGACAGGATCCCAAAAGTCAAATCCAAAGGCAGACTTGAATAAAGTTGTGAAATGCTACACTCGATCAGCGGCGGATACAACTGTCAGTAGTCCAAATAACTTGAGGCCATTCCAATTTCTGTGCAAAACTGTAATACATCTGCTTAGAAAGTGCGTTCATTTGCATTACAATATTCTTGCATTTACGAGGCTGCCGCTCACCTTCCACTATTTTCCTTTTTAGCACTACCAACGATGAATGTGTATCGATGGTCGAGCGATATAATTTTATCGACGATCGATTTCGAGCAGTTCGGCAAGATATGACTGTACAGGAACTGGGACCGAGACAAACTGTAGTTTTGCTTGAACCGATGATCAAATTCAACGTCTTTTTTGGATATATGTAAGGAACTTTTGGCCTATTCGATTTGACGTTGCTTTAATGAGATCTTTTGTAGGTTTTGCGGATATCCAAGGACTTCGTATGATCCCTTTTTAAATACGAAACACCTGATGGAATGTTTGAAGCAAGTTTTAGTGTGTTATGATCAACTTGAGGATATCGACCAGATTCTAACAGACGATATAAATAGCTTGGATATATTTGAAAAATCGGACATCGACAAACCGATCGACTTGAAGCAAATTCGACTGAATCGGCCATTCTTTGAAGCTTTATACATCTTACTGAATCTCGGAAATAGTAATCCATTAGAAAGATTTTTAAATATACCTAAACAGTACAAATCTCAACTGGGTAAAGATGCATTTACAATATCGTTAGCGTATTCGAAGCGTTATTATAGTCAAGCAGTAAAATTAATAAGGAAGCTACCTTCGTTCTTAGGCCTGTGCGCTGTTGTTCCTCAAATACCATACTTACAGAAGTGAGTACTTTTTACATCAGTAGAGTATTGTAATATTAAGATTTAATTCATTGTTATTTTTAGGGTAGCTCTCGCTATAATGAGCCACGCTTATAACAGCAAAACTCTAACATTCCCAAAAAAACATTTAGCAAAAATCTTATTATTTAATACCACTGTAGAACTAGATGAATCCTGCCACAACTATGGAATTTCAAAAACTGTCGAAACTGTGAGATTTAATAAATCAACATTTGACTATAATGCGAAACCAGTAAGATTTTTCTTTTTATTTTTACATTTTATTATTTTTACATTTTATTTATTTTTACATAAAAATCTAATTGTATTGTTTTTTTGCAGATGTCACCATTGAAAATCAATTTTGTAGATGTATTATTTCATCAAAACTCGATAGAAGACATTTTACTTACGCAATGTGTTATTACATTTTTATACGCTCAATGAAATACCGAGTGCCCTGTTTTCAGAACCAATTATTTTAAACCGGAAAATAAAATAACTTGGACATTTATATTTTTTTTTTGTTTTAAATTGAAATAAATGGATCAAGCTCTTTTTTGCATATCTCGTTGCTGTAATAAATAAAAGACAGTATCGAACAAAATATCAGGAAGTACCGGAAACGGTTCTTGATCAGGTGGGTGTGTACAAAAAAAATCAAATTGACTAGCTTGAGGAATTATCTCCTCCTGTACCAACTCTTTATTTATTTATTTATTTATTTAGTAGTAACACATCTAGTAAAACGTTAATGTCATATTTGATTAAGATGTTAGCAAGAAATTGATGCGACATTATTTTTATGATTGACACAGTCGCCTAACTAGGCCTAGGCCTGTTCTAAGGCAGACTTTTAATGATGATATTAAGTGTGCACTGTCAACTTAATCTATAGTTAGTACTTATTTTTAAATCGACAAATATAAAACTACAAATAGTTACGTATATACAAATATGGATAGATACTTATATACATCTATAGATAAAATATATATCCATATATGCACACATACACATACATATATTTATACGAAAATAATAATAAAACCAAAATAAATAAAGTAAAAACTAAAATAATATACATATATAAATCAATTACATATTGATATGACGCTCACATACCTATAATAGTCATTTAAAATTATCATGGAAAAACTAAATACTAAGTACTAAATACTATCATTCAAAATACAACAGTCAACATATTCCCTAAACCGTCCCTACCCACCTCCAACAACCAATCCGTTAGAGATTTTTTAAAAGTGGATGTGTTCTCACTACTTTTAATTGCGTCGGGAAGACTGTTATACATTCTAGGGCCAATGAACGTGAAATGGCGCTGGCCAAATGTTGTGTAAGATCTTGGCACCATCATATCACCAGTTCTTGTTGCTCTCGTCTTTCCAGCTCGTTGATTATAAGGTGTCATTTTATTTTTAGTATATATTAGGGCCATGCGAACATAAAGCTGTCTTACATCCAAAACCTCGGACTGGATGTAAAGAGTGTCTGACGGAAATCGATACGGTTTACGTGCGATTATTTTTAAAATACATTTTTGCGCTACTTCTAGAGGGTGTAGAGTGGACCTTGTACAACCGCCCCATCCTATAATACCATAGCATAGTATTGACTGACACAATGCATAGTAGGTGTTTTTCAGTGTTCTCGGGTCCACAATATCTCTTATTTCCCTGAATATACATGCGAGTTTGCGCACCTTCATCGCCAGCTTATCAATATGTGGTTGCCAATGCATCTTATTGTCGATCGTTATACCCAGGTATTGTACCTGTTGTGCTCTTTCTAGAGTAGTGCAGTTGCAATGCTGAGTATTTCTGTCGCAGTCATGAATGGTCAGTCTATGGTTTAAATGTGGTTGGCCTTTACTATTGTTGCTGAACGTAAGGTACTTAGTTTTATGTATGTTCAGGCTAAGTAGAGAATTGTCTAACCATTCATGTACTTCATTAATACCCTCATTGGCTACGGAGAATGTTTCATTCCAGTTATAGCCCTCAAAAATAACAACCGTATCATCGGCGAAGGAAATTGTTTTGCCGACTAGATTGGAGAGTTTGTTGATGTAAATAAGAAATAAAATGGGCCCGAGAACAGTGCCTTGAGGGACACCATACTGGAGGTATTCTGGCTTACTGTGTGTATTGTTAACGGTAATAATTTGTTTCCTATTTGTCAAATAGCTTGTAAACCAATCCAGAGTGATACCCCTAAATCCCACATTCCCTAACCTCTGAAGCAGTTTGTCGTGTGAAACAGTATCGAATGCCTTCGCTAGATCTAGGAAAATAGCTAAACATTTTTTCCTCTTATCCACATTATCATAAATTACACTTGTTACCTCTGCAATAGCATCAGTAGTGCCCATACCCTCTCTAAATCCAAATTGATTTTTTGATAGAATATTGTTTTCTTGCAGGTATTTCGAAAGACGCTTTTTAACCACTTTCTCTATGATTTTAGATAGAGTGTTTAGTAGGGATATGGGTCTATAGTTGTCAATGTTTAATTTATCGCCATTTTTGTAAATAGGGATGACTTTTGCACATTTAAGTATGTCGGGGAAAATGCCTGATTTAAAACTAGAATTCACAATATGAGAAATGGGACAACTTAGTTCTCTTTTTGAAAGCTTGAATATTCTTGAATTAAGATTGTCAATACCAGGAGCAGAGTCTAATTTTAGGGATCCTATTGTTTGCATAATTTCATATGGCGTTGTTGGAGTCAGGAAAAGAGACACAGGAAAATCTATCGACGGAGGCACATGTCTCGAGAGAGTAATTCTTTTTTGTATTTTTTGCGCTAAGTTGTGCCCAACATTTGTGAAATGTTTATTTATATAATCTGCAAGTCTCTGCGGTGCGGTATCCCTACTGATTGTTTCATTTCCATCGATTAATTGGTCAATTGTATGTTTGGCGGGTATTCTATTAGTAATATCGTTAATAATTTTCCATGTTTTTTTTGGATCTCCGTTAACTTTCTCTAATTCGTTTTTGTAATATCTAACTTTGGTATTATGGATTAATTTATTGCACAAGTTGCGATATTGCTTAGACCGATTTTTCAAATCGAGGTTATCAGGGTTACGTCGAGATGCCGAGTGGAGTTTATCTCTTCTATGTATGCAGAAGATAAGCCCTTTCGTAATCCATGGTTTGTATATTTTTTCTTTATGTCTTAGTTTAATAAGTTTAACCGTACAATTAGTATTTATCACCTTTTGGATTTGCTGTAATAGTGATTCGGTGGCAGTGTTAACATCCTTTTCCTTGTAGACAATCGACCAGTCCATGTCAGATATTTCTTTCTGTATTTTCTTATAGTCATATGTTTGTTTTGTAATATTTTCAGTATCCTTTTTTTTTGGATAGTCAGCATTATAGTTCATTTTTAATAAAAGAACGTGATGGTCAGTGATTGTAGTTTGATACACTAAGGAGATTGTCGGATTGGGCGATCTACACATGATATGGTCTATACATGTTTTCGAGTTATTGGCTTCTCGGGTCGGTGTGTCAACTAGACAGTGGAGCCCATGTAGCGAAAGGAGCTCTAGATATTCGTTAGCCTGTTTGCTTTTGTTCCCATGTATGTCTATGTTTAAGTCCCCTGTTAGGATTAAATTTTTGATGCTGGAATTCTGTGTTAGTAAGCGATCTAGGCTCTTTAGGAAATTGTTAATATTAAGAACCGAAGGACTTCTGTAAATAGCTATTATGCAAGTTCTTTTGTTTAATGTAATATGTAAGCAATTTGCTCCAAATAAATTAATCTCATTGACAATTATGTCTGTGAATTTAGCACTTACATAAATACCCACTCCATCATTTTGAAGGTGGTTGTTTTTAGTATGAAAGAAACTGTACCCTGGTATACCTATATGAGAAAAATGTTTTCCTATCCAAGCTTCCGTTAAAATCAGAATGTCGAATTCAATTTTTAAATCATACATCATAACGAGCAGTTGGTCCAAATTCTTCTGCAAACTTCTGATGTTAAGGCATAGCATCCTTAGGGCCGAGCCTCCTGTTAATACTCGTCTGCAAGTATCGACATTCGATGACACATGAGACTCGTGCTGAGTGACATCAATGACATTCGCTACATTATCATCCAGCATTTAAAATAACAAGGGTATGTGCTAATTACTAAATCTATGCTCAAAAAATGACTGGAAGAGAAGAATGAAGGAGAGACTGGGTGGCGAAGCTTGTTGTACTTTGAATGATATATGAGGTGATCGATGTATGCTATTTCTGTGTAGAAGAATATTAAACAATGAAATTGTGAGAGTACGACTATTTTGGTTAAATAATAATAAAACATTAAACTAGTTAGTAAATAATCAGAAAAATATAAATCCTTGGTGAAAATAGGTAAAAAAATTAAGAGCAATATTTCCCATAGATAACATATATAAGAATTAAAAAGATATTGAAATAAAATATAACCTAATATTTGGATTAGTAAGAGAGCAATTATTGTTCTTATAAATGCAGATCTAAAAAAACATTTTCATTATTAATTAGAACAGGTTTTGTCGTATCGCTTTTTTGAATGAATACCCTGCCATTGCTTATCCACACATATTTAAATTTATGTTCTCGAGCGAATGATTTTGAGCGACCTAACAAATACTTCGTGCGTTGCGTTAGGTGCTCTGAGACATATACAGGTGAAATATTGCCAGGTGAAATATTGCCATTATCCCTTTAGTAAGAGTAACAACAGTTCATGTATTAGTTTAGAAAAAAAAATAGAATAAACATATTCTTTACAATTAATTGGTGAGACGTAGTGACCTAACGTTATTATATACAGTGTTAAAAATATATTTGCTAATAGAGTAAAAACAATCGTAAGCAATGGTCAACAATATATTTTTTTCTACTCGTATAATTTAAATTCATAATAGGCAACATATCTATCACAATTGATCGGCTATATTATTCATTTTAATCAATAGAAAACAACGCTTTCGCCTGGTAAAAGTAAAAGTAAAAAGCGAGGACTAATAAATGACTACTGAGAAAACTAAAACAACAAACAGATATGCCAGGAACGGTTACTTAGTGATGTGGTTTTAGAAAGACGTCGTCGAACATGTCGAGCTCGTTTGTCAAGTAGTTTGCTTTGTTTCGCAGTTTTTTGGCGGACGTGGCCGCTTCGTCCAGCAGCTGAACGGATCCTTCGAGCTTGTGCAGCTCCGAGTCCATCTCACCGTTCGCTTCATCCACCAAATGACAAAGACGAGCAAACGTCGAAGCCAGCTCTCTAAAAATAAAAATATTATAAATAATTAACTGTCAATTAAGTTAAACTGATTGTCACTAATTAAAGAAAAAAATATGATTGTCACTTTTCTAATACAAAACTACCAATCGAACATAAAGAGGCATAATGTTAGACTGGAAAATGGCATAATGTAAGACTGGACGAAATGTTTTTAAACTAATTCAGATGGTTTTATGTTCGGCTTGTGCGGGAAAAGATACGATCGTTTATTTTACATTCCGCTCTAACGTACTGCTGTCTCGTTCGCATGAACTATTTTCCGATATTAGTTCACAAAGGCACACAATCGAGCCCAATGTGGAATAAATATGAAAATTGCACTCACTGTTGCACTTGATGACTGCAATTTGCTGACGTGAGATCGACGATCAGTCGTAACTTCCTGGTAACGTGTGCAACGTATTGTTTCTTGAATATTCTTTCTTTGGCCTTATTAGTCCACGTGAGTCGTTCGTAAGCGTAAAAAGATCCATAAATAGCACCAGTAACCGCTATCACACGCCAACCGACGGTTTTCATCATCTGTAAATAAAAAGTGTTTCAAAGATTCGAAGAAAAGGCTCTTCTCTTTTTTTGTATGTACAGAACGTTAAAACTTACGAATCCAGCGAGTAGAAGTGCCCCCATCGTGCCTTGTGAAGTTAAGGACGCAAGTGCAATTCTTGAAACCATGCCCCACTCTTCTTGAGTCAATGGCCCTATCGTCAAGTTATTCTGAGGGCCGTTGGTGAGAGACATGGCGTCGATTGAGTCGACCGGTGAGGCTAACGGCATTGCAATCTATAAAATGAGTTAAATAATGTATTTAATCACTGTAACAGAAGCAGTCTTCGAGCAGCTACAAGAAAGCTATCGTCAGTGCAAAGACCCACATGGTGAAGTATATTGGATCTCCCACCACTTCCAGAAGTCATTATAAAATAGGATGCGGTGAGAACAGCTAAAAGACTTCAACAGTTAAAACTCTGGAATAGGAAGGGAATAACCACAAACCATAGGAAAATTTTGCAACAGGCATGGGGTGATTTCCCACTACAGATGAATACAGACAAACTATTACCTGACTATAATTTCAAGAAAAGTTACATAATTAGTCCTGAAGGTTATCACATCGCAAAGTTGAATTAAATATAATTACTGACGATACTACATTGGTATGACAAGCGGGTTCCTCGGTTCTAAGCTGGATCAGAAATTTTGTAATATTAGGGGTTCTAGAAAATTTTCCTGTCTGACGGGCCAGCACTGACATGACATGCCTTGAACTTGAAGTCAGTAACTGACTCAATGTAAATTAGCCTTATTAGCAAGTGGCAATAATATATGTCTCATATGTGTGACATAGTGGAGTGAAATGAGGAGATAGATAGACTTGCAAATCAGAGATCGTCACACCCACTAATCGCTCCAAATCCCACATTACTACTGGCAGAATCAGACAGAGGTCTAGGGCCATTAGAGAACTAACAAAGATTACTTAAGGAAGTCAGTGGGCCTGCTTACTAGCCACTGCCGATAACAAGCTATGCACACACTGGGGATAGTATTTGACCCTGCGTGCAGGGCAGGGGTGGCAGAGCAGAAAATGTGACAGGTGAACATGTGATAAGTGCATCCCTCGCTTTAGCTGTAAGAGGAAAAATAATGGACACATATGAGGCTGCTATGGCCGACTTGTGCTGCCTCCATTCATCTTGGTTTATGTGACTGGTCTCAGATGTCGGAGACCTAAGCTTGAAATTTGTCTCCGACAGTGCCTCCGTGCTACAAGCGCTAGCAAAAAATACTATAACCTCTGTCCTTGTACTGGAATGCCACAATGCGCTTCAATCCATTGCAAGGTCAAATAGAGTGACCCTGCAATGGATTGAAGGGCACAGCGACTCACTGGGCAATGACGCGGCAGACGAACTGGCCAAAAGGGGATCAAAGGAAATATTATATGGACCGGAACCCTTGATGCCCATTCCCCAGGCCCAAATAAAAACATGGCTACGCAGGAACACCGAAGAAACCCACCTTACAGAATGGAAAAAAAACGCAGGATGCAGGCAAACAAAGAACGCGGTTCCGGAAGCGTCCAAAAAACTTGCCCGCAACCTCACCAGATTAAAAAGGGACATAATCCGTAAAGTCATAGGTACTATGACAGGCCACTGTCCCCTAAACAAACACCTGTTTACCATAGGTGTGACAGACAGCCCTCTATGCAGAGGATGCATGGAGGAAGAAGAAACGCCACAGCATGTGCTCATGGAATGCAGGAGCGTGGCAGAGCAACGGGCAAGAATACTACAATCTCCAGCATCTGTCCCGGAGGCCTGTAGCAACCCAAACAGGCTGCTAACCTTCTGGGACAGCCTGGGTTGGCTGGAGTAACATAAATAGAAACATGAGCCACGCACAACGGCCCAATCAAGAGGCCAAGTGCGGGAAAAAGCCCAGACAAACTAACTAACTAACTATGTGACTGGTCTCCCGGTGAGCTGGTTGCAGGGTCTGTAATATGGACTGGGGGCCAATGGCGGCATTGATTATATATGGTATTAGATTACTCAACTCCATAGTATATTTTGGAAACCCTTCTGCGCCGGCAAAAAGCAGGTTGCACTGATAGCATTGACAGCAAAACTAATAGCAATTTATTTAGCCATCTATAATATTTTGACAATGAATGTTTTTTTATAAAGGACTGGTTTAAGGATTGGTTATAAAAACTTAATAATTTAACCAATGTTAACAATAATAACATTCAATTATTAGTGTCATGTATCGATTTTTTATATAGGCTGATTTCATCACAAAAATAATAAAGAGATAGAGAATCCATCTACTAGTCTATCTGGACATTAAAGTGCGTAATTATTACCTATTGAAACCTATACTTATATCAAATTAAAAATAGACATCTGTATGTAAATAATATAAAAATTAAAAGAGCTATGCATTAAAAATTCGTTTGTAATTAAATTATTATTTTATTTCGAGATAGGATACCGTATCGGCATGTTTGGAGCGCTGTCTAAAGTGTGCCGCTATACCTACTCTTTTCACCATGAACACTGCCATATTGAACATAAGAAAATATTAATAATTTTCTGGAACTATACCATCTACTTGTTGCGTTGCATAGCCGGATTTTCTGCGGCTTGACCACCATATCACTCAGCTCATTGGGGGTCACGGTGAGTTCAAAGCCAAGTTATTTGACCTTGGACTCAACGACGATCCCCGGTGCTCGTGTGGCACTGGTCGCCAGACGGCCGAACGCATCGTTTGGACATGTCCCAAGCTCGACGCCGCACGGGCGGAAATGTTGTTTGTGGTTGGTTCGTGCGTCGGCAGTCTGCCGGTTTGGTATGCGGACTTGGTAAGTTGTAGGGTTTGCTTTGCTGCGTTTCGCGAGTTTGTGGATCACTGGGTGTCCCTCTGGGAGGATCTGAGGCAGAGGGGCTATCCTCCTCCGGGGGAGGGCCCCCCCTCTTAGCGGTGCGAGCCGTGGGCTGCTTCATCATCCGAAGTCGCCCGTACTGTATCGTCCCTAATCGCCCCTGTCGGTGCGTGCCCTTTCACAGGATCCCGGTCGTCGACGTCTCCGACGGCGCCCCTGCCGTTTGCTGCCCGTTTTTATTTATTTTATTTTTTCTTTCGACACGCCGCATGGAGCATACCTTCCACCGCCTCATCATTGAAATAAAAAATAATATATTATACTAAATAAATAATAAAATATGTTACCGCTTAGTCGCCTAGTTTAGTTTAGTAATTAAGTAATAATTGTAAACATTTTGAAGTATAAATAAACGGTTTACGGGGTGCCGGCGGGGGCTGAAGCCCGGAGAATCCTTCCTAAGGTCTCCGTTCGCTCACCCCTCACGCGCTACCCTTCCGGCACGCGTGAGGTTGTCGTTGCATGACATCCTGGGCAGATAAAACGACCCACGTCGTTAGAACTGCCCGGGTGGTGGGCGGGGTTTTCAACCCTCGCCTGTCGCCGCGTAAATATTAAATGTTGCGTTTCATAGTAAAATCCTAGCTGCGAAATCATAGTACTGCATTGAGAAATCTAATACGCTATATTGATTATATAGCGTATTAGATTTCTAGATGATGGCGTTGAGCCACAACAATCCTAAAAGGAGGGCTGAGTGCAGGTGGCTATGATCACCATATCATCATCATATATAGATGATGATATGGCTATGTGATCGGCCGTCCACCATATCATCATCACTATGACATTATTATTAAAAGAAATGACTTGTAATTTGAAAATAAATATAATCAAAATCTTAAAAACAAAAATAAATAAAGCCAACCTGACTATTGTGCGGATAGTTCCTGATAGCGATCTGATTAGCTTTGCGCCCCTGAAACCTTTGTATCATAGCAGTTATTCCCCAGCTGAAGCGAAACTGTAAATCTTCCTGAAAATCTGCACATAGATTGTCGCAATTCAGGCGATATAATACTTCAAAGGGCTCTCTGCTGGGCAACACGCAGCCGGACATAGCATCCCTTTTCTCGACCGGCAACAGATTAAACATACGCTCTGAAATAAAACACAGTCAGATCAAAGATTTCTGCAAACCTTCCCGAGAAATGTAGATCTCTGCTCGAAAGGATTGATGAGGGTTGCAGCTCCCGCATTACTAAAAATCAGCCGCTGAACTAATCCCAGTATGAGTTGGTGTCAATGTGGATATGTAGAACACAGCAAATGTCACTTCTTGGATTAATAATACCATGGGTTAGAATTGTCTTAGAAACAGAAACGGAAAGGGTGGCATTATTGTGAGATAGGTCAGCAGGACCAGATGACTCTACCTATTGGCTTGCGGTGATGAATCAAATATAAGAGAAAAGTAACCCTTACCAAGGACTTTCATTAAATATAATCATTGACCTACAGTGGGTATGAGAAGAGGGTTTCTCGGTTCTAAGCTGGATCAATATTTTTTTATATTAGGAAATCATGTTACAAGTTATGCCACACGAAAGAGACGGTGTTCCAAATTTAAAAATGCAATCAGTGCACCGCGCAAGAGTACGGGTTATCGGATCGATACCTCCTCGATCCGATAACCTAAGTCATCTATGTTAACGTTGCAATCCTTGCGCAACATGAACTCCCGATACTTCCAATTTAGATGCATTTTAAGTCTCCAATTTTTAAAAAAGAATCAGTTGTACACAAAATATATATTTTTACTTTCTCGGCCCATCAATTCCAACAGGAGGGAAAGTATTGTGAATGCGTTTCTTTTTTTTGAGATGAAGATGGAAATATCAATTTTGAGCCCGCGTGAGACGATTGAAACCATTTCCAGATTGAAGTCTGTCTGTGTGCATGTAATCCTCCACGATAGCACCTAAACACTTAATCCGATTGAGCTAAAATTTGTTATGCAGGCATCATTGGGTAGTGGCAAAATTTTAAAAGATTGTGTTTAAAATCAGTCCACTAGTCATATTGATCCTCGAAATATTGGACGTAGACTTGAAATTTGGTACACAGATGCTTCGTCGGGCCAAAATCACATTGTGAAATTTTGGTTGGAATATCTCATATACCTACAATCTGCCCTAATAATATTTGAATTCCGCCATACATTTTAATCTAATATTAACGCCAAGTTGGGACCCGCCGAGAGAGTGCACTCATTGATTTTATTTATGAAATTAATATTCAGATGAAATCAGTCCTTGGCTACTTGCCGGGAATATTTTGGGTTGACATAATCGTTTTTTTGTTTTCGATAAGCTTGCAACTTTGGGATAGAGAAGATGTTGGGGAAGTTAAAAATTGGCCCGCATTGCATACTCTTGCCATTTTACTACTCTAGTAACAGTGGCTACCATCTTTGTACCGGAATTATCTTACCTGACATATCCTTTTGTGCGTTTTCAATATTAAGCGTTAAAGCATTTGAAAGCCGAGCTCTCAAATTCGATCCGAGCCCGCTTTCGACGTGGTGATGTAATTCCTTCTTATATACATTTAATACTAGCTGATCCGGATGGAAAGGCTGATTGAACTCATCCACCAGAACGGACAACCTTCGAATCTCCTCGCTCAGAGCTTTCGAAACCCGCTGCTCAACGTCATCCACCATATGCTTAATTTTGTCCTTCATCTCTCGGGTGATTAGCATCAGCTGCTGCTCCGTGTAATTGAGCTGTTCGTGCAAATACTTCTTCTGTTCGAGTTTATCGTTTCGCAGAGTTCCCGCTTTCTCGTAAATACGATCGAGAATCGTCTTTAGCTCTCCCGATATGAATTTTCCGCGTTTCGAGTGCTGTTCGAACTTCGTTTTTACCGCCGACTGGCTTATGCATTCTTGGAATTTACGCTCAAAGTCCTCGAATTCAAAGTAGCGTTTTTGAAAACCTTCTGCTAGGACGGCACCTGGAAAATGATAAAATATTCGGTATTTCTGTGTAGGAAAGTTGCTTCTTTTCAGTTTTAGTTTTCAATCTACTCACTATTCACAGGCTTCTGTTCCCTTTCCCGCAAACGAGCCAGCAAGGCTTCTTTGGCAGAAATGAAAAATATCCGTTCTTCGGCTTCTTTGGCGTTGCACACTTTCAATTCTTTAGAGAGGAAGTCAATGCATCGGGTGGTATGTTGCTGCCGAACCTAGTAGGCGGGAAAAAAACATCATTGCAAAAAAACACGAGTGAATGAATCTATTTTCATCAATGTAAATCATAAACCGATCGATAGATAACTAAAGCGAACAGAATCCAGTGGTAGATTGTGTCATTTACTGCAATGAAGGCAGCATAGTGGTTCAGAAGGCAATAGAAAAATGCAACACTATATTCAATCATGATGGCAAATGCTCTCATGCAATAATTGCCAAATGAAGATTCTTCATTGCTTCTCTAAACATAATATCATCACTTCACCTGCAAAAACTGTAATGTGTTTTTTGACAACTTTGCAGGAACAATAAAAAAACCAATTATCATTTTAATTTAACCTGTCTTAATTGACTCACTAACTAGCTACCGATATATCTGCTATGTGCAATAATGTGCATTCCCTAAGCCCTGGCGCGCACTTCGGCCTGGCCGCGGCGGCCAATGAGATCCTACGAAATGTATGGAATCGCCGTCGACCGTGCGCACGATGGCGTTTCCATACATTCAGCAGTATCTCGCTGGCCGCCTCGGCCAGGTCGTAAGTGCGCGCCGGGGCTAATAGTAACCATTCTAGCTGACATGGCCAGTGCCATACAAAACTAAAATCTGCTATGTGTTATACTAAACATAGTGCTATTTAAAAAAACATTTTCAGTAGGGATGTAATGTCTATTAACTTATCGATTCCTATTTCGATTTTTTCAAAAAAATCATGTTTACGATTCCGAATAATTATTATCAGTTCTGATGTGATTCATTCATCTTGCATAAAACTGTGACTTGAAATATAAAACATATGACTTTAGCACGGTAGATAGCTTTAAAGTCGTATTATTCATATCTACTTTAAATGTACATTTAACCTACTTAATACCACACATTTTTGAATTGAAACTGTTTTAAGTTTTTTTAGGTGCTCGTTTAGGAGTTAAGACATGTAGTTAAAGTGAACAAAAGCGTTTTTTATTTTAAAAACATATCATTTGTAAATTATCATGTGAAAGCCTACTTCTTAAATCACTAGATAAGTCCAGCTGTTGAAAATAGTCTCACAGATGCTACTGAAGTTATTTAGGACATATTTTATTGCAATTTTCTTGAAATATAAGGGCTATTACTGCCCTCGGGTAAGAGTTATTAGTGCACTGCGCCAATATTTTTGTGGGTCAGATCAATATTTTTGTGGGTGCGGAAAATGGAGTGCGATAAATACGACTTTACTTTTTCTCCACCGATGTTTCTAGCAGTATCCTAGCAAGGCTTCTGATCCTTTGCCGCCCGAATCATTTATCACAAACATTCCAGTTAACATGACCTAGTATTTAAGAGGAATCCTGAGGATATCTTGTTATATGAGGTATCAGCATGTTTAAAATTTTCACTTTTGATTATCAATGTTTTCTTAGCTTGTTTTCTAGCAGAAAAAATGTGTGACATTGCAAAATGACATCTCCATGAAAATGACATAGATTTCGAAGGGTAATGCAGAAAATAAATTTCTAAAATGTCCAATTACTCAAAACTTTCCATAGATTTTGAAGGCGCAACGACGATAATAATATGTCTAAAGATATTCTGCTATGTTGCAAAATATTTTTGCATATCTTCAGCAAATTATTTCATATAAACATCTAAATATTTACAAAAATAGTTGATATGAAATTATACCCAAATTATATGTTACATTCAAAATATAACTATCAACTTCGGGTGCTACTAATCTCCTCTATGTGTGCAAATGGCACAATCATGCGCGCCCCCAGAAGCCAAGCTACAAAGAATACGGCGGGGCACGGGCGGCAACTAAAGTCAGCGCCGTAAACAACATAAAGGCATTTTAAGCTATGATACTTTATTTCGCGATATATTTTTTAAAAAATAAAAATCAAGATGTTTAGACGAGCCGACTATCTTAGTTTATGCTTTTAATTGGACAGGGTGTGTATAAAACGCATTCCATGGGAGGGAACTTCAGAGTTCAGCTCGACTCGTATGGGTAAAATTGAGGCAAAAGCAATCGCAAGAGAGCCAATATAAAAGCAGGCATTCTAATATTTTTTACTGCAATGTGCAATCTATACAACGATTGTTTCGTATGTCGCTTGTTGCAAATGAAATTATATCAACGTAAAAAGACTAACACAAAATAATGAATTATTAATTAAGCAAAAGCAATCACAGCTCGTCGATTAACTGTTTATACTGACCTGCTCCTGCTCATTGCTTAGCTTGAGACATGAATAATAAAAAAATGCATCATTGAAAATGTTAAGACTTTTAGTAGGGTACGTAGTGTAAAAAAAAATCTTACTTGGTCGAGGAATTCTGGTTCTGAAGCAGATGCGTCCCATCGATTATTTAAAATGAATATATTAGGTTTAGAGATTTTCGTTGAAACTTTGTGAAAGAAGTTTTTCTCCTGGAATCAAAATAATTTATCATTAGACAAGCACCGTCGCAATGCTCTCGTACTTATTCACCTAAAAAAAAATTTTCCTAAAATATCGAAATCGATTTCTCTGTGTTTTATGACATCTAAAATCAGAAAAAGAAAAAACGTGTCTGCGTGTCTGTAGGCACGATATCTCAAGAACTTGTCCCGTCAAAAAAATCTTTGCGGAGAGCTGATTTAATTTAGGGTGCTATTGAATAATCCATTTCTATTTCCGTCACATGATCCGGAAGCCACAGATATAACAAAACACTGAGCTTGAATAGAAACAAAGATTTCAAACTCTCTACTAAGTAGAACTACTACTACTTCATAGAACTACTACTACTACGTAGAACTACTACTAGTACTACGTAGAACGCTCTTTTCTTAAAATGTTTAAACGCCCGTCGCCGAGTCAACTCCCCCCCTGCGATATAATCTGATAAGTAACAGCAGCAATATGCCGTCCACTCGCAGAACGACAGCAAACGACAACTGATAGCATTTCAGCCTAGCCTGGACAAAGGCGAGTAAATTCCGTTTTTGTCTTATTGATTATATATTTAGGGTTCTGTATCTACAACGGAAATGATAGCTGCCATACAAATGGACAACTGGAAAAATAAACGTTACCAACTTTATACTAATTCTACAACCCCTAATAAGAGAAACCGACTAGCCGCAAAAGAAAAATGAAATCAGATTACCCATCCTTGAGTTACAAAAATTGAGACGTTTAAACACATTAATCAATCTGAAAAACTCTTTTGGCAATCTGTTTCATTCGTCGATGGGAAGACGACATCTTCCCTCCTCTATCAAACTACCCCCCCCCCCCCCTCTGCCTGAAAGGAATCCTGTTAATGATGTGATTTGAAAATTTCTTTCCGCAATTTGAAGATTTTATTCGAAACAGTCTTGAAAAGTACTTGTATGTTTCAACTTTATACTAGTTTTAGCAACCCCTTGAATGTGAGGCGACCCACTCGGGTTACCTACGGCAAAATGTATATAAATGTAAATGTATATTATATATACATATATATTGTATAATGTTATAACTTATGGTCGTTTTTGTCAAGGCCGTCGCTTTACGGCGATTTCACGCTCGACGGTTTCACGGTCGAAACGGTACGGGCGAGATTTTACTTCACGAGGATAGGGGAATTGAAATTGAGCTCACTCTACGATTTTCCAAGTGCAACAGTTAATTTAAATACAAATGCAAAAATAAAATATACCTGGATAACCCATTTACATATCAATTCTCCTAGCACTCCCATCATTACAACATAGTGGAGTCAGAGATACATGAGGATTGCAATATAAAGTTTCCTTACCGTCACCATAAGTGTCGACTCGGAATTGGCCACCAGAACAAAGACGTCTGCGTCTAAGCAATGAGTATCAATCCACTCGTCCAGATTCGGAGTCACATCGACTCCGGGGGAATCGACCAATACGACATCGTCTCGGAGGAGGTTGCACATTTCTCTAGGCCAGAATATTCGCACCAGTTCATTCTCCTGCAGCCGCGTATCGCAGAGAGCGTGAGCCAGCTGCCCAACCGACTGAAACGAACAACAATGTTATTAAACAAGACAGGCAGAGCGGCAAAAAGGCTCCAAAAATCATCACCTGCACATTCAGCTTCTCCTTAGAATCTTTCGTGGTCAAATAAGATTCGTTGTTCTCAGATCCCTCAACTTGCAAGAAGCAATTGGTGGTGTGTCCGATTCCGCTCGGTAATATTTTATCGTGTAACATTGCATTGATGACAGTACTTTTGCCGTTACTCGTTCTGAAATAAAAACAAAAGCATTGCGATTGGCGGTTTTCAAAAATATAAAAATGAAGAGAATAGAAGCTGACCTGCCGAAGAAAGCCACTTTCATGTTATCTCGACATAACACTTCCCTAATCGCGCGCACTTTGGAAATGTACTCTTCGACCTGTTGCAGCTTGACATCTTGGAGAATACTGGCTTCGCAGTCGACACCTTAAAATAAAAAAAAATGTACGGTGATAGATTCCAATCATAAACGCCATAAAACTCATCGACCGGAGTCGGTCCCATCATAATATTCTCATTCTGGGGCATGAACGGTGGATTCCGGCTAACGATCGCTTGTCAATCCGCATGCAAGCCTACCCTCACCACCCATTCACTCCCCTCTTTGAAAACAGAAGATTTGAGATGCGGAAATCAGTTTTAGATTTTGTTTTTTTGTAATTTTAGGTTTTTGATTCAAAGTTGGGCACACAAGATGAGATATTTAAAAAATAAAAGATGTATCATTACTGCGCAAATCGTTACCTGAGATGGGTTTTGGCAGCAGAATCATTAGTTACCAATAAAGGTTTCAATTAGTACAGCGCCGGCCTAGAAATTTAGCTTTTTCAAAAACAGTATTTTTCTATTAAAATTGTATATTTTAGACATACATTTAATTTTTAGAGATCCATATACAAACGGAACCCTATATGGTGAGACTTTTTTGTCGGCCTGTCCGTTTAGGAGAGGGATGGTAGGTTAAATTTAGAAGAGGGCTCAAAAACGTAACGGAGCGGAGGTGGAGGGGTTGGACCTGGGTTGAGATGTATTTAAGAACACTGGAAGTGTTTTGATGATGAGGATGGGGATTGCAGAGTTCATTCTGTCAATGTTTTGTATTCCGTTTTTATTTTTGCAATGGTATTACCTAAATTTCAATTACATTATAATATTATTATATCATGTTACACACTAATTTCATCATAACTATTACAAAACTTACTTTAGAGAGACTGTTAACAAGTATCGTGCAGGTCTACAATAAATCAAGAGTCTTTTAACATCAATGTGTAAACATGCTGGTTGTAGTTTTTAGAGCACTAGGGAACTTTGTCATGTAAAGGCGTGAACAAATTATCGGACGCGGCTAACGGACCTACTGTTACCTACTGAACTGTAGGAGAGGGTCCGTTCCGGTTCCGCTCCGGAGAGCCTCAAGTTCACGTCCTTGACGTGACCTTGAGGCTTCGGACGTCCGATAGAGATCCGCAAACCGCGTCCCAAACGACTGTGCACACTATCAGTCGCGTCCGTCAGATGATAATTTGTTCACGCCTTAATTCTTACAGGCATACCCACTAACATTTTAAATTTTATAACTTTCACTTACGTGACCTTTAAATCACTTTAAATTTTAGTCTCCGAAAAAGGTTTCAAACCCCCCTGCACATTTTTGGGTAAAAACACTCACAGCGCGCTTAACCTTTCAACGCTACAGCCTTGTTTGGTCGATTCTGTACATAAATACTAACAAAATCGATTTTTTTTATAAATTCTTTTTTGTTACCTAATAATTAAGTCTTATTTATATAATATACGTATATGGAGGCAAGCCGAAATGGCTCCCCCCGGATCTGTCAACCACCGCAAAAGGCCAATTAGCTTTTTTGGCACCACGGCGATTAAACCGCTTAAGAAAACAAGCGGTTAAATGTTGTTAGCATAATTCGAACCGTACACATAGTCGTTGTATAATTTATTTATAACTACACTTACTTTTCATGTAGTCTCCGGTGTCTCGCACGTAATCCTCAATTTCAACAAAGATGTCATTGATTTTCTTCTTGGCTCTAACGAATATCTGCAGAGGTGAATCGGTAGTAGAACGCACGGATCCATTCGACATAACGGCCGTACGGTTGTGAGGACCATCGCCAGCCATCAGTGATATTGTACGGTTTAAATATGCGGCCATAATCGTCCCAAAAATTAAATTGGATTATTGTATTACTGAGCTTATAATCCCTTCGCAGCAATTGCGCAAATCAAGACGACAAACAGCATGCAGGAGGGACTGCAAACAAACGGAAAACATGGTTGAGACTTATCGTCAGCGTGTGAAGAATCGAATTTAGCTACGTGTGGTGAGTCAAAATTGTTTTTTGATAAAAAAACAATAAGTCGATAAGCCAAAGCAACTCTAAAATTGTGTACAAAACGGAAGCGCTAGGTTAATACGAATGAAAAAACCTGTTCGTTTCTAGTCATCATAAGTAGCAATGCATTCCACTTCATTCCAAGAGCCGCATAAAATAAAAACAATTCCCAATAATTCGATTGATATGTGCAAACACGGTGTAGTAATAGATTTGATTGATAGAATATGATGCGAAATTACACAATACTGGATGGAAAGTACGAGCAAGGGAAGGATGAATTGGCACGTGAGAAATGGCTAGAATGGCTTTCACTTCATGCTACACTTACTATTCAATTTAGAATTGCACTACGCCGTCATTTCCCCATTTTAGTGCAGCGTATTCCGGCGCATAGCTATAAATTTTTATTTTATTATTTTTTTCTCCTTCCCAGAGACCAAAGATAGGGGACGACCAAAGATAATATAGGAACATTTAGTGACGTATCGATAACGAAACTATCGATACTAACGGAAAAGGTCATTCTATATTAGATGTTATAATAGGTAGTATATTAGAGAGACGTTTATAATACTAGATATATACGTGAAAAATCGAAATAATTATTAAAAGCCCTTATTAATACGGTATTATTCTAGCACTGGTACCTTTTCTACATTGTTGATGTTTAAACGTATTGTCTATATTCACAAAGCTTATTCTGTAACTGCAATATTATATTTCTCGGTTTTAATAAATAAGGGATATATAGGTGAGTTTTTAATTAGTGACATCCTTGCAGTGAGTTAGTCAGTTCGAGCAAATAATCAAACTTTTGATTAAAAAAATTGGAAAAAAAGTATTTTTTTTTTAAATTTGGAAACTAATATTTTGGAAAATAGTATGACAAGAAATAAGCGCGTTGCACCATCTAGCGGTAGGTAATATATCGATAATACAGTTTTTCGCGATATTATACCTATTGCCTGATGACGACTGTTAAACTTTTATTTATCATTTTTTTAATTAAAAGTTCTATTTGATCGTACTGATTGATTCACCACTTCAAGGATGTCACTAATTAAAAACTCACCCTGTATAGGTATTTAAAGAAGCGACAAACACCTACATTTCTGTAGGTTATTAGTTTTCTCTTAAATAATTCTTAAACACTTAAATATGGCGGTAGGCTTAGTTTTTTAAAACGCTTAAAAAGTGGCAAAAAAAATTAATTTTAAAATTTTCTGTTTTGAAATATTTTGTGTCCGACGCTATTTCCTATCAGATTTAGAATTATTGATCGAATCTAGTAGTGGTTTTTTGATAAATGGAAATGGTGCCAATAGGCCGATGAAAGTCCTGGCAATCTTGGTGTATGGTCGCATTGCGCACGCGACAGGTAAAGGGAATAAATCGACTGCAGAACGAGTAGAACGAGGATATGAAACTGTTCAATTATTCTTGAGGTAGTGAAAAGCTAAAGCGGTCATCGTGGGGAGGTTAACTTTCGCTATCTGGGCTATCTTTCGGGGAAGCCTAAACCATATAAATTTTAAATTTTGTTTTAAATCAGTTTTGAAGTGTATAAACATATTGTTTTATTCTTTAGTTTACTGGCATTATTTTTAATTTTTTGATCACAGACAAACTTTATCGATAGAAAAGTATCGATATAAATACCTCGAAAGTCTCTTGAGTCTCTTGCCAGCTGAAATTTATCCACTATGCCAATTTTGCAGACTGTACACCCACAACTTTTGGGGGCTTAATTCAAAATCAGTGTTCCATACGTAGATAACATAAAAATTTTATTTATTTCTGCTAAATATGTTATACATTCGCAATCTTGCTGCTAAATACAATAAATAAAAGTTTTTCCTATACCATTCTACATTATAATTGGTGTGCGTGCGCCAGTTTTCGTCTAAAAATTGTTTGTAGAAAACACTCATCTCATCTGCGGTGAGAGTACTTTTGTCAGCAGGAAGGTGCCGTTTTAAATACGTTTCTTTTTGCTGAAATGAAATATTTTCAATTACAAGAACAACCTCTATTTATATTATAATTTACTATAATACTCACACTCATGAATTTCTTATTGTGATTTTTCCAAAATTCTTGATTCCATGCTTGCACTTTATCGTGAAATTCTCTATACTCTTTTTCTTGGCGACTTTCGTTGAATTTTTTATGGATAACTATAGGTCGTAAATTCGATATGTTATCCGGAAGGCCGATCATATTTTGGTTAAACGCAGATTTAGGCACACATTTGCAATACGCATTTTTACTGATGAATAAAAATCTGGATATTACGCTCACTTCTCTTTTAATTAAACGATTATAAGAGGTCATTTTCGACAAGAGGACAGCTGTAAGCTGAACGTAGCAAGAAGAAGGAACGTACCACAGATTAGTAGACAAGTGAACGATTTTTATTACCCGATTGGAACAAACCGCAATGATTTTTTCTCGATCGTCCAATCATCTGCCGGTATTTAGTATTAACGTAAGTCTCTAATATTGCCAGCTTCAGCTCGAGTTGTGAACAGAACTGTCATTTGACTTTTTTTATGACCCTTTGGCCAAGTCTTTGATTTAGTGTTGCCATTCGGCTTGCCAGCTGATAGTGATAATGTAAAACAACGTTACCAGACAATTCGCAATAGAGAAATTCAGTATTTTTTTGTTGTTCGATTTTGAACAGTACGTATCCTTCCACTTAAATGTATGTGATTATTGGACAATTATTTACCGAGATGTGGCGTTTAAAAATTGCCGATCTATAGTCGAACCGTAAAATCGAAAGAAGCGACACGAAATTGTAATAATCGCTGTAGTTTTGAGATGGTGAATGAAATCTGATCTAGTTACCTTCTAATACTCGCGGATACAATCTGTCTACATAATGGCTGGTTCATATTCTCGGAACTTCAGAGAGTAATTCCTTAAATACCTAATATTAAACAAGAAGAATACATAAATGAAAAACTTTTTTTTTAGGTTTATGAGTATTACGAAATTTAGTATTATATTATGACATTATTCAACACAAAAACTGACTTGAAAATTATCTACGCCTTTTTTTGTTTTAGGCTTTTTTCACTGATTATCCAAAAGTTGAACATGAGATTTCTTTCGTATATAAATCCTAGATATCCAAACGATTTCATATAAATCCTAAAGGCATAAATCAAAAAAAATGTAAATGATTTTCAACTAAGTTGTCCGCGTAGATCAATCTTCTGCAAAGGTGATTAGTCACCAACCAGAACGGATATATGCTACCCAACGAGGAAGAAAATAGCAGATTCCCTATAAATCCTAAAGGCATACTTAGATCAAAAAAAGTTGTAAATGATTTTCAACTAAGTTGTCCGCGTAGATCAATCTTTCGCAAAAGGTATTAGTCACCTTAACCAGAACGGATATGCTAACCAACGAAGAAGAAAATAGCAAATCAGTGATTTGTGTAACTGATATTATAGACAAGATAAAAACTATAAAGTAACGCGTAAAGTTTGTAGCACCCGATGTTTCGGCGTTGTTGCGACCATCTTTGTCCGAGTTTCGTTTTTACCTTGTTTTTTATGTCAAACAACCGCCAGTCCAAATTGATCTATTATTTAAAATCGCAGCGCACGGGACGAATGTTAATCTTGGAGAAACGAAAGTCTGTGTTGGTGATCAGTTGCGTCTCTCAGCTCTTCCGCATTATCCGCAGATTCTTTGTAATGATTCTAATTGTCAGTGGCTAAAATGCAATCAATTTCTTAAGAGAACAATCTTCAATAATCTTAAGAGAACAGGCACAATACGGGCGTAAATAGATTTGAAACAAAACTGACCGATTTGAGGGCGCCCGTGAGGGCTGGTCATGTACTGTGACGTCATAGTTATCAGGTGGATAAGGCAGCTTAAGGGCGTAGCGATATCTTGAAATGCAATTTAGGGACCGTTTTAACAAAGCCGATGCGATTAATCGATTCGATTTTCATGTCCAAATTTAAGTTATTAACATGTGGCGAAGAACCTGAAGACAGCATACAAATCATTGGTCTCTGCCCAGGCCTCGCCGCAAAAGACACAGTTTACTGGGACGATCCTTTCTTGAACCCAGCGATCTACCCAACTTGAAAGTCAGGGTTCTGCATGGACTGGTAAGCAGTACCGGGCTACTAGCACAACACTGATCCAACCACAAAGTGGGTAGTTACAAAAGATCTTATAGATCCAGGTGACATCAAGGGCTGGAAGCAAGCCCCTCCACTCCGTTTACTACTACTACTAATACTACTCATCTCCCTCTCCTCCTACCCCACCCTTAATTCCTAAGTAACTATTTACTCATAATTACCCAGTTCTTTTTCTACTAATTTAATAATGCATTGGTTTTGGTTTAAAGGTTTTTTACTTCTTTATAAGTAGTTTTCTACGCGAATAGCATCACAGAACCGTTTACAGTTCTGCTACTATATGAGTCGTCTTTGACAACAAATTTTTATAACGATCGCTTTAATTTAAGAAAAGCAGCAGACTAATTCGACGACAACTATATTTTCATAACATCCTAGAAAACCTCGAATTTCACAAACTTTTTGATGTTGATATCTGGCAACGCCGATTCGGTGACTTGTGTCATCCCGGAATGGGAGGGGGCCGCGGGTTGTTTTATTTGTTTTTTCCTTTTTTCGTAATAAATTGTCATATTGTAGCTGCGCGAATGATGTTTTGATGCTTGTTCTCGATGGAGCCGAATTGTCGTATTTGTATGTTGCGACCGGTCGTTTAACAGTGCAGAGTTGCAGATTGAGTGCGCAGTAAACAATCCGCCTTATCGACATTTACACGAGCTAGTCGATAGTCATGCCCTGTGAGAATTGTGCGGTGCAGTTTAGCGTGTTCAAAAGGAAGCGCTCTTGTGGAGAATGCGGGAGATATTACTGCACGACGTGTTTGAGAAGAGGCGGCGGATCGATGTGCGGGCCGTGTCGGATAATGTCAGCAAGGCCTCTCGGCAGGCAATCAATCATCAATTTGCGCGTCAGAGATCTTCAGTGTTTCCTTCACAGGCAGAATGTCTCCACGCGAGGATGTGTCGGTAAATAAACATACTTTTTTTGGGAGATTTCCTTCATTGACCGCTAAAACTTTGACTGATAAATAGATAATGCGAGAAAATATTAGTTTTCACTCAAGATGCCCTAACAACCTGAGAACTAGTTTGGGAGAACACTCGTCTAGGGTTTCTCCTTAGGCTGCACTTGACACCCTAACCTACTGTCATCGCCGTACCCATAGACGGGTGTTATACGTTCAATCTGGCATCAGTTCAGTCCGTGACCTTGACCATGAACGGGCTGATGAGACTGAGGGAAATTATGAAAATGTATGTAAATCTATCAGTTCAGTTTCCCGTCAGTCTGACAAACGTCACGGACTGAACTGATGTCAGATTGAACATGTAACACCCGTCATACGAATATGTGATACGGCTGCTATATTATCAACGCAACAAGCCGTATCCCTTACGTTCAATTAAAAAAAAATTGGGAGAACTTTTTTGACATTGATTTGTATGAGGAAGAAATTTGGTAAAAAGTCATTAATTCACGAGCCTCTTCATATTTAGCAGTTCATTTGCAGTTTGTATCAAGATTACGTTGATTGATATATTACATTTAATACAAAATATATCTGAAAATGAGAAAACTAATGGAGAAAGCCCAATGATTTTTTTACCTACTTTTTGAATAATAACCCGAAGGTAGGGCGGTTAAGGCTGATTTACATTCAGTCATTTACTGTTAATGACTTCAAATTCAAGAAAAGTTAGTGCTGACCCGGTACTGTCATCGAGTAAATTGATTTTAAGTCAGTACTACTCCTTCGCATCAGTGCTGACTTAAATATTCCCGCTATATATTTTGAAGTCAGTCCACTCCCCCGCGACCAGCGCCAACGGAACTGACCTTGTATAAACGCCAAAGTCAGTAGTTGGTCAGTCGCTGGCATCGCATTTATTTTGAGTTTATTGCGCTATATATATTGCGTTTATTTTGAGTGTGAAACCTTACTATAACTGAAGATATTATAACTCCGAACAAAAAACTAGCATCATACATTTTTGTACACTGACCCCACGGAATGGCTAAGTGTACGCACTACTATAGAAAGGGTGTGCAGGGGTACACTTACTCCAAAGTAAGATTAATATTAAGCATAAATTTAAAAAATCGTTAAAGAACAATTTGAAATTCAAATGAAATAAAAACAAGACAAAATTTAGAGTGCCCTCGGGGAATGTTTATGCGGGACTGCACCCTGAGAGCCCGCAACTAAAACATGGTAGTTTTAATCCAAACACAGCACTAAATTCCAAATAGTCTAAAATGAATAGAGCTTTTAGTTAAGTAAAGTTAAATATTTTAGTATTTTCGACTTAATCGTAAATTAAATCAACTAGCGGAAATATCCTTCCGGTAATCAGGACATACCGCGCGCAGATGCTTATTTAAATCTGTTCATCTTAATTCAGTGTAAACTATGTCAATAAACAAATTTCTCGGCCAATCAAATCAATACGCTATATCGCAATGCTTCAGGGAATCGGGTGATGCAAAATTTAAAAAAAAAACACAATTATTACGTAGAGTACATTTTTACCTGTACAAACAAGACGGCGGAAAGCAGGGCAGCCACAGGCACCTCATTCGCAAGGCATGCAGGAAGCGGCTGACGAGGTGGGAAGAGGGGTTTGCTATCCTCTCTAGTTTAGTTGTAATGAATAATCGTCTTCATCTTGCGTCGTCACTTTCAATTTCATCTTGCGTCTATCGCACGCTTTATGAATGCCTCAAGACGCATGCAACTATACGTCTACACTTATGCGCTTTCGCCTGTTTAATTGCGATCACTGACCGTACCCGGTGGAGATTACGATGAACTAGCGTGAGCTTGTAGTAATCATTGACGTTCCTTGGAGAAGTATAACCGCAGGCTTTTTATCTTGTTTTTGATCATATTCACTAAAATCGTATTTTTAACCCAGAGCAGTCAAAGCATCGTTCCATTTTATTTTATTGATATAATGTATTATAATTATGTTATAATGTATTATAGTAATTGTGTTGTTATAATGTATTATAATATGTAATATAATTCTGTTCCCATAATATAGGATAATTGTAATATTTTTAATAAATCAAAACGTTTTTTCTTTATCTTCGGCCGTTTTATGTCGCAAGATGCATGGTGTGATGCACGCCTGTCTACAGGGTGCCGGATCAGCGTGCGCTGAGGCGTGCGCTGTCGTACAACTAGTTTTGGCGCATGCGCTATTGCATGCATTATGGTATTAAACGCATGCACCAGAGCAGTGACGGCTCGTCCTAAGGAGCGCTGGTGCGGTGCACTCCCACAAAAATTTAAGCAATTAAATCAATAATTACCCTGTACACTTTTTTAAAAATAATCCATCGCTAGGAACAATAATCCGACCGACTAAGTGGAGCGCCAGCGAATACGCTCCTATGAACCAATGTTCAGTACAACAAACAGCTCTGAATGTAACGAGTGCGAAAGAGAAAAATCGACAATCTCCTGCACGTGAAACAAAAGATTTTGTATCGAAATTTAGCAGTATTAAGAGCGCCGCTCCAACGGGTGAACAACGCGCATGCGCTCTCGGCTCGCTATCTCGCTCCCACCGGGACGTAGCCAGTGCGGCTACGTTCATACTGTTGCCGAACGTAAACAAAATTAAATGTCAGTCAGTGTCAATAATTGACACTCGCGCGCGAGGCAATATCGAATTTTGGCACTGTTTGACTGTAAATAATTAGAAAAATAGCTTGTTTGCATGTTATTTGGCGGTAACAATGGAACAATACAGTGTGTCGTACATAAAAAACTGTGAAAAGACTTTAGAAGTGCGTCTCGAACTAAAATCAAAGGGGCGACCGCGTCCTGAAATAACGCTAACACAAACGTGTAGTACAAAATCTAAAACTTATACACGTGTTTTCAAACCTGAGCAGTATACCAAAACACCGTGGTTATGTGGGTGTGAAGAAACGAACAAATTGTTTTGTTTTCCATGTCTTGTGTTTGGAGCCGGCGCGGGCGGTGGTGGCGAGACTGTATGGACAGAAACTGGTGTTCAAGATTTAGCGCATCTTTCAATTAAAGTGAAAAAACATTCGCAATCTCGATTTCATATGTTAAATGAAGTGCAATTGGCATCTATCGGGCGACAAGATATTCGAAAGGCGCTCGATTCTGCTTATCGAAAATCTATTCGAGAGTTCAATGAGCGTGTTGATGAAAATCGATATATTTTACGTCGCTTAATAGATTGCGTGGTATTCTGTGGTGCATTCCAAATTGCATTACGGGGACACGATGAATCTACGGAATCTCTGAATCCCGGAATATATAGAGGCTTGGTTGATTTTGTGTCAGAGATCGATTTGGCCATGAAGCAGCACTTATCAAGCAGTTCTGTTTTTAAAGGTACGTCTAAATCAATTCAAAACGATATTTTGGATGCTATTTATGAAGTTTGCAGATGTGAAATACAGATACAAATAAAAAATGCAGATTTTGTTGCAATTCAGGCAGACGAATCAACTGATTGTTCTACTATTCAACAGCTGGTGTTTATTATAAGGTATATACATGATGGTAAAATTTACGAACGATTTTTGAAATTTTTACAACCTAAGGGTTATACATCAGAAGTAATAGCGGCTGAAATCATGAAAGAGCTTGATTCTTTAAATATTGATAAAAAAAAAATAATTGGACAGAGCTACGACGGAGCTGCCGTCATGAGTGGAAGTACAAATGGCGTCCAAAAGATTATTAGAAATATCTACCCATATGCTTATTATGTACATTGTTACGTGCATCAACTCAATTTAATTTTAGAAAAATGTGCATCGATTAACCACACAGTACGAAGCTTCTTTTGCAATTTGCATGCATTTCCATCGTTTTTCACGCGATCGCCGAAAAGATCCGAATTTTTAAAAGAAATCGTCCACAAAAGAATACCTGCCGCTCCACAGACAAGATGGAATTATAATACACGTACAGTAAAAGTTTTATACGATAACTTAGAGCCCCTGAAAGAGTGTATGCAAGCAATAATGGACAGTCGTAACAGTGACCCAAAAACATTTAATCAAGCTCAAATGCTCCTTTCATATTTAAATGAAGACAATTTTTTATATTGGCTAAACTTTTTCGCGACGCTCATGCCCCACTGTGAAATGCTGTTCAAGTGTTTGCAGTCTCGATCCCTTGACTCAATTAAAATTATGAAAGAAGTCACTAAATTTGAAAAGGTCGTCAATGAATTACGTGATGCTGTTCCACCGCCTTCGCCTAAGAAAAAACGTCGGCCTGATAACGTGAATCATTCAGCTATGAGAAAAGAAGTGTGTGACATATTACGAATGCAGATAAAAGACAGATTTGTTCATACAGACCATTTATTGGCGTCCAAATTGTTTTACACTGACAAATTTTTAGACTACAATAAGAGTTTTCCGGATGATGATTTTAAGAAAGTGGTAAACACGTATGATTTCCTGGAAAAAACTAAACTGAAAAATGAGCTATTAGTCATTTATAGCAGAGAAGATTTTCACAACGCTGACGGCGCCGTTGCTTTACTTCAACATTTTATGGAATTTGCATTAGAATCCGTATTTGCTGAAAGCATGAAACTGCTAAAAATTATTTGTACCATTCCTATGACGTCAGTAGAAAGTGAGCGCTGTTTTTCGACGTTAAATAAAGTCAAAACGTTTTGCCGCAATACTATGGCACAAGATCGTCTGAATGCATTGTGTATGATAAGCATAGAAAAACGCTTAATTAATTCCATCTCAGACTTTCACAAGAAAGTGATAGATGTTTTCGCTGGACAAAAAGACCGGCGAATGGATTTTATTTACAAATAAATGTAAGTAATTATATCCTGTTTTTTTTATTGCACACCCATAAAAAATATTCACGAGCCGCCTCTGCACCAGAGGAAAGCGCAAGATGAAGACGACAGCGCACGAGTGGGGACATACCTTAATTCTGTCACATTATGCGCTGTCAATACTGCGGATAAAGAAGAAACCAGCCTATTATTTTAAACAAATCCTTTAGTTGAGGAGCGGCCTGGACAAAAATTATTATCTCTAGTTTTTGAAATTAACAATACATTTTATCAGGTCAGTTTTTTAAGTGGCATCAAAATATGGTAATTTGGCTGCAAGGATGAAAACAGACTAAATTTGCAAAATTTTTAATTATCATAGATTAAAAATTGTTCCACAATATTAACCCTTCGGCTAAAAAAACGACCAATTTTTTTTGCACATCAGAACACCGTTGACTACGTAACGACCAATATTGGCGGCTTGCTCCCGGAGCGCACAGTAATATTATTTTCTAATTCGAACGCATCCTAAAATCCATACAAAATATCTAATTATTACCATAGATACATAGACGGCCGCTAGAATAATTTCGCGCCTCATTTTGCGGATATTTCTGGTAAAATTCCATTGTCAAACATCATAATTTTTTTTTCTCGAGAAATCATCAAAATTTTTATTGATTTTTATGAGCTTATATCTAAATATTTTTGTATGTAAATAAGCAAAACGAATTATTACCTTTGATAGAGAATCTAATAAAGATCACAATTTCAAGATCAGTATTTACAATTTCTAAATAGGGATCCGTATTTTTCCGTAATTCAAGTAGGTACAAGTTAGAAAGACCAAGTTTTTTTCACTTTTTCGATTTTCTCATATTTATTCATAGTTATCTAATTTTTTTACAAAATGAGATTTCAATATTCTATATACAAAATTTCAATGTGATCATTGCACAGTTATTCTTTTTATGATTTATATAGTAATTCCATAGTTATAGTACTTTTTGTTGAGAACGGCGATATTGCAAGAGATTCTAATAAATTGCCGCGGTCTGCCATAGAATTATGCTGCTACTCGAAGGGTTAAGATTTTGTTGTCTATGAACATAAATTTTATTTAAATTAAAAAAAAAACATTCACTATCCCTTTTTTTTTAATTTCTCAAATGCTTTTTGGAGATAATCGAATTGTTCTGTTACTTCAGTTATGATTAATGAGCGTTAGTAATCAAAATTATATCGTTATCGTATCAGAAAATGTGCTGTCATATCAGTGATAGGCAAAATATTCATAATCTGGTATTAGACCAGCTGTCCATTTGTGAAAGTTTTTTCTAGTGTTATTCCATTACATTTGATAGTTATAAGGCCACACAAGATAAAGATTTGCATACTATATATATATATACGCCGATGACTGATAATGTCAACAATTTTCCGACCAAATGCTTTTTTTATTTGTTGAGTGGGGCTTTTCTAAGGTCTTTATGAGCCTTGTAACACTGCGACCATTGCTGATCTATTGTGTTCGCCACCTACTATAGTTCTGCGCTAAGCCTCGTGTCATTTAAGAACCGCAGCAGTCTTTTGGCGCCAGATTGTTTTACCTCCTCAGGTTGGAGGTAATGACCACCCAAGTGGGTGTATCTTTTATGCATCAGCGGGCCACACTCGCACATGAGGTGCTGGGGAGCTTCCTGAGCTCCTTGGCAGAACCTGCACATTTTTGTGTCTCTGAGCTTGAGGTGACCAAATGCTTACGACTGTGTAGTATTTTTGACATTGCATTAACGTCATTCCTTGCATATTTCGACTAACTATTTGATGTAAGTGATCATTTAAAATAGCGGTTTATTGAACCCTGCAAGTTAAGACACCAGACGAAAGACGTCAGTCATCTTTTAGTTCTTCTCCTTCTTGAAGTGCCTCTCCATTACTGGAGGTTGGCCGTTAGCTTTGAAAACTGTTTTCCATCCAGGAGAGCTGTTTCGCACTGGTGATCCCGGTCCACTCTCTGACATTTCCTCCTTCCAGGATGCCGTTTATCCTCAATTTTGCCCATCAATATCAGTTAAAGCAGCTGATATCTATCATGCTGTAACACGTGCCCCAGATATTCAATCTTGCACTTTTTGTTTAACAGACACAGTTTTCATCTTTTAAGAGACACAGTTTACTGTGAATCCAGCGGCTATCGCCTATTAGGAATATCCTTCATGTGTAATACTCAATATGAAATTTCAGAAAAAGAAGAGTTAGTGAACCTCGTCGTGAGCCATGTCAACGGCGGCGAGTACAGGAGACGGCCGACACAAGAATTTCCCGAGTTTGCCAACGCTATTAATTCCCTAAAAGGGATAACGAGCAACATCAATAACTTCATTAGCACCGCTTTGGATCTGGGAACGCAGTGCAATGATAGGATTAACACTATGCGCAATAAGCCTAATTCACAAGGTCTGTAAAATGTCTTTTTTTTTTATTTTAGTTACAGTAAAAATATTGTGTCGAGCCTTTTTTTAAAAATGCAAATGTCCCTGTGATATCAGAATACATTGCTATCTATTTTCCAGTTGACAAAACAGTTATTAGGGACATGGACAACAGCAACATGAAACTAAAAATGAGGTTGAGTGTTATGCCAATAAATCCATATTTTATCAATGATATCCATATGGAACTGGTATCTGCATGACAAAAAGAAATCCTAACTACAACACACCTATTAAGAGACATTTCCTTAACTTATGAATACGCCACCCCCCCACATCCCTCACCCATCTCCTAGCTTGTCCTTATATCCCAGTCATCCGTTCAGTATTAAGTTGATGTATGTTATTAATTTCTGTTTTATTTTTTTTATTATGTTTATTTTGTAATTGTACTCATTTATTATTATCACTACTTTACAAAAAATACACTTGTTATACGGGGTGTTTTTACTGGACGGTCATTTTTTTTGTGTGTGAATCAGTATAACAAAGTAAGCAACTTTTAATATTTTTCAAAACAATATTTTTTTTTGTTTTTATTAGTATGAAAAGCGGTGATCACGGTGCGCTATCTAGCGATAGGTAAAATATCGCTAATATTGTTTATTTACGCTATATTACCTACCATTAGATGGCGCAGCGCGCTTAAACGCTTCTCAAACCGTTAATTAACAGTCAACATCTTAAATTTCCAAATTAAAAAAAAACTGAATATTTTTTTCCAAAAACATTTTTTTTTCTAAATTTTTTATCAAAAGTTGTTTATTTCGTTGTAAATACACCCCGTATATTAATTTTCCAACATAAACATTAAGTCCAAATAACCCTGGCGGTATGGTCGTAAGATATTTCCACTTAGCTATAGTCCACCATATATGTGTGCAATAAAGTTTTTATACAAACAAACACCCATTGCAGTTCTGAAATGGGATCAGCGTATAAAAATGCTGAACTAATTAGGAAAACAAATTTACAACCGCCAGTGCTCCTTTGATTAAAAATAATGTCCTAGCTTACTCGGTGTTATCAGCAGCGCACACATACCTACATTCAAAACGATAAAATTTGCTACATCATCTACATCTATAGAAGAGTGAAGTTCAAATATTGGAATAAATTCTAGGACAGACAAGCTAAAAAAATCAAAATTGAACTAAAGCTTATAACAGGACTTTCCCATCTACTATGCACATATGAACCCTATAAAGGATAATGGGCAAAAATGTATGGGCGCTGGGCCCACCTCTCCAATAACAATAACATATTTACAAGTGGAAAGATCTATTTATCTAGAATATTTATGACTACTACGACTTACCTTAACCCTTGGAGTAAATGGGTATTTCCATGGATGCATCTGCAGCATTTTCGGCGACATCGACGGCGCTCGATTTAAAGTACTATAACTACGAAACTACTACACCAATCATAAAAAGAACAACTGCACAATGATTGCATTGAAATTTCGAATATAGAATATTGAAATATCATTTTGTAAAACAATTAGATAATTATGAATAAATATGAGAACGTCAAAGAAGTGAAAAAAACGCGCGACCAGATTTGGTCGACTCGTACTCAACGGATAATTGTTTCGCGACCAGATTTGGTTGACTCATACTCAACGGGTTAATTATGAGCAATTTCAGAGTATTGAAGCTCGGAATCTTCTTAAATATGGCTAATTACAAGAAAACTTCAATGCCAATTATTTATTAAAAATATATTATTTGCAGGGAAGATCCATATAAGATAGATTATTATGATGTACGGTAACTCGGCACACCATGTTGGACAGCTGATTTTAGCATATTACATGCGTCAGTAAACAGAACGGCAATGAAATTATGAGATACATTACAGAGTTCGCGCAACATATCCCAGTATTTCCCCTCCATATACTACCGACAAACCCGAGCATTCTTAGGAAATAAATAAAATACAAACGGAGCTGCCATGGAATTCACCGACCGAAAATCGGGCCCATCATATACACTTCTGGGAGGTGAACGGTGGATTCCGGACTAACGACCGGCTGTGGTAGGTTTAGAACAGTTGTCTTGCCACATGTGAGCGTTCACCTTACCACCCATTCACTCCCCTTCGAAGCCATAAAATTTGAGACGCGGAAATTGGCTAAGGATAACCAGGATTTTAAACTAGCTGTCACCAGTGCATCCAGACGAGACAGTTGGGTTTTGGTGAAATTGTAAATAAGAAAGGGCCATGACAAATATGAAGTTAGATAGTTGTCATAGATCCAAGCCTTACGAGGGCCAGAAATTAGCAATGCATTTATCTTTTCCAGGCAACTACTGAAATGTTCTATAACATGATCGCCAGAGAGGTCTTTTACCTGGCAGGTGATTTTCCTGCCAAGAAATTTGAAGTGGTTATTTGGGTCTATAAGGTACTATAATTTACTCACACAGCGTATAAAACTGTATCGTTTCGGATATTCTGCGATGGTTTTCGTTTAAACAGTTATTAAAAATACAATGCTTGGATGTGTTAGGTGCCCTTAGATTATATCAGATAAGCCATATTTAACCCTTGGAGTAAATGGGTATTGTCATGGATGCATCTGTCTCTTTTGCAGGATTTTCGGCGACATCGACTTAAAGTACTATAACTACGAAACTACTACACCAATCATAAAAAGAACAACTGCACAATGATTGCATTGAAATTTCGAATATAGAATATTGAAATATCATTTTGTAAAACAATTAGATAATTCGTCATAAACGTCAAAGAAGTGAAAAAAACGCGCGACCAGATTTGGTCGACTCGTACTCAACGGATAATTGTTTCGCGACCAGATTTGGTTGACTCATACTCAACGGGTTAATAGGATATAACTCAGCAACGTTCTAGTAATAAATCAGTCGTTCTAGTAATAAATGTTTTACACAAAGAGATCTTTCCATTAGTGTATGATTTACAGCTGGAAAGGTGGGCCCAAAATGTCCATTCTCTTCTATACCAATGGTGGTAGAGTTCAATTTCAAGTTATAAACCGAAATCAAGGGAGCATTCATGCTGAATTACTCTTAAATGAAAATAGCCACGGTTAGTGAATAATTAAAGTATAGAGGATGCAAGTACAGTAGAACTCCAATTGACCAAATCAATTGGGACCATTTTTTTCTAAAAAAAAGGGTATATTTTAATTAATTACTGTATGTTCCCGTGTCTGCTTCAACTTTGACATTAAAGTCAATCTTTCAATATTTTTTTTGTGGTTAGCGAATACGTTCTCTACCAAATGTTTACTTAAAAGTTGCCTTCTGTAATGGCATATCATGGTTTCGATAAAAGACAGGTCCATTGGCTGCAACAAGCTTGTGAGGTTTGGTAGTAGGTTTGGAGTTCGGATAATTGGAGTTCTACTGTAGAAGCATGAAATTTGAACTTTCCAAACCAAAAGTTACCCCTTCCATGCTTCCATGGAAGGAGCCATAAAATAACTCATAGGGCATATCTAGAATTTCAGCAAGTAGCACTAGAAAGAAAATATCTCAGTGATTTCAACTCGGATGGAAGATAATTTGAAAAGTTTGAAGATATATTCAAACTGGACCGTTCTGAAACAAATATTTCAACCGCAACATCATTGCAGTTATGCCGGTAGGTATACCATAAATTCTCAAAATTAAAGTCCTCCAAAAAACCATTAATAGACTGGGAAATAGTTGACGAGGAAAATAGGTACTAGTATAGTAACACCTAATGTATATATATCCTCCTAGCCGTGTTCAACCATAGCGATTTTAAAAAAAATTATGGTTGGGGGTTTTGCTGGTGCGCCCTCAGGTGACTGATGTAGCCGAACTTGGCTTGGAATGTGCGTGCACATTTGGCGCAAGTCAAGACACCATCGATGTAATTATACTTTATAGCCGCCGGTGGTCGGGCCTTTAGCTCGTCGCGCTTGGCATCTAAGTCGAGCAGCCTCTTCTTTTCAAAATCATCTACATACATTGCCCTGCACTAGCAGTCTCCATCCTGGGCGATATTTCGCTTTACTCTCCCACTGAGAGAGCTCAATATTGCACCTTTTCATATGCCTCTTCTGAGCATCCTTGTATCTGAGGAGCTGGCCGCCTCGTTTCCGCTTGCCGTTCTTTAGTTCAGAGTAAAAGATACGCTTTGCCAATCCCTCATCAGTCATACGGGAGACATGTCCGCACCATCTCAGCTGTCGTCGCATCATATATGCTTCTATTTCGTTGACTTTAGCATGTCGAAGAACTTCCGTGTTCCTCACACGGTCCGACCACTTGATGTTCATTAAGTCGCATAGGCATCAAAGGCGGAATTTTTGAAGTGCGCGAATGTGCTTTTGGTATGGGCACCATGTCTCTGACGAGTAGAGGAGGTTTGGGAGGACGATCGCCATGTAGACAGACACTTTTGTTCCCAGCTTGATGTCAAGTGAGCTGAAGACTTTGCTACGGAATTTACCGAAAGCTGCAGAAGCAGCTCCTATCCTCCCGTTCAGTTCAGAGATAAGGTCACATTTTGCTGTTATAGTGCTACCAAGGTATTTGAATTTTTCCACTTGCTTCAGAACAGTCTCTCCGAGCTTGATAGATAGAGGTTCTTCATTAAGTGTGTTGGCCATCACTTCGGTTTTCTTCACACTGATTTTTAGGCTAAAGTTCTTACATGACACGTCGAGGTTAGTCATTAACCTTTGCAGGCCATCTGGGCTTTCGGCTACAAAGCATAGGTCATCGGCATACATTATATCCGTTATCGTGACGTATGATACTTTTGTGTGGGCTTTAAAAGCGTGTGGGGTCGGAAAAGCGAGTGGTTGCTTTTCCACACAGAACAGAACCTAATGTACTAGTATAGTAACACCTATCATCATGATGATGATGATGATGATAGTAACACCTAAAGATAATGATAGAATTTTGCTATACAAACAACTCAAACAGTGAGAGTCAATAGTTTAATAAAATACAGTTCACAGTACAGTTCATCATTCTGTTACTCTCCTGTACAATTGGTATGGTGTAAGAAGAACACCACTTCCATTAATATTTTACGAAAGATATGCATGGAGAGGTTTAGTAGATAAAATCTTTTATAAAAATTTATGACAATAATCCACGATTGGTATTAATTACACCATACTAGAGACTGTCATCTAGGAAAGAGGATATTAGCGCCCGAGGAGGTCAGCAACACCATACTAGGGGAATTCTGGAATTTATAAGAAATATCTGGTAAGACTGAGTGAAATAATCACAAAAGATTGAGGCTGATCGGAGTGATAAGAGGCAAAAAAGCCTGCATAACCTATTCATAACTATATCGTCGGTGTTATCAATGCAAACATGGCTACATTGAAAAGATAAAATTTCCCATGTCATCCACATCAATGACGAAAGTTACATTTTCACTAACCATTTTTATTTTTATTCACATAGATAATCTAAATCCTAGAGGACAGCCGGTCCCACCTCAGAGTACAAATTCAAATAATTGTCACCCGTCGACGTCGACGGCTCAAAATCCAGAACAAAACACTACAGAAACGGAGCCTCGATTGCAACGGGCGGAAAGCGTCAACGCTGACATCGTCACTGATATTAGAATAACTGTAAACAACGAAGTACCTCAACCGGACGTTCGGCTGCAAGAGAACCTTCAAGAAACTTCCGATTGCTTAGAAATCGAAGACTTGGACGACGCCGCCGAGTGGGAGTTTGTGCATCGACCGGCCGATCCTTTACCTCATAGTGAGAAATCCCTTTATTTGATTATTCAAAGTGTAATTATCTTATTATATTTATTCATTTTTGTCATTTTAGATTCTGGAATTTTATTATCGGAAGAAACCAGTATTCCTACGGCCGACTTGACTAATCGCGCTTCGTCCGAACTGGATCTCAGGTCTTCTGAATCGAACGAATCTATTACGGATACTTCTAGTTTAAAGGATGAACCAATTATGCTGCCGCAGGGTAGGGTGATGCGGATTCAACTTCAGGATATAAGTGAAATGTCGCAAATTGAGACGCTAAACGTGAAGCAGCTGAAAGAGCTGCTCGTTCTGAATCGGGTCGATTTTAAGGGATGCGTCGAGAGGAACGAACTCATGGAGAGAGCGAAGCGGCTTTTCAGAGAAAATGTAAAATCTCGCGAAGGTAAACATATACTTTACGAAAACGACGCTTTAAAGATTAGACTGGACGTAATGTTTTGTCCTGCTTTATTTCAGAAATCGACAAACTGGGATTGGACGAGCTTTGTAAAATTTGCATGGATGCTCCAATCGAGTGCGTTATGCTGGAATGCGGGCACATCGCCACTTGCACTTCTTGCGGCAAGAGACTGAGCGAATGCCCAATATGCCGCCAGTATATCGTACGGGTGGTTCGATTCTTTCGCTCTTGACTATCCCGCATCTTCATTGTCGCTGTTTAAGATAATAGTACTCATTGCAATTCTCAGTAGCTACTTTACTTATCTCTTGATATTGCAGCGAGTAAATATTGATAAATACTGTTCTCGTTGTTTAGTCATTTATTAATGTGCATATTGTAATATACCTAAAGTTCAGCGGCTTTAATGAGAGTAACAATAAAATACTGTGATATTATAGTTATCATCAGTTCTTGTATAATATATTATTTTATTAATTTATTAACAATCAGTCGTAATAGATAAATCCTGTACTTTAAAACTAAATGTTTCGAGATATGTAGCTCGCCTACTAGAGCTGTTCAAAAGACAGTTTTTATCCTCAATTCGGTAAGACTTCGGGCGATAAAACATTCAACTGCTTTTCTCAGAAATCAAAAAAGCCTTATCCTGCATTTGCGATTGATCAAAACATCAAAAAGTTTACTGTTTTGTAAGAGCGAAATAAAGACCACATTGTTAAAAAACTGTGGCCTCGCTCGGAAGATAACAAATTGCTGGATCTTAAGTTTTTATGGCATGAATGCCCGCGCTATGTAAATATATAAATCCTGACTCGTCTTTAAAATTTTGCTTTATTAGCAGTTGTGATATATATTTCCACCCAATCTACAAAAATAGGATAATATGCAAAACGTTTATTTTTTTAATTCAAGGATAAAAGAATAATGTAGGAATTGCCTATTGTATAATTGCCAATCCTTTACAAATAATATATATGCTTACTTAAATGGATAATTGTGCAACATCGTATTTTGTTATAATCGTAATGGTGAAATTAAAGGAAACCGTAATTATTCTTCCATTAATCTTCCTTTTTATTATTTTTTTCCTTAGTCCCTACCGAATGCATGAGTCTCTATGGGGGCGTCGAGTCGGATGATTTCTGCACCCAGATTGAAATAGCCCTCATACTCCGCTTCCTCTGGAGTGGTATCGTAATGGTAATGGCCACCCTCACCGTGATGGCTGAAGCAGTGGAAATGCTGGATGCGCAAATCTAGATCCATATCCGACGTTACGAGCGTGCCGACGTTGATCAACGGCGATGACATGTTGAAGAAGTGGAGCCAGTCGTTAGTTCCTTCGTCGGAAGTGATAGGTGTTTTTGAGAAATCAGGCATGATGTGCAGCTTCGCTTTTCCCTGTTTTAAAACGAACGCACCCCCGACTCCGATAGGCTTTTCTTTATAATGCTCCATCAAAGTCGTCCTGATCGCGGTGATATAGTTATGTTCGCCGATTCTCTTTTTGCATTCCACCTTGAGGACTTTCCCGGATTTTCCTTCGCTCAAGAATAAATTTGCAAGTAATGCTACCCTCGATTCCAACGGCGGTAAAATCTCTTGCTTGCATTTACCCACACCTTTTGCAGCTCCAACCGGATCGACGAGAGAAATCCGCGATTGCTGATCGATGTTGCCGTTATCAATCGTCATATTATAAATACCCTAAAAGTAAAAATCGAATTAATGTGAGCACATTGACGATTACGAGAAGCCTCTTGTCCACACATGTTTTTTGACCGTGAAAATCTACAGTTAATTCGCTGTGTGCACGGTCGTCAGTATTCATCCATCCATCGACATGCTTCCATAGTGATCATTACAACACTGATGACTGCGCCTACACACGGCGAAAAAACGTGTGTGAACAAGATAGCGTAACGTACCTCGCAATTGAAACCTTTCAACGGCCAAGGCCCTGCACCAGCGCCGATAATAAACGCCTTATCAAGATTTAAAACGTCAGTTATATTCTTCAAATCGTACACTTTTGTCCTATTAACGAGGGGCATAAGAAATGGTGGGCCTCCAATTTCCAAGACTTGTGGATTTCCCGATAGCCCTGGACTGGATAGAGTGAAAGGCGGTTTTCTGAGATCGGGGCAGTCAACGACCGATACTTTAACATACTGGAAGTTACTTGTCAACCCTTTTGCAAGAACTGAAATAAAGAATGTTAGGAATATATGCAATTTAGCTAACTCTGCCATATTAAACAAAAACTAACAACCTACAGCCTGCTCAAATAGTTTATGGTTTAAAAAAAACTAGCAGCCAACCACCATGGTTATAAAATCCATCAGTTATTTTCCTGTGAGTTTCTCCCACTGCTGAAGGGTGGTTTTTGTGGACTGTAAATGTTATTTACCTTCGCGTTCTCTCGTTCTTCCTGGCCGCCGAGTAGTCTCCCGTATCTGGTTCACACTCTATTAGATGATCACACAGTGAAAGAGTTTATTTCAAAAGAACGTTTATTGTCCCTCAATTTACTCGTGAGTTACAGTATACACTTAAATTATGCGCGCGAGTACGAGACCAGCCAAGGGCTGCCGTATGTACAACTATTATCCCGCCGCTTAAGGGTCGTTCATTCTCGACCTCGGTATTTTTGTGACTGTTCGATTTTCCAAAATCGTTCACTAGCCTCGCTAAAGCCCCGCCACTCTAACCCGTGATTGGTTAAAAGGCAATGGCGGCGGTAAGAGACCGGCCTACTGAGGGTTAAGGGGTGTGGCTTAGCGAGAGTACATATTATTCAATCAGGCTTACATTTTTAACTTAAATTAATCTCACCTTAATTGAAGGTAATTTTCTATAATATGTATTACTACTACATTATCATTAGGTTTATAGCGAAAATATGTAGATTAAACATTAACAATACATCATATTTAGTACTTAAAATTCCTTCGAATAGCTAGCAAAATTATAAGTATTTGATTTTATCCAAGCTTTCAGTCGAATAATTAATAGCCTCCTAATTACCTCAAACATTGCGATTATTTTGAGATTACCACATTTGTTTTAATATAAGAGGGTTGCGCGAGCGGCTTGCCGCGTTTACGATTTTTTGTTATCGGTCGACACCCTCGATATATCCACTGCGAGAAATGACAGGCTGATAATTAATTAGGGGTCTTCGGCCCTTAAAGACGGCGATATATTATTACCAGGACCTTTCATGGAATTTTGTCCTGCGTATTTAGTTAGGACTTCCTTGCGGATGATTTTAATATTTGAATGAGCCGTATTTTGTTTCAGTGTCTGTTATTTATGTCTGTTATGGGGTGGCTCGAGCGTGTGAAAGAGGAATATAAGCTTCTAAGAATCGATCTCTCGCGAACAGCCACCCATATTAGATAATGCAAGTGATAATTCGTACATTTCCCCGCTCATGGCAACGTGCCATTAACTTATTTTACGAATTATTTACCTTAAATCTACGTTATTTATATCTATGGCTTATTCTATTCGGGCGGACAATTCTAATCTAACTAGTTTGCTTATTGACCTGCGATAATTTTTTCCGTCGACTTTTACATCTACTATCCTGACAACACCTGTTTTGTCAGGGTAGACTTCCGTTACTATAGCGCGAGGCCATCTTCCTCTTTCTAGAGAGGGATCCAATATTAACACCAGTTCCCCCACCCTTAGTGGAGGTTGTACCTCCTTCCATTTAGGTCGAGAGACTAGCATAGGTAGTACTTCTTTAGACCACCTATTCCAAAAAGAGTCAGCTAGAGCTTGGGTCTGTCTCCACTGTTTACGGTTACATAAATCTCCAATGGTAAATTTACCCATAGCGGTGCTGTTAGAGTGTCCTAACAAAAAGCTTTGCGGCGTAAGTGGCTCCTGGTCTCGACTGTCTATAGTAATGTGCGAGATAGGCCGCTGATTAAGGATTGACTCCACTTCAGCCAATAAGGTCTGCATCATTTCCACAGAAGGCGCTCTTTCTTTCAATATGGCGTACAAAGCTCTTTTGGCTGACTTAACCATCGATTCCCAGCAGCCGCCATGATGGGGAGAAGCAGGTGGTATAAACCTCCAGTCAATCTGGTCGTTACTTAAACGTTCACGGATACGTTCATCGTCAATCTCTGAAACGACCTTCTTCAATTCGGCACTCGCACCTTTTAGATTAGATCCATTATCTGACATTATCACCCTTGGTTTGCCCCGCCGGGCTATGAATCTTCTTATCGCTTGTATTGTCGAATTAGTAGACAAATCATATGCTAATTCAATGTGAACCGCTCGTGTGGTTAGACAAGAGAACAACACGCCATATCGTTTCTCCACTTTTCTTCGTATAGTCACCTGAACCGGCCCGAAGTAGTCTACGCCTACGGCGTTAAAACACCTCGTATGATGCTGCAAACGTGACATCGGGAGTTGTCCCATCAACGCTGTGACTGGTTTTGCCCTTCTCATTTTGCACAGCATACACTGGTATATAAATTTTTTGACCGTTTGACGGGGACTAATTAGCCAGAACCTCTGGCGTAGGCTGGCCAATGTCGTTTCAACCCCGGAATGAGCCATCTCCTCATGAGTTCTTACCACCAGTAGTTGTGTATAGCGATCCCGGCCGTCAAGTATTATGGGATACTTAGTGTCGTGTGGTATACCCGGCGCATTTGCGATGCGGCCGCCTACTCTTATTAAGCCCCGCTCGTCTAAGTACGCATTTAAACCTATCAAACGGCTATTCCTAGGTAAAGTCCCTTTCACTCGTATAAGTTCTATTTCTTTCTTAAAAGAACGACTCTGCGACTCCTTTAATAATATTATTTCAGCGCTGGCAATGTCTTGTCCGTTTAAAATGCAGTTATTCGTGGCACCTCTACATAGTTGAATAAACTTCCTAACGTATGCGGCTACGCGCAATAATCTGCGATGTTGGGAGAATCTCGCGACATCTATTGTGCTCGTAGGTACAGCGTGTAGCGCAAATACCGCCAATGGTTTATACTCGAGGGATATCTTATCCTTTTCCCCGGGTTGATGGGGAACCTTTGCCGGCCATACCTCTGGTGGCTGTCTAAGGTATTCAGGACCATTCAGCCAACGGCTCTCGGGCGAGAGGTCAATTTTTGACTTCGCTCTCGTAGCTTCATCTGCAGGATTACTATTTCCGCTTAACCATCTCCACTCCTCCGGGGTAGTCAGTTCGTCCAATACTCCCAGACGGTTAGAGACAAATTGTTGGTGGTCGGAGCTACGTGAACGTATCCACCAAAGTACGTTCATCGAGTCTGTCCATAAAATCTTTTCATGAAATTTAATTTTGTACTCGCTAGTGATTTTTTTCGCTAGTTCGGCGCCTAATAGTGCTGCTGTCAGTTCTAAACGCGGTATTGTCATTTTTTTTAACGGCGCGACTCTGGTTTTACTTGCGATAAAGGATGTGGTCGGTTCTTCGCCTGGTCTGGCTATTCTCATATACGCGACAGCGCACATAGCCTCTTGAGACGCGTCACAATATATGTGTAATTGTCTATTTTCGGAGGGATTCTTTGTTACGCCGTGATAGCGTGAAATCCTTACGTCCTTCGCCGAGCGAAGGGCATTTATCCATTCACCCCAACCTTTGAAAATATCTTGTGTGACCTCCTCATCCCAGGCTACACCGCTGGTCCACACCTTTTGCATTAGAATTTTGGCTCGGATAGTTATTGGGCTTAATACCCCGAGTGGGTCATAAATTGACATTACTACCTTAAGAGCCTCTCGTTTCGTTGGCACTCTCTGGCCCGTTTTTAAGGCGTCATCGAGTTTTTCTAACCTAAAATTAAATGTAAGTTGGTCACTTTCTGGCAACCATTCTAACCCTAAAAGCCGTTGAGAGCTTATCTCTCCTTTCTCCAGAGCAATATTATGGGTAGCTTTCCTTTCTTCGGGTATTTCATTCAAAACGCTTTGATAATTAGACGCCCAGCCCTTTAAGAAAAAATTCCCTTGTTGATGGATGTAAATTATGTTTTTTATCACGTTACGAGCTTCTTCTATTGAAGAAGACCCGAAAGCAAGGTCGTCCATAAAGTGATGGTCTGTGATAGCCTCCACTGCTAGAGGGTACTGATTCTTGAAACGTTCAGCGTTTTTATTTCGGATATAGAGGGCTGATGTCGGGGATGACCGAGAACCGAATATTAAAGAGGACATTTTTAGGATACGAGGTTCTATATCGCGCCGATATCCCCGCCAAAGGAACAACTGACTATAGGTATCGTCCTCGATCACCTTAATACGCATGAACATGTCCCCAATATCGGCGGTAAAAGCCACCGGATGCTCGCGGAACCTAAAAAGTATACCTGTTATGCTTTGATTATAGTCTGGCCCCGTTATCAGTAAGCTATTTAGAGATACTCCCTTTACGCTAGCAGCAGCGTCATGCACGATCCTAAGCTTGTTTCCTTTGGCGGCGCTACAGACACCCAAGTGTGGTAAAAACCATATATCAGTTCGGCCGGCTAATTTGGAAGGGTCTACTTCTTCGGCGTAACCTTCTGCTAAGTACTTGTCCATTTTCTGACAATAAGCGTCTCCATAAGTCCGATCTCTGTCCATTTTTCTCTCGACGGCGTGAAGTCGAGCTAGCGCCATAGGTCGGCTATCAGGAAGAACACGTCTGTCATCTCGCCAGAGCAACCCCGTGTGCCATACCCCGCCGTTTAACGAAGTAGTGGATTCTAATAATTTTTTAGACCTTACCGAGTCCGCAAGTTCTCGCTTTTTATTCGGCCAGTCTTGCTCTAATCTGAGGTTTTCCTCGAGTAATCTCTGAAGAGACGCGTCATTGCTACCGCTATCACTTAGGCAGAAGCTATGTAATGCGTCATTTTGCCTATCTACAGATACTCGTCCCACTGGAACCCAGCCCAGTAGTGTTTTTGACAACGATAATTCGTCATTAATGCGCCTTAATCCGCGTGAAACGATTAATTCCCAACAATTAGCCCCGATTAGTAGGCGCGGTTGGACATCTGATATTTTGTCGACTTTCACCGCAGTCAAAGTGTCAAAATCAGAGGCGGCCGCCGATAAATTTTTTAATTTCGGAAGGTTTAACGCCGCAATACTATAAGCCTGCACGTCGAAAACCTTACGGCCCAATTCCCCCCTTATTTGAAACGAGACTGTTTCAGCCCCTTTAGAAGAAGTTTTCATACTTCCTATACCACATACCTCCATATTGGTGGGAGGCCCTCTAATATTCAGCTCTTGCGCGACTTCGCGGTCTATTATAGAGACCGTCGATCCGCTGTCTAAAAGCGCGTAAACTACCTTTCTCCCCTTTGGTCCTATTAACGTTATCGGTAAAACTTGCAAGAGGACTCTGTTGTTGGCTACTGTATGCGCGACAATAGCCCCGGTCTGTGTTTCACCTTCGGCTGTTGCCGTAATTATCTCGGTTCCGCCGAGCGCCGCGTCCGCGGCAGTAAGTAAGAAATGATACTTAAATCGAGGAAACCTTTTATAGGCTGGGCAGTTTTTCCTGCCGTGCGAAGGTGCAAGGCATTTAAAGCATCGCTTAAGTGATTTTACGACTCCCCAGCGAGAGTCTAGGGAAAGTTTTTTAAACCTTTCGCATTTGCTGAGAAAATGATCGCCGGTACAATTTGGGCATTTCATACGAGACTGCTCAGTCATGTTAAAAACGTAATTTTTATGATTTTGCTGTTTATACTTTTTATCGCGCGCTACTACTTGATTTTTTCTACCGCTGTCTAATGGACCTATTCCCGCATCTTGCGAGTCTATCGCTAGTGTTTCTAGCCAAGATGCGAATCGTATGATAACCGGTTCGTCTGGTTTACCCTTTCCTTTATCTCCTAGCCACAATGTTAATAAGTTTTTTGGCAACTTCGCTACAAGAGAACCTAAAAGTTCTGGGTTCCATAGGTGCTCAATCCTATTTACTGATTTTACTGTGGCCACCAGATTCTTAACTTGGCAAGCAAATTGCAACAATTCCTCTGCTTCTATAAATTCAGAGAGGTCCCTGGTTTTACGTAAATCAGCTAGTGTGCGCTGAATAATTACATTTGGATTTCCAAATAACGTCTCTAATGTTTTCATTATTTCGCCAACGTTCGCAGGGGATAAAAGTAACCCTGAAACGCAATCTCTTGCTCGTCCGCGTATCGCGGATTGCAAGCGAAGTAAGTTTTGTTCGTCATTCAGACCTATAACTTCGGTGGACTGGTTAAAAATCGATTTAAAGGCTAAAAACTGAAGTGGATCTCCACTAAAGTGTGGAAGTTCCTTGTTATATTGCGGCTTCGAGGAGGCTATTGAAATTACTCGACATACCTGGCTTATTAATTTTTTGCTCGCGCTGTCATCGGACCCGTCTCCTGTGCTGGAGCCAGCGGCCGCGGCGGCGTCTGTGGCCGCCGCGTCCGCTGCGGTCGCGATTTCGCCGCCCGCTGCGCGATGCGCCGCCCCGTCAGGTGCCGCCGCGCCCGCCTCGAGCCGCATCCCCTCGTGCGCCGCGCGATGTGTTGCCCCGTGAGGTGCCGCCGCGCCCGCCTCGTGCTGCATCGCCTCGTCCGATTCTTCTTCTCTCCTGCCGCGGTATCTCTCTTCATTTCGTGGTTTTATTTGGTCGGGTTCACTATATGAAGTCAGCGGTGCTTGCGTCTCTGCCCACAGCGTAGTACGACCTGCTGTTTCTTCAAGATCGGCGTAACTTCTTGTCTCCCATTCTCCGCTTTTTTCTGAGTCGTAAGCTTCGGAAACTACGTCTAACACTCTAAGTGCGTGCTGACGGTCTGCTTCTAGCATCTGCAATTCAGCTTCTAAATCTGCATGTTGCACTTGAATCGCAGCCGCCGCTCCTGCCGCCTCCGATCTGCGTTTTGCCGTCGCTATCTCTTCGGTCGCACGGAGTTGTTCCCTTTGCGTTATCGCCTCTGATTCCAATTTTTTCTTTTCCGCGGCTACCTTTGCTTGTTCTCTGGTGACCCGCCTCAGTTGTTCTGATGCTTCTTTCACTTCCTGAACTCTTTCACTCCTCCTGCTGCTTTGTGACCAGGTCCGCCTCGATACGTTCGATTTTTCTGCGGTCGACTCCATCGTACAATTTATTTTTCAAGGTTCTTTTCTTTATTTTTCATCCGGCTGCGATGGATCACTTATGGTTATAAAATCCATCAGTTATTTTCCTGTGAGTTTCTCCCACTGCTGAAGGGTGGTTTTTGTGGACTGTAAATGTTATTTACCTTCGCGTTCTCTCGTTCTTCCTGGCCGCCGAGTAGTCTCCCGTATCTGGTTCACACTCTATTAGATGATCACACAGTGAAAGAGTTTATTTCAAAAGAACGTTTATTGTCCCTCAATTTACTCGTGAGTTACAGTATACACTTAAATTATGCGCGCGAGTACGAGACCAGCCAAGGGCTGCCGTATGTACAACTATTATCCCGCCGCTTAAGGGTCGTTCATTCTCGACCTCGGTATTTTTGTGACTGTTCGATTTTCCAAAATCGTTCACTAGCCTCGCTAAAGCCCCGCCACTCTAACCCGTGATTGGTTAAAAGGCAATGGCGGCGGTAAGAGACCGGCCTACTGAGGGTTAAGGGGTGTGGCTTAGCGAGAGTACATATTATTCAATCAGGCTTACATTTTTAACTTAAATTAATCTCACCTTAATTGAAGGTAATTTTCTATAATATGTATTACTACTACATTATCATTAGGTTTATAGCGAAAATATGTAGATTAAACATTAACAATACATCATATTTAGTACTTAAAATTCCTTCGAATAGCTAGCAAAATTATAAGTATTTGATTTTATCCAAGCTTTCAGTCGAATAATTAATAGCCTCCTAATTACCTCAAACATTGCGATTATTTTGAGATTACCACATTTGTTTTAATATAAGAGGGTTGCGCGAGCGGCTTGCCGCGTTTACGATTTTTTGTTATCGGTCGACACCCTCGATATATCCACTGCGAGAAATGACAGGCTGATAATTAATTAGGGGTCTTCGGCCCTTAAAGACGGCGATATATTATTACCAGGACCTTTCATGGAATTTTGTCCTGCGTATTTAGTTAGGACTTCCTTGCGGATGATTTTAATATTTGAATGAGCCGTATTTTGTTTCAGTGTCTGTTATTTATGTCTGTTATGGGGTGGCTCGAGCGTGTGAAAGAGGAATATAAGCTTCTAAGAATCGATCTCTCGCGAACAGCCACCCATATTAGATAATGCAAGTGATAATTCGTACACACCATATAGGGGTTAGTGAAATGTTTAACAAAAACTAACAACCTACAAAAATGTAGGCGTTTGATGCTTCTTAGGCTTATATCGCTTATTTATAGAGATATAGCAAATATTTTTACAGATTCGGAATCAGTGTGATGAATATAATGAGGTGACAGTAAAACATCTTCAATTAGGAAGCATCTTCAATTAGACCGAAAGATATTAAAAGAAAATTCCAAGTATTTGTTACAAGTATGGCGATCATTCAGAAGTCAAATTAGGCAAATAATGAAATTTAATAAATGGTCATTGCGCTGGTCATCGGGGCGTAATTGCAGGTTAATTAATTAAACTCGGAAAAATTAAACTCGGAAAAATATAATGTGTTACACAAACATTTTTGTGTTTTTTGGTTGTCGATAAATAATGAATCTGCCCTAGCGAAATGCCGTACTTTTACTGTGGGGGCTTATGGCCCGCCATATAGAACACGTGATCTTTTTTTTTTGTTTGTGACAGGCTATGACGGTTATTTGGAACGGTTGAAACAAAATGTTTATTTAAAAATAAATTAGCCTGTAAAATAAAATAGGTATGGCATTTCGCTAGCGCAGATTCATTATTTATCGACAACCGGAAAATACAAAATCTTTGTGTAACAAATTATTTGAAAAACGTAATTTATCCAACATGTTTAATTAATTACCCTGCGATTACACTCCGACGACTAAGCATTATGACCATTTTTTAAATTTCATACAAATGACTTGGAATTTTCGAATTAAAATTGAAAATTGACAAATTAAATTTGTTATAAATGACTAGGAATTTTCTATAACTATCTCTCATTCTATTGGTAAACTGCATGAATACTGAGCGTTTATAAAACCAAATAGATTTAAACTTAAATTATAATTCTTAGTAGGTTATATTTACCTTCTGCCACCTCAGTAAGAGGAGGACAAAACAGTTCCTTCCTTTTTAGAGTAAGTTTCGATGCATCAAGGGCACTCATTTTACTCCGATTGACCGCTTTAAATTAAGAGTTACTCTCAATGTGAATGAGAGAATATAATCTGTTACATTATTTTTATCTTTTATCTTCAGTATGGCCGCATAATATGACGTCTTGTGGCTGAGATAATGAAGTCTTAAAATTACCACAAATTACAATAACACAAGAAAACAGATAAGACCTATCAAGTAGGCCATGTCTAGTTTTGAATGTTAGTTACCGTTATCATCTATTATAACCGGACTCGACTGTTATTAGGCTTGTCAACTGTCATTTTCATGACCGCATTGCGTTATTCATGACAACCGCTTGATACTTTGTAGGTATATTGCTGTCAATCTGGCGCTGTTTAGAGGGTAGTTTTGTAATTAGTGTTAAATTTCGGTTTAAATTGACACGCGTAAAAGTTTTTTGTCTTTTTTCCAAAATTCTGCGGTTGTTCGTAATATTTGGTGTTCCCGAGTTGCGCGAGCGTGTATGTAACTTTCGCGCGCCCTTTTATGACTTCCGGGAGTGTTTTTATTGCTAAAATAAGGGAATCGGAGTCCACACATTCGGATGTGGCAGAAATCGCGAAAATGATATTGCCTACAGCGGAAACGAGTCACGCGCCCAAAAAAGCCGCGGATTAGGCAAATTCTTTAATAAAACGGAAACTAAACTACCCTCTAAACGGCGCAGATTGACAGCAATATCGGTCAGACAAATGTCAAGCGATTGTCATGAAAATGATTGACAATATGAAGGGGTGAAAATCGCAGGGAACGTAATTTGAACCAGGGGGCCATTCTTGAAAAAAATGGCATGCCAAATTTGTCTATGGCCCATTTGATTTACACGGGCCATAGACAAATTTAGTATTCATTTTGTTTCGAGAATAGACCCCCAGGAATGGAGAATGTTACTGGGTCTGCAAATTCGCTTGAAACTTCGTCATATTAGAGCTTATATATATATACAAATACATTAGTTTTTGTTTCATTCAAAAATACATACCAAGTAGTTTTTGTTTTGCACACATTTAAAACTCCCGTAAATGTCGAAGCCGGTGCTCGAGAGGCCGGCTAGGTACTGTATGACGTCATTTTCCAACACTCCGATCGCTCGCGCGCTCTCGTTATTAGAGCACTGCCGTTGTCAGCGGTTGCACTGTGTATTTTGCTATGAATTAACGAAATCTACTCGTCAATGGATTTCATTTTGTTTTGTTTCGTCCGAGCATTATACTGTTACATTCATAGTGTATTCAATTAATTAAGTGCAGTACAATGGACGAAGGATTTGAAAAAGGGCAATCGGATAATCTACATAGCTATTTTGAAAATCTAATTTAATGAATAGGTAGGTACCATATAATAACCAATTTGGCAAACGCAGCGCAAGTACCAAATCATTTAAGTTTTGTGTAATATATACTTAAATAGTGAAATGTTAATACCTACATACCTAATTATTCTTTTTAATAAAATTTTACTAAAATAATTTGACTTATCGCGAATACAGTGAAACGGACAGATGTACTAAACGTTTTTTCGCATTTTGACATCCATTGGAACAAGAAAAAACAACTTTCTCGATTCATTGGTGGTTTTGGTTTTACATTTTGGCACAAAACACAATTTTCTACTATTTGGAAGACATTTCAAAAGATATTAGCGTAATCTTCTAATGAAACCTTGTAAACCGTACGGTGGCGCGCGGCGGACTGAGCGAGTGTTAAACTATGACGTCACACGCAGCGAGCGCCCGGGGGAAGGAACTGCGTTGCGCATCTATATTTAAAATTCCATATCTCGAAAACTAATGGACGTATCGAAATAATTTTTTCACATGATTTTTTTAAATTTAGAAGACGATACGGAGAGCTAAAAATAAAAATTAGTGAACATTCTCCATTATTTAAACAAGGCTAGGTGCATAGTGTCAGTTTTAATGATAGGTAAAATACTGTTGTAGTCGCAACTTTATTTGCACCAGCAATGTAATTTTTGACACCTCATAGGCCCTAGAGTTTTGATATTCTTTCGCATGAACGTACCATATTAGACAATGGACGAGCAGCCACTGATCATCTAACTACAAGCAGCTTAAGCTGTTGTACCCCTATCGAATTATACATTAAAATAATGTCACTCACTGGATTCAAGAAACTTGTCCAGTCTTTTTCGGACTGGTTTACATTCTATTTTCCCGATACATCTGGGGGATGGTGAAGATACCCTTTAACGCGACAAAGTTTCCACTAAGATCGGTATTGACACAAGGTATCATTCCTAAGCGACGGCTGTGGCGACTCCAGCCGTACGACTCGAGGCCCGCGACTAGAGTCGTACGGCTGTAGCCGCCAAGTACATTCCTTAAAAAGGAGCGACTAGAGCAGTACCGTCTTGGACATCATGTCAGATGCATCACTGTTGGCGTTAACTAATCTTTTATTGCAAGAAAAGGAGGAAGAAGAGTTATTGTTGATGAAGCTGAAAAAGAACGAAAAGCCACATTCATTGTATCTATGAAGATGCGAAGAGGGGTTTCAAAACATTTTAATTAGCAGACATATTCTACGGGACGATTCAATGTTCAAAAGGTTTTTTCGTTTGAATAGAGTCCAGTTTGATTACATATTACCTACCGTGCATCGAAAGTGGTTTAAACAGAAAATCGTGTAACAAAGTCAAACAGCCCATCAGCCCTGCAGAAAAACTGGGATTGACGCTAAGGACCTTATCTCTGACGTTTCCATCTTTGTACAGGTGGTGTTTTGGGTTGAAAAGACAAGGGTGTTCACGCACTATTCGATGTCTCGAGTCATCCATGATTTAATAGGGAAATAAACACCAAAACCGTATAAACAGAGTTCCAGCCGTTGCGGCTGTTACGACTGGACCACGACTGGACTGCTCATGCAAGCGGTCTAGCCGTACGCACGCCGTACGGCTCGAGCCGCCTCACTAGAGCCGCTTCCGTCGCGCGGCGCCAGCCGCGTCATAGGAATGGGTTTCGTTTATTTACATGCGAAGCAGTATGAGTCATAGTCCCGCGGCTCGCGCCGCGCGGCTGGAGTCGCTACATATGATCAGTGGTCGCTACAGTCGTCGATTAGGAATGACACCTTAAGGTGGAATATGCTAGGGAGGTCACTGCAGCTGTAATGTCATTGTAGCACCTTATACGTCTCGATCGGATCTCCATGCTTGCCCTGTAGTGTAGGAAATTTTTACATTGTCTTCTTGTTTTTCATAGGCCTCAGTTCCACTGGGAACACGTCTCTAAACCCCTTCCAGCGATTGAACATCCTTGACAAAATACAGATTCCTAATTTGGAAGCCATATTCTAACAATAGCCTTATGTATGGCCTTGTAGATCTTCAGCATTAACTCATGTGTTACATTTCTAAATGCTAATTAAATATGCTGTTTGCTTTTTTATTAGGCTGTTTGCTTTTTTTAGTTACGGCTGAGATGTGCAGTTCCGATATCAATTGACACACTTTCGAGTGTGGTTCAATTCAGTAAGTATTTTTGGGATTACGTTTCCCGATATGAAGCTATGCAACTTGCTGGCATTTAGATTTGGTAGCCATTTAGATTTGGTCATTGGTCAAACTCATGATTTTATCGAGTTTACCCTGAATTTGACCAGATTGCAGTGTTGGATCTCCAAAGAATTTATTATTATCCGCGAAGGCGATGGATGGCAATAAGTCATGAAGGTCTGTAATTTACAATATGAACAAGGCCGGACCCAGGACGGAGCCTTAGGGCATGTTGGTACTTCGCCCAACATATCAGTCAACAAAAGAATTAGATTCTAGAAATCCATAACTGCAAACACACTTAATATTATACGCGTCAACTAGCATTGAATTCTATATAATTTCGACAATTAATGCAGACACAGCCGATGACTAATATCATTTCTCCTGATCGATTCAAATCGGACATACTCACTTCCCCCACGCACGGTATTGCGTCATTTAACGCGCTATATAAACCCATACATTCGATCGATTATTCATCATCCTCTAGTCGACGACAGACATGCGTCATTCACAAGTATTCGCGTTCATCATCTTCGAGTCTCGCTATCATCATCATCAAGCAGTCACTTCACACACTACACACACCGCGACTTATCATTCGAGGCGTTACAACTGGCAAGCATCAAATACCTTCTGCAATAAACTACTTCAACTGCAACAATACGACTTTTACTTCGGAGAAAACCCCTTGATGAGCTCCACTCCTCACTCACGAGCAATTGGAGTCTAGTGAGGGGTTCCCTCACATTGGGAATGTAGGTTGTTGCGTGTAATATTAAGTGTGTTTGCAGTTATGGATTTCTAGAATCTAATTCTTTTGTTGACTGATATGTTGGGCGAAGTACCAACGGGCACATCCATTATTAAATTATTTTTGGGCACATCACTGAGCACCCTTTGCTTGGCTGACCCGTCATCGCCAATTTGGACTCGTAGCATTGGATTAGATAAAACTCCTTTTATCCCCGCAAGCAGTTGACCTCTAATGTTTAGATGCTCAAGCTTAGCCAATAGCCATCCGATTGGTACTCTCACAAAGGCTTTTTCCATTGTCTAGCGTTCTAGGCAAAGAAGGTTGTATCATCCGGAAAAAATGTTATTTTTATTATCACTGCAAAAACCTCAAAAGTTCCATACCAGATATCCCCATAATTCTTTACTGAATAGCCATCATCCTATTTTGGGTAATCCCATTTAGAGTTAGTTATATTATATACAAACCAGGCTTTTATGTTATAACATCTTTATTTACATAAAATCTGTCTACATGAAATAACGAAATCTTTCTTAAAAAACTAATGTTTCCATTCGTATAATACTGATCGGGTATCTACAAAAACAGCCGTGTTATTTACACAAAATCCAGTCTTTACAATCAAAACAGGCCTCAGTTGGATAAATATTTGAAACTTGTAACACTATTTACCAAACGTCTATTCTACAAATATGTCCGCTAGTCATCTTCGAGATCGGGCGGCAAGGTGTGCAAGCTCTCGTGATACATCCGCTTGGCGTAGTTCACCTGGTGGCAGAGCCAAACGGACAGCTGTTCCGTGTCGCACTGGACGTGCGGCCGCCTGACGTTGCCGCCCGGCAGCCCGCCGCCCGCGCTCGCCGCGCCGCCCCCCGGCGCCTCCGCCCCGGTCGCCAGCTCCACGTAATGCTCGTTGCGGGTCGTCACAGCCTTGCATGATATTAAATTCCTATAATCATTTGGTAAAGTTATTAAACACCACTAAACGATGTCGTTTTATTATTGATCCAAAATCGAACTATTGCATATAAGTAGTATACGTTTTTAAGATTGAAAAAGATTTCAATAAGGACAATAAAACTTCCAGTTGCATCGGAGAATATCGGCTTGTTAAATTAATATACTAGCAGCTAGAAGACAAAATTAAATAGGTTATGGTTCAAATTTTGGTAATTGGTTAGTGTCGATTATGTGAATTGTCAAGTTGCGGATCGATTAGACTCATAATTGAAAGTTGCGGATCGCCTTCGCATAGTTCATATTTACTCCCCCCCCCCTCCCTCCCCACTAAACAGGATGACAGAACTCAGTCTCTGAGCTCCGGGTTCGAAAAGAAAAAGCGTGCACATGATCGACAGGCTGAACTCCCTATCTTTCCAAAGGTAAGGATATCTTTTGCTGCTAGATTTATTCGTCGATTTCGCCTTTGGTTAGTAGTCGAACCGGAAAACCTATCCGGCAAAAGCGGGCGGTATCAAAAGGTAAACCTATTATTATTAAAAGGGCACGAATGACGAATGCGGCATCGCATTCCGTCGAGTCGAGTACCGTTAAATAAACGGAAATATTAGATGTATTTAATCGCTATTACTTTATCGTCCGCGCCGAGGAGCCGCGAAACTCGTCGTACTCCGCACCCGAAATGAAAAGAATTCGTGATCGACTTACGAAATGTCCGTTTCGACTATGATGTGCGGATCGCCCGACGCCACTGTGAATATGCGGACGCGTCGCGTGGAGACGAGCGCCCGGATGTCGCAGGGCGCGCCGCGGACGGCGTCGTAGGCGACGAGCGCCTCGGAGCGGTCGTCGCCGTTGATGGCGTAGAGGTAGCGCTGGCCGCGGGCGAGCGCGCGCGAGTAGCGCGGCAGCAGCCCGCCCGGGCCCTGCGCCAGGCGCGGCGCGCGCAGCCGCGCGGGCGCGCGCTGGTCCGAGCGGCGGCTCGTCTCGCGCAGCGCCGCCGCCGTCTCGGCCGCCAGGTCCAGCACGCCCACCAGCGGCTTGGTGAGCGTGCCCAGCGCGCCCTTGCCCACGCCCGCCAGGAAGCCGCGCACGCCGTCGCGCGCCGCGCCCTCGTAGCTCTGCTTCGCGAGCGACGTCACCCCGCCCAGCACGCCCAGGTACAGGCCGCTGAGCCCCGCGTACAGGTGGCCGCCCTCGTTGGCCGTGCGGATGCGGCGCCGCGTCTCCTCGTGCGCCTCGTCCAGGATCACGCGCCCGAGCCCGTCGCCGAGCGATTCTGAAAGCGATTCGGAACCTCATCGGCGAATCGAGCCGCTCGCGGATGAAACCGAACGCGAAAACGAAGACGAGAGAGTCGCACGCGTAGCCTAGCGAGAACCAGGACTAGCGAGAACCAGTTCTCGCTTTCGATAGCGCCGCATCGTACGCGACCGTCTCGCGAGCGATTTGTTCGGCTTCGGCTCGTCTGCGGGCACCCAAATATAAGGCGCAAACAAATTATCGGACGCGGCCGACGGACGCGGTCGACGGACGCGGTTACGGACGCAACTGATAGTGTGCACGGTCGCTTGTGGCGCGGCTCGCGGATCTCTATCGGACGTCCGAACCCTCAAGGCTACGTCCGCGACTTACGTCCGATGATTTTCACAGTTCAGTAAACTTTTATTATTCGGATACCTTTGAAGGGGCAAACACATTATCGGACGCTTCCGTAAGCCGCGGCTTACGAAAGTATGCACAGGCGTCCGCGACTGGCGTCCGATAATGTGCACGGCTCAATAGAAATACATTATACAGATACCTATTCAGTCTCGCCCATAAGCCGCGGCTGACGGACGCGTCCGATAATGTGTTTGCCCCCTGAGTCCTGTCCGTAAGCCGCGTCCATTAGCCGCGTCCGATAATTTGTTCACGCCTTTATGCCGGTTACGCCAGTTCGCGATCGTCCAGCCTCTTGACACATCGTCCGACCTTTCACTCGCAGAGGACTGGCTCGAGTCGGTCCGTAATCGCTCCAATCGCGATAAATTGCCCACATCTAAAGCTTCGGTCACACGGAGCGAACACTCGCTGCGAATGCAATCGCAGCAAGCAATCTCGCTAGGTGTGACAGGCTACCCGCTGCAATTAGATTCATTCGCGGCGATCGAAATCGCCGCAAGTAGAATTGAACATGTTCAATTCTACTCGCCGCGAGCGCCGCTACTCGCCGCGATGACAGCGCCGCACGAGTCGTGTGACGGCAGTCTCTACGAATTCCGTTCGCGCGCCCTTTCCGACAAGACCACTGACAAGACGCCACGCCTCAGCTCAACCGCACCAACGCAAAGTTTTAACGTGGATATGTAAGAGCTTAGCAACAATAGAATTCAATGACAATTTTCGATATAAACACGTGTAATGTTTTTCACACGAATTTCGTTTGACGTCAATAGCAATATAATTCACAGGAAATTGTAATCTTGTCTTTCACCGTCATCAAAAAATTATTCGTCTTTCAATTCCTACGAACTGTACATTCTGACGTACTTTCCAACATTTCAACGTCATAATGTTGGGTATAAAAACAGCGATATTTAATGTATAACATCACTCTTAATATCACTCTTAAGTCACTCGTGGGTCGAATCATCTTATAACCTCTAATTTCTAACCTACCGTGTTTAGAAGAAACACGGTAGAATCCACCAAAACCCAAAAGAATGAAAGAAAAAAAAGGACGCCACCTCCTTTTAAAGAAAAAGAAGGAGACTTATTCAAAAAAAAAAAGATACCCGAAAGAAATTTTTAAAAGAAAAAAAAATTAACCTCAAAAAAACTATCTCAGAGAGTGGGCTAAATATTAATGAGCATTGGGTTTGGCCCACAGAAAACCCCTTTCCTCAGACACACAAAAGACTAAAGCACAAAAAGAAACACGAGAGTATGTAAAGTATCCGTGTTTATTCGCCCGCAGGCACCCTTCTTCAATTTCCGCTTATCGGCGCGTCACATGTGCTCAGCCACATAAAAATGATAAATTCCGGATAGGAAGACAAATTCCCTGACGTGGAGGCAAGTCCCGTCACATTTAGCGACGATTTCGTCAATTATTTAGCAGCAGTATTGTTTAAAAAAAACAGAGGTGCCCACAGCTGCGATCAATAGAAAAATCCGTTAAAATCGCGAGGATCTTATATGAAAAGCTACCCAAAAGGACATTAAATGCTTACCAGATAAGTCACACACACTTCACATAACAATTTTTTACCGCCAGGCGGTCACTCTCCGGCTCCTCCTTACGGCGGTCGCCAATTCTCACAGCCGAACCTCTGCGTCTGTGTCCTAGCCATCTTGAAACGAAACAGAATGATTGCAAGGCGGAAGTCGCCCATAAAGGGTAGGGCTAGACCAGCACAACCGCGATTAATAGCCAGAATCGCGTAGGGCGATAAAAACTATAACTGCACAGCTCTATCTGTCAAAATTTGTTATTTACGAAATTTCGTGAACATGGTTCTTTTAATTGTCATAATATGGAAGAAATTCATGAAAAAAGCGAAAACCAACAGGAAACATGACTAAACACGGGGAAAACATGGAAAAACGGGTGCAGCGAACATAATCTGCACAAAGGCGCGAAAACAAGACAACAAAATATCCGGTTTTTGTTACAATCTACTATGGTAAGTCGTCTCTGTATACAATTTAACTTATAGATAATAGATGGTATAAATATTAATATTGGTATTTACTTGCTCTCTGTCCAACTGATATGAGGTAAAAATCGACTCAATATTGGAAACCTGGTGTTCACACAGCATCAGAAACGGGAAATCAGACCACACATCCAACAGATTCATCATGACTCAATCACAAAAAATGCTCTAAATTAGGGGAATTTCGACATCATTCGTTTCTAGGGTGTGTACAGAAAGTAGGAAGAATTATGGGGTACTAATAACAGTAAAGTAATGTAGAAATAGCCCCAAACTTTGCGGCCTATATATTTACGAATCCATTTTCTTTTCTTGTGAGTTGTGAGCTTACTAAGCAATTGATCTGCTTAATCCGTGCATGCCAACCGAATCAATTGTTTTTTAGACGCGCGCGACGAGGTCCGATAGACGACATTTCTGTGCTTGGAGCACCAGCCGAGTGTACGAATTCGCGTGAAACGAGCGAATCGCATTCGCTACATGTGACTGACAGGCAGCGAGTATTGAGCAAATTCGCTTCGTGTGACCGAAGCTTAAGGAGTCGTCTGCCGCGGTAATGAGTTGGTCCTCGATGTGTAGAGAGCCGGTTTGTAGATCGTCCGAGTTGGCCAAGGTTATGTCGAAAGTTAGGAGTTTAAACGATAGCCAATTTATAGTAATTCATGGCGAATTCACGTGACCGAAGCTTCAAGTTTTGGTCACACCGAGCGAATACTCGCTGCGAATGCAATCGCCGCGAGCGAACTCGCTTGGTGTGACAAGATACTCGCTGCGATTAGATTCATTCGCCGCGATTAAAAGCGCCGCGAGTATAATTGATCATGTTCAATAATTATTGTCGCAGCGAGCGCGCTAGTCGCAGCATTTGCAGCGCTCGGGAATAGTGTGACAGGGCACCACCAGGGCACTTGCTGCGAACAGCCATGCTTGGGGCACCAACCGAGTGCGAATCGCCCATCGTTACATGTGACAGACCGGCAGCGGTTGTTAAAGCGAGTACAACCGATACAGGGTGACTGGGAAAATATAAGCTATTGCAAATGGAAGACAGATATTAGGTTATTTTCTTATAAATGAGATTATTAATAACAAAATGTCAGCCACACGTAGGTGTGGCTGACATTTTCATTTTGATATTGGTTGCGCGGGTGTGACTCATAAACCGCGCGAATTGCGATTTTCTACGGGAACGGCCCTTGACCTTGCAATACTTGCGCGCGCAATACTTGACCGCGCAAACCTACGGTGTCGTGAGTTTTGAAACAAAACAGTTGACCCGAAACCGCGGCGGGCGCAGGTGAAAACCGTGCCGTAAGTTCTTAGCCTGATTGTCAATTTTTCTCGACTTTATTTTTTACTCAAAAAAAAAATCGGGGATGGACGCGTCCCTTCCTATCCAGGGAGGGGTTCCTGGATACGTCCTTGGAAGACTACGTAACATGCGGAGTAATTAAATACCAATATCGTAAGTTAACATTAATAAAATCTAAGTTGACAAATAGCAATATAAAGTTGCAGTCGTTGATAAAAAGATTTAACTCCTAACGGGGGCGGCCCCACAATTCTTGAAAAGGTTTTTGCAGTCACGCACGCAGATTCGCGTGAGCGGCGAAGCTGTTATTGCTTTATGGCGACGTCATTATAATAAAGGCGAAGGTTATTTGTATAGTCTGCCGCAAGATGGAAACTGTAAAAACGTCCGTGGTTTATTATCTAAGTAACATCGACCAGTCGAAAGTGAGCCGATCTGGTTAGTTGTTTGATTACGCCCCTTTATTCTTCTTGCCGTTCGGTGTTCAACTTTAACAGTTACGCCTCGTTTGATCGTCTGAGATACTCACCGGTAACTTTTGCAGCCGAGTTAGACAAGCCGTGCGTGACGTTCTTGACGAGAGCGGCTACGTTGCCTTCGTAGATCAGACCGGAGACGCCGTCCGAAACGTCTTGGACGAAGCCGACCGGATTCCCCAAGAAATCCACAGAACCCAAAATGACGGCCGCCTGCCATTTCAACTCCTACAAAAACGACAATGTCAGCGACCGGTACGAAGTCACAAAAATACTTCTTTATTTTATCAGACTCACATTCGTAAAATGTTTGACGATAGCCTGCCACAAGAACCCGCTGGTCTCGAAAGGGTGCCACCTCACGAAAGGTTCCAAATCCACGCCGGCGTCCTCGAATTTGATCAAAGTCAGCCCGAGTCGTTTTTTTATAATCGCCAGGTTTTGCGGTAGTTTGTTTACTGTGTGCATGCTTAGCCTTATCTATCATCAAAACAAAATATTATGTAGAGCAATAATTTTAAAGTAACTACTCTCGACCGGTACATATAGGGCGTTCGTTCTAAAATGGGAACGAGAACACTCGTCTATCCGGTCGGGTACGATCTTTAAGTACGCCGAAATATTAGAGGAGCGCTTGGGCAAGTATGGCATCCGCGAGCGAGTTTTGCTCAGAGAGGATTGGGGCGGGAGCGCAGGTGTTTACCTGTCCGGGTACGATCTTGAGCACGCCGAAGTAGTAGCGGCGCGCGTGGGCCGCCGTGGCCTCGGTGAGCGAGCGCTGCGCCGTCTCGTCCGTCTCGTCGAGCTGCTCGGCGGCGGCGGCGTCGGCGTCGGCGGCGACGTCGAGCCAGGCGCACAGCGCCAGCAGCAGCCGCTCGTCGAGGCGCACGGCGGCGGCGCGCAGCGACAGCACGGCATGGCGCAGCGCCGCGGCGCGCAGGCGGCGGCGCGGCGGCGGCGGCGCCAGCTCCAGCGACAGCTGCAGCGCCGGGCCCTCGGCGGCGCCGCGCCGCGTCGTGTACACCGCCGCGGGGAACGCCGAACCCGCCAACTGATCGCGACGTTAAAGAACGACGAATAAAAGCGGGTTTTCGAGTTTCAATTCGCATTTATAAAAATATACCTGGTTATCGCATTGGATATCGCCCACGCTCAGATTTACGGATCTCGCCTTCGCAGACCAGCCGACTTCCATCAGAATTCCCTGGAATCTAGAATACAGTAACTCCTCGGGTGGCGATCGCGAAACGAGCGATACGCCGAGCCCTCCGATATTCAGTTTGATTCGAATTTCGCTTCCGGAAAGCGGAGCGGAGCCTTCGAACACGCCCTCGCACCATCTCTCCGTCTGATCCTCCGCGTCCACGATTTTGATGACGCGAGTCGGTCCGTCGTTCGTCACCGTCACGTTCAAGTTGCCGGATCCCGGTCTGAGGGTCGAGGTCGAAATCGCCTGTTCGATCGGTATTCCCGAAGTCGCCGCTCTCGCGCTAGGGGTGTCCGCGAGCGCGAGAACCGCCGGACTGCCCGGCCGCAAACCGAAGAAGCCGTCTTTCGGCTGAACGGCGAGGGTGGCGTGCTGGCATCTGAGTCTGCCGTCCGGAGTGCATTTCCACAGTTGAGTGCAGGCGCGGCGCGGATCGATTCTGCGCACGGCCAGAGGCGCACCTGTCGAGAGAAGCGGACCTTCGTGACGTTCAAAAGATACTTTCTATATTCCCTCTTTTCATTCAAACTACGCAAAAAATACCTTCTTCAGACGCTCTTGCATGTGTTATAATAAAGTTTTGAACGACATAGATATATTCTCAGTGTCATTAATTACTTTTAGGAAACAATTGAGTGATTTGTTGTTGCATTAGTTTTAGTTTACAGTTAATAATTTAGGTAGGGTACTCGTACTAAATGAAAACAGTTCGATCCGACTAGACATTTATATTGTTGTGGCTACATTTACAAGTTTTGTTAAAATTAATGGTAATGTAGGTCTATTTGTTTAAGTGTATTTGTAAAAACATTTGTTTATGACTGTTTTTTACCTAAATAAAAAAAAAAAAAAAAAAAAAAAAAATCTCGACGAAGAAAAAGAATAGGAAGAAAAGAAAAGAGGCGGTCACCGTCTCCGGGGCGGACTGCGGCGCCCTCGATGTCGAGCACGAGCGCCTGTCGCGAGGCGGCGGCGCGCGACGGCAGCGGCGCGCAGGAGCCCTCGTGCGCCAGGCGGCCGTCCTGCCAGCGCCACAGCTGCGCGCGGTCGCCGTGCCGCCGCGCCGCCAGCAGCACGGCGCCGCCCGCCGTCGCCTCCAGCACCAGCTGCGACCGCTCCACGCCGCCGCCCTCCGCCTCCGACTCCGACCTGCAACCGTCGACCGTCCTGTCAGTCGCGCGAAACCGACTCGATATACGTCCGTCGCGATATCTAAACACTCACGATAGATGCGTTCCGGTGAACGCCAAATATATGAAGTTCTGGTAGACGAGGGGTTGCGTCTCTCCGAGCTTCTGAAGGTCGACGCCGATCCTGCCGCCGCCCGGGGCGCCGATCACGAGCACGGGAGGCCCGGAAGGCTCGAGCAGCGCCCACGGCATCGAAGAGTTGGCCTTTATCATCGTCTCTTCCTTGCAAGAAGACTGGAAGAGAAAGACCGTTCTTGCATTTCGTCCAGACGTAAAGACGAGCGACGCGACGTTAAAATACGAACCTGATGGAACATGAGCGAAATGGGACTGTAGTTGTCGATGCGCACGGGCGGCGGCATCGTGTCGGCGTCCGTGAAGAGCAGGAAGAAGGTGGCGTCGCGCAGCGCGACTTCGAGGCGCAGGAAGTGGCAGCGCCCGTCGGCGTCGCGGCAGTTGAGGTGAAGCGAGCGCTCGGCGTCGACGCGCACGCCGCCCGACCAGCCGCAGCCGGCCAGCTCGGCGAGACGCACGCACAGCAGCTGCTCGCGGTCGCCGCGCGCCCAGTGCCACGCGGCACACGACCCGCCGGGCAAAGACACCTGCGTCGCCGCCGCGCCCGGGTCCGCCTGACAAACCACAAATCTTCGCTGTGCTATCGTCGTCTCTAAGACCGTCAATATCGATTTCGAGGGAGCAATCGGAACCGATAAAAACGGGAAAAATTTCTAATGCTATGGGTGTGCTATATTAAATAGAAATAAAAAGCGAAAACGCCGTCATTTACTGGAAAAAAAGGTTTTTTTTCAAATAGTGGTTTGGCGATCGACCACTCAACGGTTGTTGCCGACTCGCTGACTCGCTCGACATGTCAGCGGTGCCGACTCGCTTTCACCTTAGCGATGTGACCCAGCATTAAAGTAAAAAAAAGTAAAAGGTATTTATTTCCAATACAACCATACAATTGTGTAGGAATGACAGTAATTAATCTTAAATTAGTTACTCAATTTAGACAAGAGATGATATACAATATATAGTTTTAAACTTACCAATTTACGAAAACATAGACTATATGATAACAGTTTACAACAAAACAATTAACGGTAAATAATATGTATTAGATTAAATGGGTAGATACGATGCTATGTATTTTCAAAATATTTTAAGAAGTCGTTATGGGCATACATGTTGATTTTAAGCAGATAGACTCGGATGGATCTCTTGAAAATATCGATGTTTTTAATTTCTTTTAATCTTTCGGGCAATTTATTGAAAAGTTTGAGGCCTAAGTATCGACTAGTCGCCTGGAACTTGGCAGTACGTGCTACGAACGGTTGGAGATACAGGGTTTTATTACTGGTGTCATGCCGATGTACTTCCTCGTGGGATATGGCCGAGCTCTTATTGCAATAGAATTCGCAAAGAGCTTCTTGAGCAAAAATCGCATATACGGTCAATATCCCTAGTTTTTGGAAGTGTTCACGACATGACTGCCGTGGACCAATACCTACTATCGCACGTATGGCTCTTTTCTGGAGAGTGAATACACTGTTGATGTGTGCTGCATTACCCCATAAAAGATCGTACCCCATAAAGGCCAACGCGTCGGCCAATACGTTGACATGCGAGATCAGAAAGCTAGAAATGTTATCGACAGTGCAGCGAGAATAAAGCCCGGGTCGGGGTTCGGTCAGGCGGTCAAACGAGTGATCGCCGGTAGAGCGGGCGTCGGTCCACATCCCGGGGTCTGGAAGTGCCCCTGCGAATGTAAAATTGTAACTCACGAAAGTAGCGGCGAAGCACTTCTGCGCGAACTGCAGCCGGTAGGAGGTGTTGTTGTGGATCTGGAAGCGGGGCGAGACGGTGCAGATGTTGGTGCGGCGGTAGCGGCCGCGGCCCGCGCGCACCGCGATGCCCACGAAGTAGGCCTTGTCGCCGCCGTCGGCGCCCTTGAGCTGCAGGCGGCGCGCGGCGGCGCCGACGCCCAGGCTGAAGGAGGAGCACCAGTGGCCGCGGCCGCCGTCGGCGCCGGCGCCGGCGCGCGCGGTGACCGTCGGCCCGCCGTCCGACTCGGCGAAGCTGAAGAGCAGCGGCGCCACGACCCGCGCGATCTCGTGCTCCTCGAACTGGCCGGCCGCCTCGGCCGCGATGCCCTCCTGCCTGAACACCGCCGGGAAGCCGGCGCGGTTCACGATCCAGTAGGGCGCCGAGATCAACACCTGAACGCGACCGAATATTATAAAACGGAAAGAGTAACAACTCTTCATCGGAAAGATTAAAACTCGCCTTGACGGTGTCGGTGCGCTTGATGGAAACGTGCGCGTTCAAATAGAGTCGCCTTCCTTTCGAATCGGTCAGTTTGACTTTGACCGAAAACGACGTCGCGACGGTGGGAAGAATCGTCAATATCGCCGTATTCACGAAACCGTCAATTTTCAATGAAATTTCCACGGGTTTCTCGACGTCGACCTGAGGAAAAAAGAAATTAAGCATGTTCGATCTTAATATCCGTCGATTCGTAACTCGATGAGTTCAGGTATAGATCCTCAGCCACTGCTGTTTATCTATGAATAACCATGTCATCGATATACCGCTTGGAACGGTCGGGTATTTTTTCCAACCATACGTTAACTCCATTTATGTGAACGAGTCTTTGATTTGGACGAGTCCTTCCCATTCAAAGATTTCGTAAATCAAGATATAAATCTTCTATTATTTGCGACGTCATTTACCTTGCCTCGCTTACGTGCGTTTTACCTATCGCAATGAGTCTTCAGACGGCTCTTTGCTAACACTGGTCGGACGTGTTCGTCAAATGCTCGCGTTGTGTGTGTGCGTTCTAAATCTGTGTATCCTTTCGTGTAAATCCTTCCACTTCAACTCTGTAAGTACTTCCTATTTGTTTATTGCTCTTCTGGCGACTTAATTCCGCAGAAATCTGCGAAATTAGGCGCGATTTTTTCGGCAAATACCCTCATTTGTAGAGTCATCGTCGTAAGGCACAAATTCCCAAAAAAAAGCGCGTGTCGGTAACGAAATGAGTATAAAGGGAGGCGGACGGCGGCGGGCTGTGGACCTCCGGCCCCCGCCGAGGGAAGTCCCTCATACGAAGTCCCTTCTACGCTTCTACGAGGGAAGTCCCTTCTACGCTTATCCATCTGCGTTCTGAATTCATGGAAATTCTTCCCGACGTCACATCCGAGATTGAGGTCGAGTGTGCGACTCCCTTGAACGTTCTGCCTAAACCGGTCCCCATTAACTTTTACAAAACAATGCATCTGGCCCATTTATAGTTCATTTGCATTATGACCCGCCGTTAACTGACCATAAAGACTCTGGTGCTAGGAAACTAACCATCAATGCCATTTCCGTTTCAAACTATATTTCGACAAGAAAGTTACGGGAGTCAGCTCGGTCAAGAAGATTGGACGAAACCGAGTTGAAATCACTTTCCAAACAGGCGGATACGCCTACTCTTTGACGGCCTTGCCGTGTTTAAAAGCGAATATTTTTTCAGCCTTCATCCCTTCATATACCATTTTCCGAACTGGTCTCATTACGGGAATAGATTCGCCTTTGACAGACGAGGAACTTTTAGAGTGCTTCAACCAGTACAATCCGATCACGGTGCTTAAAATAAGACGCTTGAACTGCCGAGACAAGTCGAGTGAGGTGCCCGTACGGAAGCCCTATCGTACAGTTGTACAATCCTTTGAGGGTCAGGTTCTCCCCAAGAAAGTTTTCTTATTCTTTAATTCTCTGTCAGTAGAGGCTTATTCTCTTCCAATTCTCCAATGCCTTAATTGCTGCAGCTTTGGGCATAGTCGCAATGTGTGCCGTTTGACAACCCCTCGATAACTCCGCTGTGCTGGTGAACACAGCGGATCTGTTTGCAAGGCGGAAAGCCTCGGATGTATCAACTGTAAGTCACAAGATCATGCCGCGAACAACCTACACTGCGAGAAGTACGTTCGGCAAAAAAAAATCAAGCACCTAATGTCATCCGAGAATGTTTCATTTTTCGAAGCTGCCTCGAGATTCCCCAGAAAATTCCTTTTTTCGACCGCTACGTCCTCTTTCACTCCCACTTCAAAGCCAACATTTGAAAGGTAGCCCTATCGTCCTCATTGTTAAGGACCCACCTCGTCCCCAAACACTCCAGGGGAAACAAAAAAACGTAAATCCGTACTTTCTCCTCCATCGTTAAATCTTAAATCCATTCTTAAATCGTCATAGCAGCTTTTTGCCATGCAGGCCAGGTCTGCTCCAGAGTCTTCCTCAGATAGTACCATTTCATCATTGGTCACCGTACTCGAGAACACCATTGACAAGTTCGACTCTTTTGACGGCGGGCCCCTCGCCGTTCCCATCTCTTAGCGTGGGTAACAACTTCCATAGGATAGTTGTTTCCCCTCGTTTAATTTTACTCTTCTTTTTTTTATCTTCCGAATCTAATTTAAACATCTCTTATTTTATTTTTCAGTAACCTCATATATTTTATACTGTTCTGTTATCTAGCCGCATCATGGGTGGCATCTTGCAAAGGAACTGCAAGCATTAGCTATCTTTTGCGCCTTCTCAACCTCTTCTTCAATAGAGGCAGGCCGCCTCCTGCGTGGAGGAGTCAAATTGGTGCAAATTTTGTGAACCTCTTAAAGAATCGACTCGACAGAAATTACCTAGGTCCCAATATGGATTCTGCAACGGCAAGTGTACCCTAGACAACATCAGTATTCTTACAACAGACATCGCTCTATCGCAAATAAGAAAAAAATACCTTGTCGCTGTATTCTTGAACGTTAAGTCAGCATATGACAATGCCTAAATAGCCATTCTACAGCGCAAACTTATTGCCACTGGTACCCCAGTTAAAACGGAATACTTTATTTGTAACATCCATTGCGAAAGGCAACTGAATATCCAATCCCCATCACTTTCTCTCACCCGTTCGGCATTCAAGGGTCTTGATTTGAAGTCGCAAAAGAAACTGTGACTGTAGAGCGGCTTTTCATCTAGGCAGAATACAATCGTCGCATAAGTGGTGTGGACCTAATGGACTGCGTAATGGGCCACTATAATATTAGACTTCGCAGAAAACGTTGGTTCATACGACAATTTTATCATTTTCTTGATATGACAATGGGCCCGATTGCGTTTCTTTGTGAACTGAAACTAAAATTCGTCCGAGCGAACGAGGACAGAGCAATACGTTAGAGAGAAATATGAAACGAACGATAGTCGATAAATACTACCTGCCGAATTTATACTCGTCCGAATAAATTCGAGCATATTTCGTGCGGTGTAAGATTTGACCTGGGCGGGCAGTTTTAATGCGAAAAAGTGACAACCGGCCATCTCACACTTCGCTCTAGCGTATTGCCCTGTCTCGTTCACACGGAACAATTTCCGATTTTAGTTCACGAAGAAACGCAATCGAGCCCAATGTGTAATGCATGACTGTTATATGGAAGAATTCATGCTGACACCAACAATAAGGACCGGGTGCTACGTTCTGCTGATTTTTGACTAGGAAGTGCTGAGACATTAGTAAAATATTTTTAAAAAAGAACCGGCTCCAGCGCACTAGCGATGTAGATTTACTGATCCAGGACAAAAAGAGGAAAGGGCCATGTCAGTATGTCCACGAAAAGAAGTAAGATTGGATCAATTAGGACACTGGCCTATATGGACTGAAAAAAGGCTGAGATGCAAACACCCAGGATGTAAAGGAACAGCCCAAACCGAATGTCAAAAATTTGGCATAGCCCAATGTTTTAACAAGAATAATAACTGTTTTCAAACTTTTTATACTTCCTAACTTTTGGTATGTTTTAACACCATGATGGACTTCTGCATCATCATGTTTTTTTCGAACTTAAATATTTTTTCTAACAGATGATTTTTTGAAATATTTTTCCCATTATCTATATTCGTTGTATTAAAATATTATTAGCAATAAAATAAAATTTAAAAAAGTCCTTGCGCTGTAAATGGTTAACTTTCCAAAAGTCCTTAAAATCCTCTGTAAATTTATCTTCCTCTACCACATTTCCCTTTAGTAACAATACCCCATTCCATAATACGTCATACTAGTCTCTACTGTTTCTTTTATTATAAGTTTTGTGTTTGTTTTAGTGCTATCCCACTAACAATCAAGTTCCAATTAAAAAATAAGTAACCACCTGGTAGAAATGACCCTCATTGGGTGGATAGTCAAAGGAAAAAAGAAGAAGAGGCTGCCAAGGACAAATCCTTATGGTTCGAAAAGTGCAAAAAGTAGGAATATTCGGCTATTAACCTTTCGGAAGCCAGCTCCACGCAAAATTTTCGAAGCCCGCGAAAATTTCTTTATGTGCAAGCATACTATTATATAACGGTAGCTTATTTAATGGCAGGCTTCAATGACAAGCTTTTACCGTAGTTGAGAGAGAAATATAGCAGATAATTAAATAAATATGGATACAATACGGATAACACGAAAAACATTGCTCGGTTAATACTCAGGGGTTAATGGTGTTGTCTGAGACATTGGTAAATATATCGATTTTATTTAAGGATTTTAAAATAATGCAACCAAAAAATGAAGCTTCGGTTGAGCATCTAAATATTAGGCTGCAGAATTGTATAGTGGCAAACTGTCGTTTATCTTTAACGTCAACAATATTCTTCTTATACGATCTCGGTTCAAGAAGGCGATCACAACTGCATTTCTCACTTCTCTGGCCTATTGAGTACAATACTGTAAGATAATAGTATTGCGGTCGTTTGACATTATAAATAAGACAAAAACAGTTATTATCGCCTGAATTTTGTAGCATCCGAAGTTTCAACCGTGTTACAACAATAGTTGTGCAGGGTATACCCCGGATAACGGTGGTTGTTGTAACAAAAACCGCATATTTTGTCGTTTTGTTTTCGAGCCTGTGTGCCTGTATGTTCGCCGAACCTGTTTTTTATGGTTTCCCGGTGTTTTTTTAGGTTTCCTGGTGGTTTTTAGATGTTTTCATGCATTCCCCCCACATTTTGACAATTAAATAAACCATGTTCACGAAATTTCTTAAATGTCAATTTTGACAGATAGAGCTGCGCAGCTATCGTTCGTATTGCCAGGAGTCGCTCTTTGGTTTAATAGCGGCAATACTGGTCTAACCCTACCCTTTATGGGCGACACAGGAGCTGTCAAAATTTCGAGGTTGGGGGAGTGAGGGCGGCATTTAGCTAGCCGTTTTATTAATGTTTAATGCCGAGTTGAAGGAGTATTTTTTAATGTAGGCTTTGCTGTGCTCCCGAGGTAATTCGAATAATGCTGGTTATTCTCGGGGAGCTCCCAGTGGCTTACGTGGTTTTCGTAGTGGGTCCCATCACGGGTATTCTAAGTATTGTTACCGTTGTGGTAAATTTAATTTTACCGGAACTACTTGCCCTGATTGTTCTTCGGTTGATCAACCTTCCACATCCCTGTCTTCCGAGTCAAAAATACTTGCGAGGCGAGACGAGACAAGAGTAAGTGCGTTTGTACACTCTGTCTCGACTTTATTTAAAAATGAAAAGGATAACCGTCGTCCATTTTTAGATGTTGCTTTGGGTGATATAGCGGTTTGTGGTCTTCTCGACACTGCTCGAGCGTCACAATTTTGGGTGCCGACTCACATAGGTATTTGATTGAGATCGGTTATAATCTACAAACTCTGACTTTGAGTACCGCGAATTCTAGTACAGTGAGAACGATTGGTTATATGTCTTTGCCCTTTAAATTTAATAATTGTTGTCAAGTGATCCGAGCTGTTGTAGCTCCGGATATTGGAACTTCTCTCATTTTAGGCATGGATTTTGTCCGAGAATTTGACTTGGCTCCGGAAATCCTGAAGTATGTTCGGTTTGAGTCTAGTGATGTTAGTTGGCACTCAGTCAGTGAAGTAAGGGTTTTGCATCCTTTCACTTCTCTGTCTGTGAACCAGCAGTCATTAGCCAATAAGATGATTGACATTTTTAGAAAATTTCTACTGACGTCAGAGGTCTAGGTCGTACGAATTTAATATCTCAGGTTATCGACACTGGTGATCATTCACCAGTGAAGCAGCGGTATTACTCACTGTCTCCAGCTCGTCTGGCACTATTAAACGAGGAAGTGGATCGTATGTTAGAGTTAGGCGTTATCAAACCTAGCAAAGGGGCTTGGAATAATCCAAATATTTTTGTTCCTAAGTCGGATGGGACTTTGCGGTTCTGTCAGACAGTAGGAAGCTCAACTCAATAACGAAGCCGGATGCGTATCCTCTCCCGAGAATAACTACCATCCTGGACACTGGACAGTTTGCGAGATGCTAACTATTTATCATCCATCGACTTATCGGCTCCTTTTTGGCAAATTCCGTTGGATCCTGCGTCTCAAGAGTAGTGTAGTTTTACTGTTCCTGGACGAGGTTTCTTCCCAATGAAAGTATTTCCGTTCGATATGCACAACTCGCCGGCGTGCATGCAAAGGCTAGCTGACCAATTGTTTGACCCTTCGTTTGATAACAAGGTGTTTTGTTATCTAGGTGACATTGTAATTGTCTCGTCGACCTTTGAAGAACATATTTATCTTTTTAATCGAGTCCTAGATCGTCACATTTATGCGAATCTCTCCATAAAATTTAAAAAATGCCAGTTTTTCCGGCAAGAATTAAATTACCCGGGGTATGTTGTAGATTCCCATAACCTACATAAAGATCCCGAAAAGGTAAAATGTATCTTAGACTTTCCGACTCCTAGTTCGCCTAAAATGTTTAAGAGTTTCCTTGGAATAACCGGTTGGTACCGTCGTTACATTCGTAATTTTTCCAGTATTGCAGTTCCTCTTTCCCGTTTGACTAATACCCGCAAAGGTGCTCCCGCGTTTGCGTGGACACCGGAGGAGGAAGAGGCCTTTCAAAAATTGAAATCCGCCTTAATTTCAAGTCCGATCTTAGCTTGTCCGGACTTTTCGAAGTCGTTTGCTTTACATTGGGACGCATCGTTGTACGGTTTAGGTGGTGTACTTACCCAGACAGTGGATGGCGTAGAACATCCAATCGCTTTCACGAGTAGGACTCTCCTACCCGCTGAAACGCGTTATTCTGCTACCGAACGGGAACCCCTAAGCGTGATTCATGCTATCGAGCATTTTCACGGCTACTTGAAGGGCGGTCCCAGAGTCAAAATCTTTACGGATCATGCTAGTTTGCGTTCGTTTTTAAGCCTTAAAAACCCAACTGGCCGCCTGGCCAGATGGGGCATCCGGCTGTCCGCTTTTGACTTTGAGAACGTCCACAAGAAAGGCGTCGAAAATGTCGTTCCTGATGCGCTATCTCGCTTGCTCCCGGTTTCGTCTGTTTCTGTGGTCGCCGATCCTTGGTACAACGATTTGTTCAACGTGGTATTAAATAATACTGCCGCTTACCCCAATTACCAGATCAAGGACACTGAATTGTATCGTTACTCTAAGGGAAAGTACCAACTCACCAGTGGTTATGACTGGAAGTTAGTGGTACCGTTACCTCTCAGAGAAAAGCTCATACAAGAGATTCATGCGCCCGATCTGTCCATTCATTTTGGGGTTTCCAAAACCCATCGTCGCCTTTGTTTACGCTACTTTTGGCCAAATTTGTACGGGGATGTAGTGAAATTCGTTTCCAATTGCGAGACTTGCCAGCAATATAAGCACCTGAACATTTCTCCTTTGGGTCTGTTAGGCAATCCCAAGTCCTGTGATTTTCCATTCCAGATGGTCTCTGTCGATTTATTGGGACCTTATCCGATGACGAGAGATCGGAACATTCATATTCTAGCTGTCACGTGTTGCTTCAGCGAATACTGTTTGTTTTTCCCTCTGAAGAGGGCTACTAGCAAAATCGTTAGTCACATAATGGAGCATAATGTCTTTTTGCGTTTTGGGGTTCCGCAGTATGTTATTTCCGACAATGGAAAACAATTTATTGGCAAGGAGTTTACAGAATTAATGTCCAAGTATCGGATTCCCAAGGTTTATTTGAACCCGAAATATTATCCTCAGGTCAATCCGACTAAGAGGCAGAACCGTGGAGTTGTCACTGCGTTGGCATTATCAGTAAAAAATGACCATCGCTCTTGGGACGTCCATCTTTCTGCCATTCAGATGGCTCAATTCGGCTGTTTCGGAATCCACTGGCTTTAGTCCTTTCTTCCTTGTTCACGGGCGTGAACCGATTCTGGTTCCTTTTATGCTCAATCTCCAGAATCCCAAACCGAGGTCATTTTTGGCAGTAGGTTGTCCTATGCTCAGGATTTGAGCGAGTTGTCCGGCGTTTTCCATACCGTGAAGAAGAAATTAGTAAATTCGCATGCTCACAACAAGATTTACTATGACCGTAAACACCATCCTGCGGAATTTGAAGTGGGCAGTTGGACAGTTTATAAGAAAACATATTTCCTGAGCAATGCGGGAAACTATTTTATTTCTAAATTGCCCCGCGGTATAAAAAATGCCAGATAGTTAAGAAACATTCTGCTCTGGTGTATGAATTGCTGAATGAGCAGGGAAAGAATATTGGCTCCTGGCATATTAAGGATTTCAAATTAAATCCTCAAGGTTCTAAATACTTTTGTTTTATTATTCACTTTTTTCTCGTTAACATCCATCTGAAAAGTTTTCATAATAAGTCCGACTAGTTCGACTCTAATATTTTGTCCTTTACAAAGGTGTGGTACCGAGTGGTTACTATCACTGAAATCATTGTGTTTGTGATCAGTCGTGCTAGCAATCCTGTCTAGCACCACTGTGTATCATGATAGGGAAGTATGCAAGGAGATGGTATGCAAGGTATGTATTCACATTTCCTAATAGGTATTTGTTCTGTCGAGGTCAAACCATATATAGTCATTGTTTCTTTTGTCCACAACAAGTTTTTTTTGCCTTGATTGCTTGGAAATTGTTCGGTGCTCCTTCAGTGAGTAGAAGTGGTTTTGGTACGGAGATTAGGACACCGTGTTTTTTTTTGTTTTTGTTTTTGGTTTTTGGTCGTGTTTGGTTTTTGTTTCTGTTACATGGGCCTTGTGCGTTCCATCAGAAGTTGTATTTTTTTATGTAGTAGTTTTGTTTTTCCTCTACGGTCAAGTAGGGAGAGTTTGAAATGGCAGTTGACTTCTGCAGTGACTTACCTATCAGGTTTCACCCATAGTTAACGGGGAGAAGTTGTTTTTGTTTTAGTATTTTTCGTATGTCCCAATAGGGTCGTTTCCTCCCTGATAGAGGGAGAGTTTTTTTCCCGAGTGATTAAACAAGGAGTTTTCGTATATGCTTTGGCGTTTTTGTTATCATAGTGAAGGAGAAATTGAATCGGGACGATTCATTTGAAATCGTTCGTTGGCTCTTCCGATTTCTTTTTCGGAAGGGGGCTGTAACAAAAACCGAATATTTTGTTGTTTTGTTTTCGCGGCTGTGTGCCGGTATGTTCGCCGAACCTGTTTTTTATGGTTTTCCGGTGTTTTTTAAATGTTTCCTGGTGGGTTTTCGCTGTTCTCGTGCATTCCTCCCACATTTTGACAATGAAATAAACCATGTGCACGAAATTTCTTAAATGTCAATTTTGACAGATAGAGCTGCGCAGTTATCGTTCGTTTTGACAGGAGTCGCTCTTTGGTTTAATAGCGGCGATACTGGTCTAACCCTTCCCTTAACCCGCTCGGCACTTAACATCCCTTGCGGGATATGTATGGCGGCCGGCTGAAATCCAAACTATCCCATACGGGATATCGCGCTCGCCGCTCAAGAAAATGTCGTTTAAATTTCGAAATACGATTGTATATTCTATCGAATGATGCCATAATATAGCCAAATATGCAACACTATGAAATTGCTCGATTGCCGCATGCGATGTTAGAAATATGAATTACTACATCCCTTACAAAATCGGTGACCTCATTTCTGACGACAGTCGCGAACTGCCCACCGCTGGCGGCGTATAATTCCGCGACGTGTTTGTGTTGTGAATTGTTTTGTGTATATAAGTGAAGTGTATACCGGATAAAAGTAAGTAATTTCCATTTTTAAGTAGTTTAGGCCTTAGGATTAAACAATTTACACAGCCCATTTGCTGTTTTTCACGAATTTTCGAAGAAAACACTTTGGCGAAACCAAACGGCTCTCGAAAAATGGCCGTCTTTATTTTGTAATGTTTGTGAAATATCCCGTTATATCGCGAAACATGATGTAATGTCGCTTTAATTTACTAATAAAATAGGTATTGCTTCATTTACATCCTAAGTTATCACATAATTATGCGTATTTTGAACATTATATGTTGTTTTCTAATATGGCTCGCGAAAATGAAACTTGTTTTGATAATTACTATGAGAGAAAAAAGTGCGATTTTCCATAGTTTTTCGATGAAATGTGACTCTTTGGAGTATAGTAATTAGTTATTAGACATATAATAAGTCTATGATAAGACAATATAATTGAAAAAATCTAACGAATTTTATATTATGGGCATTCAAAGTTTATTATTAGGTTCGGAAGTCGGAAACTCTCAAAACTTTAGATTTTTCTATAATATCAGACAAAGCTCAAAGTTCTGGTGTGATTTCTAAGAAGAAGTGATGTAGTAATAAAGTTATTTTGAAAGAATTTCATATAAAAAAATACCATAAGTAGTCACAAATTAAAAATTAAAAAAATTTTTTTTTACGAGAATACATACAATTTTTCTTGGCTGAATAAATAAATATTTTTTCCGTATTTTTGTATGCAAATAAGTAAAAAAAAAATATCGTTTTGGTAAAGCATTTAATAAAGAACATAACTGTATTTACAATTTTTGATATTTACAAAAACTGTATTTACAAAAAAATCGAAATGATTTTATAGGCGAGTTTTTTCAGTTTGCCAATTTTGTAATATTTATTCATTATTATCTTAATTGTTTTACGAGATAAGGTTATAATGTTTTATATGTCAAATTTCAATGCGATCATTTTTCTATTTATATTTTTTTAATCCGATTAGTGGTTTATAAGTTATGATCGTTTTTCTCAAGGCCGTTGACTCGCGTCGATTTTTTGCGCGAATATGTCGCGCGCAAAAGTGATGTTTTTGGGCGCGGTGAGTTTTTACCTCGCAACGTGAGGGGTTAATGGGTGACACAGGAGCTGTCAACATGTCGAGGTTGGGGGAGTGAGGGCGGCATTTCGCCAGCCGTTTTGTTAATATTTTTAATGCCGAGTTGAAGGAGTTTTTTTAATGTAGGCTGTGCTTTGAATTTTTGATAAGCAATTTTCTTTCATTTAGGTATATTTTCGGAAGAGGATTAGTGAGATTCTGACGGATTTCTTTCGTTTTGCTTCAGCGAGCGGCACCTTTGTTTTACCTCAGTTTTAACCGTTGGCTGCTAATAGGAGGTTTAATGACCATAATGGATTAAAATACACCTCAAATCCACGACCCGAGATACTTGTTTGCTGAGTGTGCAGTTGGTATTAGTTTTGTTGTTAAGTATAGTTTCCGTTTTTCTTTTTAAAAAAAAAACGGTGGCGCCTATCAAAAATACTTTTTTTTTTTATTTCGTTTCAGTGTCTGGTATTTTTTTGTAACCCGTTCGATTATAAATCGGGGTTACATTGTATAGAGATTAAACGGCGAGGTGACTGACTATTTAGAGGCTTTACCCATCGCCACATTGAACCGAACATGGTATCAACTTGTCAGTGCTTCCCCGCATGTGCCAGTGGAAGCACGCGATAGACTAACATAATTATTCGGCGAACGATGAATTGGCAGATTCGGGATTTGGAGGTGGCCTTGGAGATCTCCTGATCTCACTACTCTCGTTTTTTTTGTGAGGACACATAAAAAGTAAAGCGTATAAAACGGTTTGTGACACGGCAGAAGAGAAAGTGTATTCGTATTCATGTTAACGGAAATTGAGAGAAACCCCAGAGGTTTTTGATCTTGTCCATCGCTCGACGTTGCAGCATTGCGTGAAATGCATCGATATCGATAGTCTACAAGTGGTAAATAGCCACTTAAGGCGACATTGAGTTACAGATAAATTTAGTTTTATGATTGACTTCAGGGAGTATACTAATTACAATACATAGGTACTTTTACCTACGTTATTATTAGTTTAATATAACTGGATATAGCATACCTGTGTTCTATACCATACATATAGGCAGTCTTATGAAAAAATGCCCTTCCGCCCCGAACACACTATATGTATGCTAACTGAACATAATACGTAACACGTTTTATATGACTCCCCCTTCCTACATTATAATACATTGTCACCCTAATAAGCACTACCTCTATCCCCTTCCCCCATAAGTAAATGCGCACATATTTTATGGATAGCCCTTAAGTAGCTTGACTGCAGACACCGGAAGTCCGCTTAACATCAAGTGGAACTCGCATAGATATTTCCACTGCTGTGTCTGATGATGGATAAAAATAAATGTCGTCTATCTCAACAGTTTTATGAAAGCTCACTTACTTGGTGGAAAGGCTTAGTTATCCCCGGAAGAACAGATCCAGTCAAATTCGAGTTTATGCTGTAATGCAAATCGACTGGTAGGAGATTGACGATCCGGAAAGGCGGTTTCAAAATGAAGGTGTGTCCAGCCTGCGGCAGACCTCTTTCGATTGGGTACATTTCGCGCTTTAAAATGCAGCAAAACCTGAAATAATAAAAAAACATTATAAAAAAACAGATCACAAATCACACGAATATCTGGTGCAGACGTACCTGTACAGCTGGTCTCCACTAGAGTGACAAACATTTGGAATAATCATGGGTGGATCGGTCAGGAGACGACGAGCCGCTTGTCTCCAGTCCAAGGGATGAGCGCAGTAAAAGAAAGCGGCCGCCGGGGTTGCGTTTAAATGAACAGAGTTGATGGTCAACGCTCGTACCCATAGAGGTGTAGGGTTGTGCGATAGGGGAACGCACCACGTTTCTCCGACTTGTAATTGCACTGTTCGTGAGCTGCTGTTTGATCCTGAATGCCGAATCACTATAACAAATAACCTCATTTACAATTATATGTATAATATTAAGGGCAGTTTAAGCTTATAAAGGTTATTACATCGATTCGGTCCCACGGAATTATCAGATCTTATTTCGACTGGATCCGGTAACATATTGACGACTTGGAGCGCCGATCTGATGCATATCATTTTGCGAGCGGATCCTTCCAATTTCACATCAAAGACGACTCTAACCTCAACTTGATTTCTCTGAAAATATATACCATATTAAGAAAGAATGGAAAAACTTAACCTACCTTGATAACTGTGTAATCAATTTACAAACCGCATGTGTCGCAATCCGGAAGAAAGTTCCAACCTTATCAATACACACGGGTCCGACGATTCCCCAATCGTCGATGCGAACGGCAATTTGATGTAAATGCGCTCCCCTAGTGCGCCCTCTTCTAGTTCTTCTCCCGTTTAATTCCCAGAAAGATAAAGGAATTGTTTCATCGGCCGGTACGCTTCGCCACACTGCAGATGCGTTGTCCAACTCACGGCCATGCGAGGAATCTTCAGAGCTAACACTGAAATTACAATTGAAAACATCTTTTACAGTTAGATAAAAAATACAGTATATCTATTGTAGTGATCGAAATATTATTAGTATTTCTCTGGTGGCAGGCGAACGAGACGTCGCGGACCCCTGATTGCTCGGAGTGGTGGCATCTGATTCGGCTGGAATTGTGTCGCAAAAGAAATGGTGGGGGGGATAAGAACTCTTGCCTGTGTGGCTGGCGGTTTAGTGGAATACAGAAGTTCAAAGAAAAAACGCCTTTAATTGATCCCCAACATTATATACAATTAAAAGAAACTTACATGTCACCGGCGGTAATAATCGTAGTGAATGATAGCCGGCATCCAGTTTGATTATTTAATGCAAATGGCACAAAGGGCGATCTTCTCCGATATCCCATAGGGCTTGTTTTCGGAGATTGGTCTGACCGTAACGGCACTGAATAATAATCCTGTGTCCAATTTGTTTTGACAAGGCTATATAAATCCATTAGCGTACTTGTGATATTGATATCTAGAGTATCCAACGATCTGATATCGATTTGCAAACGATTCCTGCTCAAATCGCTTGTTAAGGCATATTCCCACGATGCTTCACATCTGCAAGAGAATTTTACCATATATTTCAGAACATATTTACAAGTCAATCGAGAAATTCAGAGTGGCGGAAAGAGCAATGCATGGAATCAACTTAGGTGGCTGCAGATGAAATGGGTGATTTCCGAATTAGGCAGGAGCTACAGATGTTGAAAAGGTGACCTGAACACTTTGCTAGAATAGTCATACGTCAATATGTGAGAATAAGCTACAACGGTTTTCACAAGAACAGGGCGTGGGAAACCAATGTCCTTCCACTTATCTCAACAAGTACATGAAAAATTACTCACTTCCATGGTTCCACCACTGGCTCCCATCCAGACAGTTCACGATTATAATAATCAGCGGAAAGTATGCAATTTAGTTTTCCGAGACTACTTGTGTCAGCCGATATTGAAATATCAAAACTAGGACTCATTGATTGCAAAGATGGACTATGAAGCGAAGATATGCTCATGTTATCACGAGCGATTCGTTCCTCCAATCCTTGTTGAAGATTTAAATTTGTCAAGGATAATTCTAAAAGTGGGACGTCTGAATCCCGACAATCATCTATTACGCAGATGGATATGCATTCGGCTTTTAGCTGCAATTAAAAAAGAAACAATTAATATGAATATCTAAATGCTAAAACAATACATGTCCACAGATGCAAATTTTCAACAGATGATAAAAAAGGAGTGCAAAACTAAACTAATGCAAATATGTATGAAACTAACGACTTTTTCTTTGTTGATTGATATCAGTGTAACAATTTAGTGGACATGATCTGTCTATGGTTGAGGACGCACGAGTAGATGCGACCTCAGTAATTCAATACACTATGGCATATAGTTGACACAGTTGACAAGACCTCGTTATGCAACGATTCCCTGAATCATCAATTTTCAGTGTGTTTCGGAAGTTTTGGCTTACCTGTAATTTTGCATCGTCACTTCGTCCGGAGCGGCCCTTAGACGTAACTAAGAGGTTGGAAGAGGTTGCTCTAACTATTTAACTAAAACAATCAACCCTAATCTGCAAGACATTATCCAAGAAATCTTCTTCCCACCTTAGTCACCATTGGTAATTACAATCGGTAATTATGAACAGTTAAAATAATGAATATTCAATGCATATGACCGATACATCATGCAACCAATATATGATTCTTTTATTAACTTACTGATGCAGGCCATTTTTGATAGTACAAAAATATAAAAATAATAATAGGGGAAGTCTAGATTATATAGAAAAAAATCATAGGCTATGTTTCATTTCAACATTTGCATGTCGTCGTGAGGGAAGTGTCTATCGTTTCGGATATTTGCCATGAATTAGTAGTATGAAAGTGGAATTAAAATTGGTATTAGAGATATATACCAATATCTTAATTTTATTTATATTATGCCTAGTTTTATTCATGTTTACAGGGGCAATGTTTCCAGAGTGAGATAGGTTTGTGAGAGTGGCCACCCTTCACTAGACTCCAATTGATTGTGAGCGAAGGGTGGTTCTCATCAGGAAGTTTTCTCCGTTATTGAAAGTCGTGGATGTTGAAGTTGAAGTATTTAATCAGAAGGTCTGTAGTAGGTTGCCAGTTCGTAACGCCTTGATTGATATTTCGCCGTTGTGTAGGTAGTGTGGGCGCGAGGTGAAGCCGTGGTAATGTGTCCGAAGTGTGTAGCGCCGCGATAGATTCGAAGATAAGGATAGTCGCGTATTCTATGCGTGATTTGTTGACTCGAGGTGAAGTGTAGAGCGCGAGTACTTGTTAATGTGCGGATACTGCCCTCCAGGGAATGATGATGATGTGTAGCGCGATAACGGCGCAACAGGAATGATATTGATCGATCGAAATGTACTGCGTTTTATATTGTTAGCAGTGACGCAATACTTGTGAGTGGGGTGAGAAATGTGTATTAATTTCGTATCGATCAGAAGAAATGACATTAGTCATCACCTGACTGTGCGTAAAATGCCGAATTTAGTTGGAAATCAACTGCAGCTGGCTCGTGTAGATTTGAGCGAGTTTGCGGTTTTGATTCTGTAGAAATTACTTTTTTGTTGTGGGTATGTTGGACTGAAGCTCCAACATGGCTCTCCCCCTAGTGAGGAGCTTGTATATGAAAATATGGAAGGTCTTCACGATAAAGGGACAAAAAAGTGTAAGTGTGATAATGAAACGTGTGTGTGAATTTGAGTTCGTGACAATTTGGAAATCGTATGTTGTTATGAGTGTTCGACAGTTTGAGAATCGTATGTTGCTATGAGTGGCGAAGGCGTTACGTTACAATGTGAATAGGCTGGCGTTGTTATAAAAGTCAATGAGGAAAATAAATTAATACAATGGACAATGGTTAGTATAAACGCTGACATGATAAAATTTGCTGGCCGTAAAACGATTGAATACAATTCAATAGGATATTAAAGTGCTTGCGCGTTGAATGGTAGCCGTAAAAATGATTCGCGCGGCTTAAAAATGTGTAGCATATGAATTAATAATAATTTAGCGCGATAAGAATGCAATAATGCGATTGTAAAAAGGAATGTGTTTGAATATTTTCGCGTGCGTGACGTCTGAAGTCCATTGTTTGTTTTCTGCGCGTTCGTGTGGACTTCAGGTCTTGAAGTTGAAGGTTCCCGATTGAAGCTGTTCTGGAGTGCGGCGTCTTGCTTCTGCGATGAGGTCGTACATTTCGGTGGTTTTAGTCAGTGAGTCGCTAAACCATTCGGTCGACTTCCAAATTGCTTCGACTATAACGTCGTATCCATGCGTGTTGTGTGGGAATTTGCTCCTGTTCTTGTGAGTGATAATCTCGTTGATTTTACGCCTTGAATGAGTGGTTTCTCCATACCGTCTATTCTCGGCGTTTTGTAATTTTCGTGGATAAGTCGGCTTCAGCGTGTTGATTACCGTAGTCCATTGTTGTTTTTTTGAGGTTGGTTGTAGCGTTTGATTTTTTTGTGGTCGATTAGAGTGCTGCGCTGTAAGTTCCGTTTCGTTTTCCGTTTGCAGTATAATAGTTGTTCTTCCGTTGCGGGTCGTTTCCTTTGTGCCGTTGTGAGTTTATCGATTGAAATTGTGACTCTTGTGGTTGAGAAGGCATTTAGGCCGATAGTGTCCTTGGTCATAGTCTATACTGGACCTAAGTGCCATTCTCCCGGATATGTGTGGGATGCAGTTCCGCTAGGCTGCATAATTGTCCCGTTGCGTTGCGCAACTGCAGGTCATCACGCTGCAGAAACGTCTTAGTTGAGTCCGGTGAAGAGTTTGAAGCGATTGTGTTGACTTCCTGTAGGATTTACCTGGGAGTGTAGCAATAACGGTTTCGTCTGTACAAGTTCCCAGGGTCGCAAATCGTCGTTTCTATAAAGTTCGTTAGCGTTGTATTGCCGAGCTGCCATATGTTGTCGTTTGAGTGCGTTGAGAAGCGTAGTTGGTTTCGAGTTTCGCCGTGTCGTTATGCATGTTTGTTTTTTTTTTTTTACTTGCTAGGCATGAGCGATGTTGTGATGCATATTGTTGTTGAAAGTCATGCGTAGCAAGGATCATCCCCTTGTTCTTATTTTAGTGGTTGTTGTTGTTATTGTGGTTTTGGTTGTTTTGCCGCTCTAGTAGTTTTTTTAGTTCCTCCATCCGTTTTTGTAAACGTATTGAAATCTGTATGATCTCTTGGCGGAGTGCCATTTCTCTTGATTCCTCCATTGTATTGGATTTGAATTGTGACGTGGAAGCGGTGTGTCGTCGTCGTGCAGCGATTTGCTGGCGTGCGGATTATTTTTATGCGGCGATGTGGCGATTGTTTGCGCGTGGAGTTTTTTGAAGTGTCGGCGTAATTTCTGGCGGCGAATATGTAGGTCAACTAGCCGCTATTTGATTTATAGGTGCGAAGTCGCTGTGTTCGAGAAGGTTTGTAGAAAAGGTGTGTTCAGCGTCGTTATTGAAGGTTTTGAAGTGCTGGATGCTGCGTGAATGTGAGACGAAAGCGTGTCTTTTTCAGCGTTTGTGCGAAGTGAAGTTGAAGGTGCGTCTTGAAGTTCTAAGTCGGTGCTGCGTATTCTTTTCACGTCGGTGCGTCACCAGTGTGAGATGGTGACGCGTGTCGTCGTTGAACGTCGGGGTCAACAGTGTGAGACGGAGGCGCGAGTCCTTTTCAACGTCGAGGGTCACCAGTGTGAGAGTTGAAGGCGTGATCCTCGACGTGGAGGCGTGTTCGTATCAAACGTTGGGGTCACCAGTGTGAAAGTTGAAGGGGTGATCCTCGACGTGGAGGCGTGTTCGTATCAAACGTTGGGGTCACCAGTGTGAGATGTGAAGGCGTGATCCTCGACGTGGAGGCGTGTTCGTATCAAACGTTGGGGTCACCAGTGTGGGGGTGACGGCGTGTCCTTTTCAGCGTCGGGGGTCACCAGTGTGAGAGTAACCACCCATCACTAGACTCCAATTGATTGTGAGCGAAGGGTGGTTCTCATGAGGAAGTTTTCTCCGTTATTGAAAGTCGTGGATGTTGAAGTTGAAGTATTTTTTATTTAACCAAGAAAAATGCAATCCGGGATCTAGGTGTTCTTTTAGATAGTAAGTTATTATATAACTCCCACATAGATAACATCACAAAAAAAGCATATAGTATGTTAGGATTCGTACTTCGAACTTCAAAACATTTCGCAGTTAAAAATTCTCTATTACTCTTGTACTACGCTTTCGTCCGCAGTCACCTCGAATATGCTTCTCAAATATGGTCTCCTAGCTATAATGTTCACATAAAAAGAATTGAACGTATTCAAAATGTGTTCCTGAAACATTTGAATTATCGCTACTTCTTGTCCTTTCATGGGCTTCAATCCTTACAATCAAGAAAAAAATGCGCAGACGTGGTGTTTTTCCATAAAATATTGGCAGGTTATATTGATTGTTCTGATCTTCTTGGAATGATATCTTTCCGTGTACCATCGCCACTCACTCGCCAAACGGAGTTATTCCACCTTCCGCAGGTTAGTACTAATTATGCACAAAACTGTTTCATGTATAGGGTATGTCAAATTTGTAATACGCAGCTCGGCGATATTGACGTATTCAATACGTCATCATTCGCTCTTAAGAAAGCAATTATTAATGATGGTATTGATTTATCATTGTAATCGCAATATATAATATATTATAAATAATATTTATTCAAGAATATCTTTAAATAATATGTATGTCTATATTATGGAACGTGTATTTACATAAAATTTTATTTACTTATTATGACTCCTTTCTTCCCAGTTCCCACCTGTCCCTATGAGTGTTAGTTAATTCTTCAAAAAAATTATATTGTTGTGTTTAAATTATGAATGTTTAAGTGGAAACATGTAATTAGCTTTATTTTTTTAACCTAATAATTCTGTAACAAATTTATTGTAACAGCTGTATGTTTCCTTAAAAATAATAAAATAAAATAAAAATAAAAATACTGCCCTCCAGGGAATGATGATGATGTGTAGCGCGATAACGGCCCAACAGGAATGATATTGATCAATCGAAATGTACTGCGTTTTATATTGTAAGCAGTGACGCAATAGTTGTGAGTGGGGTGAGAAATGTGTTTTAATTTCGTATCGATCAGAAGAAATGACATTAGTCATCACCTGACTGTGCGTAAAATGCCGAATTTAGTTGGAAATCAACTGCAGCTGACTCGTGTAGATTTGAGCGAGTTCGCGGTTTCGATTCTGTAGAAATTACTTTTTTGTTGTGGGTATGTTGGATTGAAGCTCCAACAGGTTATTGTCCATTGGTTAAATGCTAATTTTGTCTGCATTTGTAACGATCAATTATATTATTATCGTTTCAATATATTAATATATTTTGTTTATTTGTATTTTTCTATTGTTATATTTATTTGTATCTATGTATACATAGTATCAGCGGTCGGTACGCTGACCGCTGTCTTCGGGGTTCACTCTTCTCGGTAGAATAGAGTTCTCGAAGCGTTAACGAGTTTCACAAAAATATTCGGCGGGTATCGGTAAAGGGATACCTGAATAGAGCGCAGCGGCCAGCGCCGCTCGCCGGCGTCGCGCCGGGGCGGCGGCGGCAGCGGCAGCGGCGCCGCGTGCTGCGTGAGCCACAGCGCCGCCTCGTCCGCGCGGCCGCCGCACGCCAGCAGCGCGCGGCCGCAGTCGGCCCGCGCGAAGCCCAGCCCCGCCAGCCGCGACGCCGCGTCCTGCCAGCGGTTGGCGGGCGGCGCCTCCCGCGCCCCGCCCTCCTCCGCCGCTCCGCCTGTTTACAAACGGTCCTTCCGATCAGCCGTTCCCTCCAAAAAACCTCCGAGTGTCCGTACCGAGGAACTTCATGCGCGGCGTCTCGGGCTGCCTACGTATGCGAGACGGCGCGAATGCCCAATCGACGTACGTCGGCTCGACCTAGAGAACGCCTTCGGGTCAATCCGACGCAGTCTCCTCCGCATCGCGCTCCGCCGGTACGACTCTATATCGTATTCGGGGCTCTATATCATATTCGATTGGCCTATTCCCGGGCTGTTGCCTCTCTCCGGTGATATTTAATATCGCTTTCGATATCCTGCTGGAAAGCCTGACCCGGTTCGGCGAGAAGCGAAGTTACCGTTTTCAAACGGACAGTCGGTACGCCTCGACTTTTGCACGACCTAACCAGCACCAGGAGCCCGAACCGCCTTACTCTTCCGATACAGAAATTGGAGCCGTTCAGTGACCGGTTAGGTTGTACAAAGGTGAAGCCCACCAAATGCTTTCACCTTGGACTCGCCCGCATAGACACAAAATTCACTTCATATGACCCCAAATTGGTCTATAAGGGTTGCAATAGTTCCCCTATTGAAGAAAACAATCATTTTAAAATCCATGGTAGGAAAATCACCCATCAGGGTAAAAACCTATCAGTCGATCGTTTAATAGATCATTTCAGTAGTTGCCTGGCATAAATATATGCTTTACTAATTTCTGGCCCCCGAAAGGCTTGGATCGATGACAACTACATACCTGACTTCTCATTTGTCATGGCCCTTTTATGATTTTACCAAAACTTAACTGTCCCATCTGGATTTAATGGATTTAGGGATCTAATAGGCCTTGTAGCAGTTAGGCCCATCTGTTAGGGTCGGCCAAACTCACAGCTTCCATGCAAAAGTGTGAGCCCGGGTAGGACTCTGTGCCTGCGGTCCGGTTCCCCTGGGAATCGCCCTTCGGGCGCTCCTAGTCGGTTTGCGCACTGTGCGGTATCAGCCAATCGACTGTGCATTCCGACTGATAACCAGGGAGTCATTCATTGTGCATTCCGACCGAAAAGCGGCTTTGTTTCCTATGGAGCGGGGGTGGCTGTTAACCTTGTGGCAACTCTTGAAATGACCATTAGCGATACATTACAGCCGGGCAAATGACGCCGGGTCCATGATAGATTTGGTAGACACCGAATCACCGCTACACAAGGGAGAGGACCGTGTAAGCGACCTCGAACCCGTAACCAGTCGGGAGGCCGGAGAATCTGGCTAAAACTGGTAGCGAGGGCACTTAGACAGCCCGCTGTTTAAACACCCAATGCTGAGCGGTAAAGGTTGGTCTCTCGCAGGCTAGTTGGCGGAGCTAAATAGTGGATTATCATTGTGTAAGTCCTCTACGCTCATCCCACGGCTGAAAGAACAATCAGGTATCGTTATACCAGCCTGAGGTGACGGGTTCGCCTGTTGTAGTTGACACCGCTCAACTGTCCCATCTGGATGCGCTGGTGACAGCTGCTATTTTAACATACTGGTTATCCTTGGCCAAACCGGCTGACTCCTCGACTTACTTTAAGTCCAAACACAATTTTGGGCCAGCTCTAAAACTGCAGTTTCTGCTTTCTGCCAACTCCATAATGACCAAAACATTGATTCTGTGCAATTCTAAGGATCCGGCAATATCAAAGTGAATGAAATTATCTACAAGCCCGCGTAGACTTCCACAAAAAAAATCTTGCTGGAATCAGCCAGAATGGCACTGATCTTAGGTATGGCAATACAACCATGAGCGATGTGGACCTGAAGAAGTCCCTCTTGCGAAAAGACTATGACAACAACAATATGGCTCATGCTGTTGGCCTTCAATGCCAGAATGACTGAACAGTTACGGACTTTTGCATTCCTCCTCCAATGCACTGGAAGCTAATGTTATATGACTGGCTGCCAGGGATGCTGAAATTTTATTTATATGTCTTTCAGCATACACTTTCAGATTCCAGTAACCTCGCTAGTTGCGAGCTATTCGTAGGATAGCTCATAACCCCTTTTTAGCAATACCTCTAGCTGGCTTCAATGCAGGCTTAGATCAAGGATGGTACACTTACTGCCATGATAAAGCCCTTGATCTTATTCGTGAGGTAATTACCCTCTTAGTGGCTTGTGCCAAGAAGGGTCTGACAGTACCCTTCAAGCCCCCAATGCAGTTTGTACGGGATGTAAAGCAACACAAAAAAACACTACAAAACCTTTCACAAGTCTCAGCTGCACAGTCTTGATTTCCATTCATTTTGCTTTACTTGTTAGGTATATGTTATTAATATAAAATACTATATATGCAATGGAATGGAAACACTGACCTGCACCTCTTGCTTGTTCTGGCAATGATTTCAGCATAGCAGCAAACATTCGCATATCGTGATAAGAGAGACGAATATTGAATACTGCCACTTGGAACTAAAATTACAAAATAAATTGTCACATATAGGTTTTAGAAATAAAGTATAGAGGTAATTACTCTTTTTGAGTTGTAAAATTTTGTATATTTGAAACTCTAATGAATTTTACAATATAAAAGGGTATGGTTAAAAAGCAAATACAATGGAGGTTCCGAAATCAATAAAAAATTTATGGTATAAAATATTATTATTATTATTATTATTATTATTATTTATTCTGGACAGGCAGCTCTGCTGATACGTCCAGATCAGATCTTGTAAAGCTAAACAATATTAACAATATAATATAAACAATATTAACAAGTTTTTAGGTACAAATCGAGTCTGTTTTTAAATTGATTGACAGAGATTGCACTAATCACTTCAAATGGTAGTTTATTCCACATGTCCATCACTCTATTTGGCAAAACGTTCTTAAGAGGATTAGATTTAAATTTTGTACGGTTAAGTTTTTTGTTGTGACCTCGAAGATTTGTATTGACGTTGAATTTGTAAATATTCTTCAGTGCAGGTACATCGTAATAATGTGTTAGAATTTTATATGTCTCAATCAGGTCCCCTCTTTGTCTTCTTTGTTTGAGTGTAGTAATTCCAAGTAATTTCAAGCGATCTTCATAATTCCTATTTTTCAGGCCCACTGGCATTTTGGTTGCCCTTCGCTGTACCTTTTCCAGGATATCTACATCTTTGTAAAAGTAAGGGTTCCAGATCTGATAGCCATACTCAAGAATAGGTCTCACATATGCCTTGTAGATCTTGATAAAAACCTCTATTGATAGATGTTGGAAAGCCTTCCTTATTAGATAGAGAATAGAGTTGGCTCTTTTAGCAATTGCAATTATGTGTTTCTCCCATTTGAGATCATCAGTAATTGTTATTCCAAGATCTTTTTGTTGCTTGACTGCTTCTAGTTGGGCGTTTGCCAGAAAATATTGTTTGTTGGGGTTGCTTTTCCCGATATGAAGCACTACACATTTCTCAATGTTTAAGGTAAGCAACCAATCTTCCGTCCACGCTTTGATCTTGTCAAGATCTAGCTGAAGCTGTCCACTGCATAGAATAGGATTGGCGAAGAATTTTGTGTCATCGGCAAAGTAGCTGCTCTGCGATGTGATTGAGGCTTGAAGATCCGTAATATACAAGGTGAACAAAACTGGACCCAGCACTGACCCTTGCGGTATACCACTGGATACAGTGAAATGTTCAGATTTAAAGTCGCCTACTTTCACTTGGAAGGTGCGACCAGTTAAGAAGTCTGATATCCAACTTAAAATTTTTCCTCGAATTCCGAGATGTTCAAGTTTTGCAAAAGTCTTCTTACAGGAACTCTGTCGAAGGCCTTTTCGAAGTCGAGATATATAACATCTGTCGGTATACCCCCATCCCAGTTCTCAGTCCAGCGGTTGAGACAAAGAAGTAAGTTGGTGACAGTGGAGCGCCCGGGAATGAAACCATGCTGTTCATTTGGGACAATTTTGTTTTGCGATATAAATTCGCGTAATTTTGCTGCAATGATTCTTTCCATGGATTTGCAAGCAATGCAAGTTAAGCTGATGGGACGGTAATTGGAAGCAGTGCGCTTATCTCCTTTTTTATAGATGGGGGTTACAATTGCGTGTTTCCAGTCTGCAGGTAATTTCCCTGATGTGATTGATTGCTGCATAATTACAGCTAGCGGTTTACTCAACTGACTTGCACATTCCCTCCAGAGTAAAGCCGGTAAGTTGTCTGGACCCATGGCGGATTCGACGTTTAGCATTTTTAAGGTTTTTTCCACTAAATCTGTACTAATATGAACATCATCAAAACAATTGTTAACCCTGGTCAGGTTAGTTAGAGGTGGTAAAGGTCCATCAGGTTCGTAAACGTAGGCATTATTAAACTGCTTAGCAAAAATTTCCGCAATATCAAGAGGGTTGCTTGTGTTGGAGTCAGTTGTGCTGTTGTAGAGTTCTAGTGGAGTAGAAGCTTTGGATTGAAGTTGCATCTTGATGTGAATGAATGATTCATATGAATGTGAATAACAATGTGAACAATAATAACAATGTGAATGTCCAAATAAATTAAAATTTAAAAATTTGTAATAGCTAAGGGAGAGTTGGATAGATTATCACAGGTCGAGGGCAAGAATCTGTGGAGTCCTGCTTTGGGGTTTTTTATTGCTTGGCGGAAAAACGGCGTTGAAACGGAGAACCCCAGGAGGCCTCTTCTATCCGCTTTGAAACTGCGCCCATCGGCTCCTGTCACAGTCTCTCGCCCCTAACCCACTTTTCTTGATGATTGTTTGAATAAAAGTGACCTACTTTCCCATATCCAAATACCAGCCAGTACTTATATATTGTACATAAAAGCCAGTAATTATATTAATTGAATGTGATTTGCAAAATACAGGCAAACTCGTATAAGTAAAAAAAACTGTCTTTTTACTTTCTTTATACTTCCCATCGCCGGTGCCTCGCCGTAAGGCGTTGGCCTCTGACGGGCATGTTGGCTCAGCTAGATGGTAGATTTGTATTTGTCTCCAAGTCTTCTACGCTCACCTCATGGAAGATAGAATGATCATTGTCATTAAAACTTCCTGAGGTGATGGGTTTGCCCATTGTAGTTGACCCCTTTAAGTGTCTTTTTATTAAGGACATTATTGGCCTAAAGAATACAGTCGAGATTAAATTTTCTTAATTATCACTATCTCAGGATGACATTGGTTTAACAGACAAAATCTCAACGTATGCTCACAGGAAAAAAGTGAAGCGTTCGCCGGCTGGTTAGGCGAACGCTTCAGCTGTCAGAATAGGCAAACAAACCATGCGTCACGATGCTACCGCAGTGTTTTATCTAAAAAGTGTTTATAATGTACGGATGATGCATTAGAGCAATCGCCATGTGACAAAATCTTACACCATCATAATAGCATTAAGCTCCAAACACTTTTAAGGATTTATGACATACCTGTAACTCATTAGCTGCGTTGAGTTCAATATGAACAGTTACCGGATCGATAATCGACAATGCTGTCTCATCTTCCATTCCAATGACACATGAGAACACCTCACAGTGATTTAATACACAAGTTACTGGCTTTAATTCATTTCCAGGTCGATATGATATAACAGTAGTACTCTATAAGGGAAAATATATATTATTAATATTTTGAAAAAAAAACAGATCACTAAAAGAAACAGATTTCAGGGAGAAATACTGGTTTCCTACCTTTAAAATCACAGTATTGGAGTCCAACATAGACGTATCTTCAACGACGACAATTTGAGATTCTGTGATGTTCAATTTAAGTTCGAACTGCGTCTGTTCACTAAGTGTTAATTTATCGAGCTGTAAATCTTGGTCTTCTTTCACTTCACTGCAATGGAAAAACATATTATCAAAATCAAATATCAAATTTAAAAGTTGTTTATTGTACAAATTTATGATATTTAAAATTACCTTTGATTATGGTCGAAGCCGCTCGGCGTAGGAGGTTGCATGATAAACTGCTTTACGGAGTCCCACCAGTCGAAAATCGCCATGAGTCTCATATTGTTTACAAGGAATGTGTAAGCGCAGTGTTCTTGTCGTTTCCTGATACATTAATAATATATTATTCCTGGATTTTTATTATTAATAAATTATTCACAATTTTATAGTGCCGAGTTTCTAGATTGTGTGAGGGAGATGGGAGCCTGGTGGATATGAACACAAAAAGGACGACATTGACTATATAGCATATTAGATTGCTCAATGCAGTAATCCGATTTGACAGCTAGGATTTTACTATGAAACACAACTATGAAGATGGCACTCGTAGTTCTAAAAATTGATAAATATTCTCTCTCTTTATTAGCTAGGATTTAACTATAAAACGCAGTTACGTTTTAAAATCAACGTAGTAACACAGATGACACTCTAAAGCTATGTCCACACTGTGCCTTTTTTCGTTCAACAAGGGCATGTGTTATAGCGCAGTCAACAGCGCACGTGAGGCATGCCCTTGGCGTATGCCTTAAATCAGTTGAAAGCATAGCGCGCGCTGCGATGCACGCGTTCCCGCGGTCCGTGGATTTCTGTGCAACATAGCGTTCAACATCAAGATGGCGGACGATATTACTTTACAGTTTATTGAAGACGACAGAAATTTTCCACAACTTTGGGACCAAAATAACAAACTTTACACAAATAAAATAAAAAGAAATGATGGTCTGCAAGTTTTGGCTACGAAATACGGACGGAGTTAAAAAGTAGATCAATAGTCTTCGGTCATAAAAGGCCGATCGAAATTGTTTTCGGACATGCGTGTAAAGTTTTTAAAAAGAATATCTTTATTTTCTCGCAGTTCACGCATAATTACATTATTTCGATCCATAAAATATCTTCGAGCCCACAACATGCGCTTGGTTCTCTTTTGTTTTCTAGATTTTCTTATCACCAAGTAGGCCGCACATAGTAGAATCATCTCGTCGCACATGTTGTTATACTGAACGATAATAACGACTCCGGTCGGATGACGCACGGACATGATGCCTTCAACAGTTGCTTGCCCTAAAGGAATGTTGAATAGAATGATCAAGGGAAAGTTGAAGATGAAAGGGGCACAGTGTGGACATAGCTATAGGTCTAAAAACTGATTAATATTCTCTTATGTTCAATATGGTGGCGATCGTGGTATAACAGTATGACGGCGCACTTTAGATGGCGCTCCTAAGCATCTATACGGTATCCTATCTTAAAATAAAAAAATAATATAATAATAAACGAATTTTGAAACCATAGCTCTTATTATTTTAATATATTTTTTTATATAGAAGTGATTTTTATATAGAAGTGAAATCTTTAGCAACCACTTTGCTTAACCAATTCTGTTCAAGAGACCTAACTGCAGTGAAACTCACCACAGGAAAACAAACTGTCCTAGTCCTAGCTTCAGTGTACATGCCGAGCGAGAGCGAAACTCCTTCAGGAGAACTAGCCAGACTGGTGCAGCATTGTGAAGCACACGACTGGGATCTGATCATATCTGCGGACTCCAATGCCCATCACTCTCTGTGGGGAAGCAAAGACACCAACAGAAGGGGAGAGTCCTTAGCAGAATATCTATTTCAAACAAACCTAAACATTATAAACAGAGGTAGGGAACCTACATTTGTAAACTCTAGGTACCAAACTATCATAGACATTACCTTGGCAACAGACGCGGCGGCCAGTTTGATTGAGGGATGGCACGTATCAAACGAGCCATCGTTTGCAGACCACCGCCGCGTCTGTTTTCAAATACGGTAAAAGCTAACAGACCCTGTCCCATATCGTAACCCCCGTAAAACAGATATTACAGGGTACACAAACTTGCTAAACAAAGCGCTAGGAGACAAACAACTAACTAACGCAGCACTTAGCACAGAAAACATAGAAACAAACGTACAGATCCTAACTACAACCCTTGTAAGTAGTTATGAACTGGCATGTCCTGTTGCAAAACCTAAAGACCCAGGAAAAAGCTCATGGTGGGGGCCACAGCTGGAAAGGCTACGTCGAGGACTCAGGACACTCTTTAACCGAGCAAAAAATACCAGAACCAGTGAGGACTGGGATAAATACAAAATGGCACAAAAACACTACAAGAAGCGGATCAGATTCCGGAGAACAGAATCCTGGCACAACTTCTGTAGTAGCATAAACTCAACGAACCAAGCCGGAAGAATAAAGAAAATCTTAGCTAAAGGTGAGCCCAACCTCCTAGGCTCCCTAAAAAAGGAAGACGGCACTTACACAAACACAGATGTAGAAACCAGCTCAGTACTCCTGGAAACACACTTTCCTGGATGTCAAATCACAGAAGATCCTGAGTGGCCGGACGAAAACTACAGCACACCAACAACCCAAGAATGGGAAGTCGCAAACAAGATAGTAACTGCGGACAAGATAAAATGGGCCCTGAAAAGCTTCAAACCATTCAAATCCGCAGGGCTGGATGGCATTTTCCCAGCACTACTACAATGGCAACCAAACCATGCAACAAAATACCTACTACCAATCTATAGGGCCTGCATAGCCTTCAAATACATTCCAAAGGCATGGAGAGAGGCGAAAGTAGTCTTCTTACCAAAACCGGGAAAGGAGGACTACTCACACGCCAAATCCTTCAGACCCATCAGCCTAACGTCTTTCTTACTAAAGACGTTAGAAAGACTGATGGACCGTCACCTAAGGGATGGGGCACTAAGAAATAAACAACTACACCCACAACAACACGCCTACACAAAAGGCAAATCAACAGAGTCGGCACTACACATGGTGGTGCACAAAATAGAATCGGCTCTAACAAATAAGCTGTCAACACTTGCCGCCTTTATAGACATAGAAGGCGCTTTTGACAAAACCATGCACAACAGCATAAACCACGCCCTACAGGAACTTAAGGTGGAACCAGTCACCATAAAATGGATCACGGAGCTGGTTAGCAAAAGGGCGGTCCAGATAGTGATGAATACTACCACAAGAGCAAAGGTAGTTAAAGGATGCCCCCAAGGGGGGGTCCTATCACCACTTCTATGGAACATAGTAGTGGACAGCCTCATAAAAACACTAAATGAAAGGGGCTACACTACTATTGGTTATGCCGACGACCTAACAATAATGATAAATGGAAGCGCAGAAAACATGCTATGTAAAGTCATGCGCTCAGCTCTGCAGATAGTAGTAAAATGGTGTGACGAACATCAATTGTCAGTAAATCCGAAAAAGACAGAACTCATCCTCTTCACCAACAAGAGGAAGTTACCAGAACTACAAGTACCAAAATTATTCAACACCAAACTCTCCCTATCAACTCAAGTGAAATATCTGGGAGTCATCCTTGACAGTAAACTAAACTGGGCGAGTCATATCGAGGCCAAAACAAAGAGGGCCTGCCTAACTTTTTGGCAGTGTCGGAGACTAATGGGGAAAAAATGGGGTCTCAACCCAAAAATCACACTCTGGCTGTACACATCAGTCATCAGGCCCTCGCTGACTTATGGATCAGTTGTATGGTGGCCCAGAACACAACTGACCACAGTAAAAGCAAGACTCCAGAGTCTACAACGCTTAGCGTGTGTAGCAGCCACTGGATGTATGAGAACCACACCATCGGCCGCACTAGAGTACCTCCTAAACATGAGACCTCTGGATCTTGTCATCCAAGAGGAGGCTAGGGCAGCCGCTCTAAGACTAAGAGCAAATGGACTGTGGAAACAAAACACAGAAACACCACACTCAAAAATTCTGAAACGGGTTTTAGAAGAAATTCCTCTTCTGGACGCACCCATGGACAGAATAATATGCCATCATGTCTTTGATCGTAGATACAATATCCAACTCATTGCAGAACCAGCAGATCACTCTGGTACAAATGAAGTAAGGATATACACAGACGGCTCCAAAACCACTCAAGGTACAGGAGCCGGCGTCTTCTCAAATGATCTAAACATCAAAATATCAACTACCCTAGGCAACTTAAATACGATCTTCCAAGCAGAATGCATTGGCATCACCAGAGCAGCACAGGCAGTCGCAGCCAAAGATGTCGGAGACGTAAGTTTGAAATTTGTCACCGACAGTGCCTCCGTGCTACAAGCGCTAGCAAAAAATACGATAACCTCAGTCCTCGTACTGGAATGCCACAATGCGCTTCAATCCATTGCAGGGTCAAATAAAGTGACCCTGCAATGGATTGAAGGGCACAGTGACGCGGCAGACGAACTGGCCAAAAGGGTATCAAAGGAAATAGTATATGGACCGGAACCCTTGATGCCCATTCCCCAGGCCCAAATAAAAACATGGCTACGCAGGAACACCGAAGAAACCCACCTTACAGAATGGAAAAAAAACGCAGGATGCAGGCAAACAAAGAACGCGGTTCCGGAAGCGTCCAAAAAACTTGCCCGCAACCTCACCAGATTAAAAAGGGACAAAATCCGTAAAGTCATAGGTACTATGACAGGCCACTGTCCCCTAAACAAACACCTGTTTACCATAGGTGTGACAGACAGCCCTCTATGCAGAGGATGCATGGAGGAAGAAGAAACGCCACAGCATGTGCTCATGGAATGCAGGAGCGTGGCAGAGCAACGGGCAAGAATACTACAATCTCCAGTATCTCTCCCGGAGGCCTGTAGCAACCCAAACAGGCTGCTAACCTTCTGGGACAGCCTGGGTTGGTTGGAGTAACATAAATGGAAACATGAGCCACGCACAACGGCCCAATCAAGAGGCCAAGTGCGGGAAAAAGCCCAGTCAAACTAACTAACTAACTATATAGAAGTGAATTTTTAATTTGGTATACAGATTTCAATGCGTAATAATTACGCACATAAAGCTCAGATAGACTAATAGATGACATTCTTTGGGCCCAATTGCGTTTCTTTGTGAACTAAAACTGAAATTAGTTCAAGCGAACGAGATAGAGCAATACGTTAGAGCGGAATATGAAAAGAACGATCGTTGATAAAAACTACCTGTCGAACTTATACTCGTCTGAATAAATTTTAACACATTTCGTACGGTGTTAGATTCAGATGCTTTATCTTTTGTGGGCAGTTTTAATGTGAAAAAGTGACAACCGTTCATTTCACATTCTGCTCTAGCGTATTGCCCTGTGTTGTTCACACGGACTAATATCCGCTTTTAGTTCACGAAGAAATGCAATCGAGCCCAATGATTACTTATTGAAACCTGTATAACAAATTAAAAATTTATATCTTTATGTAAATAATATTAAAAACAATAAGAGCTATGATTTTTTTTTTGTTATTATTTTATTATTTTATACCGTATTAGCGTGTTTGGATTGCTGTGTACAATGCGCCCCTATACTCTTATACCACCAAAGTCGCCGTATTGAACATAATAATAGGACATTAATAATTTTTTGGAACTGAGTGCCATTTATACGTTGCATTTCTTAGTAAAATCCTGGTTGCCAAATCGTTGTATGACATTGAGCAATCTAATACACTATATAATCAATGTTTCAATTAATATATCAATGTTTAATTATATTTTCAGAAATGTTTATGACTCCGTGTTCAACGCCACCCGGTAGCGAAATCAGCGAATCATATGTAACGTCACCGGCGACCTCTCCTCTTCCGACAGACTAGTTCAAGCGAACGAGATAGAGCAATACGCTAGAGCGGAATATGAAACGAATGATCGTCGATATAAACTTCCTGTCGAACTTATACTCGTCCGAATAAATTTAAAAACATTTCATGCGGTGTTAGATTCAGATGCTTTATATTTGGTGGGTAGTTTTAATGCAAAAAATTGACAACCATTCATTTCACATTTCGCTTTAGCTTATTGTCCTGTCTCGGTCACACGAACTAATTTCCGATTTTAGTTCACGAAGAAACGCAATCGAGCCCTATATCTTCGTATTATTTCTGTGATGTAATCAACCTATTTAAAAAATGCGATAGATGGCACTAATAATTGAATGTTAGTAATGTTATCATTGGTTAAAATTGGATTTCTTTTATAATCAATCAGTCCTTTATTTATTTATTTAAAGAAAAGTGTATTTTTTTAACTGCAGTACATTTTTACATTATCACTAGATGCTCAATTGTAAATAGTAGCAAAAAGAGTACCGCAGCCCAGTCTTTCTTCAGATCAACGCCGCCTAGGCCTAGACCTGTACTAAGGCATGTGTACTAAGTAAACAATTGCTTGTGCATACTTCAAACTTCATAATTTAAGAAATAAAATTAAGTATCTAATAATATTAAAAATTAACTAATGATAATAAGGTAGGTAAAAATTAATCATTACTCAAAATACCATTCTTTATAAATTTTATTATAGATGGCCAACTAAATTGTTATTAGTTTTCCGTCAAAGCTAGCAGCGCCATCTGCATTTTGCTGGTGCAGGATTCCAAAATGTACTATGGAGTTAAGCAATTTAATACCATATATAATCAATGATATAACTAACCAGGGTCTACCGGAGCGAATTCCGGGTCCCAGACAGCTTGTTTTATATATTTTAAAGCCTCACCTAGCATGCACTTCAGCTTGTACAGAATGTTTCCCGGAAACGTCCGTCGTCTCGCCAATCGGCTGAACAATATTCGTGAAAACATTCGAGCGTTTATTGACGGGATCGCTTTGATAACGCGTATCACTAACAAGAATCTCCTATAAATAAAGAAATAAATAAATAAATGAAATAAATAATACAACAATTAACAATAATGACTGAAAATCACATGCCTGCGAAACCAAATCGATATCCTGTGTCAGATCCGAAAACGTGTCGACGACTAATCGAGACTTTATAAAATTAATACAGGCGAGCGAAGACACACTATGCTTCGTTTCAAGCCTCAGTATCACATTTAATAAATCTAATTTGATTGAAGTCAGGGTCCACACTTTATCATCTACGTTTAAATTGACCGACGGAGAAACAGCATCCCGATTATCGGTATATAAATCATCTATATTTTCACCAAGATTGTACGATAATAGTCCTTTGATTAGCTTGTACTGAGCTGGGTCTACAGCGCTTTCTAAAGTATTGAGAGTGCCGTGAATTGTCATGTCAGGCACTGTAAAAGAAAACATATATTATACAATATTCAAATTATACTGATGTACAAATTATTACCAAATTAACCGAATAAATGTACCATTATGTTTAGTCTCCATGTTTTTCTCGACTTGCAGCAAGAGATGACATTTCTTCGTAAGCAGCGAAGGCCCCCATTTCTTAACGTAGCCAGATGAGCCTAATGGCAAAACGTCTTCCATACCACGTTTGATACGCTCGTTATAACGCTGTCCGCAATACAAATCCATATGCTCTAACTGAATTACCATCACATCAAGCATTTCTCGAACGGCTATAAAATAATAAAAAGCCAAAAGTTTACGTCAAAAGAATCACCTTTAAACAAAAATGTAAGGAAAAATAAAACAAATCAAACTAACGATCATCAACATCCCTGATAGTACTTATTGTCCCTTTACTACCGGCGAGTTTAAAAGAATTATCAGCTTTCAGCAATCCCAGATCGATAACTAAAACGGATTCACTGCCGCTGCTGACTGGAACCAAAATTAGAGGAGAAGCGCTCTCGATCGACAGATGCATCTTGTTGTAATGCGAAGATGTAGATGTGCTCGATACCTTGAAAGGATTTTAAAAGAGTCATAGGACTAGTCAGGTAAAAAACATGCCCCTATCATTTTGGCCCAATTCACATACCTTTTGGCGAGCTTGTATCAGCACGCTTTGTAACTGTGAAAACTGCCGGAAAAATGCTTGTATTTCAGCGAAGAATCTTTTTGTATGTACATAAATAATAGAACTCATCTCTAGGCTTAAAGTAGTATCACAAGCGGCAATCGCAGCCTCCTCGCTGCTTAACCTAAAAGAAAAAAAGAAAATTTTAGAAACCCCAAAATAATTCCGAATTTAATTCGACTTCAAACCTCTTATAATGAAAGTTGAGAGCTTCCTTTCCAGAAGTCATAAATCGTTCTCTCCATATTTTTCCATGCGTGGTAAGATCGGTTAAGGACATCGATCCCAGTGATCCGTGAATAGAACGGCTCAGGTGCGCAGCATTATCCCAAATTTTAATACCGAATCGTGATATATTCGCCTTGCAAACTTCACCCGTTTGATCGAGCAGTAAAATACTTAGAGATTTGACGGTTACTTCGGTTTCAATATTGCCCAACGTTGCGGTACTGGCGGTCGAAGGTTGAAGCTCTTTGTTTTCTTTAGGCTTTTCGATTGAGGGAGAGTCATTGTTATCTGAACCGATTCCAAAGAAGTCCAAAACGACAACCCAGCTATCAACGCTCACAATGAGATTGAGGCAGTTGAGCTCGATCTTTGATGTTTTCTGGACCTGGAAACAAATATGTAAATATGTTCAAACACGTTGGCTATATCAAAAAGAAACAACTTTTTTTTAATCATTCATAACCCATCCTGAATCAGCTAGCAGCTCTTAAAGATTTCAACAGCCATGGTTTTGAGTCTAGTTATGGAATGTGTAAATACCCTAAAGGACATTCGGACCTAAACAAAGGAATTCTGATGTGGATGCCAGGGTATAAGAGATGCAAGGTAACGGAAAAACCTCTAACCAAATATAGACACAAGCCAACATGTACATATTTCATAGGTGAAGTGTTGGTGCCACAGGGGCTATGAGGACGGTACCGAATGAGGTAATTGAAGTAATACTGGGTCTACCTCCTCTAGAACTCTCTATAAACCAAGATGCAGCAAAGACAGTCAGGGACAGGGACAGGGCAAATGACAAAATACCAGGAAAAGTATGCAACGATTTTCCAATGTTGAAAATGGCTACCGACAAAATGCTATTTATATTTAAGCCGGTACATATATTTAAGACATATTAAATAAATCCTGAAGGAGAGGACGAAATTGATATGGTTCAAAAACAGACAAAGTGACTCAGGCTAAAATTATGTAAATCATTGGGTCCTCGCGATGATATCATTGGCAGAGGGATACACAAGGACCATATACTGCGAGACAGAACCACAGATTGGGTTAAAGAAAAGTGGAGAGGAACATAACTAAGACAAGCAAGGCACGCTATCAGGGAACCCACTCTCAGACTTACTAGATACTGCTTAAGACTTTTCAGGAACAACTTACGAAAAACAGTGATGCTACTGCTACAACGACACTGCCGGCTCAATAAACACCTTCACGCTCATGGGATGGTGGAGTGGACTGGAAGGGATGTGGACTGAAAGGGGCTCAGCGGGCTTGTGTTGTGCACGTGTCCAGCATTCACTATCAGGAGAGGAAAAGTAATGGGCGCATATGAGGTAACCATGGCCAATGTGAGGTAGCTATTGGCTCCGTAACTGATCTTTCAGGTAGATGGTTGCAGGATCTGTAGGTTGGGAGTACTGACCGTCATAGAGGTATGCTACAATGGTCCCTTACGAAGGTTAAGTGCGGGTGGTCAGACTACTGGCCACCCCCCGCATATCATCATCAGAACCTAACCATTCTGTGGGGGTAACTAAAAGCAATAAAGCAGAGCAAATCAGATCCTGGTACAGAGGGATGAAGTCCAAATAATTGAATGAAATACCAGGACAGACAAATAAAAAAATCCAGTAACCTTTCATCGCAAAAGAAAATGAAACTTGTTTTCTCAGCGAATGTGAACTGAAGCTAATACAGTAATAGGCCTTTTAACCAACCACAGGGAATTACCATTTGAAAACTGGACATTTTGGAAAGCAAGGCTGAAACAGCAGAACATCTACCGTGCGTATTATAAGAACTAATTGCATATAAACGACCGCGTCATGTAGGAAAGGTTGTATCAACACCTGAGGTCAGCAACATCATAACCAGGAGAATTCTGAGATTCATAAAAAGTTTCGGGTTATATTAGGGTCATAGTGATGAGAAACAACACAGCCTGTTCAACTTCCACATATGATAGAAGTAATAAGTAGCAACATTGAGTGAGCCAAAAATAGCATTTCCGAGAAACAGTCTAAAGATGACTCGCAGCATACATATTACACCCTTCACTTTTCAAATAAATAAAGGAAACATACATTGTTATACTTCTCTATGAACTGTGGATGACTTGGATCTCTTAGCTGCAATGATATCAAGACTAAATTCTCCTGCGGAGATGAAGAATCCGATTGCACAGAGCTCCTTCTTCGTTTGTACTGAGGTGAAGGCGGAGGCGTCGTGCCGCATTTGCCGGGCAACTCTCTCCACGCGGCACTTCTACGTTCGTTTGACTCGTGCAAGAAATCCGGCAAAGAACCACTTGTTTTATTCAAACGAGTATCTCGGTTAATCAGACTCGCCGATGCGAAATTTGGACACGACTTAGAAACGAATACGGCTTTGGGCGTACGAGGCGTGTGAGATACCATCATTAATCTATGCTTTGATTCCGTATCCCTCGTTAAGTCTTCCATAGTGATCGAATGAAGTGAAACCTTCGAAGTTAAAACTATTAGTACATTGTACTTCGAGTCATACTTATGTTTAAAGTTAATTACTTACGAGTATATTAGTTTCGTGTTTTGAGCATTTATCGTAATTAATTACAAAATCCCGGCAAGACAAGTCGACGAGACTTCGTTCGCCGTTTCCAAAATCGCCTCGCAATTCAACAGTAAATTGCGGTAATTGAAAATCAACTGCAAACAAAGTGATTTTAACATGTAATGTTGCATCATGCCACAGATTTGTTTTCTATATGGTTTGAATCCATGACTTCTTTCTACAACAGCTTAAAAAGTTAATAACTTTGAGATATAGATGTAGATTATCGTGGCTATCAGTTACGTATATTAGGAATGATTTTTTTTACAGAGAGCCAAGCTGAAAACAACTAGAACAACAAGGTAGCGAATTTACTTAGTTCTTAGTTTCCACTTAAGCAAGAATTTTTGAATTTATATTCCATAATACCTCCTGCTATACTTATATATATATATAAATACAAACGGAGCTGCCATGGAATTCACCGACCGGAGTCGGGCCCATCATAATACTATTTTTTTTTTACACTTCTGGGGGGTGAGCAGTGGATTCCGGACTTACGAACCGGCTGTGGTAGATTTAGGACAGCTGTCTTGCCACATGTGAGCGTTCACCTTACCACCCATTCACTCCCCCTTCGAAGCCATAGAATTTGAGATGCGCAAATCGCAGTTGTAGATATTTTTTCTAAGAAAGAGTTGATTATTTTTCTGGAAAGGCCAAGATCTTTAAAGAGGTGAAATAGAGATTTAGCTGGCAGGCCAAGAGCGCCAACTTCCACCGCGTGAAGGTGAACAGTGAAGCCGTTCCGGGTTACGGCATTTGCAAGATCATGGTATTTATTTAATTTGTACTCGTGGTCTTTTGGGATATTTGATTCCCAAAAGACCTACACCTACCTAACTACAGGTTAACGTAACATTACATAAATTAACAACAGGTTCATACCTTTAAAACGCATATCATTATGCGCACCCTCCCTTACAAGAGACGGTGGTGCAGTAAAATTGGCTCTCAACTGCGGATCCATATTCAAAGTGACAATTCCGGTTGAATCCGCTTCATCAATTGCTGGCTGCCGTGCGCCAGTCGTAACCAGGGAACTTGTGGTTGTCACGCTGAGGGTATTGACAGTATCCAAGAGTTGTTCGTATTGATCCCGGGTAGCGGATACTCGGAGGGGAGTCACAACTTTGCCCGTCACTCGAACGTCCGTTTCAACATCGGGACAGCCATCGACGGTCTCTATCGTCAATTGTACGGTAGTGTCGTGTAAGACTGGCTTTCCTTCCGGTCCTGAACTGTATAATGATTGCATCGGTTCTGTTGTCAATCCGCTGTTAGAAGATAATCGCGAAGCAACATCCATCTGTTTAACAACAATAATTCAATTCATGTGCTATCAACTGCAAATATTGTACCTGAAGTCGTCATATTTTGAATTGACTAACCTATAAAAAGTATTTAAATAACATCATTTCCCCACATGTTTTGACTATTTATTTTATATGGAACTAGGTTCGACTGATTTATAACAATATTTTCCGAATCCATTTTCCTATAGACGTCATTGACATGTTCCATCTCCTGCGGAAAATGCTCAGCGTCGCATAGGACATGTGCAACGCTTGCACTGACCGTAGATAGTATAGGGATGATGGCATGCAAATATATGTCCGGTATGTTTGGGCTACCAATATACCCATAAGCCCGGGAGTAGTCACTTCTACTCATGACCGTGACTTCCAAGAAAGCGAGAGAGCCATCATTTTCTACTTCATCTTAATTTTTGGGTGTATGGAGTTTAGATGACCTAGGAATTCTTCCACCGTTTGCACATTACCTTTCTAGATACAGAAGGTATCATCAACATAGCGAAACCAGAGAATGGGTTCGATTTTGCAGGTTGTTATGGCTAATTCCGCTGTATAAGTCGCTAACATCGGTGATGCAGGGCATCCTATTACTACTCCGTCGTTTTGTTAAAATAATCGTCGCTCTATGGAAAGTAGTAGGATGTCATGGAATGTGCTTCAAACTTCTCGCGGTAAAATCCGTTTCTATAATTAATTATTTTATTATGGTTCAATTTTATACACGTTTAAAAGGTTACAATTCAAAATGTGACGACTGTAGATTATATTGAATAATATAATTACCGAATACATATTGATATCTCTAACGAGTATATCGTAATAGTGACCAGGGCTCGCTTTATTAGAAACTGACATATGCCCCAAATGCGCCACGAACACGCAGGTACTTGTAGGCGATCGCGGTAGCACAACAACCGGAGTTTCCAAATCAATATCTACGCTGTAAGTGTAAAGATATAAAGAGAGGCATATCACAGAACACATAACAATATAAAATTCTAACCTTAAAGCAACAGATTTTAAGTAATCAGAGCTAACATCCAGATCCAACGATTGCCCAAAACTAGCAGTTCTCGGACGGCGTGGTGAAACTTTTTCAGTAGACACGGATATGCGAGGATTACTGTATAATGAATCCCTGTAAAACAAAATCCATCAGCATTCATGCTGTAAAAAAAAGGTTAGATCGACATTAGAATAAATAGAAATAATGTTTACCTTTGTTGTACAAATCCGTAAGCCATATCAGTTGCAGCCGCTTTTATTGACCGAGCCAAATTTGATAGATATTGCTGAAACTCGGTCACACACGACTGCACTTCCCCGAGAAAACTACCGGAATGCGTATACCAGACAGATGCCATTCGTACGGAAATACTCGCCTTGACTAACTCTAAAAAAAACACAAAAGTTTATTAAAATCTGTTAAATTATGAATATTACTACAAAATAAAATACACAAAAATAGCAGGGATTGTAGTAAGCACAAAAACGTTGATTATATTTGTGCAACATTTAAATAATAATCTTAAGTAATCACTTGATGATGATTATAACTGGAGGGATGGTCGGTTCACACACCACCATCGCTTTGTCCTTCCGTAAAAAACTTTGTAGCTTACCCCACCTTGATCAGGACTGCCAACCTACAGCTCCCGCAACTAGTCAACCTGAGATGCAAGTTGTAAAGCATACGAAGCTCGAAAGTGGCATACATCGGCCATAGCTATCTCATATACAGTGGCATGCAATGCGTAAAGGCATAATAACAGCATACCTACCTAGTCGTAAAACCTGTTCTTTTTAAATTATAACTACACAAAATTTGCACGCTTGCCCATCCGCAGTCACATACTGTCATGCCTGGATAAACTACAACAAGCCACATAAGAGATGTCGGACGCGCGCACTGGCTACTAACACCCCGCAGGCAAGTAGAGGCACTTACTAGTCGTGCCTAGTGGTCACGCATACATTTACACAGTATGCTCCGTGTCGTACTCACACAATAGCGTCTTATGCACTAGACAAAAGGCACAACCTATGCAGCGGTAGCGAGCGATGAGGGTTTGTGTCTTTTCGCTGCCAAGTCTGTTAAAAGTGACACGGTAGACACCACTACAATTTCATTTTAAAATGACACTTTCTTATTTAATGACAAACGACATCAGGCGGTGCAATAAACGAATGTTATTAGGCAGATCTTGGGGCCTTTATGGATGTGTTGCTGAATCCTGTGAAAAATGGCATGCTAAAGGAGAGGCCTTTACTCAGCAGTGGGTGTCAATAGAGAAATATTACACATACCATGCAGATCCTCATGATCGGAGTCCAACGATCGCTGGAATTGAAACTGTTTCGTTCGCGTAATATTGAAACTGAATGCCTTTTCATCTTCATTTGCCTCGAATTCTAGGTTGAATCCACGGTAGAGCTCATGAGATAAAGCGGCAACCAGATCAACCGTTTGATTGATTGGCCTGAGCAGCAAATCGTGTCCGATCGACAAGATCCTCTGATGAATAGTTCCAGGACAAAGAGACACAACTTGCAAGCCACCGAGGGAGCCTTTCACTTCAACCGAGTCATTCGCTGCAATGGAAATCATAAAAATGTGAGGATTACGCCTGTGAAGTCACCGTTGAAATATCTTGAAGAACCGAATGAGCACCAACCAAGTGTTGCTTGTATCTTCGCTTCGCACATTGTCGCAGTCGCTATTTTCTTTCCGATGATATTACCGTCCTGAAGATTGGCTCTCAGGAGTAAAACACTCAAACGGTGAAAATCAAACGTAATTTCGGTTCTTGTGGAATAAACCCCAACCTTTTCATTTGGTATAGGGAGGGTGTTGCCAGACTTCTCCGTTGAAATTTTATTTGGGACGTCGGATTGCCAGTTTGATAGCGATGTTGCCGGTCGAAACACTCGCTGAGCAAAGCCTATTAACTCAACTATAGTCTCTTGATTTGCTAAAAAAAAAAAATAGTAAAGATTGCTAATATTTATTACAATTTAATTCAAACATTTACCAATAATATCCAGATTGTTAAAAAGTATGTTCGCTATTCTCATCTCTTCTCCATGATTTGTAGGACAATTGGCATTGATAACAGTGACATCGACTATTATAAGGGCTTCAGAATCAACGAATCCAGTTATGGACGGACGACCCAGTACGGGGCTTGTGCAGGCATGAGCAATTTTCGCTAAAACAAACACAAATTGCTATTTCAACTGTATTAATTAAATATCATTGTATTACTATTATTTAGCTTTTACCTGTAGCAGAAGGCGACTTGGTTTTATTAGTTGTCAAAGAATGAAGTGCATTGGTTAAAGCAGATGGTTGTGGTGGAGCAACTCTTCCATCCAACTGTGGAGAAGCCGGCGAAGTAGGGGAAGTGGGTTCGCTATCCAGCATACTTCCCGAAACGGAGTCCATTCTGATACAAAATTATACATCTCATAGTTTTATCATTGATTATATTGTATGGTTTTACATTGCTCAACGTCATAGTACGATTTGGTAGCCCTTCGGCGCCGGTGACATGCAGATGATACTGATAGCACTGTACGGCGAAACTAATAGCAATTTATTTGGCCATCTATAATAACATTAATATTGAATATATTTTTATAAAGGACTGATTGATTATAAAAAACCAATGAGCAATAATAACATTCTTTATTATTGCTATCTAATGCATTTATATATATAGGCAGAGAAATAATCAGGAGAGATAGAATGCCATCTGTTAGTCTATCTGAAATTTATTTATTTGTTTTATCAGGAAACATACAACGCTTCATTAATTATTGCAAGTAATCTTGGTACAATTTTTCATTGGACGACTAATTGTTTCCTACGATAGTATCTTACAGTAATTCCTTATACGATGTTATCAAAATTGAATTGAATTAAATTAAACTGCTAACAAACTACATTACATTTTGTCGCAAATTCAACCATTGCAATCGAGAATAATAGCGGATAGGGTAGGAAACAAGAGGGATGGGATATAGGTATATATTTATATTATATATTATTGTTTTGTTACATTTTCGCTCTGTTGCTTTTAAAGTCTATGTAAGTATATTATACCTATTTCTATTAGCTATAAAAATCAACTCCACATCCTATTTTCTATTTCCTATTTCTAATTCCTATAAAATATAGGTATATTATACCTATTTCATAGTCGCCAAGTGAGCTGTGAACAGCCTCGCAGAATTTAGGTTGGCCCATGTAAAATATATTTAATGCAATAATATCATGTCAGCCTCTGGGCTACGGTCTTCTAGTAAACTCGTACGAAAATACATAGCTCAGCTTGCTCTAGTAAGTTCCAAGTTATAAGTGCTCGCGGTAGTCCGGGTATCTAATAAAACGCCTTTGGACCCTCCACCCTATTTTTATATACGTCATATTGTGGATTTCAAATTTGAAATGCGAACCCTGAAGTGCAACAAATATAAGAGAAGTAAAGCATTTTGAAGATATTTAACTTCGAGAATGGTTTAGATATTCTGCTCACAAAACCCAGAGTCCTAAACGCTTTACTATCAATACTATTGATGTGTTAGTCAAACGTCACCTTCTGATCCAGTAGTGCACCAAGATCTCGAATGCACCGCAATTCGGGGATATACTCACAATTTAAGTGGTATTTAAATTTATACTTTCTCTTATCCGACTGAATGTAATACTATTACATTTGGTAGCATATAAAGGTAGTTTATTTTTCACGCAATAATCGAAGAGTTGGTTGATGTTCGTCTGAATCTGGAGACAATTGGCCATGCTATCCACTTGAGCATAAATTTTGAGATCCTCTGCGTATAATATATAATGTCCTCTTGTGAAACATAAGCCAATGTCAAATAAGTAGGTGTTAAATAGCAAAGGACCTAAATGAAAGCCACGCGGAACTCCATAAGAGACTGTCTCGAAGTTAGACCTGAAACCACCGACCACTATGGCTTGATGTCGGTTGGTGATATATGAGGAATTCCACCTAAAAAGGTCACTTTAGGCTTCTTAATTTATGAATAAGAATCAAAGGATTGGGCGAATTATTACGTATATTTTATATTAAAGTGCATAATCATTACGTATTAAAACCTGTACACCTAGTTTAAAATTGCAATCTTTATGTAAATAATATTACAATAATAAAATCTATGATTTAAACATAGATAAGATAAGACCACCATCTAAACAGCGCTGCATACTGTTATACAACAAAAGCTTGCCAAAAGCCGCCATATTGAACATTACCACTAACCTCCTTTCCTGCGTGAACGCATGGAGCATTGCTATGGATACCCACATCCCGATTGATGTGCTATACTTGGACTTTGAAAAGGCATTTGACAAGGTACCGCTGGAAAGGCTTCTCGCTAAGCTAGAACATATCGGCATACGAGGCAAACTGCACAGCTGGATTAAGTCCTTTTTGAATGACCGCACATTTAAAGTGCGAGTTGGCGACACTCTGTCAGACGAATTCAATGTGGTCAGCGGAGTTGTGCAAGGATCAGTGTTGGGCCCTACGCTGTTCAACTTATTCATCGCGGATCTTAAAAAAGGCATAACTTCAAGTGTTAGTTTCTTTGCGGATGACACCAAACTGTTTGCAAATCCTACTATAGCAAATCTCAGCAAAGACCTTGATCAAATTCTTGATTGGTCCACAACATGGTTGATGAAGCTAAATGCTGATAAATGTACGGTCCTTCACATCGGCAAGAGCAACCCCAAACAACAGTACTATCTAGGGTCGGTTCCGTTACAAAGTGTTACGAAACAAAGGGACCTGGGCGTAACGATGGTGAGCGATCTGAAGTGGGGTGAGCACATTATACAGATTGTGAAAAAGGCTAACTCAGTTATGTACCTCATCCGCAAGTCGTTTAACTATATCACACCAGCCTTATTTGTGTCACTCTACAAAACCTACATCAGACCAATGCTAGAGTTTGGATTCCAGATATGGAATCCGTACTTTGTGAAAGACGAGGATCTCTTAGAAAAAGTCCAGCGCCGAGCGACCAAGATGCCAATGGGGTTCAAAAATCTGGAATATGCAGAACGACTCCGCAGATTGCAGCTGCCTACACTTAAGGATCGTCGGACCAGGGGTGACCTCATTGAAACATATAAGATCCTCAACGGATGCTACAATTGCCCCGAATTGTCTTCTATCTTCAAGAGAAACTACAAGCATCATCTGCGAGGACACAATTTTAAGCTGGAGAAAACGCGATTCCACATGAATCCCAGGAAACATTTCCTGACCAACCGGATTGTGGACCAGTGGAACAGTTTACCTGCCGAAGTGGTTGAAGCGAGTAGTGTCAATATGTTCAAAAATAGACTAGACGGACACCTTAAACAGAAATTGTAGTTGTACTCAGTTTCATATTCAGACATATCAGCAATTATGCTGTCTGTTTGTAAATGTAATAATAATAATAATAATAATAAGAGAATATTAATTAATTTTTGAACCTAACAGTGCCATCTTCACATTGCGTTTTGTAGTAAAATCTTAGCTGCCAAATGATAGTAAAGAATTGAGCAATCTAATATGCTATATAGTCAATGGTTTTATCCAACCCTTTATCGCAAAAAAAAAACATATATGGATGAGCTAATTTGACAGTCTTTTTGTTTCAAATTAAATATAAACTATTATAACGGAACCTATCAGGATTCAAATATAATTCGTTATAATGTATTTTTTTAACTAAACTTAAATAGTTTCACCAGATAGTCACACTTATCACTCCAATTATGAGTACAGGTATGTGCGATTAGATGGCGATGACTTTTGATTGTAGATATTTTTCATTTGTAAGTTACTCTTACAAATTATCTTATTTTAGGATAATCTGAAGAGTGTGCAGAAAAAGAGTGTAGTTTTTTAGTAAAGTTCTGTCTGGCTTTTTTAGCAACCGTTCCGGTGCGCTAATGTGTAACTTTCAGATTAATTTCCTATTTAAGTTAACCAATTGTTTTTTTATGTTTTCATGGGTTTAGCTTTTGTTCACACAATTTACTCAAGATCCCATATGTAGCTTCCATACACCTAAAGAAATATATGCCTTCACATGCACCAGGGCGATTCTTTAGGCCATTATCTCTTTGATCCAGGAATTGATCCTCTCAACTACCCCTTTTGTAAATAATAATAAATGACTCCATTCAATAATCTATAATGTCATTATCATAAGCATGTAAAACTAAATAATTGTATATTACGACTCACCCAACATGTTTATGACTTGCTACCAACAACTCGAAATCCGGTCCATACGTCTGCAGAGCGTCCACGAGCAACAGAGAATGTACGCTCAAATACAGGTTGTAGTCGAAAGGATGCATTGTGCAAGCTGCTTTCACGCCGCATACTTGTAATTCTGCAATACTTCTTCCTCGAGATTGTACCTGAGCCAGACATCAATATAAACAATACACACTTGCGACTTTAAGCTATATTGCAATAATTATACCTCTAAAGCCATTTGATCGATGGAAAATTGTAGCATGAAAAGCGTTGAAAGTTGATTAGAAGACTTGTCATTTTGTTCATATTCGGATTGCTCGCTTAGCGGCTCTTCAGGGGGCGGCGATAATTTCCATTCCACTTCGATTGTATCTTCGTAGGAGCTACAATATTTCGAGAAAATTAACAAAACAAATTTAAAAAAAAAGAAATAAGGATTTAAGTAATCAACAAAAGTATTATTAACTATAGATTTTAATTTATATGGTCATCTGAATGCTATACGTAGGTAACTCGAAAAATGGCATTTTGAGATAGACACATTTGAGGTTTAAACTAGCAATTAAATATAATAATGGACGTGAAGTCTGTATTTTTAACCATTTAGTATAACCATTCGTATTATAGAGTAATTTTATGTCCTATCTATACATTGTCTTTGAGCGCAAATTCAACAGACTTATGGCAATCCTATTTTATAAAAAACTACCCTCGTTGTCAGGGGACTGTTCAGGTTGAAAATATATATAAAAATGGTGGTTTTATGGGTTGCTTTCTAGATATCTATGTTATATTGTGATGTTGACATGAGATCTAAGATATAACTACCTTTAGCACTGATATATAATACTATACTAGACTCATCCCCCTCCCCCCCCCAAATATGTTCAGTTTATCAAAAAAATGGAAAGCAGAAACTCAGGCATCTGAGGCACTTCAATGCTACAACTAGATAAGTAATTATATCTAGTTATTATGCACTTGGCGGTAGTCAAGTCGGAACTACTTTTTAAAAATGTATTGTAAAAGGAAGCTAATGACTTTTACAAAGATGGAAAAATCTAAATTTTACATAATAATATAAAGCTTAAATGTTAACAATTAAAATGAAGAAAAAGAACTGGGTAATTATGAGTAAATAGTCACTTAGGAATTAAGGATTGGGTAGGAAGAGAGGGAGGGGAGTAGTATTAGTAGTAGTAGTAAAAGGAGTGGGGGGCTTGTATCCAGCCCTTGATGTCACCTGGATCTATAAGATATTTTTAACTATCCACTTTGTGGTTATATCAGTGGTCTGCTAGTACCCTGGTGCTGCTTACCAGTCCATATAGATGACCACTGACCTTCAAGTTGGGCAGATCGCTGGGTTTGAGAAAGGCTCATCTCAGTAAACTGTGTCTTTTTGCAGCGAGGCCTGGGCAGCGACCAACGATGTGTATGCTGTCTTCAGGTTCTTCACAACATATTCAGCAGTCCTTGCTCTCGGTTAAGCCAAGGTTAAATATGTGCTCTAAGGGTCGTGTGCGGTGAGGAGACCGATAATATGTAGTATCATAGATTGTTATTCGGAGTAGTATATATAAAACGAAATAAAATACAAATGGAACTGCCATGAATTCACTGACCGGAGTCGGGCACATCGTAATACTATTACTACATTTCTGGAGGGTGAGCGGTGGACTCCGGACTAAAGACCGGATGTGGTAGGTTGAGGACAGCTGTCTTGCCACATGTGAGCGTTAACCTTACCGCCTATTCACTCCCCTTTCGAATATATACTACTCCGAATACAGCTGGCTGTGTAAGAACTTGATATGTAAATTATATAGTTATTGGTTGTGTAACCAATAGAGAATTTAAATGGAAGAAATATGGCAGAGGATGAAATAAAGATAGTTATATATTGTCACTAGGTATTGGGCATTTAGAGTATTTCCGTTATTTAGTTTTTGCAAGAAGTAGTACCGCTAATATAAAGCCATTTCTAATAAATAACTCGATTTTCCTGATTCTCAAGTTACTTAGTTTTAGCATTCAGATGGCGATAGAGCTTTAACTTACATGTTAGGCGATGAAGCAGGAGCCTTAATTTCAGCGAGAAGTGAATGCACAGCCTTTAACTTATGTTCGTTCAAGTGCACTACTAAATAGGGCAAGGTTCCACATAGAGTTGCGCTTGGAAATTGAGGGTCACTCGTATAAACAACCCGTCTTTCAGCCTAAAACAAAATACAATTTTACAATTCTAAATCGTTATTATTTTGGGAAGAAGGCAATGTTTATAAAAAGTCAAACCTCCAGAAGGTTCAATGCAAGATTGTTTAGAAATGATTGAATAAACTAAAAATATATATGTAATAGGAGCATGACGGTTTTTAAATTAATAAAAACTATAAAAGTTTTGCAAATAACAGAGGTATGAAAGGAGGGGTCTTGAGATGTAACCTGACTAGCTCTGACCAACGACGAAGGGAGACATACCGAATATACATTAAATAAAACATATGTACCTGCAATGATATATTGAACTTATCCAAAATATGTAAAGTGGACGATCCTTTTGTGTGGGCATACTTCCAGTTGTCTTTCACTCTTCCGACTAATATTTGCAAGTCGCTCAGTTCGATTTTGTATCTATCGTAGAGTTTGTGGTGAAGCGAGTCCTGATTGAGCGAGTTCTGGCCGTAATTAATCCGCAGCGGTAAGTTCATTGTATTTGCGGGGTCTGTTGGAAGAGGAGAGGTCGCCGGTGATGTTACATATGATTCGCTGATTTCGCTACCGGGTGGTGTTGAACACGGAGTCATAAACATTTCTGGAAATATAATTAAACATTGATATATTGATTGAAACATTGATTATATAGTGTATTAGATTGCTCAATGTCATACAACGATTTGGCAACCAGGATTTTACTAAGAATTACAACGTATAGATGGCACTCAGTTCCAAAAAATTATTAATCTCCTATTATTATGTTCAATATGGCGACTTTGGTAGTATAAGAGTATGGGGGCGCATTGTACACAGCAATCTAAACACGCTAATACTGGATAAAATAATAAAATAATAACAAAAAAAAAACATAGCTCTTATTGTTTTTAATATTATTTCCATAAAGATATTAATTTTTAATTTGTTATACAGGTTTCAATAAGTAATCATTGGGCTCGATTGCATTTCTTCGTGAACTAAAACCGGAAATTAGTCCGTGTGAACAACACAGGGCAATACGCTAGAGCGGAATGTGAAATAAACGGTTGTCGCTTTTTCGCATTAAAACTACCCACAAAAGATAAGGCATCTGAATCTAACACCGCACGAAATGTGTTCAAATTTATTCAGACGAGTATAAGTTCGACAGGTAGTTTTTATCAACGATCGTTCGTTTCATATTCCGCTCTAACGTATTGCTCTATCCCGTTCGCTTGAACTAATTTCAGTTTTAGTTCACAAAGAAACGCAATCACTATTAGTTTAGTTTAGTTAGTTTAGTTTATCTGGGCTTTTTCCCGCACTTGGCCTCTTGATTGGGCCGTTGTGCGTGGCTCATGTTTCTATTTATGTTACTCCAGCCAAACCAGGCTGTCCCAGAAAGTTAGCAGCCTGTTTGGGTTGCTACAGGCCTCCGGGACAGATGCTGGAGATTGTAGTATTTTTGCCCGTTGCTCTGCCACGCTCCTGCATTCCATAAGCACATGCTGTGGCGTTTCTTCTTCCTCCATGCATCCTCTGCATAGAGGGCTGTCTGTCACACCTATGGTAAACAGGCGTTTGTTTAGGGGACAGTGGCCTGTTATAGTACCTATGACTTTATGGATTTTGTCCCTTTTAATCTGGTGAGGTTGCGGGCAAGTTTATTAGACGCTTTCGGATCACTACTATGCACTTTAATTTTCAGATAGGCTAATAGACGGCATTCTATTTCTCCGTATTATTTCAGGATGTGATTTCTCTGTAATGTAATCAGCCTATATAAAAAGTGTTAGATGGCACTGATAATTAAGTGTTATTATTGTTATCATTGGTTAAATTATTGGGTTTTTATAATCAATCAGTCATTTATTTAAAAAAACAGGATGGCCAAATGAATTGCTATTAGTTTGGCCGTCAATTCTATCAGCACCACCTGCATTCTTTCGCCGTTTCAGAAGTTTTGCCAAATTGGACTATGGAGTTGAGCAATCTAATACCATAATATAATCATTGATACCGCTACACATGTGTGCAACTTGTGAGTCAAATTGTAACAAAAATTCTTACCTAAGTCATCATCAGTGACTGTCTCCGTGGGTAGTTCTATTTTATCCATATTCGAAAGATAGAATTTTCCAAAATCAACGAGCGCTACGACACCGTTGCGATCTGTAAACTTTTCAACTAGCAATATTTGCGGAGCAGATATGTCGAGTTCGAGCTGCCATAAACTCCGCTCAGCCTAAAAATATTGCATAAATTTGTAACAATTAATAAGCGCTCTAATAATTTCATAATGCAGAAAGAGCATAGGTTGATTTTGCAAGCGTACCAAATCTCCTTGTATCAAATGCTCCCACTGATTCATGAGATGCATTTTTGTTGTATTTTTGACATGGGCATAGGCACCATCGATAGGCACTGGGGCGACCGATCCGTTTACTTTATTAGAAGAGAATGGATATGATATAAAATCAGAGAGCCATTTAATAGTCCCACTGTTGTAAACTACTTCCAAAGATCGAGATTTAACATAGAGTCTGTAAATAATTTTTTAAAATGTATTAATCTTAGATCTAGAATCTGAAATTTCTGTAAATTATTATAGAGAATATCTAAATACCTGTAATTAGCTGATACTGGTTTTCTTTCAAAAGTCAATTGAAATAACGGTTCGGAGTTGATTGATTGCGATGAAGATGGACTATTGAATTGAAACGATTTATTCCAGGATGTGACTCCAGTGCCGGATCGAACGCCTCCCAAATTTTCCCGAATTGTTCCCTTCAAAAATATCATTTTAATTAAATTTTTGCAAGATGAACAAAAAACGGAGCTGTTACCAAAGTACTCAACACAGTTCGCTTCTGATATGTTACATTAAAGAAAATTATCTTTATATATTCATTTCTATTCATTCCTATTCTAAGCAGTGCACAGCTTCAGAGGATCTAGATAAGATCAAAGCGTGGACGGAAGATTGGTTGCTTACCTGGAACATCGAGAAATGTGTAGTGCTTCATATAGCAACAAAAGATCTTGGAATAACAATTAGATCTCAAATGGGAAAAACTCACAGTTGCAATCGCTAAAAGAGCCAACTCTACTCTATAGACGATAAGGAAGGCTTTCCACTATATGCCAATAGAGGTGTTTATAAGGATCTACAAGGCAATGTGAGATCTATTCTTGAGTATGGCTATCAGCTCTTGAACCCCTACATATGCAAAGATGTAGATGTCCTGTAAAAGGTGCAACGAAGGACAACCAAAATGCCAATGGGGCTGAAGAATAAGAATTTTGAAGATTACTTGGAATTACTTGGACTGACTAATCTCACACAAAGAAGACAAAGAGAGGACCTGATTGATACATATAAAATTCTCATAAATTATTATGATGTACCTGGGCTAAACAATATTTACAAATTCAATGTCAACAGAAATCTTCAAGATCACTTAATCTCTCCTCCTCTTAAGAATAGTTCTCTTAAGAACATTCTTCAAAATAGAGTGGTGGGCATGTGGAATAAACTATCATTTGAATTGATTAGTGCAAGCTTTGTTAATCAATTTAAAAACAGACTCGATCTGTACCTAAAAGATTGTTAATATTATTTATGACTAGCTTTACAAGATTGTTTGTTTGTTTGTTTGTTTCTACTCTTTATTGTGAAAATTTCACAATGGGTGGGTTTATTGTCATATGACAATTTCTTACAACCAACCCCACTGTGCAGTGTTTATATGTATGTATGCGTGTAACATGTGTGTAAGTGTGTCTCTTGTTATTGCATTCGATCGACAGAAATGAAAATGCAATTCCGTTAATTTGATCCCAACGGAAAATGGTGACCCAGCCGGGAATCGAACCCGGGACCTTACAATGTAAGATCAGGCGACCTAACCACTATGCCACCGGGCCGTGTCTGAAGATCTGATCTGGACGTATCAGCAAAGCTGTCTGTCAAGAATAGATAATAATAGTAACAATAATTTGTGGATAATTATGTGGATACCGAAAAGTATTTAAAAGTTTAAACGCTGAAAAATGCCCATTAATACTGAAATCGCATGGTGGTTCTAGTGCGATGGCCACCCGTGGTAAATGCCGCTGATAGGTTAGGGAGTTAATATGTCAGAAGGTTAAAACGAATCAATCAGTTACCTGTGGCGCTATTAACAGCGGAAACAGTGTATTTACTGTGATGTAATCATGCAAGCATACGGTTCCGAGAGCAATTGAAAATATGTGAGACGTTGTTCTCGGTCGACTCTCGACCCCAAAGCACAGATTTTCAAACTGCAAGTCCAGCATTGGCCTGAAATAAAAAAAAGTAGTTGACTGAGAAAAAAATGCAGAATAGTCTATAGCAAGTTCATATCTCTTAATAAACTTCGAATAATCATCAGCGAATAATTAATCATATAATCATAATTAATCAGCAAATAATCAATCATAATTATTATTTGTCTTCCCTTATCTTCTTCCTTACTTCGCCTTTCTTTGCCAAATAGAACAAACTACACTTTTTGTTAAGTAGTATTGTGTTCTGTTCTACATTGTCATAAATTAGATAATTTCATACTCGAATTTAGCGTCATTAGCCTGAAATATCGAGCAGTTGTAGTAGTGACTGACAAAGGCATTGGCAATATGCCAAGTTTGAGTGTAGACAGAGCCGTCCCTCAATCATCACAGATAGTACTCATTTCAATCGGTAATAATCGTTACTTTTGTATGAGAAAATAACGCATGAGTATGTATAGATGGCTATCTCTATTAGGTTTGCTAAAAATAGAGAAAAAGTAGGCAAAAGCTGTCACCTGACATTAATTAATGTATCAGTATAGGTCAGGCAAGGAACTCTGTAACTCTAGCTTATTATATGTGTTATCTACCTTGATACCTGTGATAATTTAATTGTCGCATTATATTCAAAAGACAAGGATGTGTTAATCACAATTTGTTGTTACAGGAATCCCAATGTAACCGATTAGAAACACACTACCTTCCCCCCTTTCTTTCTTTTTGATCTCCGCTTTTACTTTCCTGGCTCACCAACTGACAAGAAGGAAAAGTGTTGTGAACTTGCAAAAATTTTTTTTCGAAATGAAGACGGAAATATATATTTTGAGCCCTACTGAGACGATTAAGACCATTTCCAGATTGAAGTTTGTCTGTGTGTGTTTATTCCTACACGATAGCGTTCAAACGCTTCATCCAATTGAGCTGAAGTTTGGCATGCAGGCATCATTTGGTCATGGCAAGAGTTGAAAATGTTGTGGTTGAAATCTAGTTGAATCTCGAAATACAGAACTTGAAAGTCGGTACACAGATGCCTTGTTTGGTTGGAACATCTCATATACGAGCTACACTAATATTTAAATTCCACCATACATTTTAATAAAATTTTAATGCCATCTGTTGGTGCTTGGCCCAAAACCACCCTTAGCCGAGAAATGACCTGCTCCGCCCGAGCAGTTGCACGTCAACTGGGTTTGTCCGCCGGCTCAGAGAGGGCGCTCATCGTTTTTTTTTGTGAAATTAATATTCAGAAGAAATCAGTCCATGGGTACTTGAAAGTCTTAGGGTGACACAACCATTTTTTTTCCAAAAAAAACAATTTTAAACATCTTAATTTTTATTTTATATTATTATTTTATCTGTCCCTGGTGCATTAAATATATGTATAAAAGTTAGTCATAACTAGCTACAATGCTAATCATTTTCTGTTCCTGAATTCTAAGCTCCCTACTGTTATAAAAGATAGTAAACAAGACAAAATAACAAACTCACTTGGGTAGCACATCATCAGCGGAATCTTCACTTGTGTATGTATCTTTCACTGAAGTGCTCAATACCAAATTTCCTTTTATTAAAGTGAAGTCAAACTGCCCAAAAACAGTATCTCTCTTAAATAAGGTGTTGTTTTCCTCCGTGTCGGCTAGGACATCGAGAATTTCCTCTTCTAAGTTGCCAGATGGATCTGCGGCGGATTTATCTGCGGAAACTGCGTTGCTTTGCTGAGTCGCCGTCGAGCCGTACCAACCCCACCACTGAGGAAACCATCGCAGTAGAAGAGAATGCCCACTTTTTCCGCCGCCGGCCTTGTTAATGATAGCACTGGTATTCTTTTTGGGAACTTTATGCATTGCAGCCTGTGAATTGAGAATGTTTCAAGGAATGATATATTTAGAATTCCTAAAGTGGGAAAGCGACCTCGAATAACGACCTAGCTATGTAGTTTGGTCATCCTGCTATGAACTAGACCAGATCATGGGTCGGCAATGGATTTGGGTTGTCACTCGTCGGCAATAATAAATGAATGAACATTCATTTATTATTGCCGAGTTTAGTATTCACTTAACCTACTAGAGCCGGTCGTCAGTCCGGAGTCCACCGCTCACCTGATCCGGTCGATGAATTACATGGCAGCTTTGTTTGTAATTATTTATATATAATTTTTCGATCTAGTACGACCAGAATTAAGTTCGCTCACCAAACCAGAATAAGCAAAATAAAACAACCCAGGACATATGTGTTTGCACAAGGGGAAGTTTTCGAGTTTTAACTTACTACTCAATGCAGAATGCTTAGTACCACAGTCCTTAATGGACTTAAGGATTGTGGTACTTAAAGAACAAAGGAATACCAGTTAAACTAGAGTGAGATAAGCCTTACCCTATGCAAACACTGACTGTTCTTATGTGAGTCGCTGTAGCCTGCACTGCAGCTCAGTCCTTTGTTGGGGGTACTCACTCTGCTGAAGCACTTGCGTATTTATGCGTTAGGTATAAGGTTATTTATAAAAATGCAAAAATGTGTTTGTCATTGGAGTAGTCTGACTATAAAAGACATGAAATACACACTCTGGAGTGTTTACAATCAAGCTATAGGAGCCAAAATGATCGTACCTAAGAACTGACCCAATTACAAGAGGTAATTGGAGAATTACTACATTAACAATTACTGCAGAACAGACTGGGGCTTCCCTTTTGGCTTGGCTTACATAAACTCTTACTGGCAATAGTTGAGAGGGGGGGGGGGAGAATATCTTCATTATTAATATTAAAATTAATGCTAGATGACTAATTAAAATAGCATGACATTAGATTAATAATTACAGCTTATTTTTACTATTATCAGGTTACTAACTTGACTGATGGATATGACATAATAAACTGGAGGTTTGGAAATATATACTGAGCATGTAAACCTATAAATATAAACCATAAAAGTAAACCTACTTCTCGCAGCGCCTTTAACTGACTGAAAGGAGTAGTCCATTCGACTTGATCTTTTATCTGCTTCTTCTCAGGGGATAAAGTTAAAGCCGGTGCAGCTAAAAGCGATGAGCATATAGTAGTGTATTGGACTATGAGTCGTGCCTTTGCGAGACAGCTCTCCCATGTCGGACGGGGCTCCATCCCTAGAAACAAGCAAAAGTGCATTAATAACAACAAAAGATCCCTCTGTTGCCTTTAAAAGTTTCAACACGAGGCTAATCCGATCGCCCTGTACATCCATTTCAATAAGCAAGTTAGCAAACTGTGTGTTTAATATATTCAAATTCATTTAACGTTATTGTGTGACAATTCAAGTAGAGCATGCTACGTATTATATACTTAGGTTAGTTACTTTCTTGAACTGACAAACATTGTGCAAACATGCTGCTGCAATATGGAGTCGAACCATGGGGTAGGGCAGCAGACATATTTACAGTATTTGTTGTACAAAAGTGAGCTGTACCATTGCACGTATGCCACCACATATAGATTGGCAGCTGGCTTCATATTATACTGTAGACAAAGTCGCAAATGGACATTTTTTAACTGGAATATTTAGTAGGCTGGACATCTGACACCCTGGACATCTGGCACCGATATGGTCAAGACAGCCGCCGCTGTTTTTAATAATAACCATTTATATGAAATGGCTCAACGGATATGATCATGTGTAGTAATATTTAAAAGATCATTAAATACGCTATAAAAGTGATAAAGTAAAGTTTTCCCTTAAGTGTAAAAGTTTGTGATTTTTTAAAACTGAAGACTTGTTTTCTTCTTTTTAAATATATAATAAGGAAATTAAAAACTCTATTACGCATTAATGAACTAGAAGAACATTTAGCCATAAGACTATAACTATTTTAATCATAAGAATAGGATAGTGAATAGACGAATTATCGATAGTAGTCGATAGTAACTGTCATTACAAAACAAAGCAATCATTGACAGAAATTGCAAATCGCTCGAATACACAGAATTCAAAAACTCAACCGGTTCGACATCCGCTGCAAGAAATTGTGAAATTTAACTGCTGCTGTCCACTATTATAAGTCGTAGGTACATATTGTAAATGAAAGAGTTACTTCTGATTTTATTACTATTGTATGCTGGGATTTTTTGCTATTATTCATTAAAGGATATTCGTCAAAATGGTAAAAGTTTGCAATTTTTGCAAACTCGCATGTTTTGCTTCTATGTACTGAATATTTTTGCTTATAACTCGAAAACCAATGCACACAAATAATTGAGATACAAAAGTACCAATCGATAGCCCATTAACGCTTTAGGTCTCGTAGTAGCGTTAGTTAGTTAGTTAGAAAAGCCCAGACAAACTAACTAACTAACTAACTAACGCTTTAGGTCTCGAGATATTCAAGTTTGAAATTTTCGAATTGACACTTTTTTCCGATTCGTCTGATATTTTAAATAATATCTTCGAATCTATTCAACCAATTTTGATCTCGTATAGCCTATAACGAATAGGAATAGGCAAGCTATATATAGGAAAAATCATGCATCACACACAATGTGTCAATGTGAGTCTACCTATGTGGTTATGAAATAGTATGATGTTATTAATATACTTACAATAATGTTCAGGATAGTGACACTTAATTGCATATTTCCACCATGCTCGAACATCACCCATTACTGGGGTAGGCGGTCTATATTGTCGGAATACCCTCAGTCTTGTAATCAGGTCCAAACCGCGAACACAGCCAACTATCTCGTTGTATTGTTTCTGAAACACAAATTACATTACACAATAGGTTTAGCCCCTTTCATAGATTGATATAATATATCTGTAGGATGCCTAGATTCGTTCTCATAGAAACGGTAAAAGTTTGCTTCAGTATAATTCTATCCAGTGCTAACTTATACTGTCGTTATTCATAAATGTAAATTAAGAAAACTCTTACATCGGTAAGATTAAGTGCGACTTCATCGAGTGTCAGATGACAAGTGATTCGAGGTCTTGATTTTGTGCGAAGTGGCTGCTCGCACTTTTCTCTTTTTAAACATGCTTTTGCGCTTGAAGGCATTAGTACATAGTCATGTTTTGAGAGCCAGGATTGTGCCATTTTTGTCTGAAATTTCAATAAATTTTCATCAAATTTAATTAATTTGTTCTTTTGCTCGGATGCGATGAAGTATCATTACCGATAATTCAGCAAAAGTATAGTTTGAAAATATTCCAAGCGGTATTGATAGCGAATCCCAATAGAAGGACAGCTTCTGAAGTTCGACGAGTTTGAAAGAGCATCCTTCGAATTCATTGTATGAAACGGTGAATCCTCTCTGCCAGTTTGCGTCGCATGACTCGGCGGATAAAGACTCCACCGTTAAACCGCACGAAAAAGCATTTCTTTCTCCGCACGTTACAAGGTCTTCGTATCGCAGATGGACATCCTTTACACGGAGCTGAAAATAAATAAAAAAGTAGTGTTTCTAATCAGAAAATTCCAATTCCAGAAGAGAAAAAAACCTGGAAAAAGAATCCTAACTGCAGATCAGATTTCAAAGTGAGAATTGCAATCGGTATCAGTATTAGTATCAATTTATTCATTCGGAATATATAATAAAAGCGTGTCGTAATAATCACTTAACCCTTGGAGTAAATGGGTATTTTCATGGATGCATCTGTCTCTTTTGCAGGATTTTCGGCGACATCGACTTAAAGCCGTCGGGCTCTACTCCGGGTCCCGATGGTATTCCCTATTTAGTATACAAAAAATGCCCCTGCCTTCTGCAATATTTAGGATCCATCTTCCGAAATATATGGAATAGCGGTGTAGTCCCACAGAATTTTGGCCGAGCGACAGTCATCTTAATTCCGAAGGTCCCAGTTTGCACCGGACCAAAGGACGCTCGGCCCATTGCTCTCACAGACACTGTGGCCAAAATCTTTTTTAGCATAGTCCACACGAGGATGAGCGAATTCATGCACCGGAATGAGTACCTTGGAGTATCAGTTCAAAAAGGCTTCATGCGCGGCGTCTCGGGCTGCCTCGAGCACAACTCTCTCCTGGCTGCTGCCATCAAGGATGCGAGACAGCACGAACGCCAAATCAATGTATGCTGGCTCGACCTAGAGAATGCCTTTGGGTCAGTCCGACACAGTCTCCTCCACTTTGCACTCCGCTGGTACAACTTCCCACCAGTCGTGCGTGACATTGTAGCCTCCTACTACAACTGTCTGACTTTCCATGTTAAAACGCAAGAATGGACTACCCGCTCTATACCATATTCAATTGGACTATTTCAGGGCTGTTGCCTCTCCCCGACGATTTTTAATATAGTTTTTAATATACTTCTGGAAAGCCTGAGCCAGTTTGACAGGAAGTGGGGCTACCGTTTTAAAACAGACGGCCAATACACCTCGTCGTGCCTCGCTTTTGCCGACGACCTAAGTTTCATTACCAGAAGCCCCAAGCAGCTTTCCCTGCTATTACAGAAAGTGGAGCTTTTCTGCGACTGGTCAGGCTGTATAAAAGTGAAGCCCTCCAAATGTTTTTGCCTTGGACTCGCCCGCATGGGCACAAAATTTACATCCTATGACCCCAAATTGGTCTATAAGGGCTCTAATATCTCCCTTATAGACCCAAACAATCATTTCAAATTCCTCGGCAGAAAAATCACCCATCAGGGAAAAGACGTCTCGGGCGATCATGTTATAGAGCATTTCAAAAGTTGCCTGGCGAAAATAGATGCCTTGCTAATTTCTGGCCCTCGTAAGGCCTGGATCTATGACAATTATCTAACGTCACATTTGTCATGGCCCTTTCTTATTTACGATTTTACCAAAACCCAACTGTCCCGTCTAGATGCACTGGTGACAGCTAGTTTAAAATCCTGGCTGTCCTTAGCCAAACCAGCTGACCCCTCGACTCTCTTCAGGTCCAAACAAAATTTTGGGCTAGCGCTTAAACTGCCCTCTCTGCTCTACGCCAACTCCAGAATAACCAAAAATTCGATTCTGTGCAATTCCAAAGATCCGGCAATATCGAAGCACGTAATAAGTGGCTGTAGTGATTCAAATGAACTACAAGCCCGCGTAGACTTCCACAAAAGGTTCCTTACTGGAATCAGCCAGAATGGCACTGGTCTGGGGTATGGCAGTACAACCACGAGCGACGTGGACTTGAAGAAGTCTCTTTTGCGGGGAGATTACGACAGCAAGAGTATGGCTCATGCTATTGGCCTTCAATGCCAGAATGATTGGACAACAATTGGTGACTTTTGCATTCCGCCTCCAATGCACTGGAAGGTAATGCTCTATGACTGGACGCCAGAGATGCTGAAATTTTATTTGAATGCCTTTCAGCATACACTTCCAGACCCCAGTAACCTCGCTCGTTGGAGCTTTGCCGAGGATAGTTCTTGTCCCCTCTGTAGCAATACCCCTTGCACAGCTAGGCACATTCTAGCTGGCTGCAAGGTGGCCTTAGATCAAGGACGGTACACTTACCGCCATGACAAAGTTCTCGCTGTTATTCGCGAGGTAATTAGTCTCTCAGTGGCTCGTGCCAACAAGGGTTTGACAGTATCCTCCAAACCCCCAATACAGTTTGTGCGGGATGGCTCTAAAGGCAAAAAACATTTAACTACAAAACCTTTCTCAATAATCGAGAAAGCTACAGATTGGATTCTGGAGGTTGATTCGGTCTCTAAGCAGTATAAATTCCCTGAAAGTCTCGGATGCACAGCCCTCCGTCCAGATATAACTCTTTACTCTCTATCTCGGAAGGTGGCTCTTATTGTAGAATTAACTGTTCCATGGGAATCAAATATCCCAAAAGACCACGAGTACAAATTAAATAAATACCATGATCTTGCAAATGCCGTAACCCGGAACGGCTTCACTGTTCACCTTCACGCGGTGGAAGTTGGCGCTCGTGGCCTGCCAGCTAAATCTCTATTTCACCTCTTTAAAGATCTTGGCCTTTCCAGAAAAATAATCAACTGTTTCTTAGAAAAATTATCTAAAACTGCGATTTGCGCATCTCAAATTCTATGGCTTCGAAGGGGGAGTGAATGGGTGGCAAGGTGAACGCTCACATGTGGCAAGACAGCTGTCCTAAACCTACCACAGCCGGTTCGTAAGTCCGGAATCCACTGCTCACCCCCCAGAAGTGTAAAAAAAAATAGTATTATGATGGGCCCGACTCCGGTCGGTGAATTCCATGGCAGCTCCGTTTGTATTTATTATTAACTACGAAACTACTACACCAATCATAAAAAGAACAACTGCACAATGATTGCATTGAAATTTCGAATATAGAATATTGAAATATCATTTTGTAAAACAATTAGATAATTATGAATAAATATGAGAACGTCAAAGAAGTGAAAAAAACGCGGAACCAGATCTGGTCGTATCATACTCAACGGATAATTGTTTCAGAACCAGATTTGGTCGTATCATACTCAAGGGGCTAAAACTAGATATCGTATATTAGAATTTACATTTACATTTACATTTTACATTTCTGTCATGTCCTATTGACGGCTAAAGACCGCTCTTGGACGTGTCAAAATAATTGGGTTAGGTAGTAAGTCTCGTTACTACTCTTTACTGAACATACATAGGTAGTCAAGAATTAACTACTAGATTGTCAAACTATAAATATAAATAATCAAAATAGAAGCCTAATATTTCAAGTAGTTAGTAATTCGAAAATATACGTAGTAAAATTATTCATCGTAATATTCAAATTGTCAGTAAAATGTAAAATAATCAAATTAAATCTAGAAATATTTATAAAAAAAAGTACAAATATAAGACCATATAAAATAATCAGACAATAAGGCTCTACTTTTTAAGTAATTTAAATGGGCACAATATTTGAAAAATCATGGCCCTAATATTCGGCCAGATTATAGAAAGGGTGGCCTATCAGCATCTCCTTGATGTTTTTTTTTAATTGTATGTCCTCCAACTGTTTAAATTCATCAGTTGTTAAATATATATTGATATAAAATAAATTAAATATGAAATTATTATAATTTCCTCCAAGAAGAATAAGATATAAAGAGGCCGAGTAGAGACAATTATACTTATAAATAATAATCTAGTCAAAAAGTCACCTGTATATTTTCAAGGATATTAGTAAGTAATCCAGTGCCATAGCTTAACCAGGATGAATAGCTTGTAGCATAATAGCCGGTTTCCAATTGAGCTTCATGTTCTGCGCGCCACTGCGCTTCCAGACCATCCAATAAGCTAAGTTTCTGTTCGATGGCAATATTTTCTTCCACATCACTGTCCCACTGAAATGGAAATTTTAAATAAATACAGTACCGCAAAATGAACTTTGACATGGTATACAGGTAAGGGCCTATTATATGTACATTCTGACCAGAGGATCGCATCTGTAGGGTGAGATATTTTTTAATTAAAAATTGGATTATAGCAACATTTTGCATCAGCTAGATACGGTCGGATTAAACAATCTTGGGAATGTTTTATATTCTATCCTATTTCTAAACATGATAATTGATTTATGATAAAAGATAGGTATTTTGTATTTATACAAATATAACAAACAATTATTATTCCTATACAAACATTTAAAATGGAAATCAATAAATAGTGTATTTTTAAAATTTCCTTTGTATTATATACAAAGCATACATACGCAGTTCCCCGCTAAGGCCAGTGCCATGGTGTTAGCGAAATACAGCGAATCGAGGCTAAAAGTATGATATATCCATATTGGAAAAAAAGGTAGCGAATGTGACTGTGCTTTTAGTAGCATGGACTGTTTCTTGAAAGTTTAATCCGTGGTCTGTAGAACCAATCAATACCAACAATCAATGCCAATAATGACATGTTGAAATATTAAAATTAATGATCAAACTTATTATGTCAACATAATGTCAGCCTCCTGTAAATATTGAATATACTGCATTTTCAACATGTACGAAAATGCATTTTTTGCATATTCCAAGTGACTATTTAATTTTGTTAGAAACAAATGTTTTTGGCCATTTTACCCATGCTTCAAGTTACCCACTTAGATATGATTGTTTGGAAATTATCCGGCAAACATTAGATTGAAGTTCTCTTTGATCTTTGCACCGTAAAATATACAGAGGAATGTAAGGAGTTTGCAGAGGCAGGTATCCAGACTTCAGTTTCGGGGGGACATTCATTAAAAATGCGCGCGGAACTCACCCAACTTGAATTTGCCCTTACAATGAAACAAAAATATGGCAAATTTCAGGGGTTAAATTACATTTATTTCTCTTCCCTGGATACATGCCTGGATAAGTGAATGGTTCTCCCTGATTCTCAATTTTTTGTCGACTTTATTTTTTACTCAAAATAATTCAGGGGAGGGGGCGTTTCCTGCCCCCCCCCCTCCCCTATGGATACATCCTTGGGTGCAGAAGACAAAAAATCCTACAGAACTGTATTTTTTTTATAGTTTTATTAGTTACAAGCACATTCTCTCCGACTTGATCTACAAATATCGTGATTTTGTATTGAAAGCTAATATTTATCACAATAATTTATAGCCTATAGCACTACTCTATAATGTGGCTTTCCATCAGTGAAAGAATTTTTCAAATCGGACAAGTAGTTTTGGAGACTACCCCCTACATACAAACTTACAAACATTACCTCTTTATAATATTAGTATAGATAAAACTTATAATGTAGTTGACAATTTTGTGCAATTAAATAGTTACTTGCGTATTTGAGTAGGTACTCACTGAAAAATATTTTTTTAATTACATTTATTGTAGTTGAAGTCGAATGTACCCATTTATATCCCTTATTTTCTTTTTTTGCTTTAGACAAAATTATCAATCGACCGGCCAAAGATTCCTAGGATGACATAATATAAATAATATAAGTCTATAGAAAACTCAAAGAGAAGGAAAAGGAAGTCATCACGGTAGAATAGTACTTCAAAGGACCATGAATGATAGGGAATGACAGGGGCTAGGTTGCTACTATGGATGGTAATCAACATCACATACTTATGTATATTTTAAATTGATGAATAAATAATCAGTTACCTAGTACTTACCTCATTTATATTTACAGGAGAAGCCACCAAATACAGGCGCTCAATCACAATAACCCACGGTGCGGATCGTATCTGACGCACTGGTATCTGAAGTTTCACTTTTCCAATAAATCCAGATTTCACTTCAATCGGTATATTGAAATGCCGTAATGCATCTCTCTTCAGCGGAAGATTCTCCAATTCAACTTCACCTAAAAAATAAAATTAATAATATATTTCAATCTTACAGCCGGCATAATATAGTCGTGACGTAAATATTTACAAACCTGACAGTAGGGCAATGCTCAGCTGATCCGTATTCAGGTTCTCCACATATTTCCCTAAATAATTATTCAACACCCACGCAACCAAGCCCTCCAACATGTTTATTCCGCAATGTATTCACCCCGGTTGATAAAAAATGATCGGAATCTTTAGAATCAACATTGAAATTAGGCCGTCTATACTTCCGGGAAATTACACAAGACATGCATAATTTTAAAACTTTCACACCTAAGTGGATCAACAGTAAATCCAAACAGCATCCGCCGACTGAATTATAACGGAAAAGCAGAGTAATAAACGATTATTTACTGCCGAAAAACGTAAAGGCGCCGCTACGAAAATACAGATTTTGACAGCCAAATGACATTTACACCTGCGTTCTGTGGATGACGCTCAAATTGATCGCTACTTAATGAAATTACCTGATTCGTCGAGCTGGCCGTTTGCCGAAATGTCGGAATCTTGAGCCAATCAGCTAGTTTCTCTAAGTAACACTTCCTACGGAGCAAAGTCCACTGAACGCAGAATGACTTTTGAACTGTATGATGGCAACGTTTTTTTGAATAAATTATTTTGGTTGTTTCTATTACTTACATATACACTTTAAATTACTATTCCTTTCTTATTTATTTTTGTTGTTGTTACCTAAAAATGTATTTTTATCGATGACTGACATCTCAAGGCGCGTTCCCTTCGAGGAATCGAGGTCGATTTTGGCGCACCCTACGGGACACTTTTTGTCACTGATTACTGCAGTGACCAGGAGATGCCAAAAAGAATGTCGACGGCTGTAAAACCACAAAAGTCAAAATAATAGTAAGCAGTGTTTACAGATTAAGATGTTGTCCAGTGTGAGCGTCGTAATTATGGCAAACAGAGAAAAAAACGTTTCTAGTGCGCCGCTAGAGAGTCGTGGAAATTGGGATATCGTCCAACAAGAATGATCACCCTGAAAGATACCTAAGTGTATTTGTAAGCATAAAATAATAAAACTATGATGCGGGTTTTTTGAAGTAGGTACCTGGTTTTGAAATAAAAATAAAATGAGTAGATAATTATTTTTACATTACGGCCTGTACTTAATTAAACTAACTTTCTAAATAATCCCCACTAATATTAAGGCACTTATCGTAACGTACAACCAGCTTTTAAATATCATCCTCGTAGATATCTGCCACCTGATTAGATAACCACTGCAACACTGTCGTTTTTTCATCCCATCGCATTATTTCAGCACTTCCGTACCGTCCCATCGCTCATAATATTTTCTCCATAGACTTCACCGATCTGACGATGAATTTCATCCGCTTTCACGCCTTTAGCACTAAGAAAACGGATCGCAGAGGGTATCTCACAGTCGGCGGGATTCTCAATCGGAAGAGGCATTTCTTCTTCTTCTTCTTTTATTTTGGCAATTCCGCTATACAGCAAGCGATTGGTGCCAGTTTTTTATCAGTCTTTCTTCTTAGTGCTTCCCGATGACTGGGGGATCTATGGTTAGTAAACCCCCACCTTGAACAATGACCAAGAACAGACAAATGACTTCACATTTACATGCCTCATAAAATGGAAATATTTCAATTCTACCATGCACTAACTTTGGGGATATTTCCCTGTGGACATCACATTGTGGATATTAAAAGGACAGGATATTCTAATTAGGATGTTACATGGGTGTGGATGTTTTTAAGATGGCTAGTAAAAAGGTTAAATTTGCATCTTGAATTATATCGACACGTTATTAAGGGAAATAAACTTTGTAATGTTTTTATAAACTTTGATCGAATTCGATGCCAATAGGATGTCAATTTTTGTTGGGAGGCAGATTTTATATTTTACTAAATTTGGAATAAATGATGGGTAGTTGTTGAGAAGGGGACAGTTAAAGAATATGTGATCTAATGTGCAATTGTGGTAGCCACAGTCGCACTGGGGGGAGGGCAGCACGTTTATGCGGAAGAGATGCGAGGGGGTGGAGCAGTGTCCTATTCGCATTCTGCAGATTGATGTTATTTCCTTCCGCTTAAACGGCTTCTTGTAGTACCATGGTTTAGAGGGAATTGTAGGGTTAAATTGGGAGTAGTGTTTGCCCTTGTTGCTGCAGGAGGAGAGCCAGGTCTTATTCCACTTTTCTTTCATCTTTTCTTCTATTACTTGAAAAATGTCTGATGCCGGGATTTTAATTTTCAGGAGAACTCCCCCTGACCGTGCCTCGTTTGCGATTCTGTCAGCGTACTCATTGCCTAAGATTCCGGAGTGCCCAGGGATCCACATCAATATTATCTCGCCCCCAGCTTCACTGATGAGGCGGTATTGTGATATAATAAGGTTCTCTATGTGAGTCGGACGGTGCGATATAGAGGGGGAATTAAGCTTATCTAATAGGCTTTTCGAGTCTGTGAATAAGACTCCTTGGGGAGACCGTTTAACCCGCATATATTCCAAGGCCTTGAGTACTGCGACGCTTTCTGCCGTGTAGATGGAGGCATTGTTAGGCAGCCTAAATTTAAGGGAGATGTTGAGATTGGAATGAAATATACCCACCCCCACGTACGTGCCCGCCTCGGCCTTCGACCCATCCGTGAAGAGGAGATCCCAGCCGAGGAACCTGTCTGCGACCATTCTCGCAAAGGTGCTATTATTCAGTGGTGAGGGATCCTCACCTGCGGGGGTCTTTGTTATTCCTGAGTCATAACATATGGTAGGGTGCTCAAACCTTTCAGGGAAAGGAAGTCTGAAATCCGGGAGGATGTGATCTCTCTGAATAACCTCTTTAAAGTGATGCAGTTTGCGATGGCTCCTAAATAGAGCCGAGACTTTGCTATTTGGAGAGCCTTGGGAGAGCTCACATAGGAGCTTTAGTTTTGGCACTAAAGGGTGTTTGGACAGTTGGAGCCTCTTGATGTAAAACTTGTCTGCCAGGAGCTGGCATCGAAGATCAGTGGGAGGCTCGCCAGATTCTACGAGGAGGGCGTTTGTTGGGGAGCTTCTCATGGCGCCAATGACACATCGTAGGCCTTTGAATTGAAGGGAGTTCAGTTTGTCTTGGAGTTTTTTGGTTAAAGGGTAACAAATGAAGGAGGCGTAGTCTAATTGTGAGCGGACTAGGGCGTTGAACAGAAGTTTAGTGGTGAAAGGGTGTGACCCCCACCAAACTCCGCTGGTTGCTCGGAGTATGTTTAGTGCTCTCTCTCCTTTGTTGACCACTTGGTCAATGTATGAGGTCCATTGTAGTTTGGCATCTAGTGTAACTCCTAAGAATTTGGCATGAGATTTAATTGGGATGACTGAGTGGTTGAATTTGATGTTTAAGGGTGTCGGGGTTCTCTTGCGGGTGAAAACTACAGCATTGCTTTTAGATGGGGAGATTGATAGTCCGGAGTCGTTGAGCCATACCTCCAGATCCTCTAGGGCCTCTGAGACTTTCCGGAGGGCAGTAGGTATGTTTTGTGAGGAACTATATATCACAATATCGTCCGCGTATTGTAATAACCTGCAGTGTCTCAAAACCACCTCCTCCAAACCTCTGGTGTAGAGGTTGTAGAGGATGGGGGAGAGCACACTGCCCTGTGGGAGGCCCCTGAAAAGGGTTCTTGAAATGGGTTCTGCAGAGGTCATAATGTTAATCTTTCTTCCTTTGAGGGTTGAGATGATGAATGTTAAGAGTTTGTCCGGGACCCCCAAGTACTGTAGCCTCCTCTGGAGGAGTGGAAGCAGGACATTATCGTAGGCGGCTTGAACGTCCAGGAAGACCGCAACTACCGATTCCTTCCGTTTGAATGCCAGTCTTATATCTGTGGTGAGAATCGCCAGGTTGTCGAGGGTGCCTGATCCACGACGGAATCCAAACTGTGAGTTTGCTAGTTTGCCTGAAGTTTCCACGAACCATTCTAGTCTGCTTTTTTATTATGTGCTCTGAAATTTTGCACAGGGTTGAAGAGAGAGCAATAGGGCGGAAACTTTTGGGGGAGGACGGATCACAATTGGGTTTGGGGATAGCGATGACCGCTTGGGACCTCCAGGAAGTGGGAGACATGCCTCGATCGAAGAACCCGTTCAGGAGATCTAAGTAGAACCCTGTGATGTTAGGGCAGCAAGAGGGGATGAATGCGTAGGGAATAAGGTCCTCTCCTGGGGCTGAATCTCTAGCCTTGTTCAGGGCGGCATCTAATTCTACCAGGCTGAAGGGGGAAGACATTTCGGTATGTGAGGAAGGATGCGCACTAGGGAGGATTTCCGGTTCTGTGTTGAGCTCGTCGCTGCCGGGACAATATGGGGGGGCCAGGCAATTAACAAATTGGTCCAGTGTCTCTCCATGTACTGGGGGGGAGGAGTTAAGGTTCGATGCTCTCCTGAATCTTTTGACCATAGCCCAGACAGTGGAACTCGGAGTATCAGGGGAAAGGTTGGAGCAGAATTTTTTCCAACCTTCTCTTTTTTTACTTGAGAGGAGTTTTCTGGTTTCCTTGGCTGCGATTTGGTATGAGTTGTGATTGCTAGTGTTCATATCACTCAGATAAGTAGAGAGGCAGAGTTTCCTCCTGCCAACCGCCTGGTTGCACTCAGCATCCCACCATGGGGGAGATTGCCGGACTGGAATTTTTGGGGTTTGTTTTTTGAAAAACTTTTCAGCCGCTGATAATATGCAAGAGGACAAGGAGGAGTAGCACTCCTCTAGGGGGGTGCTTTCGAGTGGGGGGAGGAGTGTTGCTGCGTCGTTTAAGTGAGCGCAGAAATCCGAGAAGTTTTTTTCCTTATTACTAAACTTAAAGAGAGCACGACGGCTAATGGTGGCTCGATTAATCAGAGTGAAGTGAGTATTAATGAGGATGGGAAAGTGGTCACTACCCAATGGGTCGTCCAATACTTGCCAAGTACTGTCTATTTGGAGGCACGGGGAGCATATCGAGACATCAGGGGCCGAGGAACGTTCTGATGGAAGTGGAACCAAGGTGGGTGAGCCGTCGTTCATGATGCACATAGAATGTTTATCCATCATATTTATCAGGGCATCTCCCTGTCGGTCAGAGAGCGAGCAGCCCCAAAGTGGGGCATGCGCATTTAGGTCTCCAAGAATGAACACTGGCCCGGAAATACCTCCGAGGGTCCGGGACCACCATTTTTCCGTAATAATCGTCCTGGGGGGAGCATAAAGAGAAAGGAATGTGCACTCATTTATTCTGCCAGAGGCCAATTGGACATTGTTCCCCGGAGAAGCCAGGGCCAGCGGAGAGTGGATAAGGGAGTTCTTGAACATAAGGATAGTCCCACCCCTCCCGTCGGGGCGGTCATCACGGAGGACAGTGTAACCTGGTATGGTAAAGTTATTGGAGGGGGACAGCCAAGATTCAGAGATAGCTGCCACGTCAACCTCACGTTGATGCAGCAGTTGGATGAGCTCATGCTTTTTGGGTATCAGGCTTCGGCAATTCCATTGCAAGATGCAAAGCGTTGCCATTCTGCAGATATAAATTGAATCTACAAGTAAAGTAAAGGTTAAAAATGAAATATAAAAAATGTGTAATATATACCTATATGTATATATATAAAGAAACAAGGAAGTGGGAAATTTAGCTGGAGCGGAAGTTTGTGACCGGGGCGTTACGTTGGTCTGAAGGCAGATCCCGATCCGCCATCCAACGTGTCTGATAATTGAAGGTCATTGACAGTTATCATTGAGGAGGTGTCGCTGGAAGCCGAGGCTCCAGAATTGGTGTTGTGTTGGGCCATAAGCACCTGTAAGAGGGCTGCTATCTGATCCAGAGTAGTTTTAGGATCTCCAGACCACAGCCATTAACGGATTTATATGGGAAATAGTCCCATCGTAGTTCGTTTGATTTGTCGTGAACAGGGGAGCGAGGCGGGGGAGGGCTCTGCAACTTCCGTTTCTTCCCTACGCCTTTATTTTTACCTGAACGGATTGGATCCGAGACGATAATTCTTGGTCTCATTGGGGAGAGTGGGGAATTAAAGGTAAAAGGTTGAGTTTGTGGGGTAGTTGCTGCAATAGATGCATATGAGGCAGATGTCGTCTTAGGTACTCTCGAGAGAGCATCATTAAATGATATGCCTTCTTTTGCCATGATGTTTTTTATTGCCTTTTGACGGCTATATTCGGGGCATTTTTGGTCCGTAGCTGTGTGTGAATCGTTGCGACAGTTAACGCAGAAGGAGAGAGATGCCTTGCAACTCTCCCCCGCATGGGCCTCTCCGCAACGAAAGCACCTGGGAGTTTTAGATCGGCAGGTCTTTTTTAGGTGACCGTACCGACAGCAAGCTGTACAGAGAGCAACTGGAAGGGAGTAAATCTCTACTGGGAGGCTATTGTAGTATATTAGGACTTTTTCCGGGAGCTTTTGTCCCTCAAATGTGAGAACAACCGTTCGAGAAGGTTTATAAACCACGTTGCCTGAATCGTCCGAAGACCGGTAATTAAGGCGGCGGATCCGCTTGACTACGAAAGGATTGGAGGCGTTTAATGCAGAGACTATCTCCTCATCAGGTATATCCGTGTCCAGTCCCTTTACCAACCCCAATCTGACCGTGGCGAAGGAAGGGATGAAGGCTTTGTAATTTTTTACTCTTAAGAAGTTAGCTTTAGTAAGGTTATTGGCAGCTCTCGCAGTTCTCAAGGCCACCTCGACGCGGTTTCTTCCCGCCTTTTTAATTGTTTTGACGTCTTGAACTTTATTTGCTTCAATCAGTTTCCCGACAGTAAGCGGGTAGATAGATAGATTCGGATTTGTACCCTCAGAATTGTTGGAATTCTCTGGGCAAAATTGAATATAAACTATGAAGGGCCCGGGCGAGTCCTCCTTGTACATATTTTCGGCAGCTATTTGCCTAGTTTCGATGGCTTCTCCCGCAGCCACGTCAGACCTAACCTCGACAGTCATTCCCAACGGCGCCCGTGAGTCCATCTCCTGTTCCGATATTGCACAAATAGGGCTTGTCGGAGTCGACGGGCGTGCCCCCGTCGACCCCCCCTGTCTCCGTTCCATTCGCAGGCAATCTAAGGAGGGTACATCCAGATAATTTTGAAAAAAAATTAAAAAAGTTTGAAAATGCTACCCGCAGGAATGGCTGCCGAGACACGCTATTTAATCCGGGAGTATAAACAAAAATGACGACAAACTTACAGTTTCCGTGAACGATCCCCGCCAAACCACTGAAGGATGACCTGGACAACACAGACAAAACAACAAAAAACGAGAGGAAACAAGGATTCACAGAGCACAACAAACACACCCTGCCCCGTTAGTTCCTAAATCGAGAGTCCGAAGAGGCATTTCAAATAGAAACAAACGTTAATACGGTCGAATTATTCTGTAAATTTTGTCTGTGGCTTGACAACAGATGGCGGTACACAGCGTGCATGCGCCAAATGCCGTCAGAAGAGCTACAATAGCGGAATTTTATAACAGTAACTGTACTAATTCAAAAAACACGCCTCGTAAAAATATCATTTTTCAGTCGGTACCCAAACAACACAAATATCTTTTTATATTTTATCAATTTCTGTTGTGGTTTATTATCTTTTATCAATTTCTTTATAAAAAAATGCAGCTCTAAGGGATTTTCATGTTTACCATGCAGCAACACCAAGACGCATCAGCCGCCTCACTTCAAAAGCATGGGAGCTTGCTGCGGAATTTCTGCGAATTCTATACATTCCTCTGTATGTTCTGTGACACTATAGCCCATATGGGAAAGCGGGGGGCGCCAGTTTTGCATGCGGCAATTTTGCACAAATGTCACTTTTGACAGTTCCAAATTTGTTGAGGGCAGATTTGCAGGAGGCAACCTTGCAGGCGGCAACCTTGCAGGCGGCAACCTTCAGTACAGTTTTTAAGTTTTTCTGTTAGGTTAGGTTAGGTTAGGTTTTTCTTTCCCTAAAATCGAAGTGACATTAATTACCGGCATCCTTGTAGTGGATGACTTTTATACATCAAACTAAACATTAAAAAAAATGTTTTAAGTTTTTCTGTTAGGTTAGGTTAGGTCATTTTGACATTTGCAAAACTGCCTTCTGCAAGATTGCCTTCTGCAAAACTGCCGCCTGCAAGAATGCCGTCTGCAAGATTGCCGTCTGCAAATTTGCCTTCTGCAAGTTTGATGGGACCCGGGAAAGCGACTGTCGTATGTTGCACTATATGCTGCAAATTCTGGACCGCAGAGAGCCCAAAGGGAACGCACCTGTAATAGCAACACAGCCTCGTTCTGTACTGTCAAACAACCGTCAAACGTCTCCGCGACCGTCCTACATCGGCCGTAAATTTACTTTTGAAATTAAACGTTGTATTTCTAATTTGTGACATAATCTAGCTATTATTATAATGAATAAATTGCATACTTACTATTTCTAACACATTGGTCAATGAAGAGCGGAGATCCTCTAAGGTTTTATTAACCTTTATCCATGTCGAACGCGAGGATAATCTTTCGGAAGTTTTCTAGCAGTGTGCTCACGGGAAGATTTTCTAACGGCTATAGAGGCAGCGCCACGTTCAAATATTCTAACTTGGGATCTAAAAATAAAGAGTTTCAATCGTCCACCAATTTTACAAACAGTATTAGCTCAGGTTCTAAATTGAGCGGTATCGGAGTTGATCAAGATAACGACGGAAACATTGATACCCTGACCAAAGCACAGGCGCAAGAGTTGATATTTAAATTAACTTTAGACGAACGGAAACTCTTATTCACTGCTCTACAGGAGTTTGAGTCGAATCGGATCAAAGATGAATATGTAGGTGAGTATCTCTACCTCTAATATCATTCTGATCATTATATAAAACACTCTAAATTATCCTATGTAGGAACTTTAATATCTACAATATTTATTATGAGATGACTGTGAAATCTGCCAGCAGCTTATTTTTTTATGCTTTGAGACAATATACAATCTTTGCTGAGAGCATCCTACGTCAGTGCTGCTTTTTGAATAGGATACAATAGGATACGAAAGCAAGACTAAGCCGACAATGTCATTGAGGTTGTGGGCAATTTCCTTTTTTAATTGAGATCCTACATACAGGTGGGCGTTAACTGTAGGCGCTATTTAAAAATCAAATAAAATCATAATTACTAGGCATAGGAATTTTAAATTTATATTTTTAAAATCTACAAAAATTGAAATTTAAGTGACAAGTTTTAAATATTATGTTGTCGAAGTGACGCCCCCACAGCTCTAGATAGGAATTTCAAATTTATATTTTTAAAAACTACAAAAAATGGAAATTTTAGTGACATCTAAGTTTTAAATGTTATGTTGTCGAAGTGACGTCCACTAGCTTATTTACATTCTTTTACTCCCAGATTCTCAAAACACGTTGGCAAGTTGCTTTCGGAATAGCGTTACTTTCCCGTATAATATTTTGTTTTAGCTGGTCTGATGCTAGATTATCTTCATGAACCGTTGATTTAAGGTACCTAACCCCACAGAAAAATAATTGTTTGGAGTGTGATCTGGGCTCCGTAAGGGCCACTCAATGTCTCCTCTCCTTGAGATGACTTTTTTAGGGAGCATGTGTTTCAATCGGTCTATGGATAGTGTGGCAGGAGGTGACCCCATCCTGCTGAAACCAGGTGCTGGAAATGTGACCTTGAAATTCTCAAAGAGCTGGAACAAAATACTCCTGCAACATCTCACAGTAATTCTCAGCTCTCACCGTCACAGCAACTCCTCTTTCATTTTCAAAAAAGTATGGCCCAAAAATGCCCATAGCTGGTATTGCAGCCCACACAACGACTTTAGGGCTATGAATAGGAGGTGCTTCTTAGGGATCAGTCACAGACCAAAACTGACAAGTTTATTTATTTGCATGACCATTAACATGGAAATTGGCCTCATCACCAAAAAACATTATGTTAAAAAAATGTCCAAAATGTTCCAGCATTAGATTACCAAAAACAAGGTGAAGATTGGTGTAGTTAGGTTTCAGTTTTGCGTCATCTGAATTTTATACACTTTTAAATGCAAATCCTGATGCAAAATAGTTCGTAAAGTAGTCCTCTTGATATTTAAGGCTTGACTTCTCTTGTGAGTCGATCGTTGTGGATTTTGGATTTATGCAGGTCCTGCGATTTTCTTCAGATCGATTTCGGTGGATATTGATAGGACCGGTGCTTTCTTCATCCTTCTCGCGCGAATCCTTCCTTGACGTACCTATAAAAACTGCCAATTGTGTTGCTTGCAAAGTTCGCGTGCCTTCATAAATAGGTTTTTGTAGTATGGAGAAAGATGCTCGTTCACGTACACATTTACCCGTGCACAAGGCATACCAAGATCTGCTGTCGTAATGATCCCTTTTCGACGAATGCCCGATAAAATGCGATCCTTATTCAATCTACATCTCAGCTTGGCTACGATGGTTTTCGGTCGCCCTGGAACAATGGACTTTGGCGTGACGCGAGAGCTGAACTCAATGTCAGCCGAAGTAAGATTAACTCCAGCTAATTTGCCAATTTTTATTATGGTGTCAGTATTGTTTTCTCCAGCTACTTCAGGTACGTTAATTATCTCTAGATTATTTAACCGATCCCACTGTTCCCGTCTGTTGTACTGAGACCTCAACATGATGATTTCGGATTGCATCTGAGCCATCTCTTGTTCATAATGGACCATCTTACCAATTTATTATTGCGCAGTTGAACCCTGTCTTCCACACTAGAAATTCTTGATCTACAGTCCTCAACCGACTCTTTAGTATGACGCAGTTGTTCTCTGAAATCTTTCATTTCAGTTTTTATCTGGGTTAAATCATCCCTCTGTTTTTTGAAATCATCTCGCAGTTCTTCGATGGCGGATAAGATTTTATTGCTTATATAATCCAGTGATAAAGGTGTCTCCCGAGAAGACGTGGCCGCTGGCGCTAAGTTCTTCTCGGTGTCATTCGGGGTGAGATGAGTGGGTTAGACAGCCTTCAAGGGCGATGTGGGAGCTAGCGACCCCGATTAGGAGTGCGAGTCAGATCGTCGACTCTAGCGGGACGAACGTGCCTGGGATCGGTGACTTTACAGGCGGCACACAACCACTGGGCATGCTGTTGGCTTTTCATCTTCTGATAGTTCATCTTCAGTATATTTATGCAGGCGTAATGAAATTGTTCGCGACAATTTGCGCATGACAGTTTGTTTTTAGTCGCGACATCCTTCGAGCATTTATTGCAATTATTCATGGTTCTCAGTGTTAGTGTTCTAATCCGTAGGTACTGTATGTCAATAGGAGCACTATTTTTAGTTTGACAGTGATGCGCGGCGAGATTGTCGCCATGGACAATGCCAAATGCCATTGTATAATTATATGAAGGAGGGGGACTCTTCTCCACACCTATTACTTCACCTTAACTGTCATGAACTTCAATTTGACACTGTCACACTTATAGAGACCCTCTTGTTTGTTTGTTTCTACTCTTAATTGTGAAATTTCACAATGGACGGTTTATCATCATATTATGACAATCTCTGACAACCAACCTACTATGAAGTGTTTAAATATATGTGTGCGTGTATTATGTGTGTAAGAGTGTATCTTGTTATTGCATTCGATGGACAGAATTGAAATGCGATTCTGTTAATTTTATCCCAATGGAAAATTATGACCCAGCCGGGAATCGAACCTGGAACCTTACAGTGTAAGATCAGGCGACCTAACTACTATTTCTCCGGGGTACTCTACACATAAAATGCCCACTCAAGTCATTCCTTTGGCGTAATGTTACTAACAAAAGCACTAATAATATTAGGGTAGATCGAATATAAACAAGACTTGTTTTTGAGCGCGTAAGTAAGTTTGTAGGGCCGTGGCTGCTTCTAGGAGTGCATTGGTAGGGAGAGACAGGAGTGGGGAGAGCGAGCAGTTGTCCGGCTCAGATCAGTTTGGCAGTAGCGCTCCCGATGTCGGAGCAATAGGTGCATCCCTCCGCCGCTCCATGCATTACTAAATTTCTCACTCGGGAGAAGTGGAAATTCTGTAAAGATTGTTTGCACAGTTCGGGATCAAACATCGCCATGGGCTTGCGTGTTTGCCTGACATAAGGAGTTCAGGAAAGGACGTGAACAGGTATAAAATGAGGAACATTATCACCATCCTCGGACCGGCATGACGGAGAACATTCGCATGATTCATGACCTTCTTGAAGGTGATCGATATCTAACAGTTTTTGAAATTGCAGCATAGGTTGGAATACGTTATGGGAGCTATTTAACAATTCTAACTCCTAGACCCAGGATGTGACCAACCGATTTGTGGCGTCATTCTTCTCCATGAACACGCTCGGCCCTATGCTGCTGCTCTAATTTAACACAAAATTAGAGAAAATGAGATGGACTACACTGGACTATTATACGTGAAGCCCTGACCTATCACCCTACAATTTCCGTCTCTTTTGGCCGCTTAAAGAAGCACTAGGAGGACAATTCCAAGACAATGCGGGGGTGGAGGACTTTGTGCACAATTGTGCCTCTTAATCTTACCATGCCGGGAACAAAAACCTCCCAATCCGCTAGAAAAAAATGCATTTCCAAAGCGGAAGATTATGTTTATAAGATTAAGATTATGCGTGCTTGGCTGTTTTATTACATTTTTTATTGTTTTCTGCAGGTCAACTTGCAGGCCACAGATGGAGAAGTAAATTTGGCAGACCGAGCAAATTAGCTGCCGGTTTAGGAGATGTTGATCCCACCGGGAGTTACTGCCCTGTACCGGACGATTGGCTCAAGAAGAAGTATGCGGCTACCGTCCCACCGCCATGCACTAGAGATCTCCTTTTTCGTGAGTAATAATTTACTAATTATGCATATACTAATTTTAATAGGGCACAAGTAGTCTTGGCAGGCTGTCTTGGTATGTGTGTGTAAAACGAACAATGTTAATGTTTTTGTGAAAATCAGACACCAATGCCATCTTGTGCCTTGTTCCCAAAACGAATCGAAGCATGAATCGATTCTCAAAAGAAAATCTTACATAGTCTGCTCTCAAATTAAGGGAAAGAAAACGTGTGACCGGAAAGAACGATCAAGGTCCATGCCATGCGGTGACGGTGGACCTTGATAATTCTTTCTTATCAGATCCAGGGTTGGGGGTACCTCAGAGATCCTTCGGTTGACGCTGAGAAGGAACTGAGATAGAAAATACTTATCAAAGCCAATAACTTCCATGTTTTCGCTTTTTGCTGAGGTAGAATGTATTTTTTTTAATTAGAAACTCAAATATTCATAATATTATATTTTTTGCCGTTTTTCTGAGGTTTAAGTAAATTGTATGTTTTTTTAAGAAACTCAAATATTTTTGATTTAGATAATATATTTGTTTCTCACTCGAACCGTTGCTAAAATTTAATTTTTCAAACTAGAAAATGTTAAAAATGGAATTACCAAATTTTTTAATAATTGATATTGACATTGATTTTATAGTGTAATTAAAATCAATGATATTGATTTTAATTACTATAATATAATTATATTTTAATTACTATAATATAAATATACTATATAATTCATATAGTATATTTTTATTTCAGTGGCTGTTGCGAATTCCATACCATTTATCGGTTTTGGCTTTCTGGATAACTTTATAATGATAGTCGCTGTGAGTATTCCTTATCACTTTCATAAATCCACAAACCTATATTCCACAAACCTATATTCATATGATTGCCCATGTTATCTCTAATTTGTAGTGGCAATCAGCTGCTCCTATAAGAAGTATAATATGCCTGGCAACCTTGATGATCTTTTCCTGGAGCATGACACACACAAATGCCAATTTAATATATATTTTTTCTCATAAGGGCGACTACATTGATAAATTGATGGGTGCGTACATTTGCATTTCGACAATGGCAGCGGCGGCTTTGGGTAACACTTTCAGCGACGTCATTGGCATTGGATCCGCGCAGTACGTCGAGAAAGGCGCCGAAATGATCGGTTTTAAACCGCCCGAACTGTCCCCGATACAACTGGATATGCCTTGGAGTCGGAGAATGTCTAACCTGGTACGAGTCCTCAGTTAAACTCTCCTCAGCGCTAGACAACCAATCACATTTCTTGTTTATTTTCAGGGAAGAGTCGTCGGGATTACAATCGGATGCCTACTGGGAATGTTACCTTTATTGTTTATGGATGATCATCCAACGACAGCTACAGACAAACCCAAGTAAAATAGTCATATTCAAGATGGTTCTATGGCGAAATTAGTCAATGTTTTTAATGTAGTGATACTTTGTACAAAAGTGTATAGTTACATGTAATTTCTTGATTAGGTGTAAAAGATTTGCAGTATACAAATAAGAAAAAATATGTATTTTCGAAGACTATTGGCTTAATATCTATGACTCAAAGGCCTAAACTTCTAGTGACTACATTGTGATAACCTATACTAATAAAATATAATATTACTTTTACTGAAACACGTTTGTCTACATGCTTTGTAGATCGATCAGTATTTTTTTCTTTAATAAAAATATTTTTTTCCAAAATAAACTCTTTATTCTGGTTTAAAATACAGCCCTTATTAATAACGGACATACATATATTCAAACAAGTCATGAAGGGCTATATTGTAAGATTTTTTCTATTGTAAATCAGGTGGACCATAGCTTTCAGCTGTAAAACGGTTAATATTTTTAAAGCAGTATGAAAAATTTTCAGGTCACATGCGCAAAGATCCACAAAAAGTCAACAATTGTTAATACATAAAAGATAAACCGTCGGAAATTTTATCCATGGGTGCGATCAGCGACGATTGATAAAGCCAGTGGTAAAGAGACGAATGCCACCAAATCCAATTGCCCAGCTTCGGTTCATTCGCCGAAATTAAAATATTTGAATTAATTTGCGTTTGCGCCTGGTAGCTTATGTATTTATCCCATTTATTGCAACATTTGAAAGAATCTACACGAAAGCCAAAATCGGAGCCGTTTGCTACTTCCACGTCGGGTTCCTTTTTTATTTCGCTAAGTATATCGTATGTCGACGTGGTGATTTCGTTTGTAGCAGACGCGTTGCTATTGCAAGTGGTGAGCGAAATGCAAATATCTTTTTGATAGACTATCGGTATCCAGGCGTTGCACACGACCAATGAAGACGTTAGAAGAGTAGAAACGCTAGCTAAATAACTTAAAGATAGTGCAATGCAAACTGTCGCTAAACTCGTGATAACATCTTTGATATGAACGTGGCTTAAGGTCGTCGATAAGTCAGAGTATGTGAACCATCCTCTTCGAAGTCCCTGTTGCAGGGCAATCTGGTATTCTAACCAGGCTAGCCGATTTTGGAATTCTTCATCGCTCACGAATAGTCTCCAATCCTGGAAAGAGGCGTAGAATATTATGAGCAATGGCGACAATTTTGGGAAAACAGTTCAAAATGAGCAATTTTGATTTGTATCCATAAGTCGGAATGAAATTACACTTACAATCGCTTCCAGAAACGCCCATTCAAGATTTTTCAGTGTCGCTATATCCATATCGCCTGAGGCTGCCCATTCATCTGCAAACACTTCATCTTCCTCACCATCGTCCTGGAGGAATTTATTAGAGACCATCTGAAATTAAATCACATCATATATGTGCTGTTCAATTAAATAGACAATACAGGTATCTGAGAACCACAAAACATTTTTGAAACTCCCTTGTTTCATTTGATATTGGCTCGGGTATACACTAGCAGGCTCGTAAAATGCCTAAGATTATTGACAGCATTTTGTGGTTCATGGATGTCTATAAGAAGATGAAACTCACAAGTGATACAAGGAACAATTCTGACGGGGCAATCTTGGCCAGGTAATCCGAGTTGTGAGTTTTCAATCTTTCCAAATACAAGAGCGCTAAAACGAGCGAACAGGGAGACACGCAAGCGTTCCGGGTGATGTCAGCGGCGTCATCGATATGCAGGCGTTTGAGGGATCTTCCTTTTTGGGCTTGAGAGAAAATGTCCGTGGCCAGTTCTGAAAATCAATAGGTCATAATCATTACATTTAATAATAATTGATACTAAGTCTTGTCCTGGCCAGTTCGACAATCAATAGGTCATAATCATTACCGTTAGTGGCCAGTTCTGAAAATCAATAGGTCATAATCATTACATTTAATAATTGATACTAAGTCTTGTCCGTCGCCAGTTCTGAAAATCAATAGGTCATAATCATTACATTTAATAATTGATACTAAATCTTCAGGGGTTCTTTGTCTTCAAAATACTCTTAAGAGGATTTCATAAAACCCCCGCACCTTGCATGCATGTATACGTTAGTTACATTGAGCAATCCATACGAAGCTCGATGTATGAGGCGTGAAGTGAGCACGCACCGCTCGAGGGAGCATTCGTTCAAAGCTCAGGTTGTTCGATTCAAAACTAAAAATCAATCGCAAGTGTTACCAGATTTGCAAATATACACAACAAATTGGTTGTTTTTTTATAGTTTGGCGAGTTTTGATAATTTTATGATTCAAAATTTGGCGGTTTTTCTGAGTTTTTAAGACATTGTCAACATCGTTTTTAACATTGCGCGGTGCATCATTTACTTTACTAAAATCATGTATCAACCGCCGCCAGCGCCACCTACAGAAAGCTTTGTGCACATATCCAACCTACCATTTCTTAGAATCATTAATATTAACCAATGGAATGCCAATACCACCGATCGGTGGTTTTCCTGTTGTGACAATTTGCGGACGGTCGATCTCCGTATTTATGCAATTATATGCGGTAAAAGTAACCTTCATTGAATAAGCCACCGTTATACACCCATACTAATGTATAATGGTGGCTTATTCAATGAAGGCGACTTTTTCCGCATTCATTGCATAATTACGGATATAGGCGGCCGCGAATCGTCACAGCTTGAGCACACTCTTGATATATCGTCGCCTTACAATTATAATTTGATAACTCGAAAACTGGCATTTTTGAGATAAGTATGCCAGAAGATGTAAAAATATCAATTCTATATTCTCTTAAAATGAGATAACGCCCGCCTTTAGGAGTTAACGGTGGTTGATAAGTTGAAAATCAGCTCCAGCTATAAATACTAAAACTCGATATGTACTTATCTAGCTGAAAGTTCGCAGCACTGTCTGCTATTGTAGCGCAAAAATGCGAATGACAGCTGCCAGTACATAGCGTTGCACCACCGATTACGCTCGACAGGTGGTGTTTTGCAGTTTTTTTGCTATTTTCGCTCTTTTCTTCTTTCCACCCAGTTTTGTTTCAGTAAAATCCCGCAAGGATATCATATTTTATTCAAAATAGAAGAAATAGTGTTTAAAATATTTTAGCCACATTTTGAACATATTTTAGCCTTGCAAAAAGTGCTGCTTTGCATTTGCCATTACAACTTTTGTATGAACAACCAATTAAAATTACTAAACCAAAATATCAGGATTTGATAACAATGAAACCTCTAGCTCTGGGGGATGCCTATAAACCATTTTACTTCAGTCTACCACACCATGAAACTGAAGATATGGATGAAATTATAGATGAGGATTAAGAAATAAATGAATAGGTCTTCTGTGTCTGAAAACTTACTTGTCTTATTTTGTAGCAGGTTTTTTTGTATCTTTTGTTTGTATTCCTCTCATGTAGGTTCTGTTTATATTTTTTGTTTGTGAGAAACATTGTTAGTTTTGTTGAAATATCTGATTTTCATCACTAAAAACTATAACATAATAGCACCTGATTAATTACTTACCCCCTGAAAAATTAGCCCATGGTGAGAATTTACATTTTCCAATAACTAGATAACTCGGTTTTTTTAAATATAATTTTGATTTTCTCCAGTCCTTGTAAAAAACATCATTAATTTAATTTATGACACAATAGTCGGATAGATGGGGAAGATATAACATGGAATACAATTTCAAAAAGATAAAAATGTAAAATGGTGGATGACTTGAAACTTTACAAAAACATTAAAAAGCGTTTATCTCAGAACAACTAAATCCAAGTTATCGAATAATTGTAAGGCGAAGTTATATCAACATTATAACGCAACAGTGAATAATATTTAAAAAATACCGCAGTAAGAAATGATAATAAATTACCTGTAACAGGAAGACTGAGGCAGGGAAGCGATGGCAATCTTCCGTAATACAGCGATTTAGTAACTCTTCTTAAAAACTCATCGTGATTATTCAAGTGCTGCAAAAATAATATAAACATTACTTTAGAAAGTGTTTCCAGTCAGGTGAGAAGCGGAATGACTTTCTACTGTATTCAGTCTCAAAACTGTCATATTAATTAACAAAATAGGTAAACAGCAAACCAGCGAGATAAAAATGTTGCCACTCACCTTCCCTCTGGATCGCGCTTCATCCCGTTTTCTTTTGGAAACACTCGACATCATCGGTCGTGACTTTGAGACGGGAGGTCTTTTTGTAAAATGCGCACTTTGGTTTTTAAAATCTAATCTTGAAACCGCGATGACGATGAAAATAGGCCCACCAGCCTCCGCACAAACCACAGCGATTCCAACCAAAGTCGCGACCTAAAACAACACAATTATGTTAAAAAAACAGCGCACCGCTTCCGCATTTACGAAAATAAACAGCAAAATAAAACATACCACGTAAATTAGATCACCGACCGACGAGAACAAAATCTCCAAAACCGTACGTCACGACGTCACCCACCTGCCCGCGAAAGCATGTGTAGACGTGGGCACGTTTTCCTCTTTTGAATACGACTAATAGTACCATGCATCGTAATTACTAGAAATAATGCTCGGTACACTATTATATGAATCACGTTTGAGAAAGTCCAACTGAACAAACTTTCGGGAAAACGAAAAAATTTCCTCGTGATTTTATTTGAAGAAACTACTACCCATGTATATATTACTGTAAAAGCCCGACTAACTGCAAATCTTAAGATTAACCCAAACCCAATTGTTCACTTTTTGCTTCCTCGTCATTTACATTTGTTCGTTAAGCCATATTAGGGCACATCTCTCCAAACGTATGTGGCCGGAATGGTCTTGTCCAGTGCCGTATTAAGTTATGTAGAGGCCCTTAGGCCGTCGAAATCTCGGGCCCCCTTTGCACTTAGAAAATTATATCCTAATACGTTTTGAACAACAAATCTTGCTAAACTAATTTTATTAAATTAAACAAACATTGATAAACAACGTACTGTATTATTATTAAACAAACATCAAACTTTTATAAAATTGTATAAACTGATAAAACTTTAAATATTCACTGTTCTTAATTTTTGTCGAAAACTCTATAAGGACTTATTGGAAATTCACTTTTTTCAATACGTCGTTTTTGTCGTCGTCGTGTTGAATTCAGTCGTTCTTGAGTCATCAATGATTGGTGTCATTTTTTTCTTTGCTCGTCCTTGATTACCATATTTGCCTAAATGAAGGGGTCGTACTGAACAAATGAAGGGGTCATACTGAACGTATGAAGGGGTCATACTGAACGTATAATTCTAAGATTCTCAAATAGTTGCCATTAGGCTGACAGCCAAAGATTTCCGTATCAGCTCGAAAAGCTTATCCACGAGATGAGAGAAATTTTATCACTGACACTACTCTTTCCAAAACTTTCATCCTAGAAACTTTCAAATGAATTTTATTCAATGATTTTTTCTAGCTATTAAAAACAATTGAAAAATGTATGATTGTAATGATCTCTTGTCGCGCGGCCCTTAAAAATCTTGGGACATGTAGGCCGGTGCCTACTTGGCCTATTGAATAATCTGGTAATGGCCTGGTGTTTGATAGGGATTGAAAGCTGCGGGCAAGATCGGAGGTGGTCTTCATCATGCAGCGTTCCACAGTTTCATATTGGGTTCTCTGTGTAGCCTCAGCAAACGAAATTAGCTCGGAATCTTGTCACACCCACCCTCAGTCTGATCAGACTACGCTAGCTAGTACAGGGAGATGGGACCCCGGTGATATGTCTTTCTTTACGTCAGTTCCAAGTGAAGCTCCCTCCATTGAGTGATTATATGGATATATAAATATGAAAGTCTGTATAGATACTTTCCTTCATAAACTTTCCATTTGTCTTATATGGGTTCTTACTTGCACTCATTTACGCGTAATCACGAAATAAAAAAGAATTAAAAAGTTATTAGAGTTTTGTTTTCTATAGAAAACCAAAAATCGCAGCCACCGATTTTAAACGGGTTTTCAAAAATCTACTTTATCATCAAACTTTAGGATGCCATGATCTAATTACTATACCTTAGATTTCATGACCCTGCGATTTAACTTCTAAGAGTAATTTGCATTGGCGTTTTGTATGAAGAGCTACCCTTTACTGGCCCCTTAATACTTAGGCTCGGCGCAAACGAGCTACTGGCCACAGTTACCGGTAGTTGTCGAGTTCGACGAGTAGCGTGGCGAGTGGTGAGTGCGAGCGAAAAGCGTAGAATGTAGCGAGTGACGGCCACTGGTTACGAGTGTGCTGCGAGTACCTACAAAATGTAAGAAAAAGCTTGTCATCTGCTTGTCGCTGGCCAACAGTGGATGTGGCCGATGCCATGGTGGCTCGTTTGCTCCGAGCCTAACTGTATGTAATGCTTCGTTTCATTAGTTACCTTGTTTTGTATAAACATTTGTCATTCTAAGAAAATCTGAGCTTGAATAAAATTTTAACTATTAGATTTTCAACCGTTAGGCTCATAACGCACTGGCATCCACGGCTCCAGAGCCAAGGCTGCGGAGCCAGATTAGGCGGCCAGAGTCACCGCTCAATGTCAGCGGCATACAACTGGCGGCGGAGCCGGCTCCGCGTCTGCGCGCGCAAACAGGAAGCCACTTACACTTTTTGTAAATTCGGGCTGCGCGCAGCCAGTGGCTCCCATTTTAGACGCTTGTATCGTGTGCGTGTGCTGCCGGCTCCTGGAGCCAGTAGAGCCTGGCCGCCCAGTGCATGCACCTCCATACATTCTCGAGTAACGTTCCGGCTCCGCAGCCATGGCTCCGGAGCCATGGACGCCAGTGCGTTATGAGCCTTACCCAATACAACCAGGGATTGGTTTAGTTTAAAAAAACGTTTTTTCGATCCATGTTTTATGAACAAAACATAACGGTTGCCCAACTCTAATTTGTCATTTTTTTCGAGTCTGACATAAGCTTAGCCTGTTGTGTTCGTGCCGTTTTATTTATTTATTTACAATATAACTAATAAAATGCGTTTAAATAACTGTTAATTATATTTAAAAAGAGTGCTGGTTTGTTTAAAAAGATGAATCGATCAAAACTGCGCTCGACTGTGGAGATCTGTGCGGATTGCGGGACATCAGGTTAGTGAGAGCGACTTTGAAACGCCTACTTACTAATTAGCATTCTTTTGATAATAATTCGTACGGCATTTACAGATCCATCATGGGCTTCCATAAACCGCGGTATTTTGCTGTGTGCCGATTGTTGCAGCGTACACAGGAGTATGGGAAGGCATATTTCGCATGTGAAATCTTTGCGACAGGGATCTTGGCCGCCTACGTTGCTCAATGTATGCCTTTCATTAAATACTTCTATATTTATTATAATCTATATAGGGCGGTAAAATTGACGCTAACCCACCAAACCATAAGCCTTATAACGTCCTGCAACACTGTGGCTGATGGCTGACGTTGCTTAAGAATCATCCAGGGGAATCATTTCTTTAAAACCAGTGTCACAAACTATGGCTAGAAATAATCAATGACCTTCGAAGTCTTCAGTGTTGCAGGTCGGGACATAAGATGCTATTTATCATGAATTGTACTTTTATTTTTCACACACTTCTATCATTTGGCAGCTCATTGCACTCATACATAGCTTGAGGGATCACTTCGTGCATTCTTGTTTGAGAAATCGTATTGCCTCATCAAATTCTAGTTGCCGATTACACCAGCTTTTGTGTTTTCCTTTCTTTTTTAAAATAACGAGTTAATATCCTGACCCAGGTGGTTTATTACAAGCCTTATCTAAGCTACAGTCAATAAATCCAAAATAGCAGTTTTTGCACATTGACTAATGGTGTAGTCTCTCTTTATTCATTTTAGACAATTCAAACTCTGATGTTGCAAAACGTTAACAGCATATGGGAGCATTCGTTGCTCGACACAACAGCACCGAAACATCTAAGAAGGAAACCACAACCTAAGGATTCCCTGCAGTAAGTATTGCTCGTTTATTTCTGCTACGCTGTTCGATTGGTCAGTTTGTTGTGTAACTGTTTATATGCAGAGACTGCATCTGTCAATATGCCCCTATGATTTAGCGGTTTCTTAACTGACACTTTATTGACAGAGGGAAATAGGTGGGGGCATTCACTTGAGGGTCCTGCTTATACATTTTAATACTAATAAATAAATACAAATGGTTGCCATGGAATTCACTGACCGGAGTCGGACCCATTATAATATTATTATTACACTTCTGGGGGGACAGACGGTGGACTAGGCTGTGGTAGGTTTAGGCTACCTGGCTTTTATCTCAATAACTCCCCCTTCGAAGCCATAGGACTTGAAATGCGAAAATCGCAGTGTTACTTGGTTATTTTCCTAGAGAGACCAATATCTTTAAAGAGATAAAACAGAGACTTGACTGGCAGGCCACATGTGCAAACTTTTACTGCATGAAGGTGAACAGTGAAGTCGTTCCGGTTGATAACATTTGTGAGATCATAGTATTTATTTAGTTTGTACTTGTGGTCTTTAGGGTTGTTAATTCTACAATAAGGGCTATCTTCCGAGTTAGAGAATAAAGAGTTACCTATATCTGGATGGACAGCTGTTTATCTGAGACTTTCTTGAAAAATGATACTGCTTAGAAGTCGAATTGACCTCTAGAATCAAATCGGAAGCTTTCTCGATTATTGAGAATGATTTTGAAGTGGAAGGTTTTTTTGCGTTTTAAGCCAACCCGCACAAACTCTATTAGGGGTTTGGGCGGTACTGTCAAAACCTTGTTGACACGAGCTACGGAGAGGCTATTACCTCGCGAATAACGGCGACGACTTTTGTCATGCGATAGAAATACCGAACCTAACCTAAGGGCAACTTGCAGCCAGTAGTAGCAGAAGGAGTAGTACTACAGAGAGGACATGAACTATCCTCTAAATAGCTCCAGCCACCATGGTTGCTGGGGTCTAGAAGTGCATGCTAAAAGGCATTTAAATAAAAATTTTGCATCTCTGGAGACCAACAACTTTGTCTTCTAATAATAAATAAATAAATACAAACGGAGCTGCCATGGAATTCACCGACCGGAGTCGGGCCCATCATAATACTATTTTTTTTACACTTCTGGGGGGTGAGCAGTGGATTCCGGACTTACGAACCGGCTGTGGTAGGTTTAGGACAGCTGTCTTGCCACATGTGAGCGTTCACCTTGCCACCCATTCACTCCCCCTTCGAAGCCATAGAATTTGAGATGCGCAAATCGCAGTTTTAGATATTTTTTCTAAGAAAGAGTTGATTATTTTTCTGGAAAGGCCAAGATCTTTAAAGAGGTGAAATAGAGATTTAGCTGGCAGGCCACGAGCGCCAACTTCCACCGCGTGAAGGTGAACAGTGAAGCCGTTCCGGGTTACGGCATTTGCAAGATCATGGTATTTATTTAATTTGTACTCGTGGTCTTTTGGGATATTTGATTCCCATGGAACAGTTAATTCTACAATAAGAGCCACCTTCCGAGATAGAGAGTAAAGAGTTATATCTGGACGGAGGGCTGTGCATCCGAGACTTTCAGGGAATTTATACTGCTTAGAGACCGAATCAACCTCCAGAATCCAATCTGTAGCTTTCTCGATTATTGAGAAAGGTTTTGTAGTTAAATGTTTTTTGCCTTTAGAGCCATCCCGCACAAACTGTATTGGGGGTTTGGAGGATACTGTCAAACCCTTGTTGGCACGAGCCACTGAGAGACTAATTACCTCGCGAATAACAGCGAGAACTTTGTCATGGCGGTAAGTGTACCGTCCTTGATCTAAGGCCACCTTGCAGCCAGCTAGAATGTGCCTAGCTGTGCAAGGGGTATTGCTACAGAGGGGACAAGAACTATCCTCGGCAAAGCTCCAACGAGCGAGGTTACTGGGGTCTGGAAGTGTATGCTGAAAGGCATTCAAATAAAATTTCAGCATCTCTGGCGTCCAGTCATAGAGCATTACCTTCCAGTGCATTGGAGGCGGAATGCAAAAGTCACCAATTGTTGTCCAATCATTCTGGCATTGAAGGCCAATAGCATGAGCCATACTCTTGCTGTCGTAATCTCCCCGCAAAAGAGACTTCTTCAAGTCCACGTCGCTCGTGGTTGTACTGCCATACCCCAGACCAGTGCCATTCTGGCTGATTCCAGTAAGGAACCTTTTGTGGAAGTCTACGCGGGCTTGTAGTTCATTTGAATCACTACAGCCACTTATTACGTGCTTCGATATTGCCGGATCTTTGGAATTGCACAGAATCGAATTTTTGGTTATTCTGGAGTTGGCGTAGAGCAGAGAGGGCAGTTTAAGCGCTAGCCCAAAATTTTGTTTGGACCTGAAGAGAGTCGAGGGGTCAGCTGGTTTGGCTAAGGACAGCCAGGATTTTAAACTAGCTGTCACCAGTGCATCTAGACGGGACAGCATAGGAGTCAAACTCTTCCGTACATAAGAGAAACATCACCAACTGTTGTCTAGTCATTGTAACATTGGAGACCAATGGCATGAGTTATACTGTTGTTATCATAATCTCCTCACAACGCTCATGGTTGTACCTACTGCCGTACCGCAGGCCAGTGCCGTTATTACTGGATCCAGCGAGATCTTTTTTCAGTGGAAGTCTACATAGGCTTGTAAATTATATGGTTATGATTGTAAATCATAGATATGAGGCTTGTATTCATATATGACCTTTGATAATTATAATCGTACGATAGGTATAAAAAAATTATCACACTTGTTGAAATTTTGGCTTTTAATTTTAGAATAAAATGAGTCAAGCGTGTTGTAGCAAGCATAAATTACTATACATATATTTGACTTAATTTACCATCCAAAAGTTCTTAGTGAATAAAATACAAACAGAGCTGCCATAGAATTCATGACTGGAATCAGGCCCATCATAATATTTTTATACTTCTGGGAGGTAGGCGGTGGACTCTGGACTAACGACCTGCTGTGGTAGGACAGCTGTTTTGCCACATGTGAGAGTACACCTTACCACCCATTCACTCCCCCTTCGAAGCCATAGAATTTGAGATGCGGAAATTGCAGCTTTAGATATTTTTTATAGGAAGGAGGTAATTATTTTCCTGGGGAGACCAACATCTTTAAAGAGTTTGAGTTATTACAGTTCAATGTAAAATTTTTCGTTGCAACTTTTAACGTATAAAAATAGAAAATAACTTTTAAACTGTGAAATCGAAGACTGTCACGGTTGTTTGACATTATAAATAAGATAAAATGAAGTTTGTAACACCCAACGTTTCGGCGATGTTGCAACCGCCGTTGTCCAGGGTAGACTAAAGTGCTGCCAATCGTCATCTACGGGTAGGTGGCAAACTGCTGCTGTTACTTCGTAGATTATAACCGTAGTGGTGCGGCGGGATGGGCGCGCGGGAATTTTGAAAATCTGTCATGCACACAACACTCACTGTATCCTGCGTTACGTCCTTGCGCTCGGCGATGGGCATTGGGAACATTTTAATAAGAGGTTTCCACGTAGAAGAGAGTTTGTAACCGTCGTCTCTATCGAAGTTTGGGTTCTTATTTCAATGGCTTCCTGGATCATGCGAGGAAAATAGTTCTTAGTTTTTGTGAGTTCTTTAATTTGTAATTGCTCAAACTGTTTTTAATTTAATTTTGATTGTCTTGTATATAGGTTTCTACAATCTGAGATTTTTTGAAATAAAACAAACTATGAACTATTATGAACTAATAAGATCGTTCTTTGGATAGCACAATGGGATTCTGAAACTGCACCCAGTAGTTAGTCCACTATCTACTATTATGTTGCAGATTGCCGACAGCAACAGCTTTGATGTGTTCCATCAGTCGAGTGGCTATGGGCCATTTCGTTTGTCCAACGTAGGCTAAAACCACAGCTGCATTTCATTGTATACACACCCCGGGGTTTGCAGTGGTATTACTTCTTTACAGGCCTCAGAGATAGAGCTATATTTTGTGTCGGCTTGAAGATCATTTTTATATCGAATTTGTTTAGCATCTTACTTATTTGATCTGTCACACCCTTGACGTATAGTAAGAATGGTTTCTGAGTTTAGTCTGTATTGGATCAAGTGCGTATCTCGTGATATTTTCCTTAACCAGTTTTCCTAAGGACATCATTGACATGTTCTATCTCCTGCGGAAAATGCTCAGCATTGCATAGATTGCGTGCTCGATTCACAAGTGACGTTTGCACTGAATGTAGATAGTAGGGATGATGGTGTGAGCTGGCATTCAAATATCTGTCCGTATGTGTGGGCTTGAAGTGCAAGGACGTAAGGCAGGATACAGCGAGTGTTGTGCGCACAACGGATTTTAAAAATTCTTGCTCGTCGATCCCACCGGCCACCACCGTTATAATCTACGAAGTATCAGCAGCAGTTTGTTGCCTACCCACAGATGATTGGCAGCACTGTTGTCTACTCTGGACAACGTCAGTTGCAACATCGCCGAATCGGGGTGCTACAAACTTGACACGGTAAATTCGTTTTTATCTTATTTATAATGCATCTCTACGGTAAAAAAAAATACCTAAATATTATCGCATGAACACGGCAGATCGCCAGTGTGGGCGATTTGCGATTTCGCTTGCGGTGCTTACAAACCTATCATTTAATTGTTTCAATATATTCACAGGTCTTTTTGTGATATAATACACATGTTGTTAACCCTTCAAATGAAAGGCGTCCTTTTGGGGATGCAAGTTTTAATACACTGAAATGAAGGGCGTCCATTTGGGGACGCGATGGGGGCCGTTTGCGAAAAAATCCATTTAAAAATAGAACGGGCTTCTTTATTTTATCGTATGATGCCAGAAAATAGCCAAAGATTCGTTACTATTAAATTCTACGATAGTATCATGCGATAAAAGCTGTATGAGATATTGCAACACTCCAAACGTCGTGGAACTTTCCACTGTTGACAGCGACACAAAGCGCCGAACGAGTGCTAGGCGGCGCGCTACAATTATTGTGATTTTAAGTGTTTTTAGTTGGATTTTACCCGTAAAAGTGAGTTATATGCATTCTAAAATTGTGTAGGAATGATAATTACCGATTGGAGCAGGCCATTTCCTTTTTTTCACTTAGTTTTTAGTAAATTTGTGAAGTGACGTATCGCATTCTCGATGGCGTCGCAGCGAAAATATTTTCGAAACGAATGATATCAGGCGAATGTAGTAATAATATTGGTTTATTTCGCTTATAAAATCGTTATTATTCAATATAGGAGGTATATACTCAAGGAATTAGATGTATTTTGATATTTACACGTCGTTTACAAATGCAACCACGTTTTCATAGTTTATATCTTGGCGGCAAAAACCGAGATTTTTCAATGTTTGTAGAGAAGGCTTGGATTTCTATCGATATGAAACAACAAAAAAATACGGAAAAAAAAATTTTTTTTTCGATATATTTATTTTTGAGAAATTTGGTTATTTGAATATCGGGTTTTATAGGAAAACTAAAATGCAGCTTAAAATAACATACAACTTTTTTTCAATTTGGGCTTATTTACTGAGGAAATCTAGACTGTGTCTCACCATGCGGTGTAAGATCGTTATACCAGCCTGGGGTGACGGGTTCGCCCGTTGTAGTCGACAACCCAAGTTGTTAGTCAGAGTGCACAGTCGATTGGCTTATGCCGCACGGTGCGCAGACCGTCCAGGAGCGCCAGAAGTTTGATTCCTAGGGGAAACTGACCATAAGGCCAGAGTCCTACCCGGGCTCGCATTTCATGCGTGGAGGCCGTCGGATAGGTGTCGACCCGTGAGTGTGACCAACCCTGAACAGAATGGGTCTTCGTGGCTACCTCAGCGAGGGCCCATTAACTTTCTCAACGGTCAACAGCACAGACACGATTGGGTTACTAACTATTTTGTTTTTTTTTTGAAAAATGTATTTTTGTTTTTTAGATGTCTTTTAATCGAGATCCGGATCGGACGCCGCCCCAGGCGTTCCTAGATCTCCTGGAGGAGTCGGGGTCCAATTCGGATGAAATAGATGAGGGTGCAGCGCCGGCGTTCTGGGATGATGACGTTGGATATGACGATGACGACGCAGATATCGTGAAAATGTCGATCGATTTTCAAAGCCCCGGCGGAACTCTGGGTAATTAGTAAGTATATAAAGAATTCCATGTTATTTTCAGAATTTATCGTCAATTTATTGTATTTTTGTCTTTCAATAGTGAGTGGCCGCTGTCATCATCCCGGTTGTCGGCTGCGCCGCTGCCTCCACCACGCGGGCCGGTTGCAGCCCTTGGCCAGCGCGGGCACAGCGGCGCCCGAGCCGCGTCCAGCAGCGCGGGCGACTGCCCGTTCCGGCCCAGCATCCGCCACCCGCCACCGCCTAGAACCCAGCGCTCGCCCGCCGGGCCGCCCACCCGACGCCTATTTTTCGCCCAACTACAGAGAGGTATAAAATACAAATATTTATTTATTTTCCAAAACTTTTCGGTACGAGTACTTTACCTTCCTAATAACTCACATGAATACTCAATATCATTAAAACCATAGATTTAAGTAGCAAAATTGCGTTTAAAAGTATCCGAAGACGACTCTATTCGACCATTCGGCTACCCGATACCAGGAGATAGCCGGACAAAGGATGCCATGGTCCGCGATAGATTCGGTACACACCGATCACCGCAAGACAAGGGAGAGGATCACTCGAGCGACTTCGAACCTGTAACCAGTTTCGAATCGCTAATCGCTAGTTTAGGTAGGTTTAGGACAGCTGCCTTGCCGCATGTGAACGTTTACCGTACCGCCCATTCGCTCCCCCTTCGAAGCCGAAGAATGTGAGATGCGGAAATTGCGGTTTTAGATAATTTTTCCAGGAAGGAGTTTGAAATTTTCCCGGAGAGACCGAGATATTTATAGAGTCACCCGTTCTCTCAATCTCGGTCTTCGGCGGGTACAAATACACCAATTCTTCTAAGGACGGTCAGATTATCGACGATCCTACTAAGCAGTATTTTGTTACTTTTCAGACATCGCCGCTGCGTACGCGCTCTGCTTCCCCTGTCTGCCTTTCGCCGCCTAGCACTCTAAGGTCTGTATTTATTCATTTTTCTGGAAGTCTCTAACTATAGAACACCTTTGATAATCCACTATATATAGATAATCCACTATATACATTGATCTGGAAGTCTCTAACTATAGAACACCTTTGATAATCCACTATATAGGAATTGTGTCATAGTACATCAAAAATCAATAATATTCACCGAGACGAGATTTTAAAAGTGTATGTTACCAGCCGATTCTAACTTATAAACCTCAAATTGATTCAAACTAGCTAAAACCAAGTGCATAAGGACCTAACAAATGGGTCTAGACACATAGAATACTCATTATTATTCTTCTTCTTTTGGAGAATACATTTTAGTCAGGATAGGAGAATTTCATATATGAAGGAGCTCTCGTACAAGTGAAAACAGGGCAATCATCATCCGATATTGGAAAAGTGACTTAAAACTATTAGCATACATTGATCTGGAAGTCTCTAACTATAGAACACCTTTGATAATCCACTATATAGGAATTGTGTCATAGTACATCAAAAATCAATATTATTCACCGAGACGAGATTTTAAAAGTGTATGTTACCAGCCGATTCTAACTTATAAACCTCAAATTGATTCAAACTAGCTAAAACCAAGTGCATAAGGACCTAACAAATGGGTCTAGACACATAGAATACTCATTATTATTCTTCTTCTTCTTTTGGAGAATACATTTTAGTCAGGATAGGAGAATTTCATATATGAAGGAGCTCTCGTACAAGTGAAAACAGGGCAATCATCATCCGATATTGGAAAAGTGACTTAAAACTATTAGCATACATTGATCTGGAAGTCTCTAACTATAGAACACCTTTGATAATCCACTATATAGGAATTGTGTCATAGTACATCAAAAATCAATATTATTCACCGAGACGAGATTTTAAAAGTGTATGTTACCAGCCGATTCTAACTTATAAACCTTAAATTGATTCAAACTAGCTAAAACCAAGTGCATAAGGACCTAACAAATGGGTCTAGATACATAGAATACTCATTATTATTCTTCTTTTTCTTTTGGAGAATACATTATAGTCAGGATAGCAGAATTTCGTATATGAAGGAGCTCATACAAGAGAAAACAGGGCTATTTCACTTGAAATCTCAATTATCTGCATACTTTGAATATCTTTATACATATATTAGTACATATATATATTATTACATATATATTAGTACATATAGTATACATAGGAAATAATACACGAGATTTGGTTTAGGTAGTAATATATAATTTAATAAAACAACTTAAATTATTAGCGAGAGCAATTGAGACTCCGCATACATTGGACCCCTTTCAAGCAGGTACTTCTTTATAAGTATTTTGAATGAATGTTGTTTGCATTCTTATAACTCTCATTTAAATTATTATAAAATCTCGGCGCAAGGAAGTAAAAATGCCTTTGGGCAAATGAGGACTTTACAATCGGAATATTATAATTCGACCCAGTAGCTTGCCTTGTGTTTTTAGTTTGTTGGCTTCTTGTCTGCTGATCCTTGATTCTGTGAAACTCAATTCAGTAGCCTCCTCGTGTGAAAGGCTACCCCAGGTAAGGCTCTTGCGTCTCAGGCCTCACGGCTAGTGGATCGGTTTCTCCTGGTGGATTTCCCCGGGCGCTACTGGACGGTTTGCGTACCGTTTGACAATTTGAATATTACGATGAATAATTTTACTACATATCTTTTCTACTACTTATGAATAATTTTACTACGTATCAATTGATTTTATATTCCCTAAGGGGATTCATTTTTCACTGGACTGTTACGGGATGACATAACGATTCTAGTAATACCGCAGACTTCTAAATCGGTCTAAGCGTTTAGAAGTTATGATGGAATAAAGAAACAGAAATTTGCGGTCAGGGGAAATTTTCGATCACTACAACAGAATTAGGTTTTTGAAATTGAATTGAAATTCAGACTTTCAATATTGAAATTCAATATTGTTTTAATTTTCAGGCAACCTCTGGCGGCGGCGGGGCGACTAGCAGCGGGCAGCGGACGCGGGAGAGCCGGCGCGCGACGAAGAGCGACGCGCGGCTTGCCGGGCAGCGCGGCAGGCGGCGAGCCAGGCGGCGAAGGAGGCGGCGCGACGGCCGGCCGAGGAGGCCGCGCGGCAGGCCGCGGACGACGGGGGAGGGTAGCCGGCGGGGCACGGCGGGGCGCGGGCAGAGGTGGACGGCCGGGGGCATATAGACGCGGTAGGCACGCCGCCATGCGAGCTGTGGTCGGTGAGAATGTCTGGTGTCAAGGTCGTGAAATTGTAGAAGTATGTAAGACCGATGAAGACGTCCCCGCTGTATTGAAAGAGATGGTGGATGAAACTGAGAGGGTTCGTCGTGATTGTCGCGCTAGGGAGTCAGCAAGACGTCGACAGCGGGACGTCGGCACGAATGCGGACGAAGGCGACGAGAATGAGTTGTCGTTAGACGCGGAATCCGTCATAGCGCGGGAACTGTTCGGTGGCGATAGGGCGGCTATGTACGCGGCTATGTACGCGATAGGGCGGCTTTATTTTTATGACATGTTTGTTTTATTTTTATCAAATGACTGTTACTGTATAATTTTTGTACTGGAAATTTAGTAAATACTATTTTGTACTAGAAATTTAGTACCAATAAAAAGCATAAGTCGCATAAAAAATAAAGAAACGTATAATTGTATACCGAATATACCTACCAACTAATAAAAGTTTTTATTTTAGTCGGTTCAATTGTTTTGTTTGTTTTTATGACATGTTTGTTTTATTTTTATCAAATGACTGTTACTGTAAAATTTTTGTACTGGAAATTTAGTAAATAAAAAAAAATGGTTTGTTGAGTTTTCTTCTACGAAATTTTAATGATGGATCGGTGTACCGAATCTATCGCGGACCATGGCATCCTTTGTCCGGCTATCTCCTGGTATCGGGTAGCCGAATGGTCGAACAGAAATTTATAGCAGCCGACGTTTCGGTGACGTTGCAGCCGCCGCTGTCCAGTCTACCCTGGACAACGGCGGCTGCAACGTCGCCGAAACGTCGGGTGCTACAAAGTTCACGCGGTAAATTCGTTTATAAAGCTATTTATAATGTCAAACAACCGCGATAATCCTTGATTTCATAATAATTGCAAAGGCATGATACAAATGTGGTTAAAAAACGAATTTACCACGTAAAGTTTGGACACCAACGTTTCGGCGACGTTGCAGCCGCCGCTGTCCAGTCTACCCTGGGCAACGTCGCCGAAACGTCGGGTGCTACACACTTCACGCGGTAAATTCGTTTATAAAGCTATAATGTGAAGCAACCGCGATAGTCTGATTTCATAATAATTGCAAAGGCATACAAAAGTGGTTAGAAGTTTTTCGAATGTATTGAAAACTTGACGCTTATTAGATGTCCAATAACTAATTATTATACTCCAGTCACATTTCATAGAAGAAACTAGAAAATCACACTCCGAATTTGCCTAAACAAATGAGATCGCACCGCGGCGTATTGCATAGACAGGCGCGCTGCCTAATTTTATCGATATTCGCGAAATCGCGGGGTGCGCATACCTATTTGTTTACGTAATTAGTATAGAAGAATTACCATATTTTGAGTGTGATTTCCTATAGTTTTTCTATGAAATGTGACTCTTTAGAGTATAATAATTAGTTATTAGACATATAATAAGCACATAATAACACAATATATTTGAAAAACTTTATCCACTTTTGTATTATGACCTGTCAAAGTTAATGCCAAGTTTTCGTCACCGACTCGCAAAAGTTTGGATTTTTCTGTAATATCAGACAAAGCTGAAAGAACTGGTATGATTTTATAAGAAGTGTAGTGTAGTGGAAAAGTTATTATGAAAGAATTTCATATAAATAAAGTCCCTAAGTAGTCAGAAATACAAAATTAAAAAAAAAAATTTTTACGAGGAGACATCAAATTTTTCTTGGTTATTATGACTGAAAAACTAAATATTTTTGTATGCAAAGAAGTAAAACAAAATAATGGTTTTGGTAAAGCATTTAATAAAGAACATAACTGTAAATACAATTTCCGCATAGACTTTCATATTTTGTGATAAAAACATCGAAATGATAAATAGGCGAGTTTTTTCACTTCGCCAAATTTGTAATTTGTCGCCATTATTATCTTAATTGATTTACGAGATAAGGTTATAATGTTTTATATGTCAAATTTCAATGCGATCATTTTACAGTTCTTCTTTTTATGATCTGTATAGTGGTTTACAAGTTATGGTCGTTTTTATCAAGGCCGTCGATTTTGCGCGCAAAAAGGTCGCGCGCGAATGGGACGGCTGAATTTTATTCCGCGAGGAGAGGGGTTAATGAATCTCAATGCTGTTTGTTTCCATTTTAGCCCAACAAAATCAGAATTCATCCTGGCCAAACACCTTCGTCTCGCCTACGTTTTGAGAGCTAGGAAAGACGAGCCGGTCTCGGAACTCGGTAGACAATTGCATTCCGCCGTTCGCAGCGGAAGCCTGGACACTTCAATGCGGCTGTTGGCTCAGGGCGCTGATCCTAATTATTTTAACCAAGTATGCACCCAAGTTGACTCACGTTGTACTTACCAACTTATTCATTGTTAAAAAATAGGTAGATTTGTAATTTTAATTTGTTTTGAAGGAAAAAGGGAGCGCTTGCCTCCACGTGGCTTGCCGGGCGGGTCATTCGACTCAAGCTGAGGTACTCATCGCCTGGGGTGCCGATCCAAACACAAGGGATTTGAATGGAAATTCTCCGGCTGATTGTGCCAGGTAATTTGACATTGACATACATTTCTTAAGGATTCACATTGCCGCTCTTTCATGTAAGCCCTCAAGATATTCCACACAGCATAATATATCCTACGGATATATTAAATTTAAATATATATATTTTTTTAGGCAAGGTGGCCACACGGAGCTTGCGGATCGCATGACCGAGCTCGTGTACGAAGTTACAGATCGCCTAATTTATTTTCTCACAAATAAGAAACCGGATCATTCAAGCGGGCAACACTTTCTCGTTCCGGAAATTTCCGATTCAAATGAAATGACAGACGTCGCCAAGGCAGCTCGTGGCAAACTTCAGCTGGTGAGCTGTTCTGTCTTATTATCCAATCTCTAGCGTTTTTAACTTCCTTTGTACATTCTTATAAACATACAAGATTTGACCAGAAAGTTCATATAAAAAATGGTAGAAGGGCGAGAAGCAAACTGTAATGAATGAGTTTATGGAAGCTCACTTTGCAATCAGTCAAATTTTCTTAATTTGCAGTCAGTGCTTAATTGAATATTATAATGTTGAATTGCAGCTCCCGAATCATTTGTTCGAAGAACTAGTGATGGATATTTACGATGAAGTCGACAGAAGGGAAACTGAAGCAGGTATGATTCCCTTCAATCCAATTAGACCTTAAAACGTTGACTGCCAAGGTAGTTTTCAGGATTCTGGTCTAAAAATCCAATCTTATTAAATCATATATTTTTAAAAAGCATAAGAAAGTGCTTTTACATTAAAGTAATTCCGAATTGCCTTGTAATAAACAAGGCCTTATAACAAAAAGCTTTTTGCTAAAGCCAACTACGATTTATCTCATAGTTGGCAGTCAGCTTGTTAAAAGATTCAACCATACTAGTAGTACCTTAACACGTTGACTACCGAGGTAGTTTTCAGGATACGGTCTGAAAATCCAATCTTATTTGATCATATATTTTTAAAAAGCATAAAGAAAGTGCTTTTTCAATAAAGTAATTCCGAATTGCCTCGTAATTATCTATATAACAAAAAGCTTCTTGCTAAAGCCAACTACGAGATATCTCATAGTTGACAGTCAACTTGTTAGAAGATTCAACCATAGTAGTAGACCTTGACGTATTAACGTTCACTGTCAAGGTAGTTTTCACGATTCTGGTCTAAAAATCCAATCCTATTAACTTATATTATACTATTAGTTCTAGCTCTATAGTATATATTCATTAAAAAGCTCAATGAAAGTGCTTTTTTAATAAAGTAGTTCCGAATTGTCTCATAATTGTCTATGTAACAAAAAGCTTTTTGCTAAAGCTAACTATGACTTATTTCGTAGTTGACAGTCGACGTGTTAAAACGATTCAACCATAGTTTTTTTTAAACCTCCATCGAGAAAAGTAGTCGCTTGATTGTGAATAATTTTCACACTGTTTTGTCTCTTATCATAGTATGGCTGACGAGTGCAATCGGTTTGGAGAGGTGCGGCGTCGCCTTCCTTCCGGTAAATCCGGCGCTGAGCGCCCCGAGAAACCAAGGCAGACAAAAGTTGGCAAGACTGTCACCGGCTGAAATGGCGTCACTAATCAGGGATGTCCTCATAGATGCCACCAGAAGGCAGCATATTGCCACGCTCAAACCTCACGGTATGATAATTAGTATTTATAATTTGATTCCAGGTTGGTTGACTATTTTTTTCCTTCTTCAGCTCCTTTGAATAACTTACTCAATATGAGTGCTCCGCTGCCGGCTTTCGGTCACTTGAAACACGTGTCTCAACTCTCCGATGATGAACCTCTTTACGACTCCGTTTGTTCCGATGACGATTATGCTGCTCTTGTGCCAATTAAGGTAAATCATTACCCTATGCTTATACCCGCAGAATATAAATTTTATTAGATTACTCCATATAAATTGATATTCTTTCAGGACAAAAACAGCATCCACTTCTCTCCGAAAGCTGGTGAGACAGTTTCCAATAACTACAACGCATCGATTCCGACCGAAAGCAGCGCCATGGATAACCACCTCAATTTAACCCCGCAAAAAATGCAAAAGAATAATTTTCAAGGAGCGGAACAGAATCAAGAAGTACACAAGCTGAGAAAGCAGTTGGATTCAAAAGAATCCACTATATCTGAGCTGCAGTACCAGGTTAAAACTCTCCAAACGATGGTCGAGCGCTTGACTCATGAGAACTGTCACTTGAAAACCACTTTCGACGATCCGCAGTCCTGCGCCTCGGGTAATTCGCCTTCGAGGGACATGAGCTCAGGCAATAAATCCTCTGATATTTACGATGACACAGACGCCGGTCCCCAGTCGGTGCCAAAAGAGGAGGCATCAAACAATTTGGACCCAGCGAAGCAGCCTGGGAGAGCGAGTCAGCGGCCGGCGAGCATGTATGAAACGAGAGAAGGGCTCAAATCAAATTGGCAAATCACCAAACTGCAAGTAAGTATATCTATTTCGAATTTCACAAACCGTCCCTCAACTTTCCACAAACTGTTATCGATTGGTGCAACTATCCGCAATCTCAGAGCTAGGCAACAGCGTGCACAATTAATCGATTCAGCATCTAAATAGGCTAACCTTACGGCCGAAGTTCCATAAGGAGTGCTTCTGTCTCCACTTCTTTTTCTGCTCTTTATTAACCCTTGAATAGACCATTTTTTAACTGTTGAATAGGCTCTGGAACAATCTACCGACAAATATAATAAACTTACCTCCGATAGCATCTTTCAAGAATCACCTCAAAGACTTTTATCTCTCTCAGGCTTAACTAGTTCTTCCTTTTCCTAAATCTCCCTCCTAGCATCTCCGCTGGGGTATTTATTAGACGTAAGATATTTTTGTATTTACTATGTGTTTAGGTCTCAAAAATGGAATTGATGTGTTTTTATGTACTCTTGCGCTACTGTATAACTCTGTATAAGTTAACTGTTGGATATTGCCAACTGACAATAAGCTTGCTATTTATATGTCTTTATATGCGAATAAATAATAATAATTATTATTATTTCTGCTTCTAACCCGGAATTGAACGGACGCAGAGGAGACTCCGCATCCAGAGACAAAATAAAAATATAGTGTCATTCTGGGGCATTTCGTACCTGCCGTAGTCCCATCTAGTAGCTATATTTGTATCGACGGACTATCCATCGCGTACTTCAGTTTTGGTATATCAACTGCCATGGTGAATTTAGCTATTGTGAAGTATTAATCCTTACCGAATAAAAAAATAGGCCAATGAGGTTTAATGGCTATTTACCTAATGCCGGCTCCACATATTAGTGAATGTTCGTGTCCAAGTGGGTGTAAACACCTATTAAAAAAAATATTTGGAGAACTCTTGTGGCAGATATGCCAACCTCACCATATCACAAAAATGTAAAGTGCGATTGCCAACCTGCGAGACGCACCTGCGCAGTATGCGCTTTTTTTATTTTGACAGCTGCGCGCTGTCACGACCATTGCCATATAAGTACTAGACCTCGTGACCAGCCTGAGAATGCGTCAGCCGAATAGAAAGAGACAGCAGCATATGGTACTCCCTCCATCCTAGTCTAGTCGCACATGCACGGGCACACGTACATATATCACTATGGCAACGCTTATATATCACCATGGCAACGCCTAAACGCCATAAGTCTGCTATGTATAAACGCGCAAGCGCAACTAGACAAGGATAGAGGAGGGTCTCATATGCAACTATCTGTTTCTATTCGGTGAACGCATTCACTCACACTCCCGCTCTCTGTTCTATAGCTCTGTAGTCACGACTGTATTGATGGGTTGCCATTTTACAAAAAGTCATTCTAACGGTAGGCTACAATGCGGTTACAAGCCGTGTGGTTGGTAATGATACTGGTTTTTCTTGCTACAAACGCTAAATAAATTTTTTTTCTTTGAAAATCCGCATCTTATGCATTACCTGATCTGTAACACGAACATTTGCCAATATGTGGAGCCAGCATTAGATAGTAACAAGCCTGTACTAAAAAAACAAGGTTTATTTTTCGTCAACTTATTATCAATAATAAATATTGTGATGTCAAAAAATGTAATTTCATTGAATAGCAACAAATATGCTGTTTAGTCGGAAAACTGTTTTATTAATACAATATGTGACGAAAAGCCCTTTCATATATCTAAATATTTAAAACAATTAAAACTCCAGGTTAAGGAATAAACGTTGTGACATATTATCACTTTTGTTCCAGCTCACTAATATTGGCGGATTAGATCGTGCCTCAACGCAAAGCATGATCAACTCATCGTCTCCGGTTAAGGCCCCCTTGCCTAATCTTCTTCCATCAGCGCTCGACGTTAACAAGCACACGGAAAAAGTAACGAGGTGCATTCAAGAATTATGGAGCGCCATGCAGGATCCGAGAACCCTCAGCGATTCCATCGTGCAAAAGTCGGACAGAATCAGGGATGCGGTTGCCCATCTCTCCGCTATTTTTCCAGAGGTAATATACATAATTTGTTATTTTACAAATGGGAATCCTTACTGCCGTTTTCTTCCGTTAAAGCAGAGGTTCCTAGCCTGGAGGTAATTAATTATCCCCCAAGGGGTAAAATGGGATTTTCTAAGGTAACAAGGATTGGATCATTGTTCAGGCACAAAACAAAATTATTAACAAAGTCATCTTTATCCAATCTTAAGTATTTACCAAATCACTAGAAAATTGCTCATTTACAGATGAAATAACTCTCCACTTGTCATAAGTAGTACATTTTATCAGCAAATATTTTCCTGATTTGGAAAATCGCCAAGTGAATGCTTGGGGGCTCATTTCAGTGGATGAAGGAATATTTCCAGATACTGAAATTAAATCTAAAGCACAATTCCTTGGAGTTCGCAAAAACAATACACTCAAAAGAGATTTCGAAAACACATTACTAGCAATATTTTGGCGAAAAATTGCTGGCAAGTATACATTATTATCAGAAAAAAACTCAAAAATACCGATCCCATTTGCTACAACTTACGGTGACAATGAAAACAAAATCAAGGAACCAAAGACAAAAAATGTAATAACTAATTTGTTTTTAAAACTAAACTCTTTTGAGAGGTATATGCTAATATATTACCCCCTTTATAGCCTCAAAAAGTTTGGGAACTGCTGCGCTAGAGGATGCAGCGGCGATTTAGGCCCGACACTAACGATTTCCTCGAGTCGTCCCGATTCGCAGGAATCGGGACGACTCGAGGACTAACAAAAATAGAGCACGATTAATAGAGCACTAACAAAAATCTAAACAGATAACAAAAAAAAAACACATGAACTATCTAATACTCATCAAATGGTAAACCATAAAAAAAAATAAAAGAAGAAAATAAAGAACAAAATACTCCTACTTCTCCTCGTTAACTAAAGAAAAATATCCATTCGGCAGGGTACTGCAGAGGTCAACTGCTAATATAAATCACTCTACATAACCGTAGAGAGTTACAAGAAACACCAAACAACTCCCAATAACTTACCAACCCCAAAGGGCTACCAGGTCAGCCTGATAAACATTAAAAAAAAACGGACAAAAGTCCTAGTGGCCTTATAACAGGACCGCACAACTTGTCGAAGGAAAACCTGACGACCTCCAAACCCTAAAGCAAAACTAAGTAAACTTATGGTGGACACCAAAAAAAACAAACATATTAGCAAAATTGTTGTGACTCGACAGTAGCCAATGCCTAGTAGGAAAATGTTGAATGTCAAGTATTACCTTTCATACCGAGCTCTAGCGTACTTCCCTTTCATGCGACATTCAAACCCCGGTAGTGCTAGACAGGTTTGCTAGCACGACGGACACAGACAAAATGATATCAGTAATGGTAACCACCCGGTACCACACCTTTATACATGACAATTATTAAGAGAGTGAAATCGAAGACGTTCGACTAAGATGAAACATTTTTTTATAAGTATGTTAACGAGGAAACAACCAAGAAAAAAAACAACATCAAACGAAGTCCTTGGGATTTAGTTTAAAATTCTTTATATGCCATGTGCCTATATTCTTGCCTTCTGCATTAAGCAGTTCATACACCAAAGGAGAGTGTTTCTTCACTATCTGACATTTTTCATACCGCGGGGCAAACTTTGAAATGAAGTAATTTTCCGCATTGCTCAGAAAATAGGTTTTTTTATAAACCGTATCCCCACGTTGGGCGCCAATTTATAATGTACGATTAGTAATCCAATCGCGTTATACCAACACACGAAACAAGAGCGCCATCGAGTTTATTTAAAACGCGAAAAAGAAAAAATACTATAGGTTAGGTTATGACCGAAAAATAAAAAAACAACCACAGGGTCGGGGAAAGGATTTAGTTTGTCACTAAATTTGGCAAAACAGAGAATAAACCTTCGCAATTTTAAAATAAAACTACAAATTTAAAGTTATAAAAACAAGATCCTTTAATTTGCGTAGGTAGTTTCCTTCTTCTATCTCCTCATTAGACATGTGGTACAGACTTCAGAAATGTTGTATTTCAGGGTCAAATTAATACATCCAGGCGAGAAAAACTCCGGGCATGGTTGGCCGATTCGTGTAGTCGAATTTACATTTCTAATATAAAAGGCGGCACAGGCAAAAACACGCTGTGACCAAAAGAAAAACCCCCATTACTAACAAAACTCGTTTATCTAATTGAATCCCGAAAAGAATTAAACGCTTACCAGAAAATAGGACCTTGTTCACATCACTTTAAAATACTGCACTTCAAGTGCCTTCACCGCGGCGGATTATTCCGCTTCTAGCGAGTTTTCAGTCGCCCGGCGCGAGTGAGAAGAACTCTCCCTTACGCCATCTTGGAAAAAATGATGCCCCTCAATTACTGTGGCTAGGATGGACAGACTGGACTGCCTGCAGTTATACCAACTTTAGGAGATTTAAAAAAAAAACTCATAGCTACTCATGTTCACTAAAATAGTAATATTTTATGTAATATTTATTATATTTATTAAAATTCTTTTGAACTTGATTTTTTAAGTAAATCTTTTGTTTTTTTGTCATGGCAAGAACACCAGAAGGGTAATTTTTTATTGGGCTGTGCAATACGGCTATCTCTATTCTGACAGATCCAATGTCAAAGCTTTTAGCAATTTTTATTGTTTTGACGAATGTTTTGAGATTTTGAACCATGATTCCGAAACAACTCAAAAACTGAGTAAGACCAATATAAAAAAAACACGACAAATACAAGCGAAACATGTTGCAATGCGTGCAACATGTTTTTGAAACATAACATGCCACGCAAATTTGGATTTTTGTTACACCGAGAAGTTGTGATGTCAGCGACATATTAATCTTTTTGGGCTCCATGGGCCCAAGTCTAAGAAAGGTTTTTCACACACATCTTCATTAGAATTAACTTTACCAGAAATTAAAAAGTGTTAAATTTCTGTTTTTAGAAATGCAACGATGAAAATATGTCTCTCGCTCTGTGCCAGCTGAGAACGTCGTGCGAGCGCGTCTGCGTGGCGTGTGCCGATTGGAGTGTGGTGAGCAGCATCGCCCACACCGACACGCAGTCTCTGCATCTCATCAGGACTTCGGCCTACGATCTAGCCAAGGCCGTTAAACTGCTCGTCACCAACTTTCACATCGACGAAGCTTAATGCTCCATACAACCGAGTGCAAACCAGTATTATCGATGAGTCAAAATCAAACATTCACTCTCAAGAAATATACCTCTGTCTAAAGTATTTTATTTTGTTAAGTGGAATCTCACCGGTGACAATTTTACGGATTCAAAAAGACGGTCTTGTTAGAAATGAACGAAAAAAGTGCCAATTTTTAGATTAGGAAATGTGTATTTAATCAATATTTTATACAGTTGTTAATAGATTAGGTCTTCCATTGAGTTTAACAATGTACGTGCTCAAATTATTCACAATTATTTAATAGTTGATAGCAAATTTTTTTATTAAAAAAAAATAATCATGGCCTTATTTACACAGTATTATGTGTATTAAAATGTAATTATGTGTGTCTTAATTCGTTGATCTGTAGAATGTTTTACACTATTAAAATAACAATCCTTTTGAATTTTATGTCAACTGTTATAAACCCCACATTTAATGATAATTTAAGTATTTTATAATGTGATATTTTATCAATAGGCAATTTTTCATATTTTATTTCCGATTCTAACGATGATCTTAAATAATATTAAAATTATGCTCTTCATGTATTATTATTTTAATATTATTATTAATAGGCTCGGTAGTTTCCCACCGATGGATAATTTTGTGTCTAATATCTTTACTATTTTATTTTTTTAACGGAATGTAGGTATGAGAAATATGTTGAAAATGTAATAAAAAATATTGAAAAAGTAGTTTCTGTGTTTTTTTGATAGTTTCTCTAAAGAAGTTCGTATGCATTAGATGCAGTCCTAGATCCCAAGCGTCGCTCAAGAGTCTGCATTTTGTGTAGTCGCTGACAGTAGTCTATCAAAGGGCAAACTTAATTAAGGTAAATGCAGGTATTAACGACTCTCCTAAGGCAATTTTGAAATTGATCGTAATTATTAAGAGTATTAGTAGCCGTCAGATTTACTTTTTTATTTTTATATGTTAATATTGCATATTCACTCACGATGTTAAATGCTTTAAAATAATGTATTATCTTGTCAGTGGCTAAGTCAATTGTTTCTATTGGCGACCCATAGTAACGGCTGTGAGGCTATCAACGATTTTTATGCGGCTATTACCGATTGTAAGAAAATGATACAACTTCAAATGATAAAACATATGTTTATTTTTATGATAATAAAATAACAATTGTGTACTTCTTTTTTATATGGTCACCAACTTAAATAATTGTAGCTACCTATATATTAAAAATAATCAACATTAAAACAACGCTTTAGGAACTTGAAAATTCTCTTACATGCCTATCTATTTATGCTATATTAAGATGCTATTCATGCTGCCATTCATTTACTGACCTAAGTACTAGGTACATACAAATACAAAGACATTGGTAAATATTGTATTAGAAATAAATTTTAACTTTTTTTTTTTGATCATTATTCGAACTACTCGTTATGAAAGGTGCTCGTTATGAGAGGTTACAATATTATATATGAGAGGTTGCTGTATTAGTGTTAAGCCTTTATTTTACTAATCAAAAGACATACCAAAATTTAATTACAAAAATTACTTAATACCAAAATTTAACGTCGGAGAGATAGCAGTTTTTCAAAATAATCTCAAAATACATAGCCAAATGTTAAGTTGGTGGACTGTATGTAAAATTAAACTAATTTATTCGGTTTGCGATAAAATAATCGCATTTTAGTAGATAAAATAATTTCTATATGGGTCGCTAATAGCTTCTCCTTGTTGCCATTACCGACCCTACCCCATATAATATGGGTCGGTAATAGAATATGTATTACCGAAAAATTACGACATTTAAAATTGCTGGTTTCCCGACTGTTAAAGAGACTAATTAATTTTTAAAAAAAAAGTGTAACTACGTGCAAACAGTCAAAAATGGTTAATTTATTATTGTTTCTATACTATATCGATCTATGAATAATATAGTAATTTTTGGTCAATATACAACGCTAAAACAAGAAAACTAGACAAAATATTGTATATTGCTAATGGATTTGTACAAATTCCTATTGTTTGTTATTAAAATAGTTTGTACAAATACTTGTGTTATTGTCAAATTTCAATAGAAAAGAGATAATTACAGAACACTACGTGGCGGCCATTACCGACTTATGGGTCGGTGATGGCTGCCACTACTTATATTGAAGAAGCTATCACCACCGTATTTTAATTTAAAATTTTATCCCATAAAATGACTTTTTTTGAATAAAATGTGATGTAAAATTGAGGATTTATAAGTAAACGAATACACTTTATATTACACGATAATTGTAGGCATCGTTTTTAAGTATTAAATGTCTTAAAGAGAAAAGTTAGGTTCTTACCTGCAGAAACAAGGGCCAGTACGATATGACCTGCGTCCACGCCACCCGCACAGAAACTATTGTGTTTATCTCCTTTTCGCACTGCCACGCACACCAATATATGATATGGTCAACGGACAAAGGTGTTTATTTCTTCTATTACCTGTAACTCAAATAGTTGAAAAGACGTTAAAATTTCGATTTACACTAATGGGTTGGTAATATCTGCAGAGTTTGGATGGGTCGTTAAAGCCTGCGTTTACCCTATTTGGCTTTTAGCTGTACTGGAATACGGAAGTCTTAGTGGAACGGTGAGAAATCGCTTTGTGTTGTTGGTGTTTTTTTGGGTTTTTTACTTTTATTTCCCGGCATTGGAAAAAGGACTTATTTGAAGGGTCGTAGGAAAATGATCAATGTCAATTTTTCTGTGAAAACTCTTTCTGAAGTATAAATTTAACTAAAATGTATTTTTTTTAAAAACTCAAATTTATTCAGTCTAGACAAAATATATTTTTTTCTTACTCAAACACACCCTGGCTAAAACTTCATACTTTATGTTACTAAATTAAAAAAAGGATCACCAAAAAATTGCAAATATATTGATCATTATTGCCCATTGATTATTATTGATCATTATTAGGCAGGACAGCCTCAACATTTGGGTTGAGGACTTTGTACCTGACCCACCCAGCGGACATTTTACGGTTGTGGATCCGTTCCTGACTGGATGAATAAAACGTACACGTAAAGTGCCAAACAATCAAATCTTTGAAAAACTCCTCCAAGGTGACGAAAATAAAAAGTAATACCTAATCAAACAAAATTTATCGTAATTTGGCCTAGTTCTGATTTTAATTACTACTTCGTATTATGTGAGGATTAATTTTATGGAAGTAGTAAAACATTGTGACACTTACGTCATTTAATTTTAACTTTAATTGTAAAATAGAAACGCAGTTTGTCAAAAATGAGTAGATTTATTAAAATCAGAATTTACAATGATTAAAGAGTCGGTAGAGCGGGTCGGCTCGCGATCATAAGTTATAGCGGGTATGACAATGAAAATTCTAAACCGTTAATGAATGATAAAATTGCAATCCGATTAAGACACGGATGCTATGGATCGGTAAACTGGGAATGTTGGGAGGGCCTCTTCTTCGTTCGACGACGACGTTCAGTAAATGCTGGACAGCGCTCCCATCCCGTCCCGAGTACGTTGGTCTTCGGCCTGCCCTTACGAAAAGGTGTGTTGCGTGTTCGAAAGAGAGAGCTTGATCTCGATCCAAAAGAGAGTCCCTGGGGAAAACACGGGAGATCAGACCAGGGAAAATTAACGGGACAACCGACAACTACCCTGCCAGTTCATCGACCCCATTCCCACAATTACCCATCCCTGCTTCCCACAGGACGAGGATTAATCATACACTTAAACAAGCAAGCACTCTACTCACCAGTAATTAGGGTTCCAGAATGTATTAATAAATTTTGAAGGAACTTCTGGGACTCTCACTATAAATTATTAATTTTAAATGTTCGCTTCTCGAACGATGGAATGAAAATGAATGACTTTGACCTAGAGAAAGTCAGAATCTGCGAGCTCTCTTCCGTTTGCTAAATCATTATAAGACTTCCGGTATTAATTATTTCATTTAAAAAATATAGTAATTAAATCTAAAATTATTATATTTAATTTTGAGTACTGCTGTAACCCGGAAAACTAACAATTTGCGATATTGGATTTTTACGCAAGGAATTATTGAGTGCGTTGAACAAATTTTATTTATTGCATGTTTAAATTTTACTAAAACCACTTTTTCATCATTATTAATTTATTTTTATATTAAATAAACGAAAATGGAAAATCTACTACTTACCTATTTTATATTTTTCGAATAAAATTATTACTGCTGTGATTGGCAGCAATGCGAAATGGTATTGCTCCGATTGGCAGTCCTGCCGCCGAACTCTACAATATTGTTTTTGGTCGCCGCGAGCGTGAGCTGTCAAACGACGTTATGTTGTTGATACGCGGACGCTGCTTTTCAATTACAAATATGTCCAATTATGGGGAAAATCTGTGAATTACACATGGAAAAGACGCGCCTGCGTCACAACATCCAAAAGTTAAGAGAGCTGAATGAAGTCACCGTAGCGAAACGACAATTTTTATATATTTTTGATTTAGGTCTGTTTTCGCGTTGAACAAAAATTTGAATTTGGCGGGTTCAAAAGGTGACATGGCAACACTACGTTACCTGAGGTAACGGGGGGCGCCAGTTTTGCATGCGGCAATTTTGCACAAATGTCACTTTTGACAGTTCCAAATTTGTTGAGGGCAGATTTGCAGGAGGCAACCTTGCAGGCGGCAACCTTGCAGGCGGCAACCTTCAGTACAGTTTTTAAGTTTTTCTGTTAGGTTAGGTTTTTCTTTCCCTAAAATCGAAGTGACATTAATTACCGGCATCCTTGTAGTGGATGACTTTTATACATCAAACTAAACATTAAAAAAAATGTTTTAAGTTTTTCTGTTAGGTTAGGTTAGGTCATTTTGACATTTGCAAAACTGCCTTCTGCAAGATTGCCTTCTGCAAAACTGCCGCCTGCAAGAATGCCGTCTGCAAGATTGCCGTCTGCAAATGTGCCTTCTGCAAGTTTGATGGGACCCGAGGTAACTGTTTGGTAAGGGTCCCATCAAACTTGCAGAAGGCAGATTTGCAGACGGCAATCTTGCAGACGGCATTCTTGCAGGCGGCAGTTTTGCAGAAGGCAATCTTGCAGAAGGCAGTTTTGCAAATGTCAAACTGACGTTTCGAGGGTCGGCATTTTTGCAGACGGCATTTTTGCAGAAAATGAAGTTAGAAGCAAAACATCGTATTTAAAATTTAGTGTTACCAGAGTAGAAATCGACAAAAGCCGCGTTTTCATATGTCAGGGTAGGGAAACCAGTCCACTTCTTTGAGTGTCCTCTCCATCGCGGATCTCAGCAATCAACTTTCGATTTTAGGGAAAGAAAAACCTAACCTAACCTAACCTAACAGAAAAACTTAAAACATTTTTTTGTTTAGTTTGATGTACTGAATCATCCACTACAAGGATGCCGGTAATTAAATGTGGAGAGGTAAAACTATTCACCACTTTAATTTACCCTGACATGATAATTTGCTACTTCTTTTTCTAAATTTAAAATTAATAACATATGACCGCTTTACTGCTTTATTTTTGGTTAGTAAAATAATATAAAATTATTTTATTCATGTAATCATGTCCTAATGCGCCATTCTCAAACGTTGCTAACTTCGGGTTTGTATGCAAGTTTGCTTTCTGCAAGAATGCCGTCTGCAAAAATGCCGCCTGCAAGGTTGCCGCCTGCAAGGTTGCCGCCTGCAAGGTTGCCTCCTGCAAATCTGCCCTCAACAGATTTGGAACTGTCAAAAGTGACATTTGTGCAAGACTGCCGCATGCAAAACTGGCGCCCCCCTTTGGTAACTGTCTAGGGACTTGCTGTCAGTTTTGTTATTTTTTGAGGTTAGTTATGTCATGATGGATCGCTGCACTGTTGATATTCTTAGAGATTTTTTATCGGTTGCTTTTCACAATATAGTGTATTACTCTCAAATATATCCAAAATCAATTTTCATATTGTGTAAAAAATACGGCGCTCCGGTGCGAATGTGCGTGCATCCGGCTCTATCTGAATACATAACAAATTCCTTAAAAGTAGTGAATAATTTACTCATAAATGGAAATTTAGATAAAATAGAACTGTGCTTCTTAAAGCCCGACGATGAGACGGTAATGAAATTCGTATTCGAAGTGCACAAGTCTACGGCATTGAACAATGAAGATATTTATCTAGTTAAATGCGAACAGAGCCTGCGAGCGTTTTGTTTGAAGTTATCGAATTTGAATAGCGTCTGTGAGTTTCCAGATGATAGTACGTTTACAGTGCAGGTTCACAGTGTCGAGTCGTCGGCAGTCGCACTAGCGAAGGACGTTAAGTTAGAACATTTTCCTATGGTAGAATGTAACGAAATAAATAATAGTCAATGGTGTATCATACCGATTCAGGTGGTGTCGATTCGGGACATAGATTTACAATGCTACATTACACTAAATAAAGAAAATTTGTAAGTTGTATTTTTTTATTATTTTTGATTCGTTAAACAGCGTAATTTTGAGTATATTTCATCCCAGTCGACGTAGCACCCGATGAGGTACCGAGTGTTATCTGGTGTGTCTCGGTATTTGGTTCTTCCGTGGACTAGCCGAGTGTTGTCGAACGCGAGCAACGTACCAGGCACTGGTTTTAAATACAGAGCGTGTTTGTACGCTAACTCGACTAATTTATGAAGCGCTTCGTACCAGAGCTCCACTTTGTCGATGCTAATGTTGAAATGGCTCCCTCGTTGCGGAATGGAGTGGTTGATCCGCGTGATATTTCCAGATTCATCTTCAACAATCACCGGCGATCGATATATGCTGTAGAATTTCGTTCCGTCTTGTTCACCGATGTCTGTCCAGTCGACGAGCGTGGTGGACAGCGCTTTATACAGCTCCGGTGAGATTCTTTTTAGCTCCGACGCTACGTAATGCATATCCACAAACGTGTTCTCGGCACCTTCTCCAGTCGATTGCTCTAAATAATGCAGCATCGTCGCTCCTGGTTTGTATTCATAGTACGGGAGGTCGGTGTGCAGTTGGAGATTATGCGATAAATATGCGACGTTTACAGCGTTTTCGTTCGGATCCGCTTTCACTTCGTACTCTTCGCCGTAGTGCGTTTTGCGAATGAACCCAATGCGATCGACCAAGGTGCGATTCGATTGAGTCGACGGTGGTACATTATTCAAAAAAGCTAGACCGAACACGCTCAGGCGATGGAGCCAGTCTTTCAAAAATGCATCGTCCGATAGCACCGCATCGTAAGAGTACTCTTTGAATATCTCATTGCGGTCGTTTTCGTTCCATAGAATTTTCTTCGGTCGGTAGAACGTATCCAAATAATTTCGCTGGTCTTCGCTTCGAAAACTTCTCTCGAGGAGCCACGCCAATTCGAACTCGGAGTGATGGCCGTCCGACCAGTCAATGGAAAAGGACTGATCAGACGTTTTGAATGATACTGGCTTTACCCTGATATCAAAATTGGTCCAGTCGATTATTCTACTTTGGGATGGTTTATGAAAGCATTTCTGACATAGACAATTATCCCGCAGCCATATGGCAGGAAAAAAATAATCCTGACCGGAAATTTTGACGGATACTGCGGCGGCGAAAGCGCTGTAAAAGCGCGCGGTTTTCGGACGCAAACCGAAGCTTGGCGGTTTTTTGAATACGGACGATATCACAAAGAGATTCTTCCATGATGCATGTCTCATTGTTTCGGATTTTTCGTGAAATTAAAGTCACTTCACTGCGAAATGGCACAACGGACTATAATCAATTCAATATACAATGCGCGTCGGCGGCCTTTGGACCCGCCATTACCGGTTTGTTTATCGCGCTTTCTAAACTGTTATTGTCTCAATTTTAATAATCATTTATAATAAAAAGTGCTTTTTTATCGCGCGGTTACGGTGATGCCCCCGGATTTAGCGATTATCTTCGCCGCGACTAGGACTCACTTTCCCATACACGGCTATATGCCATCAAAAAAAATCAAGCAAACAGTTTTTATCGATGTTTTCCAGCTTGAGAAATCCATAAACAATATCTACCTACTTAAATCGTACATAATATTTATAGGTATTTTCGTGACACGTATTTGGCCATTTCACAGCTTTCGAAATATTACATTGTTCCCGCGAGTATTTTCACGAGCACTTCCACATGCATATCGCTTGATTTCCGCCAAAAAACATGTATAGGATGCTTTTGACTTCGTAGGACACCTCGAAGCCGTAGCCCTCGCCGACGACGACGTGGAAACTCGGTCCGAATTTTCTGTCCATGGTTTCTTTGATCATCCGCGCGGCAGATTCGTAGTTGGTAGCGAATTTTTCGCAGGCCGTCACCGCCAACTCCGTCGCCTCCGTCTTCATCTCTTCCGGCATGTCGGAGTGCTGGAACAAAATAATTCCCGATTAGAAACTGCCCATAATGTTTACCCCTAGATCACGTTGGTAGCGAACGGTTTCGTGCAGCTTGGGCCATAAGATTCACTGTGTTTTCGGATCGGTCCAACTCACGATTCAGCTCTTATTCAGTAGCCTCCTCGTGTGGACGACTACACCGAGAAAGACTCTTGCGTCCCAGGCCTCACGGCTGGTGAAACGGTTTACCATAGAGGATTGCCTCCTGGCGCTACTGGGCGGTTTGCGCACCGTACGGCGACAGCCAGTCGGTGAAATGTCCGGAGACTAATATACTGTTTTCTAAGCAGCGGGGGTGGAGGTTGACCTGTTGTCATGCCATTCTTGAAACGACCTATCGGCCACCCGATCCCGAGTGGTACGACGGGCAAAGGACGCCCGGGTCCGCGATAAATTAATATTGAATTACCACTGTAATACAACAGGTAGAGGCCGCGCAAGCGACTTCGGTCCCGTAACCAGTCGGGAGGATGGAGGTATCCTGAAGGTTAATTCCAGACGGAGATCTGCCAAAACTGGTAGCCAGGGGACCAGGTGACATGTTGGGTTACCTTCCTATTGCCTTGTCGTAAGGCGCTGGACTCTGGCGGGTTCGTGCCTTTGCTGGGCGGCTGGTTTATATCGTTTCAAAGTCTTCTACGCCCACCTAACGGGAGACAGAGCGATCATTATCGTTAAAACTTATTAGGGTGACGGGTTTGCCCGTTGTAGTCGATATCTCCATCATCACTAACCATTCGTTTAATAGACTACCGATACTCTGCGATTTTGCTGCCTCGATAAGCTCATGTCACCAGCCTCACCGCCCGCTTTATTCTAGTTACATAGTATCATTGATTTTATAATCAATGATAGTACCTTTCTAAGTAGCGAAATTAGTCGTCCAGCAGACACTCATGCATTGCGGGACACGATAATTAGATTCACAAGGCATGCATATGTTTATTTCAATCATGCGTATTGAATATTCCTCAAGAAGGCTCGAGTCGAGAACTGCCTAAAACTGTAAAAATCTGTAGCAAAAAATTCGGATGACGATATACATACTTCTGTAAGGACTGCAAAAGAGCCATTTGGGGGAGCACGCTGTTTCTATGTGCATTAACTGTACTGTGAGGGATTTATAAAAATGTAATTATTTGGTTGCCTAAAGCTTAAACTGCAACTTAAAGTCATATCAGTATAAAGAAATAAAGCAGTTAAATAAATTTTAATATTGATTATTCATTTCGTAGCCTGACGAAAGGTTAGTTAGTGAGCTAGAACATTTTTGATTATTTTGTTTCTATAAACTGTTAAGAAAATTTTAAGTATTTGGGGTCAAAATGTCGTAAGGTTTTAGACCATTGATTTTCAAAATTTGGGGCGTGACTCCCAAGGGAGGCGTGACTTGCCATCACGGCGTACCTATACTGAAACGTTATAAATTTGGAAAGGTAAAATTTTAACATAGCAATGCAATTATTCCTGTTTTACTTTATTATTGGCAGTCTCAGAAGAAACGCGCTCTAGGGAGGTTTTGATGATACCGATATTAAGATATTTATATCATTTGCAGGTGAGTTACTTTCCCAATTTATGCGATAATAATATTTATAGATTATACGGATCCATTTCATGTTGCGCTTCCAGAAACGTTTCGAAAGCAAGCGTTGAAAAATATAAATGATTCTGCAGCCAAATACGCTTTGAAAAGATGGATGAAACATTGTATTGGATTAAGAATTTTTAAAACGAAGTGTAGGCACAGACTCGATATTGCTAGTGATTGACGCTCTGCGCACTTTTTTCAATTCAGCCAAGAATTGTAAATCTTGTTAAAAATATGCAAGCTCATCCGTCCCATTGATTTGTTTTTTACCACTTGTGTGTAATTATATACGCAATAAATCAAACTCATTGATTTTTATTAGTTTTTTGAATTATATTATTAATTTATAATAGGGCAGAGGCGTGGGTATTTTCTTTCGGCAGGAGAGGGGCGTGATTAAAAATAAGTTTGAGAATATCTGTTTTAGACATTATAGCGACTTACATAAAAAAATGATTTCATATTCTTTGACTCCAAATAATTATTATTGCAATATCTTCTATACTCGGGCCAATTTTTTTCTAAACTTACTAACTCGAGAGCTGGCACAGTACTGATCACTTACATACTGTTTTTTTTTTGGTAAATTGGATGGATGTCGAAAATGAAAAACAATTTGTACAATTGTAGTTGTTCATTCGTAAGCGTCCACAACCTTGAGGTACAAAGCATTTGAGAAAGCCGCACATAACTGCACATGTAGGGCTATCTCGCTTGCCCATTCATGTGCCGCGTCTATCCTACTCGCTCGCACGGATACCCATTGGAGCGATTTTTTTTCACATATCTCACTCGCACCTCCCCTCGTCAGTCATGTGCGCAGGCACCGCTCGCCTCCTCAGCCGACCAGTGATACAATTTGAGTTGAGTGTTGATTTCGTTACATGATACTTGTGACGCGCACGTTTGTTTAATGCTATTATTATAAATTTAAATATGCCGTACACAAACTGTTTTAGAAGTAATGCGACGTTTATGGATCGCCTACATGTTTATGATGACCTTCCTAGATGGGGTCCGCTAACGAGAACCCCCATTTACATCTTGTGCACCCTGATTTTTTTTCTCGTTGACATGGACCCCCTGCAATTCGAAATTGACACCTGGGGGTCCATATAGATCACTTTGGGAATCACTGATCTATATGTATAATGGTCACAACAATCTATATAGTGGTGTGACGTATCAGATAGTAAGTAGTGGACGTGGTGTTCAGATCGTATTGTTTTAATCACAATACTGATGGTATCTCGTCGTTTTACAATATTTGTATTGCAGGTTAAATGGTTACTACTCTTTCTTTAATAATATAAACAACTTTATTGTTGCATTATTTGTTTTCACCCGACACCATCTGAGATTGTACCTATAATAGGTGATAGTGGTCATTCTGGGCCGGGTGTTTCAGTGTGCCAGACTGAAATCAAAACATAAAAGACAACACGAAAAGAAGAAAACAATTTGTCTAATAATGCTGACGAGTGAGCAAATTGAGAGCGGGTCAAATTGCTAGATTTTTTGCGTTCGTCTAAAGATTAACGCAATAAATCAAACTAAAACCCGTTTTGAGCTACTCTTTAATTTTATGCTTATAATGTTGCTATTTGATTACCATGCTATGATATGATATTGCTAATTTTATGATACGAATCTGCTAGTTTCCGAGGCTCTGGGAAGGGAGAGGGAAACGAGTACGGATTATGGGCGCCTGCAGGATTTTTGCGGGAGGGGACAATAATAAAATTCTAAGACCACCCCAAACACATACACGGGAGAAACATTTTACTTCCCGGCCCACCAACCGACGACGAGGGAAGTACTGTGAACGCGCATTTTTTTTCGAAATGAAGACTTAATTAATATCCATTTTGAGCCGATTGACATCATTTCCAGATGGAAGTCTGTCTGTGTGTCTGTTTATATGTGTGTATTCCTACACGATAGCACCCAAACATCGCGATAGACGTCTGTATGAGTGTCTGTCTGTCAGGCACGTATCCAGACTTCAGTTTCGGGGGGGGGGGGGGGAGGGAGACATTTATTGAAACAACGCGCGCGGCACCCACCAAACTTGAATTTGGCTGTAAAATGAAATGAAATACGCCGGTTTTCTGGGAGTTAAATCCCAGCTATACCCCCCCCCCTCTACCCCCCCCCCCCCCCCTCAGGATACGTGCCTGACACTAGGTATAAAGTCGCGGATTCTCCCTAATTCTCATTTTTTTACTCAAAAATTTTTGGGGGAGAAGCATCCCCTGTGCCCCCCCCCCACTGGATACGTCCTTGCTGTCTGTATATCTGTGAGTATTTCTCCACGATAGCGCCCAAAAGCTTAATCCATGGCATGCAGGCATCATTCGGTCATGGCAAGAGTTGAAAAGATTGTTGTTGAAATCGGCCCACCAGAGGGTGCGCTAGTCATACTTCAATCTTGAAATATAGCAGTTAGAGACTTGAAATTCGGTACACAGATGCTTTGTTGGACCGAAATCACCTTGTGGAATTTTGGTTGGAATATCAAGAGACGCAAAAAAAATACCACCGTATTCGTATACAGATTATTTGCAATGTAAAGAGATACACAAAGAAATAGGGCGGAAATGTATCAAGACGAAAGACGATTGGATAAATTGGTAGAGGTAGAGTTATTGCAAGTCAAACACGATGCCTTCAATATGTACAAAAAGATCAACGACCTAATTGGCCAGAAGAAGAGACCAAACTGTACCACTCTCCTGGATAAAGACAACAACTATGCCATAATATTGAAGATAGACTGGAGGATATGGAAGGAATACATCAAAGAGCTGTTTCACGACCAGAGAAGTGACAGAATAAATACAAGTACACCATTAGATGGACCACTAACATAAAGCATGAAGTTTCCCATGCAATTAAGTCTGCGAAAAATGGAAAAGCGGTGGGACCAGTTGGAATACCAGTGGAAATCCTAAAATTATTGGGATACGAAAATCTCCACGTACTTATGCATGGACGGAATTGATGGAATGATGCCGTGTACGATACCGGCATCATTCCATCAGAATGGCTCCACTCCACATTAATAAATTTACCAAAAATCAGTACCGCAAAACGTTGTAATGAATACCGTACCATTTCGTTGATGAGCCACATCCTGAAGATTATTCATAAAAGGATATACCGGAAATGTAAAGATAATATATCAGAGACACAATTTGGGTTCCAGAATGGCTATGGTACACGAGACGCACTATTTGCCTACCAAGTGCTAATTCTAATGCAAAGATGCTGGGACATGGATCAAATTGCATACTTCTGTTTTATTAATTACGATAAGGCATTTGATCGCATAAAACACGACAAGCTTATCCAAATCTTAAAAAAGTAGGCCTCGATTCAAAAGACGTGTCAATAATAAAAAACCTCTATTGGTAGCAGACAGCAAACGTACGTGTAGAAGAACTTACAGATGATGTGGAGATTTTAAGAGGAGTGCGGCATGGATGTATATTATCGCCATTGCTGTTCAATTTATACGCTGAAGAGATCTTCTCCGAAGCCCTCGAACACGCAACTGTTCAACAACATTCGATACACCGATGATACTATTCTCCTTGCCAGCTCTTATATCGAAGACCTACAAAGTCTGCTTACTCGGGTTGAGTCGATCAGTGCACAAAATACTAATAAAAAACTATAGGGTGCCTATATACCTATTACCCTATACCTATAGGGGAGGGGGGGGGGAGGAGATGGAGGAGGGGAGTTGGGATGAAAGGGGTGTTGGGGGGTGGGTTTGAAGGGTTTGTGTGGGGGGTTTGTCTGCTTGCCGGAAAAATCTTGGGGTGTCACAACCGTCTTTTTTATATTTTACGTTACCTACCTACAGACAAAGTGCAAGCGGTGCCAGCGGTCCGTCTCTGGAATTCCGTGCCTTTACCGATAAGACAACTTGAAAACCTGAGCGGGTTTAAAAATTCTTTTTTAAAGAGACATTTACTCAACTTATGAATTCCCCCCTCCCCTCCCGTCTCCTTTGCTTGTCCTTATATTTCACTCCTCCCTTCAATATCGAGTTGGCATACGTTACAAATCACTGAATTATATTTTATACTATGATGACTTTTTTGTAAGTGTATTCATTTATTACTTGTAAATTAATTTGCCCACATAAACCCAGTCACAATAACCCTGGCGGTATGGTCGGTAGATATTGCCACTTGGCAATAGGCCCACCACATTGTATTCTTTTGTGTGTGCAATAAAGCTTTTCAAACAAACAAACTGCTAAACGTTTTCGGTGCAAGCGTAGCATGTCGTTCATCTCACATCGTTGGCAACGATTCACGACGAAGTCTAGAAGCTTCTCTTGGCTATTCACATCATTGACTGATAGTGCTTGTTCACGTTGACTCGCGGGCGCGGTGGCGAGTGCGGTCACGAAATATCAAACACACAGATTTATATCCAAGTGTTCACGTACAAAACGCAGGTGCGGCGAAAGTAGCGGGCCAACAGGCGACCAGCGCGTGCGGCGCGCTCGCGGCTATAACAACCCTTGATGATGTTTGTTTGTGTTCACGTCGAACTAGCGGCGGGGCGCGCGATTCACTCGCGACGTCAGATAAGTTCAACCAGTTTGAACTTGTCGCTAGAAACGATAGCACGTTTTCATTATGTCGTTCAATACAGAAGAGTTTATCAGTGCTGTTCAGGGTAGAACTCCAATTTGGCAAAGTAAACACAGTCATCATATGAACAGAAACGTTCTTAATAAGCTATGGAAGGAAATTGCTGAATTGTTTCCTGATATGGAGGGTGAGTAAATGAAATGTTGTCATATTTATAGATAATTTATTTTTTTAAATTTTTATATGGAATTACATATTATGACAGACTACAAAAGAGACAAAAATACTACAAAGGTAAAATGACGACTGCGTACTCGTTATATTAAACGATTGTTTTCCCAAAAATATTTCGTGAAAAGATTCCGAGTTTGTTTAGCTCGATTTGACGGATTGTTGTTTCTTCCAGGTTGACGCCTTTGGTGCCGAGTTTGAGTTGTTAACTCATTATCGCAATCATAACCATCTATATCAATTACAATATTATGCAATAAGCAAGCGGTTTTTATGATCAGGCGTGCATGTTTAACATCAGTTTCAATGGGTTTTAACAAAATTAGCCATTTATTGCATAAAATTCCGAATGCACATTCCACGGTTTTTCTCGCTCTTGACAATCTATTATTAAAATTTTCTCTCTCTTGATTCAATACTCTTTGTGGATATGGACGCATTAGATACTCTTTAAGAGGATAAGCTTCATCAGCTACTATAACATATGGAGCTGTAATATTAGAATTGGGTAATGTTCGTGGTTCTGGAATATTAAATGCGCCTCTTTCGAGTAGCCGGTTTAAGGACGAGGCGTTGAATGTGCCGCCGTCACTTTGCTTTCCTCTACCTCCGACTTCAATAGTTAAAAATCTCTTCTTCGCATCAGCCATAGCTTGCAAAACAATAGAGAAATATCTCCTGTAGTTATAAAATGCCGATCCTGAACTTTTAGGTCGTTTCACTCTACAGTGCTTACCGTCCAAACTGCCAATGCAGTTAGGAAAGTTCCACATGTTCTCAAAATCTAAAGAAATATTCTTAAGTTGGTCTTCAGATGGCTGTGGCATGTGGACATTTAATTTTTTTTTCCAAATAGCTTCACAGGTACTATAAACAATCTCAGACACTGTACTAACACCCAAACGAAAGCTATAAGCCAAAGATCGAAATGCCAACCCAGTGGAGAGATATCTGAAAAATATAAAAAAATACAATTATAATTTAAAACTTAAATATACCTATACTAATTACTTAATAAACTAAAATTAGGTAGGTCATGAAAACTAAACAAAATATTTTTTTTTACAGAAAAAGGTTTAAGAAAAAAGTGGAAGAACATTAGGGACCAATTTATGAAAGAGTTTTAAAAAATTCCGGTTCCTCGTTCTGGTGATGCTGGAACTGATAAAATCACTTCAGTGTGGCCATATTTTGAAATGATGCTGTTTTTAAAAGATGACATTACCCCGGAATTAAATGAAGGCAATTTAGATGAAACTACTGATGAAAACTATAATAATGAGCGGTCCCCAACTCCCCAGTCAATAGCTGGTTCATCTACAAGTACACAATATACGAGCATCAAACGTAAATGTGCACAAGATATTAGACAGGAGTTTATGGAATTGGAGAAGAAAAAGTTGGACTTATTACAAATTAAACTGTCGCAAAGCAGCGGAAGCCAAGAAGAAGACTGCGAAGATCTGTTATTTTTTAAAAGTTTGTTGCCGTACATGAAAGGATTATCTCCTATGGAAAAATTGCGCACGAGAAACAAGATTACACAAGTTATTATGGATGAAATGAATAGTGGCACGACACTACAGGCTTACCATGGTTATAATACTTACGAATACAACGCATAAAATTATGGAATATGGCAAACTTCGTAGAATAGATTATAATATGATAGAATAGATATAATATGATAATGATAATATTAATTAATTATAATTAGAGTAACCTTGCTTGAATTAGAATTACTGTAATTATCTAACCTAATAAATAGTGATAATTAAATACGAAAATTACTTTTTTCAACTCACCTTATAGTTACAAATAACCTTTCTTCGGGCTTTATACTTTTATGAAAATTTGTGTCTTTTTTTGAAATTTCACTCCTTATTGAATCCAGTATGTAATCAAAACAGTTGACAGTCATCCTGGTATATCCATAAAATCTCGGAGGATATTCTCTCAATTTACTATATAAAGTATGAAATTCACCATACCGTTCTTTTTCTTTATTAATTTCGTGTACACCGATTCTAATTTTTGTCATTTCCCACTTTAGGTATGAATTTTCGATTAAAAATAAAAGATCGTCGTCCATGTCTTCAACCTCTGACAACACGTCACACCCGCGCAAACGCCTAGCGGCCAATGTGAACACGAGTTCGCCACGTCATCGCGCCCGCGCCCGTCACCGCGCCCGCGCGTTCCTACGTGAACAAGCACATACGCGCGTAGCTCAATACATGACGTCGCGTTTACTAGTAGCATTGATTTTATAGTGTAATAGATAACGCCATTCCATACTGCAAAATGGAAGTCGCAATTTAATACAAAAAACGGCAGGTAGATGGCCATCGTAGTTTTCAAACTCGATTTAATGCGCTTCCATCTTCAATAAACCAATATTTGGCCGATAGATGGCGTTCAAACATATTATCGGACGCGTCCGTAAGCCGCGGCTTACGAACGTGTGCCTAGTCGTCCGCGACTGACGTCCTATAATGTGCACCGCTCAATAGAAATTCATTACACAGATCGCGTGCATAAGCCACAGGCATAAGCCGCGGCTGACGGACGCGTCCAATAATGTGTTTGCCCCTTTGTTTGCCCCTAAGCGCGTGCCGTTAGAGTATTAATAATAAAATAGAGCGCGAGCGCGCGAGCGTGAACAGTAGACACGGGTGTGAACAATTCATCGACCGCCCGGCTAAGGCCCGCAGTCGTTCGCGAGCGCTTGTGAAGTGATATAGTTGGGAATTTGTAGAGCATTTTTATTGTTTTTAAGAAGAAAGATGGTTAAATGTGCAATCGATCATTGTAAAAATGATACTAGAAAACACACAAAACACAAATCTAGTGTCACATATCATCGATAAGCAATTTTGAATTACTTTTCAACCAAATAAAAGTTATCCATTACGGGGGTGAAGCGAGGAGCGCGACGTAAGCGGATGCAAAGCGGATGAGGAACACACTGCCCCACCCTTCGTCTTGCTCGACCGCAATCGGTCGCAATTGGTGTTCACTAATCGAGAATCGAGATATTTTAAAAGCGAAATCGATAATCGATAATATTTTTTTATAAAAATTGACAAATCACTTTTTTTAATTATAGGTAGTAATGGTAAAAAAATCTTATGTTAATATAAGTATAGAGTATATATGGAATATGATAAATAATGCATAATAAGGCCAATAAGGGATTCCTTTTTGGACCACTCACATAGGTTTATCCAATTGCTTCAGATGGAGCGTAGATGTTTTTAGGGCGTACCTTTATATGCTGATATTATGCATGTATGAGTGTCTGAACGTAGAGAACGAACGTCTTGACGGGTTTTGACGTAAGTATGAGGTGTCGTTGGATTCGACGTGATACGGTGGTGCGAATACGTTATATTAAAAACCGACCAAAAAATAATTTTAATAATATTATTATTATTAACTTAGAAACTTACCTTACTTTTAGGTTTCCAAAAGACAAAACAAATATGATGAAGTAGATTGATGCTGTAAAGAAGACCAATTGGGAACCAAACTTTTGGAGTAGAATCTGTTCAGTACATTTTCCGGATTCAAACATGTATGAAACCAAAAATGGAATCCGTAGATTAACAAACGACGCTGTACCTTCGCTTTTTCTACAACAATCTCCATTTTCCGGTCAACAGTCGGAGGTTGCAGGGCTTTCCAATTCAGGACTGGTACACGACACTCCAAGGAAACGAAAGTTAAAAACAGAAATTATCCGTTTAAAAGACATTGCAAAACGCCGACGTATGCGGGGCAAGGCACTACACGCTGCTAATCGGCGTTTGAAAAAGAAAGTTGACAATTTATCTAAGGTATTAAAAGAACTGAAGCAAAAAAGACTGATCAACCAAGAACAAGTGGATATTCTGGAAGTGTGCCGGCTTTCTACAGCAGCTCTTTTGAAAAGGATGACTCATAAAGGGAGAGAATATCCACCTGAACTGCGTACATTTGCGCTAACCCTCCATTTCTATTCTCCAAAGGCCTACTCTTACGTACGTAGTACCTTTAACACATGTCTACCACATACAAGCACCATAAGAAAATGGTACCAATGCATAAACGCCACGCCAGGTTTCACTGCAGAAGCTTTTAAAGCACTTGATCAAAAGGTCAAGTCTTCTGACAAGAAAATTCTATGCAATTTGGTAATAGACGAGATGTCGATTCGACAATTAAAGGAATTTGACGGTAATGCAGTCCAAGGATATGTAGATTTTGGTGCTGGGTTTGATGTTACCGGAGTTTCAATGCACCATGCAAACAAGCTCTGGTGTTCCTTTTAGTTGCCATTAACGAGCAGTGGAAAATTCCAGTAGGATATTTTCTGGTAATCGGCGTAACAGGTGAGCAAAGAGCCAATCTAGTAAGGATATGCCTTTCTAATTGCCACGATGTAGGCGTGGTAGTTGTATCTATGACATTTGATGGTTGCCCAGCAAATATAGCCATGGCTCAAGAGCTTGGCTGTTCGTTTAACTACCAACGTCAACTAAAAACCTATTTCGAACATCCTGCAACAAAAGAACCAGTTTTTGTATTTTTTGACCCATGTCACATGGTGAAACTGGTCAGAAATACATTACAAAGTAAAAAGGTTCTTAGAGATAATAACGGCGGCCTAATCAAATGGCAATATTTTGAAGAATTAAACACGCTCCAACTAAATGAAAATTTTCACTAGGGAAATAAATTATCGACACAACACATCAACTTTCAAAATCAAATAATGAAAGTAAAGCTAGCAGTACAGCTGTTAAGTGCCAGTGTTGCGAACGCTATTGAATTTTGCGACAAAAAATTACGTATACTTAATTTTGCTCACTCACAACCAACAGTGAATTTCATCAACACAATGAACAATCTGACTGACATTCTTAATTCAAGAAAGTTTCCTGGCATTGACTTTAAAGCACCAATCAATGAGAAAAACGAAACGAAGTATCTAACGTTCATGGATAATGCAAAAACTTATTTGGAACATCTAGTTTTGATGGACAATGAAACACCGATCATGAATACCAGAAATAAAGTAGGTTTCCTTGGATTGTGCGTGTGCATAGACAGCATGAAAGGATTGTACAACGAGCTCGTTAAACAAGAAAAAACATTGGATTTTTTACCAATGTACAAGTTAAGCCAAGACCACTTAGAGATATTTTTTTCAGTAGTACGGTCCCACGGCGGGTTCAACAATAATCCATCGGCCCTGCAATTTATGGCAACTTACAAAAAGCTCTTGGTTCACATGGAGTTAAAAGAGAATTTCAGGGGAAACTGTGCTCCTCTGGAACACATAACTTTGTTAACGTGTTCGTCGTCAACTGAGCATATTAACTTGACAACGAAGGGTTATAGATCAGGATCACAAGTGGATATGGTCGACGAACAATTCATGAGCAATTTGAAGGAGGAAGATCTGAGTTTACCTGCCGGTTTCCATTCAGTATTTTCACAACATGTTGTGGCATACGTTGCCGGGTATGTTGTTAGATATTTACTATCTAGACTAAATTGCACTGATTGCTTGGGAGCATTAGTCGCAAACACACCTAAACAAGCTCATTTATTTATTGTGTTTAAAGACAGAAGTAGACTTATCTATCCATCAAATGATGTAATCCGAATTTGTAATGCCGCAGAATCAGTAGTAAGGGTTAATTTTGACAAAAGTAATAAATCCGATCGCGATCCTATAAATATGGTTACAAAAACGTTAAAATTATTCATCGGATCCGATATTTTCACGATCCTTCATGCCCATTTATTTGAGCAGGAACCGTGCAGTAATCATTTGCTTCATCTGCTAAGGGCCGTTATCCAAAAATATGTCGATATACGGATAAAATATTTAGTTTGTAAGTCAAATGTAAAACAAACCAAGAGGCAACTATACAACAAGCTCACTCTTTTAAAAGGGCAATAACGGATACTTAAGGGTTTGGATCCTCCAAGCGGGCGATCTGAATACAGTCTAGTCGAATACTAGCTGACTGCGTTTAGACCAGATTCTATGATTCTACCTACGTCTGAGGTTTTAGTTATTATTGCTCAATGGAAGCTGTAATTTTTGAGAACAGAATTGTATTTCTGTTATCAAAATTACATCTTCCTGTACCTTTGTATTTTCCACTAAAATAAACCTTAGGCATACATCCAATCATATAAAACTACATTGCTTGTCCTATTTTATCGTGAACACTGAAGATCGAGTAGATATAATTTGTTGATTTGAATAATTTTCGACAAAAAAATAATGGCGGCCTTATAAGAGCCTTAATTAGAATATTATTTTGTAGATATTCTAAAATGTGATTAAAATAAACACGTTTAAAACATCATGAACTATTTTTTTTATTTCTTACCTTTATGGCATATTGGGGTCAAATGGTTACAAACCAATAAACATTTTTATAAATGTATATATATTTCTTATGTTTTAAAAAATAATTTTAAGCTTCTCTTTACTACACTAGATTTTTGTCGCCGCCACTGACAGGGAGTGTTTTTATTCATCTATGAGATGGCAAAATACAGCATCGCCGCACAGCACTCATATCTTCTCTTTCCTGCGCAAGAAATTATGGGAGGCGGAGCGACGTTGGTTGACATCCTTACGAGAAGACGACGTAATTGAGCGTGTATGTCAGTAAACTGTTACAATGTCAACAATTACAATGTACAACAATTTACAATGTCGAGTCGAGTGAGTGCTATCCGTAATCGACTAGTCGATTGGCGAGCGCGTGGTCACTCCCTATTTCTCGCATCTCCATCAATATACGGTATAAACATCTATAGCACACCTGTCTGCTTTCGGCTCCAAGCGACCTGTCTGAAGCGCGCGCTAATTGTTGGAAAGGCGATGCCTGAATAGCACGCCATCTATTATTTTCTTCATTGAACATGTGATTTGTAGCGTAGAAGGAAATGCAATAGATAGCGCTAATAATTGAATGCTAATTTCGTTGAAACTGCTTGAATTATTGGGTTTTTAGAATCAATCGATCCTTTATAATTAAAACTTAATTATCAATGTTAATATAGATATCCAAATAAATTCCTATACTTTTCGACGTCAGCACTACCAGTGCCATCTGCGTAGTGACGTCGAGAAATATGCTGCCATTTTCTTGTATGAGATGGTGCTATCTATTACACTATAAAATCAATGCTAGTAGGTACATTTGAGAAAATGGCCAGGGCGGGGGGGGGGGGGTGCCCCTTCTTGCGAGCGCCAGTGGTGAAGATACTTCGATGCTCTATATTGCATCTAGTACGTATTGCCCAAGAAACAGGGCGTGACTAATAGAGCCTCGACCGTGTCGTGACTCCGAAATTGCATGTCCCAGTCCACTGCTTATTTCGCCGCTCGCAAAGTAATATTATAATCAGAGAAAAAGTTTCGCAAGCAAGCTTGCTAGACAGTCATTAATATTTTTTAATTTGATTTGTAGGTAGGTACCCTAAGGGTGGAATAGTCTAGTAGCTTCTCTTAGTGCATTAAAAGGTTAGCACCAACTTTTAGTATGGTAACAATTATATATGTACCTACTGCATACATCTTCCCTGGTGCGAATCACCGGGGAAGTCCGGAAAGCTATGTTTCCTAAGAAGCGGGGGTAGATCAATAACGTATATCTCCTTAGAAACGACTCGCTGACCACCCGATTCCGAGTGACATGCGAGCAAATGGCGCCACGTACCCACGATGAATCTACCACTAACAAAAGGTATACGTCTGAGACTGTTGGTTTGGTGGTGAACGGTTTCGTGCAGCTTGGGCCACAAGATTTTGTTCTCGGATCGGCTCAACTCACGTTTCAGCTCCTATTCAGAAGCCTCCTCGAGTGAAAGGCTACCCCGGGTAAGACTCTCGTGTCTCAGGCCTCAGAGCTGGTGGACCGGTTTCTCCCGGCGGGATTGCATCCCGGCGCCACTGGACGGTTTACGCACCGGTCGGCGAAGCCTATCAGCTGTGCATTCTGACTAATTGCTGAAGGGGTCTGGAGACTATGGAAATATACTGTTTCCTAAGCAGCGAGGGTGGATGTTTCACCTGATGGCATGCCACTCTTGAAATGACCTTGGGCCACTCGATCCTGTGTGGCACTACGGGCAAAGAACGCCCAGGTCCGCGATAAATTCAAACTGAATTACCGCTGTAATACAACAGGTAGAGGTTGCGTAAGCGACTTCGGACCCGTAACCAGTCGGTAGGACGGAGGTATCATGAAGGTTAATTCCAGACGGAGATATCCTGTTAAAACTGGTAGTTAGGGGGTACGCTGTCCGCTGTGGACCTTTCCCGGTGCCTCGCCATAAGGCGTTGGCCTCTAACGGGTTGCTGGTGAACTAGACAGTAGATTGTCTTGTCCCCAAGTCTTCTACGCTCATCCCACGGCTGAAAGAACGATCTATTATTGGTTACTTGCAGTTGGGCCAAAGATCCACTCGTTACCCTGGTCGGCTCAAGTCACGATTCAGCGCCTATCCATTAGCCCCCCTCGTAGAGTGTATACCCCGGCAATGACTCTGTTTCCCCTGCCTCTCAATGCATGCACGGTGGATCAGTTTCCCTCGGGGGATGACCCTCGGATGCTACTGGGCAGTTTGCAGACCGTGCGGCGTCAGCCAATCGAGTTTGAAAACCGATAGAATCTGGAAACGGTATACCGTTTCCTAAGCAGAGATGATGGATGCTGATCTGTTGTCAGCTACTTTATAGCCCAGTAGTTTAATTTATAGCCTATGCACTACCACCTGCCGAAATACAATAAATTGTAAATGTAATATGTAATGTAACTATGTTATGAAATGTAATGTAAATAGATGTATGTATATGTAAATGTAAATGTAGAAATGTATTTTTTTTAAATCATGAAACAAACTAATAAATGACTACTTGGGGGACTGGATGGACTGGATGGGGGGGATAAAAGCGTCTGATTCTTTCGATATACTATTAAGCTCGGGCAGAAAAGACAACCATAGTCGTTATAACTGCCCAGCAGTTGGGAGAGCTAATGGGCCCTTGCTGAGTTGGCCACGAAGATTTATTTGTTCAGGGTCGGTCACACTCACGGGTCAACATCCATCCGGCGGCCTCCACGCATTAAGCGCGAGCCCAGGTAGGACTCTGGCCTAAGGGCTAGTTTCCTCCAGGAGTCAATCTTCTGGCGCTCCTGGACAGTCTGCGCACCGTGCGGCGCAAGCCAATCGATTGTGCATTCTGACTGACATTCGGGGGAGTCTGGAAACAGTACATAGAGCGAGGGTGGTTGTTGACCTTACGGCGACTGCTCTTGAAACGACCATCGGCTACCCGATTCCGGGTGATCAGCCGGGCAAGGGATGCCGTGGTCCGCGATAAATTCGGTTGACACCGTTTTACCGCTACGTAAGGGAGAGGATCGCCCAAGCGGGCTGGAACTCGTAACCAGTCAGAAGACTGGAGTAATCGGGTCGCAACTGGAAGTAAGGGCACGAGTATCAGCTCGTTGGTAATATACCTGGCTATCTCGCGGATAAGGCGTTGGCCTCTTACGGGCATGTGGCGGAGCTTGACGGTGGACTGTTTTGTCCTAAGTCTTCTGCGCTCACCTCATGGGAGACAGAACGATCATATTCGTTAAAACTTACTGAGGTGACGGGTTCGCCCGTTGTAGTAGACAACTCTAGTTGCCCGGCAGGTGGATGGATTGGCTTGTGTTTCCATCCACGTCGTTGGAGTAAGCAAACTGTTGTCAACCCTTGAAACGACCATGCACACCCCATCCCGAATGGTACGACGGGCAAAGGACGCCATGGTCCGCGATAAATTCAAAGCGAATTATCTCTGAACAAACAACAGGTAGAGGCCGCGCAAGCGACTTGGACGCTTAACCAGTCGGGAGGACGGAGAAATCCAGCCATAACCGGTAAAAGGATGCGAGGTCAGCCCGCTGGGTTCACTTTCCAGTGCCTCGCGGTAAGAAGTTGGCCTCTTACAGGCGAGTTGGCATAGCTAGACGGTGGACTGTGTTGTCCGTATCTACGATCACTCCAGGTTGAAAGAACTATTACATTTCGTTATACCTTCCTGGGGTGACGGGTTCGCCCGTCGTAGATTACACCTCGAAAGTGTTGTTTCCTAATGGTTCCGCACAGTTCAGGCCTGACGGCTTGTCAGTGTTTTCGCCAGGCCTGACGGCTTGTCAGTGTCGGTTCAGCTCCCATCCGGCAGCCTCCTTGAAGAGGGACTCAACCTGGAAGGGCCACTGTCAACTCTGCTTACGGCTGCAACCTGCAGTCGTAGACAGTTTGAGGTTCCGATCCGGGGGGCGTAACAGGCGATTTGGCGAATAACCCGGTGGAGTCTGAAAACGTACGAATCCTAAAAAGCGGTAATAGTTGTTGACCTGGCGTCTCCTATCATTAGAAACGATCTGTTGGCCAGCCGACCCCGAGTGAGCTTTACGGGCAAAGGGCGCCTCGGATCCGCCAAGTAGAGGCTGCGGAAGCGACCTCGAATCTGTGACCAGGCGGAGGATGGAGAAATTCGTCCAAATCTGGTAGTAAGGTCGCAAAGAGACCAGCTTTTTCTATATAACCACAAGGCATGTGCCTTTTCGTGGAGCCGCCTTGTTGCCTATTAGCACCATCTTCTAGGTGGGCATTTATAGCATCACGCAGTCAAAGACGTAGGCGGTCTCCCATCCAAGTATTGACCGCGCCCAGCGCTGCGTAACTTCGGTAACAACGAGGAGAACCGGTGTCAACGTGGCTACGGACGCTACAAATTGGCACGCCTCAGTGCCTCGCGCTAAGGCGTTGTATTCTTACTGGCTGTTAGTGTAGTTTGACTGCGAATTGTATTTTTTCAATGTCTTTGCGTTCATCCCACGGAAGATTAGATGGCAACAGTCGTTATAACTCCCAGAATAGCGGCTTCGCCAGATATAGGCTGAGTTGCAATAAACATCTCTTAACCTCTGTGCGTGCTGCGGGAGTGACTGAACTGAAACTCTCTAGTTTAATAGTTAGAAACTTAGTCCCTTCAAATCTCGTAGGCATGGCGGCACCTTCTTTTCTTCTTTCAGTGCATCGGGCCTTTCGGGTTTGGCCTCTGTGGGCTCTTATGGCGTAGCTGAATCAGTAGATCGTCTTTGCCAAAGTCTTTGCGACTCATTAAGGGTGACAATAAGACGACAGCATTCGTTATAACATCCTGAGTGGCAAATTTCGATGTTAGGGTGCCAAAACCTTACCTACCCCTGACGCCTGGCGATCAATAATTTACACTTATTGTTCAGTGGCAGTGCCAACGTCATTGGTATTAAAATCGGTTAAATTTAAATTGTTTGTAGATCTGGCTTTACTTTTATATACCAAAGATAAACCCGTTTCGCATGCACACGACAGGCACATTATTACGCTGGTAGGCCGATTAGTTTGTAAAAAAATCGTCTCTTGCGTCGCCCAAGATCATTCCGTACCAACTATGGTTTAATTGAGTGGGGTGGGTGCTCCAAAACTAATCTGAAGCCTTTTCTAAAGTACAATCCATTTTAATATATAAACTTTTAAAAGAGGCCCAGGTTTTGAATACTAGCCTAATATGTATTACAACTGCATGCAGTATCTCTGCGCTAGCAAAATATTATGAAAATTACGTCGAACACTACAGCTTGAATTGCATTCTCTGAACAGATGCAAGGGTGGATATCGAGGAAGCTTTCTCTTTTTTATAATCAATGCTAAGGGTGGGCACACCAGTAGCAATAGCCAAATTCAGATGTAGGCACCCCGCAATGCGGATGTCACCACCAGAAGAAGAGAGAAGTCGATCTCATGAACGGAAGCAATAATATTCTTCATTTTGCATGCATGCCAAGAGACAGTTAAACCTCGATTATTCATCGTAATTCCTATGAAAACAAAGCCTACATTCCCTCGGCGATATTTCACGGAAATGATGAAACGATGTCGCGCTACGTTCAGGCAAATTTAACTGTCGCTGAAACGTTATTGGGGGGGAAGTTTAGTATTTATGTAAACTATATTAATGGCAATTGTTCCGTTTAGTTTCAAAACGATATGCTAATGAGCGAGGCGGAGTCACGCTATGTTGTTATTATAACCAATCAATGAAAATGTCATGGTTGGGGTTTCATTTGGGGGGAGGGGGCGTGAGTGAAGGTTTCATGAGGTGGGGGGGGGGGGGGAGGGGAGTAAATGTAGATTGGGCAAAAAAATATATATTTAATAGCATGGCTGCTAGGGAAATTTAAGAAATAGAGATAAAAGCAGAGGTTTTTAACTAGTGGGTCGATGAGAAAGAGAATGTGTAAATAAAAAATTATTTCCTTTTTTTTTGCATTTAATCAACTTTTATAGACTACACATCATCCAGTGCGTCGTTTGAAAAATAATTTAAGAAACTGAATACACCAAGAACGATTTTAAATATCCCTTCAAAATAATCAATTCAAAACGGTACAGACAATCAAAAATATATATATTAAAAAATTGAATCATGAAAAACTTCGACGTTAATTTTGTATTATTTTATTTGGTACTCAAATAAGATATTGATATTCATACATTGTACTTACAGATGTCATGACTACATAAATATCTTTTTTATATGGGTACAGTTAACTTAAAACAATGAAAGAACAATTTAGCGGTAACTAACGACGAAAGCAAGGTTGAATTGAATATAAGATAAATATATAAAATATAAAATAAATCAAGATTACAGTATGTTAAAAAGTGTTGCCCTGAAGGAGTATAAACTGTCGGGAGATATACTGATATATACTGATACCGTTATTAAATGCGGTATTGTTTCTCGCTAAAGGACTTTTAAATAAGCCCGAACTTCGTAGATTATTCGTGGCATTAAACAATATGTTATCAATACAAGAGGTATCTAGGTACTTTATTTTTTTTGATAGGGACACTAAATCTGCAACCTGCCAGCGTTTTCCCAATGTTGCAAATTTAAAAGCATTCTGTCTTTCCTCATAGCCGACTAGCTGATTCTTACGGCCGCATTTGAATGACAGCATTCGCAGAACCTTCTTTTGAATGGATTCAACTCTATCAGAATACGGTAGCCGAATCGGGTAGCCGATTGGTCGTTTTAAGAGCACTCGCCATAAGGTGAAGAACTACCCCCGTTCTATAGGAGATAGTACTGTTTCTAGAATCCCCCGGCTGTCGGTCAGTATGCACAATCGATTGGCGCCGCACGGTACGCAAACCGCCCAGAAGCAAAGGGGGCCCCCCGAGATTTCGAGGGTCTAAAGACCCCTACGTGGGTTAATCCGGGACAGGCCATACCACAGTATACCTACTATGACCATACTAGCTCATACGAGAGCGAGATCCGACACGATTTTTGGTCGGGCGTGTGACGCTGGCATGGCAAACCAACCGTCAATACTTGTCGGAGCCGAAAAAATATCGGTGTCTGGTAAACGTGAACAGCCCCTACAAAATGTTCTACCACCGGCTCTCCGTGCGTGAGTAGTCATAAATGAGAGAGGCGGTTGACTAGCTGAACGTAATTACCGCGCATTTCGTCACATTGAAGCGCAAATTATAAGAGACACTCCATTTATATACGGCACCTATATCGCGCTGGAGAGACTTCAAATACCTGCGAGCTGCCTGCACTAAGAAATAGTTTCAAGCCGTTAGCAAATAGTAGACACGTTGCCGTCGTAAGTGTGTCATTGATGCTGTTAGCTAAAATATTGAATACAAGAGGACACGGATTCGATCCTTACGTGGCACCCGACCAAGTAAAATATTTAGTGGAAACAAAACTATTATACTGGACGAATTGCTAGCGCTCTCTAAAATAGTCAACGAAGAACAGCAGGAGCTCTGGCGTTTATTTTCTAAGCTACGTTTTCATTGTGTATCTTGAAATTTAGATCTGAATCTAAAAAAATCTTTGTTCACAGGAGGTTTACAGATGCCTTTTATTATGTAATCGTATTTAACATGACCCCTGCTCCGAAAAAAACACATCTAGTGGCATTTCTGGGCACCAATTAAATAGAGACTCAAGGTTATTGGCAGTTACAATCACAATTTGGTTGCAAATCGTAACATCATCCGCATCCATGAAAAAATACATTTTAATCTACTGTAGGTACATATCATTTAGAAAAATTAAAAACAGGTTTCTTCAGTTGGAACCTAGTAGGACGCCCGATGTTACCTAGAATACTCAAAACACTCGGAAACCCTAAAAACCTCAAAATTGACACCTGGACCAGCATTTGGAAGTGAAAGGAACAAAAAACACCCTTAAATCCGAGGTAAGACGCCATCTTGCATTCTAGGCAAAATCTGACTTTGTACCGGGCAGATTCGGATTCAGGAAGGTCAAATTAGTCCAAAAACGCCCGAATACCTCACGAATGTCTCACGATTTGCCGTTAGACTTCATTTCTAAAGCGATTTTTGAAAATTTCGCCCCGACTATTATTTTCATTTTCAGCTGTACTATTTAGGTTGGTAGAGTAAATGATTTCCCCGCTTCTAATTAACTTGTACTCGGAAGCTATCATCTCCGAAGCGCTGGAGGACCAAGAGTGGGGTATCACTATCCACTCACTAGTGTTGAATAACTTGCGGTACGCCGATAATACCGCCCTTATGGGCCTCTATACGCCTATAGATCTGCAGAAGATGTTGATAGAATCTACGAGTGCAGTCAGAAAGCAAGGCTATCGATGAACCACACTAAAACTAAAGATTATGGTGGTTTCAAGGAACGAGGATTTGAACCCGACAATCACGGTGGCAGTTACTAATTTGGATAGTGTCAAAATCTAGGTAGGTACCTACTTCGACCCTAGGCACATGGGTAAATGAAACATGGGAGTCCGCCCAGGAAGTGAGGTGCCCGTGCGTCAGTGCCCGTGCGTCAGTGCCCGTGCGTCAGTGCCCGTGCGTCCTTCAACAAAATAAAGAAGCTACCTTGCGATCGAGACCTCAACATCAATCTCCGAATTAGATTGCTCCAGTGTTACATCTGGCCTGTTGTTTTGTACGGCAGCGAAGCTTGGACCATCAAGGAAACAACCAGCAAGGAACTTTGCGATGTGGTGTTACCGAATATTGAGCTGGGTCCATAGAGTCACGAATGTGGAGGTTCTACGGCGCGTCAACCGATAACGAGAACTCTTATTGACCATGTAAAAGAAGAATACTAGTTACCTAGGACATGTGCTTCTGCCAATTTCTTCAAGTCATTATGATTGAGGGAAGGCAAGACTGAGGGGGTAGAGACGCGTTGGAAGAAGAAGAAAGTCGTGGCTGAGGACCATCAGGGAATGGGCTGGATTAGCCATCGTAGAAGACCTATTTCGCTGGGCACAGAATCAAAACGCAAAACGGAGAGCTGACGGCCAACCTCCAATAGTGGAGAGGCACCGAAAGAAGAAGAAGGAGTAAATGATTTTATACGTTTTAAACGCTAAAATTTTAAACTAGTGTATGCATCTTAAAAACAGACTATATTTATCTCTTACAACACGCGACATTATGATAGAAAGGGAACGACTCGAAATTAGTTTGCTAATTATTGGGTAATTATGAATAACAGATAGACTAATAGAAATGCTAATACCTAGTGGGAATTATACGTCACCTGAACCACCGTATTATATCTACTGTGCCTGAGTAGTGGTGCGAATGGTAAATCTAACTGTCAGTGTTCACGGAAGGAAACTGATTCTGGAAAATATGTATTATAACATAAGGTACTTATACTAAACTATAACTTTTGGTCGACTCCTAAAAACATACAATCCTGTGGTAGGACATGAATCTGGCTGGCACAAGACGTAACGTTTTGTACTGCACTCGCCCAGTGACGACAATAAAAAGGGGAGGATATAAAATCGCTCTTGTATTAGTCACCGCCCGCTTGGGGAGATGAAAAATAGGGGACGGATGAGAATGGCTATACGCAATCTTTCTAGCTGAATATAATCTTTCTAGCGTATTAAAAATACTCACTTTGACTAAAGGATACGTGTGTATCAGTTTTGGTATTGGTTCCGATGCATCAGCCATATCACCGAGCACTACGATTTGAATTTTTAAACTAAACGGAAGCGGATTTTCCGCGAAAACGCGGCACTCGCGATGGAAACACCGCCCGTCGTCGTAGCTAAAACCAAACTGTTTATTTACAAGTCCGCGCGCAGAACGGCTTCAACAGCCGGCCAAGCGAGCGCTAACGGCACGTTAGGATGCTTGATTGATTATTTCCATTTCATTCCCCCTACTTTTTTTAATCGAAACGACTATAGATGGACGGAGGATTCAAGTTGAGGCGCCTTGTCAGGTTTGATCTAACCCGTATGGTCTTGGTTATGAAGTATCAACAATGATACTGCAGTAAAGCAAGGGTAATGACTATGCATTCGACTTTCAAATACAATACAGCACCTCACAGAAACTGCAACTAATGCTGACAGTCACTCTCACCATACTATCTGTATTTTCGCTTTATGCATACCCCGAATAAGACTGGCAAAAGTACAGAAAAGCTACTTATACTTTAGCATTAAATTCTAAAACCCTACCTTAAAATTCTTAAACAGCTGGAGAACGTAAAATTAAAAGAAACATTAAGAATATGCTGATAGGCCACCCTTTCTATGATCTCACCGAATTCGAGGGCCATGACTTTAAAAACATAGTTTAATGATAATTTGATAAGTATTCATGGATTACCCCGTCGTACGCCAACAGTGCCATATAGGTACTTTGCGTCGTTTGACAGATTCGCCCTTACCGTTTCAGCCGGCGCCCATAATATCATATCATTATATAATATACACAACTAATAAGATTAATTACTAGGTGACAATAGGGAATTCATGAAAAAACGATATTGTCAGTATTTATTTATAAAATCAACCAAAAAGTTGCGGCGCAGTTTCTTGCGCGCGATGGCTGGCTTTCGAGCGGTTAATTGTCTGACTATTCTGCTTCCGTCTTCTATATGTGCTCGCAAAACTAGAAAAGTAGTCGGTCGATTGACTTAAAATTTTGACAAAATGTTGCATTCGAATACGCGCGTGTTTTTGTAGTAAAATGAGATTTTGACACAGCGTCAAAATTCTAATCCGCGCGACAGGTCTTCCCGCACCGGTAAAATCTTCGTTGCGGTTCGACATCGGTGTGTTTCCCATTAATTTCATAACAGACTAAACCACGGCGAAGCGTGGCCGGGTTTGGCTAGTATTACATAAAGCAACAGTGATCGAAAAACAGCTTTAATAAAAGCGCGCCGAAGATTTTACCGGTGCGGGAAGACTTGTCGCGCGTATTAGAATTTTGACGCTGTGAATTAAGAATTAAGAAGAAAGATAACTCTAAATAGAATAATAATAATAGTAATAGTCTTGCAATAATAGTCTAACTGTATACCTCGTGTCCGGCAGGTACCTCTTGTTGCTTGCTAATAGCTGATACCATCACCCTACGGAAGGAGCAGGGTGGGGGAGATACTGTTCACCGTCAGACCAAGCCACACACGGCACTGGCGAATAGCCCCAACCAGTACCATAATATATAGAAAAAGGAGAAGTATCAACAGCTGGCAAAGTATCTTGGATCTACCTTACCTATTCTGCTAACCGTTCGTTTCCCTGGAACCATAGCAAAAGGCGAAAGCATAAAAAAATCAATTCAATAGTCAATTAACTATTATCTACAATAAACTATAAAACATCTTTGAGTATTCCAAAAATTTCTATTTCTAGTTGGATTCGTCGCAATATTTCGTTATCTTGGGCGCTTCTTTCTTTTAGGAAATTATATTACGAGACCGTTTCATTTGTTTTCTAAACATAAAATCACCGGGAACGTCCCTTCTTTCTGTTGCTATTGTACACAAATTAAATCAATGCATTTTATTAAATGTCTCAAAATTACAAGATCTCTCTCTTAATATCAAGAACACTTCCAGATGAGAATAGCAATGTTTCCTTGGACATACATGTGCAGAAAGCTAGATGTCTCGTAGGTCACTTCGAATCCGAAAGCTTCGCCCACGACTACTTGGAAACTGGGTCCGAATTTCTTGTCTAGAATCTCTTTGATCATTTTCGAAGCCAATTCGTAGTTCGATGCGAACTTCTCCACCGCGGCCGTCGACGCGTCCGATGATTCGTTCAGCAAATCCTCGCTCATATCTGAAAACTAAACATAACGAATTTATGTATAGCTAATATTTTCCTACCTACCTCGTTAACTTGTGGTTATCAGGAGAGACGTTCATCGATAGAGGCGAAAATCTATAACCTTATTCGCGGGAGGAGTATTTATTTATTTATAATTCAAATTTAAACATTGAGAACTGAAAACATTGTATTGAGAACCGTACTGATGGGGATAGAGGTCACTCCCTAGAATGTAAGCAAAAGCCCAATCAAAATACTGCCTCTTTCTCATATTATAGGCGTCTAAAGCGGTCCCAAATGGTTCCCAGGAGGTGGGTTCAGCAAGTGTTATGAAAGCTTTTCAGAATATATCGTCACCTGAATACCACAACTAAGTAATTAAAAATCCAGATAATTTGAGTTACTTTATAGTCATTCATATTAGTGGTACCACATTTTACAAAAAGCAGATAACTGCCATCTAATGCTCCACTTAAAATACTCAGTGATGCTATTATTACCTTTATATCAATAGATTTAATAAAATAAAAAAATAAACAACACCGCCCTGCGTCATTCTTTGACTCTCTTGAATAAAGAAAATTCTTTTATTGGTAACTTTTTCCATGGAAATATTCTAAATTAGTTACACTATCCGTAATTATTGCCTCTTAATTGCCAAAAACATGTTGTAAATTATGGTAACAAATAAAATAATAATAAAAAAATACCTATGACATTTTGCTGAACACATGTTTCATTCATTAAGTAGCTTTTGACCACAGCTATCGCCCCTAAAAGACTTTCGGTCCAGTTCTGGGAGAGCTTGTATAATTATCTTTGTTTTACCCACAAATCTGTCAGCAATAAGTAGACATTTCGTTATAGCTACTCCTATTTGATTTTATTTAGTTTATTATTATTACATATTACGAAATTTTGTTATTTCTAAAAATTCACTACTCTCCTCTGTTACTCAGTACTCTCCACAGTACTAACCCTGCACAGTTGATCCTCTGAATGGATATCAATAAAGGGTATCGCCATTTGTCGGGAGAGACTATATGCTATTTATATTCAATTCAATTCAATTCAATTCTTTATTGAGAATATATACGAATCTAAATCCTCAATAAAGAATATTTTCTTTTTTCAGGTAAAACTTAGATGCAGAAAGAAATGTTAGCGTAATTATGCATAAGACCTGCCGCTCATTGACTGCCTTTTTTGACTTGACTGAACTGGACTAAAGTTGCAGCCCGACTTAACAGAACTGGACTGAAGATTCAGCCAAGAAACAATGAACGCTATTGGAAATATAAGTATACCTAGAAGTAACAATTGTGGGCATAGAGACCATATGAAAGATGTTCAGGGGTGAATGATAGCGATCTCGCATCTGAAATATTGTAAAGAGGAGGGTTAATTCACCGATGGATGGTCTGGCTCAAAATAAGATCGTAAGGATACACCTCATCTAAAAGACAACCTACTTATGTTATGCCTGTAACGAATTGCACTTTTGGGCAGCTAACGGTGTTGTGCAGCTTAGGCCATATGACCACGTCCAGGTCGTTACCTTGGTTCGGATCAACTCACGGTTCAGCTTTCATCCGGTAGCCTCCTCGAAGAGGGAAGAATCTGGAAAGGACTCTGTTTCCACTGTTACTGATGTGTCGTGGACAGGTGGGACTGCGTCTGGGGGGCGACCGCGGGCGCTGCCAGGCGGTTTGCGCATCGTGCGGCGCTAGCCAATCGACCACGCACTCCGGCGAATAACCGGGAGGGACTGGAAATGGTCATATGTTTCCTAAGAAGCGGGGGTGGTTGTTGACCTGATGCCAGCTGCTCTTGAAACGACCCGTTAGCCACCCGATCCCATATGAAAGCCGGGGCACGGTCTACAATAAATTCGAACTGTTTTACCGGTAAAATCAGATAAAGGCCGCGCAAACGACTTCGAATCTGCGACCAGACTGAAGGACGGAGAAACCCGGCCAAATTTGGTAGTGAGGGCATGAGGTCAGACCGCTGGATTCACTTCCCAGTGCCTCGCGGTAAGACGTTGGACTCTCGCAGGCTCGTCGTTGGAGCTAGGGAGAGGACTGTCCTTATTCGCTAAGTCTTTACTTTCACTCAATGTCAGATAGAACGACCTGATGTCGTTAAAACTCTGGGGTGACGGGTTCGTCCGTTGTGTTCACACCTCTAGACGTACTTTTGGGCATGTATTCTCCAATAACATGCAAGCTGAAAGCAACTACTCGTATGAGGACCACGAAAAGACTCCTATTTAAGTTAGTGTTAAATATTATCTAAGCTAGATTTCGCAAGAAATAACGCAATATGACGGTGAAAGCGCGCCTTTTTTGGATTATTTCTGTGTTATTCATACCCGATCGCGATCTAGGTTAATGCTAATAAGCATGACACTTATATTATAGAAATGTCTGGTAACGCCGCGCATCTCTTGTATACATTTAAGATCTCTATTTGTATTGCTTAGCAATTAGCCGCTTGGCGAAGTGTGCGCAGTTATACTTTCGTAAATAAGTGGGTTAGCGGCTCATCTTAAAAAGTAAAAAAAAACGGTTGCGTCACTCCAAGAATTTCCAGTATTTGTCTGTTCCAGGGAGTCTGTAGTATTTTCCGTGGTATTAAAATTGTGTTTTTCCAAAAATGATGTAGTATTTTCTTAAATATGGCGGAATTTAAATATTATTTGGGTAGCTTGTATACGAGATATTTTAATCAAAATTTCACAACGTGATTTAGGTCCAGCAAGGCATCTGTGAACGGAATTTCAAGTACCCAACTACAATATTTCGAGATTGAAGTATGAGTAGCGCGCCTTCTGGTGGGCCGATTTCCACCGCAATCTTTTCAACTCTTGCCATGACCAAATGATGCCAAATTTCCAGGTCAATGATGAAGCGTTTGGGCGCTATTGTGGAGGATCACACACACACACACACACACACACACACACACACACACATAGAGAGAGAGAGAGAGGGAGAGACAGACAGACAGATATGCAGACAGACTTCAGCCTGGAAATAGTCTTAATTGTGTCGGGGTTGGGGGGTCAAAAGTATTTATCTGTCTTCATTTCGTTTTTTTTAACACGTTCCCTCGTCGGTTGGTGCGCCGGTAACGTAAAATGAAATTGAAGCATTTTGAATAATGAATGTTGCGGGCGAGAGATTAATCAATATTATGACGAGGTTTTTTCGGCTCGGAAAGTCGTCGTCCTATGTTACTCGATACAGCGGCGCTCATCTGCATGCACCAATAATCAAGATGAACATTTCCCACGGCAGCCACTCGGGAGAAACACTATTTCATTCACCGTCGTGTGTTTCTTTCGTTCTTTGTGCCTATTTTTAAAATGAAAACGAAATTGGCAGCCTTCAAGAAATACCCACGCCGAACGCCGCCTGACCTTTGCCCGCCTGTTACGAGTAGTATCGCAAATTATAACGTCATTTGATAATAGCCATAATAACAATATGGCACAAAAACCGCGGCGGAGGTCACCTCACTAGTATGTACTCCGCCGTCGAGTCACTCACAATAGCGAATGTACATAGTAGGACCACGTAATATGTACTACGTGACGGTCACTCTTTTATTAATTTACGCAACAATGAAGAAGATACCCAGTAAAAAAACTAAAAACGTACCCTAATGAGTGCGTATGTGTGAACCATGGGAGGCGATTCTATAACTTCATCCCCCATTGTGGCACTCGTGTTTGTTCGCACAATCGATCACACAAAAGCTTTCAAAATATTTCACACCCCAACTACGCCAACTGCGTATAAACTTAGTTTTATTTTTCAGTTGTACGTATTTGAAATTGTAGAAATGACAATTAAGTAGTTTGATTTAATTTTAAATATAGAAGCTTAAAAATATTTTAGAGGCTAATGATCAATGATAAATAAAAAAAAACGGTTGTGTCACCCCAAGACTTTCTTGGCAAGTAGCCAGGGACTTCGGACAGATGTCATCTGAATATTCATTTAACGAATAAAGTCGAAGAGCAGTTAGAAACATTTCCTGTTTGAAAAGGCGCGTCATCTCATTCAATTTAAAAATAAAATTGCAAACGCGTGTCGTCGTGAGCCTTCGAAGTCGATTCTCGAACGATCCATGCATCGAAAGCGTCGCCACTTGTCAGGGCCATACTATTTAAATAATGTATGGCGGACTTTGAATATTATTTGTGTCGCTTGTATATGGGATATGCCAACCGAATTTCAAGTCTCTAAGTCCAATATTTCAAGATTAAAGTATGACTAGCGCGCCTTCTGGTGGACCGATTTCACACTTCCACAATCTTTCAACTCTTGCCATTACCAAATGATGCCTGAATTCCTTATTTCAGCACAATCGGACGAAACGTTGGGATGCTATCGTGGAGGAATACACACACACACACGCACACACACACACACACACACACACATACACAGACAGACACACAGACAGACATTAGACTGGAAATTGTAGTAATCGTCTCGGGAAGGGGAGGGGGGATGTATATATCCTTTTTCATACCGGAAAAAAATTGCGCGTTCACAATACGTCCCACCTCCTCGTCGGTTGGTGGGCAGGTAAAGTAAAAGTAGAAAGCAGGTAAAATGTTACACATAGGTATATCGAAAAGGTGTATGCGGACAGATAGTGTCGGATTGTGGAAGGGTTGGGCATAATAAATAAATACGCCGCCGTGACAGCGTTGTCACGCGCGTCGTCCGTTCTTTACATCCTTTGATCAACGAACCTACCTAGCTGAGCAACAATAATTAAAACGAGACACCCATTTCATATCCCATAAATGCGGGACATAATATGGAGCCCTATCTACGTATAATAATCCAACCATAAACCTATCATCCAACCGTTTATAGCGCTGCCTTTATTACCTACCTATGTAATAAATCATCTTTACGATCAAATTAAAAAAAACGTGATCCTAAAATTAGGTGGGAAAAAAGTATTTTACTATTCGATATACTACTGCGTCACGTGGTAATTACGGAAACACACTCTTCCGGCAAGCCTGTAGTGTTAGGTATGCCAAAACACAAATTGAAAATGGCCGTTTCGAGTACATAACCATATACGGGTTTAATCTAGGCATCATTCTTAGACCTGATTTTGCTTTTATTATACAAGCCGATAATGTTTCTATACGATATTTTTAAACAGATACCTGAAACAGACAGATTTATTTAACGTCTATTATTATGTACTCAACCCTATCTCAAATTCCGGCGTTTAGTCATGACGCGACAGAAGTGATTTTGGGATATTCGTACAATATTTCAGTCGACAGGCCCTGATAAAGGCCCGTTACGTCTTCCGCGGGACATTTGCCCTTTATTGGAGCTTATCGTGAGTCGGGCCCATTGATCCGGCGGTCCGTGCATGTCGTCGCAGTCCTGCGCGTCCTGTGACAGGTTTCAGAGATGACATATTCGTTGGCCTATTCTAAGTGGGTAGCCTAGTCTTTAAAAAAGTGAGAAAATAAGATTTTACATTACCGTAACCATTCATTACTTGGCATGAGCATCACAATTATTCGGAAAATTGAAATTAGTCTCTTTCCGTAAAGAACCACTGCGCTAAAAATGTACGAAATAAAGCATTAGAAACACGGACAAGTCGGTAAACACCAGCGAAATTACGGTAGTTCATCTTTTTTCCAATCCCCATAGGTTTCTAACATATTTGAGGAATTTTGTATACTAAAAACCATTTGTATACTAAAAAACATATACGAAAAATTAGCTTTCCGCCAAACTAATTTCCTGAACTTACAATGTTTGGGAGTGTTTCATTTTCAACGCCAAAAATAGACGAAAAATTTAGTTTCAAAAACTGAAAAAAACGACTTCTGATTGTCGCAAAACCATGAAATTCGGTGCGCCGAAAGCTAATTATAGTACATTTATTGTAAACAAATAGTATCTACCTCTATACTATACCAAACGTATGAGAAAATAGCCTGAATATGGTCTTTCTGTTCATAGAGTTCACTAACATATTCATAATATTGTTGGTGTAACAGGCTTGTTTCCAACGCTGCAAAAAAAGTTATATGCGTTCGACGGATTTGGATTGATAACGCAAGGTCATGGAATAGAGTAATTTCATTGGCTGAATTCGCTATCCTTATAGCGGACCTCTAGCGAACCAATAATTTGGCTCCATATTGGAACGTTTTCAGGTTTCTGAACGATAATACTAAAGTCAAAATATTGTGAAAATATTGACGAGTGGCCGAAGAAACATCGCGCTCGCGGAAAATTTGGAAATCTAAATTTATAAAACAATTTGAAATGGCGTCAAATTTTAGTGGAGCCCTCCAATTAACCGATCTTGATGATTTTATAACGCCGTCACAGGTGAGTGCAGAATCTAAATAAATGTACGCATATTCAAATTGTGTGGTTTTCAATTGTTCATATTTGTGATTTTAGGAATGTATAAAGCCGGTTAAGATTGAAAAGACCAAATCCAAAACCGGGGCTAAGGTGAAAATAGACGACGATGGCGCCTATTTTCAGTCTGAAGGACAAGGCAAGCAAAAATTACAGAAAGTTGAAATCACGTTAGCCGATTGCCTGGCTTGCAGCGGATGTATAACGTCCGCTGAGAGCGTTCTTGTCACCAAGCAGAGTCAAGAGGAATTGCTGAGGTAGGTAAAGAAATTGTATAATTGTATTTTGTTATTTTTGAAGGGCTGGGCTTTTCATTTAACTCTTGTTTGTTTTCATTACGCATTGCAGTATAACGTACCCAATGCCCCCTATAGTAATATAGTATATACTATACAGCTGAACCTATAACAACAAAAAGCAGGAAACTAAAACGAATAAACCTACGCGAACGAATAAATAAACGCGTTGGTCAAACCCTGCTTAACCCCTAGAGCCCCGATTGGCCGATATCGGCCACAACACGATTCAGCGTGACGGCCCCGTTTTAATTTAATTTGTTTTATTTTATTATATTAATATGTTTTATTTTAATTATGAGTACAATGGTTTGGCAGTAATTAATGTTTTGGTGAGACAGTGTCATAATTCAATTTTTTTACTAAATTTTACTAAAATTTTTTGGGACATCAACTTGTCAATCGGCTGAGGGGCCGAGGCCTGAAGGGTTAAGGCTGTCCGTCTATAAAGGCCCTTAGGGACAAACACAGTTCACAGTCTAGCAACACCAACAGCCCGTAAGAGTCCAACGCCTTAATGTGAGGCACTGGGAAGTGAAACCAGCGGACTGACCTCACATCCTTATTAACAGATTTAGTAGGCTACAGCCGCAGGCAGAGTTCACAGCGGCCCTTCCATGTTAAGTCCCTTTTTGAGGAGGCTACCGGATGGGAGTTGAACCATGAGTTAGGTCGACCAAGGTAACACAAAGAAGGCCATCACCATACAAACTGCACGGAACCATTAGGAACCTGTGTTTATGCACAAGGGGAACTTTTCCCATTCTAACTCCTCAATGCAGTTTGCTGATGCACTGAAGGATAGAGGTACATATGAAACAAAGGAATATCAACTATTATAAAGAGAAAAAGCCTTATAATGTATACTTACGCAGACACGGAATGTTCATATGTGAGTCGCTGTGGCCTCTCCTGCTCCAGATTAGCTTGGTAGCTCTCTCCTTTGTTGTATGCACTTGCGCTTATTGAAGCACTCGCGTATTTACTTATGATTATTTTATGTTTGTCTATAGAGTAACTGAACTGTATAGACATCATAAAATAGACACAGTCGGGAGCGTTTATGTTTAACCCCTCCAATCGCGAAGTAAAAATTCAGCTGTCACTTACACCGGCGACATTTTCGCGCGTAAATTCGGCGCAAGTCAATGACCTTGAGTAAAACGACTATAACTTGTAAACCACTATACGGATCATAAAAAGAATAACTGTACAATGATCGCATTGAAATTTGACATATAAAACATTATAACCTTATCGGTTCTAATCTATCTATCTATCTAGAAATGCGTTCTATTAAGCTATTGCATAGCTTTTATCGCGGGCCTAGGCCAGCGCGGCGACCGAATGAAGAAATTTCTTAACGAAAATTAATGATTTTAAGCTGATAATTACGTCTAAACGAGTACTGCTTACGATTCGAAAAAAATATATGTTAAACAAGAACATTTTCCTAATATTCTTAGTTTTGAATATTTTAGATTTTGTTTATATTACATAGTGTAATTAATTTGTGAAATTAGGTCTAACCGAACACTAAAACGACTACTACGCAAATACTATCTGGCGTATTATTATGAAACCTGCACCATTTTAAAGATAATTTAATTATCTAACTTTTCATCTACGATTTTTTTCGAATAATCCGGTTTTTATGCTTTATCGAATAAAAAATTCGTGCGCGGCGCTCTATCGGAAGACGTTTAAATTATTCCGAATCATTTGCTACCGCAGCCGCAAATGATTCGGAATAATTTTAACGTTTTCCGATAGAGCGCAGTTATCTGATATCAGAAAAAATAAAATAAATAAAATAAATAAATAATTATAATTACATAAGTTGTTAAAAATTCTATGCAATAGCTTTACCGCGGCAGTCCCCGAGTGCCACACGTAATTGTTTTTTTTAAATGGATTTTTTGCAAGGTGACCGTTGGCTAACCAAAATTGATTAGCTCAAATCTTAGCATTTGTAAGAGTCAAACCAAGAATGGTTAACTCAAGTAGGAGGAGTTAAGCTATAGGAGCCAAAAAGAGCACACCCTCGAGCTGTCCCAAGTCCTAACGGTCAGCGAACAGACTGCTCGTGATTGGGTCGGGCGCAGCGAGAATTGTTTGTTTGTTTCTACTCTTTATTGTGAAATTTCACAATGGGCGGATTTATTAAGTGTAGAGCGGATTTATTAAGATATATAAACTATTAAGTGTTTATATCTATTTATTGTCTTGTTATTGCATTTGATTAACAGAATTGAAATGCAATTCCGTTAATTTTATCCCAACGGAAAATAGTGACTCCACCGGCAATCGAATCCGGAACCATACAATGTAAGATCAGGCGACGTAGCCACTATGCCACCGGGCTGTTGGTTGGATTGCCTGGCGCCTTACTATGCGTTTATTTATGTATTAGTTACATACACATTCAAATGCAACAGCATGAAAGAAAATGAATTTACGATCCAGATAAATCCGTTATATGCTTCTAAATTTAGGTATACATCTGACTTAGCCCAGGTTAAATAGCGCGTAAATTTAATGTAAATGTTCGTTATTCTAATGTGATCAGTAAAGTGCACCGAGCCCGCCTTGCTAGACACTCCTGCGATAAGGCGAAATCGCTTCCCTAGTCTTATCTGATTGTCACGGTCGTGTCAAAAAGAAAAAATAAATTCTGTTATACACCCCGAGTTTTAAGTTTTCGGCATCCTTGAAGGGGTGAATCAGTACGAGCAAAAAAGCAACTTTTATTTAAAAAAAAATAAAAAAAAACAAAACATTTTTTATTGAAAATTAAAAAAAATAATAAATTGAAAAAATAGTATAAAAAGCGTTGAGCATGATGCGCCATCTAGCGGCAAGTAAAATATCGCTAATATTGTTTATAGCGATATTTTACCTACCGCTAGATGGCGCAGCGCGCTCAAAGATTCTCAAACTTTTTTTCAATAGATAAAACTGCAAATTAAACAGATTTTCTTTTTTTTAATTTTCCAAAGTTTTTTTTTTAGTTGATTATTTGTACTGATTCACCCCCTTCAAGGATGATGGTAACTAAAAACTCAACCTGTATAGTATATGTATATACATTTATTATTTATAGAGGCCCCTGAGTCACCCTTTTATAAAAGCAGTTGTCATTACATATATGATTTATTTTGAATTTAGCATTTCTTAAATGCTGTCTAATTTCTGTAATTATGAAAATACTTACAGCTACCAATTCATAATTTCAATTTCGGATTCTTTCCCTCGTTTGACGATCAATGTCATAAGTGTTGCGATCAATGTCTCGTAAATCTATATAAGATTGCACAGATAAAACACAGCTACCATCTTTATTATTATGACTATATGCATTCTCATTTTTTTTCCAGAATATTTGCAGAAAAAAAGGCAGCGATATTGAAAGATGATTTGGAGAATGTAAAGGTGATTGTTGTTTCTATATCGATTCAGCCGATACTATCGCTCGCTGTGCGGTATAATTTGCCACCAGAGCAAGCGAGTATGAGGCTTTCGGGCTATTTCCGAAGCCTTGGTGCTGATATAATTTTGGATATGAGTTGCGCTGAAGATTTTGCTCTTTTGGAAGCAGAGAAAGAATTTCTCGAAAGATACAAGTCAAATATGCTGGATTCTAAGAAAAAGATGCTGCCTCTGTTGGCATCGTCATGTCCAGGTTTGAATCTCTGTATTCATTTGCATATTATTATATTGTTTAGTATTGAAATAATTAATATTTGTTTGTTTTTAGGTTGGGTCTGCTATGCGGAGAAAACTCACGGGGACGTTATTCTGCCTTATATTTCGACGACTAAATCGCCACAGCAAATAATGGGGACGCTGATAAAACAGCATTTATCAAAGTTGAGAAATATCTCACCGGATAAATTGTATCACGTTACTGTTATGCCTTGCTATGATAAAAAATTAGAGGCTTCTCGGGAAGATTTCTTTAACGCGGATCTAAATTATCACGATGTTAATTGCGTCATTACTCCAAGTAATTATATTATATTTTTATGATTTGCTTGTGAATATTTTCTTCGGACTTATTAATTTTTAATTTCAGTCGAGCTCGAACAGATGTTATCGAATACAGATAAAGAACTGAGTGACTTCGAATGCTCGAAATACGACTGGCCTTGGGAGACTAAAACGAATAATGAAGATCGTCCGTTTTCATTAACATCAAACATCGGTTCTGGCTCGGGTGGATACTCGGATTATATTTTTATACGAGCTGCTAAGCATCTCTTCGGAATTGATAATCCGACAGTTAACTACAATAACATAAGGTCAGCATTGATTAATAATACTTTATTTTATGAAAATAATGACGTTTTAATTTGAATTGCAGAAATCCTGATTTCAAAGAGGCGATCCTAGAGAAGGATGGGCAGGTCGTATTGCGATTTGCGATCGCCAATGGTTTCAGAAACATTCAAAACCTCGTTCAGAAATTGAAAAGAGGAAAATGCCCTTATCATTACGTGGAAGTAATGGCATGTCCGTCTGGTTGTTTGAACGGCGGCGGTCAAGCCCGTCCGCAGGATGGCAGTAACCCAAAACTATTAGTAACTGAGTTAGAGGAACTATATCATAAGACGGTCAAGACAAATCCTCTTCACAATGACACTGTTCAAAAATTGTATCGCCAGTGGCTGGACGGCTCAGATTCGGATAAAGCAGATAGGCTGCTGCACACGAGTTACCATGCCGTAGAAAAAACCGAAGTAGCTCTAAATATTAAATGGTGAACAATAAAAACCGGTAATTTAGAACAGAAAGTATTTTATTTCTCAAACACATTTTTCATTAAAATTGTGCAGTAAACGAAATATTTTTTCCTATGCTACCATTTTTTTTGAGCGGTCATTGCGAAGCGCAAATTGACAAAAGCAAACAAGAGTTGATTTTAATGTATACAATGGTGATTAACATTTTGTTTTCATTTTCAATGCGACTTACTTCACCTTCCAGCCCCGTTGAATATTTACATTTTCAATCACAGCCGCGTCGAACAGATCGACAGATCCTATTAAGTAACGGGTTTAGTTAACTTTGAAACTACTATTTAATAACGGAACGAAAATGACACTGGAATGCTGTTTGTCATAGTGGTAGTCTATGTTGTGACTCGGCGATTTACGTAAAATACAATATGGCCACTAATTGGTTCAACTTCGGGATAATATTTACACTCGCTTCGACTGTAACGCCGTCTGGATTCGGAAGGTGTCCCAAGTATCCTCCTCTTCCGAAGTTTGAAATAGCAAATGTAAGTTACCTACAGCATAGGATCATCGATAAAATGATATCACTAATAAAATAATTTAGTTCACAGGACAATGGTACGAAGTGGAGCGCTCCTTTTATATGATGGAGATAGCGACCAGCTGCACATCCCTCAAATTCAAGTTGAATGATAAAGAGCAGCTCGACGTTACGACCGTTACGGTTAATAGATGGACCAATATTCCTACGGAAACCAGCGGTATCGGAATACCAACTTTTAAAGGATCATCAATATTTCGGTACAAAGTTGACACAACGTTACCGTTGGCCATTGCGAGAATCCTCCCTGGTGCCGGTTTATACAACATTTTATTCACCGACTACCACAACGTAGCAATTTTGTGGTCCTGCTCCAACTACAGCCTAATTCACACAGGTATGCATTTCAGAAAACGATATATCGTGAGCGAAAATGATTTTTCAACGTGGCTTTCAGATCAAATTTGGATATTGGGACGAAAGCGCGATTTGTCTGCGGTGTTACGCGCGCAGGTGTACAACTTTCTTTCGGCGCTCCGCATCGACTCGGAAAGGCTGCTCATATCTAAAATCGGAAACTGCGGCAATGCATAAAATTAAAATACAATTAAAATGTGAACAAATAAAAACTCAACAATAATAATTATTTGTACTCGATGAGATTGTGCTTATTCAAACAACGTTGCCTATTATTATAAAAAAAGAACACTTAAGCGTAAAAAAACAATTTAAAAAGATGTATAAACTTCGATATAGTAGTATACAGGGGACATAACATTTCAATTTTTCTGCAAAAATATTTACATGAGTTTTATTATCAGAATGAAATATGATTAATTAGTCGGTTCGATGAGAGGTTGGCACATATCCGTTTTCATAAAATTCACCTTTGACATCGTTCAAAGTGACCGCTTCTGCGTCGTGGCTCTCAGAAGACTCTTGGCCGTTTCGACACTCGCGAGACGAGTGCAGATGCCAAGACTTTTTCTCTTCCACCTCTTTCGTGACGACTACGAACAGTTCCTTATTCTTGCCGTCTAATTCGTTCTTGAGGTAAGTGAGCAGTGCGTTTTCTCGCCCTATTGACTGAGGCGACTGCAGTTTGGAATCTAAGTTGTAGAACGTTCCCTGTATGTCTCGAATGGCCACCCAGTGGCGTCGTTTCAGAGGTAGCATCACAAATCCTAATTTATAATCTGAAGGGACATTTAGAATGAACCCGCATATATTTGACAAGTTTAAACACTCGGGATCTCTGCAAAAAAAAAAAAAAGATAAATACATCACTTTTGTGGATTTTTTTAAACTTCAAACGGTCACGCGGTGTTTTCACAACAGCCCGTCAGGTAGCCGACAAAATATATGCAGTTTAGCTAACTCTGCCATATACTTGCGGCGCCGTTTTCACCCGCGCCCTGCGGTTGCGGGTCAACTGTTTTGTTTCAAAACTCACGCCACCGCAGGTTTGCGTGGTCAGAATTAGAGCTCATGGAGCGGTTTTCACCCGCGCCAGCAGCGGTTACAAGCCTAGGCCGCAGATATATATGTGCGCAGTTGAAAACCGCTTCGTGACTTCTCAGGCCGATTGCGGCCTGCGCGGTTCCACTAGTTGCCCGCCACACTGCCGCTGCCGCGATTAACCGCGCGAAAATCGCATTGTGAAAATTCTCAATTTTACATACATTTCTGCATTCTACGGAAGCCAAGGGCCTGCAACTGCGACAGGCACGGGTGAAAACCGTGACCTTAGCCTAATTCTATCGCCAAATAGAAATTATGAAGCTTGTTTTAAAAAACTAACAATCTACTTGCCATAAAGGCGTTTATGAATCGTTTTTAAAACACTACTAACATTTTTAAACTAACTTAACCTACTGTCATATCGGTGTTTGACGCTTTTTTAAACGCCTATATCCCGCTTATTTATAGAGATAAGAGCAAAAATTGTACAGATTCGGAATTAGTGTAGTGAATATAGTGGCGTGACATTAAAACGTATGCATTGTACAAGTTTGCTAAAAACTGCATAAATACCCCGACAGATTGTCAAAAATTATAAAAAGGATAGAAAACGAATTTACTGCGTGAAATTTGTAGCACCCGACGTTTCGGTGACGTTGCAGCCGCCCCTTGTCTAGGGTAGACTGCCCTAGACAACGGCGGCTGCAACGTCACCGAATCGTCGGGTGCTACAAATTTCACGCGGTAAATTCGTTTTCTATCCTATTTATAATGTCAAACAACCGCGATAGTCTTCGATTTTATAGATTGTCAAAAACATTTGTTTTATGATATTGTTAACCTAGGTAATAATTTATCTAATTTTATAAAATTTTAAAAGTAGTTGATGGTAAGTAGTACACGACGCTGGTAGTATTCTGCCTAGACGCAAGACGACAGCTAATGCACCAGCATTTGCAACATTGCCGAAAGATCAGGTGCCACCTCTACTAACGTCACGCAGTGAAATGTTTTTTTAAAAATTTATTTGTATTCCATCTACTTCTATCAAAAATAGTGATTACTAGACATTGCATATTTGCATATGCAAATGCATATAATGCTATTTTTATAACGTTATTGCATATTTTAGTACTTTTTCATCGATAGTGCTTTATTCAGTAGTTTAATAATGACAAGCAATTAAATTTGGCGAAGGAACGAGTGGCGTACTCTTTTCCCCGTTGGCGGGGTGTGATCCGCGATTTGCCGGCGGCGGCACGCAGCCCTCGCACCCAAAGATCTTGTTCAGTGCTCTTACAAAACGTGTTTGTGTTGCATTACTGTTCCCGCGTAATGTAACACGCCTAACACATTTTAGTTGTCCCGCTGTATTTGTGTACATACGAAAATCTTGTTTTTATTGGAATAATGCCGCCAGTGAAAAAAAATACCCAGACTTTAACGGAATCTTGGAAGTTACCCAGGCTAATTTACAAGTGATGGCACTGTGATTTTTTGCAAGGATTGTGACAAGCGAATACCTTCATCAAAAAAATACCAGGAAGATCAACATGTGAATACTGCTTCCCGCATAACTGCAATAAATAAACCTACAAGTCGCCAACAACTGCTGTTGCTTTCTAATTCGGATACTACAAAGAAAATAGAATTCAACAAAGATCTATGCGAGTTATTTGTTGCCTGCAACCAAATATGCCAAAGGTTCCTTAAGAAGAATTGTACTAATCTGATAATTCCTGAAGACATTCCTGAAGATCTGAAGATTCCACGCTTTGAAAAAACTATCAACTATCTACGAAGAAGCGCTAAGTGAAATACGCAACGATTTTTCGAACAATTTAATATGGATATCAGCTGATGAAACGACAGATTCACGATACATTTGATTGTTGGAGAATTATCCAAGGACCTCTCTACTACCCATTTGGTTGCCTACAAGGTCCTAGAAAAAAACATTTAACCATCGCGCGGTTCATAAATAATTCCAACAAATCACTGTTTCCCGAATGGACAAGAGAATATGTGTCTTCGTTTCTGACCGTGCACCTTATATGGTGAAAGCTGGTCAAGCTCTAAAAGTGTTTTACCCAAACTTGCTTCACGTCACCTGTCTAGCCCACGGATTACATCGACTTGCGGAATAGATCAGAAAGAGTTCGAGAATGTCAATAAATTGATTTCCTCTACAAAAAGTGTTTTTGAAAGCATCAAAGCGAGTACAAGCATATAAAGAGCGACTGCCAAACCTAGCACTGCCCCCAGAACCAATATTAACGCCGTGGGGAACTTCGTTAAAACCTGTATTGTTTTCTGCTGAGAATTTTGAGGCCATAAAAGAAGAAGTTAGTCAATTTGACAGTTCACAGGCCATTGCAATTAATTCAAGCCAGCAGGCAATTGAGGATCCTCCAATCAAACAAAATATTGCTCTAATCGCAAGACATTTCAGCAATATACCCGATGCCATTGAGAGACTAGAAACTAAAAACCTTCCTCTGTGCAAGTCCTTGAAATAATGAAAAAATGATTGAACAGAGTAACGCCCTTCCGAGTTCACTATCAGAAAAGGTCCGTGGCAAATTTAATGCTGTTGTATATAAAAACCCGCGTCTTGAAGGAATAAATAAAGTTAATGCATATATCAACGGAACCGGCCAAACCCTGCCTGAAGAGGTTTCTGCAGAAATAGCGCCAAACTCCAAGTTCTGTCCAGTAACGTTAGTTGATGTAGAGAGGTCATTTTCAGTCTACTAATTAGTATTGTGACAAACGTCACAAGTTTGCTCTAGAAATCTTGAAAATTATTTAATTGTGTATTGTCACAAGAATTACAACTGATTATTAATATGTATATTTGGTGAAAATATTAGCACCTTGATTGTGAATATTTTGCCCTTTTTTAGTGCATATATGATAGTGCATTGCATATAATCCGATGACTAGTGATTACCCATGAAAGAAAAATAAAAAGTTTTATTAAGTGATCGTAAAAATCAGGTGCAACTAACTTCATGCGGTGAAATTAGTTTTAATTTGGATTCCATCTAATCCCATCAAAAGTTAGTGATTACCCAGGAAAGAATATACGACAAAAACAGTTTTATAATATGATCTTAAAGGCACTAAACATCTTCCCAATGTATTACTTTCACGATGACAATGAGAATCATTAAATTATTTGACTATAAAAAAGTCGCCCATAACTCGATTGATATTTGAGGTGCATTTGTACTAAAACATTGGGCAGAAGTCGGTGATAAGAATACAAGAATAAAGTGTTTTTGGCTTCATTTTATCGCTATCTCGGGTTGCTCGAGAGGGGCAACGCATCAAAACCGTGATTCGATTTTCTTATGGAGGGATGGAGAAATCGGCGTTGTCTCAAAGCATCGCAACCGTTTGAAGGTTAACACGCAACAGGTACAATACTGACTTTCTTTTGTCGAACCAAATAGCTTCGTATCCCTTTATCTGCAGAGCTGCCATTATAACGTTGATGTCATAATTTCCAAGACCGAGAACCGACCTGTGCGGGTTTATCCAAACATTCGGCGAAAGCGAATTGCATATAGAATCCAACTCGGTCTTACTAAAGAATCCACGAGCCTAAAGAAAAAAAAAACAATGTCAACAATTCAACAGTGTGTTTATGTATATATCACAAGTAGATATTTACCTGAAATAAGTTATTAAGAGCGTGCAAAGCGCACAATTCTTTTACTTGCTTCTCATGATAGATGTTTGCACTCATTATTCGTTTATCATAAATGGAAAACTGGAGAGAACGAACTCATATTTTCTCTTCAGCACCGTTGCATTCCGCGCATTGTAAAGACTGCGCTGTGAAACAATTATTCCTCTTTTTTTTGTCTTGAAATTTCGATTACTTGCTTCCAGACTATTTATTATTCCAAACATTTACGTCAAAACTCAAAAAGCCACCGACACCCGCGCGAGCGCCATCTTGAAATTTTAAATGTCAAGTACCTAAACTTTTTTTTTTGCAAAAAGCAATTGGGATGACAAAATGCGAAGAAACTTTTCGTTTTGTCCACTGATAATGTTTTGTCCGCTTTCGCGACTACCGGACGGTGAGCCGTGTTATTTACGGCGAAATTTGTATCAGGTGATCCCTCACCGGGGTAAGATTTCGGCGGGTGCGAGATCGGCGGTGCAAACTCGGCGGAATGCAAACTCGCGCTCTCGCAATTGACAGTGACAGCGTGGTGACAGCTGAATTGAAGGAAGGCTCACGGACTCACGCACGGATGTGCTCGCGGAGCTTTTCGCGCGTCTGGTATCCTGTTATGTTTCATTTGAAACCCTCGAACATTATATTCGGCATTTGTGTTTCGTTAGCACGTCGTCCTTTTACAAGCACATTTATCAACATGTCTGCAGTCGAGGCGTCTTGCGCTACCGCCGGTAAACCATTAAATTAAGAAGTACCAACTTTTCACATTTAATTCCTACCTAAATAAATTTTCAGACGAAAATTCAGTGGCGTTTGTGACCGTGCCGAACGTAGAAGTCGGAAAGGAATTATCTCATGGTATCGTAAAAAATAAACTCGCGGCATGCGTTAATTTAATCCCGCAAATAACGTCTATTTATGAATGGGAAGGGAAAATCAATGAAGATAGTGAGGTGATTTTTAATACCATTTATTACTATTATTCCACTCACAAGTATTAGGTTATATTTTTTATGTACTTGTTTGATTTGTATTCGATGCTATGCTATTAACTAGCTCATCAATTCTGGTCTCATCATCCCTATACTTTTTTCCAAGATAACCGATTTGGTCCTAGTGTTTTCTTTGTAGTGGCAGTTACTTTAGGTATCTTTGAAGTCTGCCGTTCCCAACTTTTGAGGATCAAGGCCCCAATCTTTAAAAAATTACACAGCGCTTTTGCGATGAGGCTTTTTTTTTTTTTTAGTAAACATACAATAAGAAAAAAACATTGTATGTGATAATAGGCAATATGGGTAATATTTAGGATTTTTTCAACCTTTTGGATTGGAATGTTTGAATAAGTAAATGGGTCTCAAACTTAGCTCTTTTTCTTCGAATATGCTTGGAGTTGATTTCGTGCACTAATATATAGACAAGTAATTAGATATGTATCACGAAAAATATTCAGCACAAAATTATATCACAGCACATACCTTTAGTTGTTTTCAAAAGCTCTTTTCTTAATTTAGATATCACAACAAATAACGTTTTCTCATCTTTGTTTTACATAAACCATATTTTTTTCTTCATAAATCACTCACTGCAAAAAATATATATTTTAAATATTACAAAATGGAAGTGATTATAGAATGAAAAAAGCTATTTTTAATAATATTCTAAATTTCTGAAATTATGCCTAAATCCCAGCCTTACTTAAAGGAATGTTTTAGTTTATAAAGCGGTGCTTTAAACATAATTTAATGCTTAACTTTAAGCATAATTTAAGGTTTAACTTTAAGCATAATTTAATGTTTAACTTTAGGCATAATAAATACATTTTTTTTTAAAATTTGGTGATACTATGATTTTTTCTACAAAATATTGTACCCAAAAGTTACAAATATACCAAAAGTTTTTTGTTTAGAGCGTTGTTTTGGATACTCAGTATATTTTATAATTATCTGTACTAAGTACTAAGTATATTTTATAATTCTCTGATAGTTACAATTATTCGATCAAAATTCGATTCTATGCAATTCCAAGGATCCGGCAATATCGAAGCATGTAATAAGTGGCCGTAGTGAGTCAAATGATCTACAAGTCCACGTAGACTTCCACAAAAAGCAAAGAATCACCCAGAATGGCATTGCAACCATGAGCAATGTGAACTTAAAGGTCTCTTGCGGGGAGATTACGACAGCAACAGTATGGCTTACGCTATTGGCCTTCAATGCCAGAATGATTGGACAATTGGGGACTTTTGCATTCCTCCTCAAATGCACTGGAAGGTAATGTGATGCCAGAGATACTAAAATTTTATTCAAATGCCTTTCAGCATACACTTCCAGACCCCAGTAACCTCGCTCATTGGAGCTATACCGAGGATAGTTAATGATCCCTATGTAGCACTACCCCTTGCACAGCTAGACATATTCTAGTCGGCTGCAAGGCGGCCTTAGATCAAAGACGGAGGTCGATTCGGTCTCTAAACAGTATAAATTCCCTGAAAGTCTCGGATGCAAAGCCCTCCATCCAGATATAACTATACTCTAACTCTGAAACTGGCCCTTATTGTAGAATTAACTGTTCCATGGGAATCAAATATCCCAAAAGACGAGTACAAATTAAATAAATACCATGATCTCGCAAATGCTATCACCCGGAACGGCTTCACTGTTCACCGATCACAAAGATCTTGGTCTCTCCAGGAAAATAATCAACTCCTTCCTAGAAAAATTATCTAAAACCACGATTTCCACATCTCAAATTCCATGGTTTCAAAGGGGGAGTGAATAGGTAGTAAGGTGAACGCTCACATGTGGCAAGACAGCTGTCCTAAACCTACCACAGCCGGTCGTTAGTCCGGAAGCCACCGCTCACCCCCCAGAAGTGTAATAATAGTATTATGATGGTAATACTAATAGGTATTATTAATATTAATAAGTATTATTAATACTAATAAGTATTATTACTACTAATACTAATAACTATTAGTAATATTGTAGTGTAATAATAGTATTGACTATCGTGTAAACAATAAGTGTAATAATAGTATTGACTATCGGTGAATTCCAGGCAGCTCCATTTGTATTTCATTAACAAAGACCAAAATAGAATTACTTGTAGATGAATTTTGACTCATGTAGAATGAATAATGTCATATACTTAATTTACTTAAAATAAAAAAAAGAAATGTAAATTACTACATTTTTATGGTTTAGTTTTTTGGGTAGAATTACCCACTTTTCTGGTGCTCACCAATAAAAACTTACCTTGTATATTTGGTTGCAGGTTCTTCTGATGATTAAAACTCGGAAATCGCGGGTTGACGACTTAACAGAATACGTTCGTCAGAACCACCCATATTCAGTATGCGAAGTAATATCGTTACCTATTCAAAATGGAAACCCCGCTTACTTGGACTGGATTAACACTGTCGTTCCACACAAACAAAATATTGAAAATAAATAAATAAATGTTATATTTGTTAGATATTTTATTTGCTACATTTTCTTTTGCTGGTTTTTAGCATCTTGGATCTCCTTCTTGACATTATCTGTAAATTTTGAAAAAAACGACCGCAGTCTATTTCCATCAATCCTGCGGAGTTGCTCCAGCTTGCTATCGCCAATTTCACCTTTCACACGATAGAATACGGAGACGCAGAGGCGGGCCGCTTTGCGCACCGGATACGACTCGGCCAAGCGTTGTATGAGCTGCTCATTATTAGCTAAATACTTTAATAAAAATCTGAAAACCATTTTTATCGGAACGGTGTATCAAACGAGCACATATTTTTGTAGCGCTGCAGCAGCTCTCGTTTCAGCCTTAGTTTTGTCCGCAGTACTTCAAACTGTTTGAGCTGCTCCGGCTTGTTGTAGTCGATGCCTGGCAAACGCTGAATCTGAAAGTTACATAATCAATATAACCTAATACAATTTTTCCAAAAAAAAAAAAAAAAAACCAATGACGTGCATACCTGAGATCTTGCCGAATCCAACTTCTTTTGCAGTTCGATTACTTTCAAACTGCAATCCTGTGATTCTCTCGCTTTCGATGTGTTATCGTGAAAGTCCCGTTCTATACTAAAAATAACCAATCACGGTGAAAATCAACGCCAAATCATTTACGACGCATAAAATGATATATATTGCTATTTACCTCCTAATAATATCGTACACAATTGGCAATATATCAACATCTACTTCTTGGACCGTAATTGGAGAATAATTTTGTTCGCAGCCCTCCGTGTTTATTTGTTCCATAATAATTACACAGATTGATCGTATTTCGATTTCATGCCCTTCTGTTTTATGATCTTACTTACACTTACGATAATTACTTCCACTTAATTACGATCTTATTGAACTAAAACCCAAAAACGAAAGAAAATGCACGAACCGCCAATGCAGAAGTGAATTTCGCATGAATTCCGATTCCGTTTCGGCGGAAAGGAAGATAGCAAGCAACGGTGAAGCAACGCAACAAACAAAAATCCTAGTTTGCACTTTGCTGGCGATATTGTACCGGTTGTTTGGTTTTTTCGTGTTGCGATTTGTGCCAATTTGAAAATTTCTTGATGATAGGAAAGTTCAAAGTTCTTTATTGTTTTATGATGTGTCAATTTACAAATTCTAATTTCCCATAGAACCTACAATAATTTTTGTTAAGTACAGCCGCCTTATACCTTTTGTTAGACATAAAGAAAAAACTTTTTGCAGCTTTATCATATTGTATTTCGTATGGAAAGTGCCTAACCGCAATGAGAGCAGTTTTCACTTTATAGAAAAGCATAACATAAGTTTTATATTACTACAACTACTCAAAAAAGCATCAATAAAATATACTCGCCGAAATAAAAATAATCAGGATAATATGAAAATCTAAAATGTCAAAATAATTCAAAAATACTAACTACGTAAAATTGACAAAAATAATAAATTGAAAATGACTACAGTTAGTATATCCAACTTACGATCAAAACAAGGGACATCATCATGCGTTCACAATAACAACATAAACCCTGAAAACATGAAGGCGAGATTAGTAAGAGAATTTTTCCTCCTCCTTCCACTACTTTCTTGACAGTGCGAAAAAGGGTTCCCGGGTGAGTGTTCACAGGGTTCACAGAAGTAGGATAGGATAGTTAGGAGAGAGAGAGTCTACAGTGGGGCGTGTTGACTACAACGGGCGAACCCGAAACCCCGCCTGGTATAACGATATGTGATAGTTGTTTCAGCCGTGTGATGAGCGTAGAAGATCTAGAGACAATACAAATCTACTGTCTAGCTTTGCCAATATGTCTGTCATAGACCAACGCCTTACGGCGAGGCACCATGAAAGGTACCCAGCGGGAAGCCTTGCCCCCTGACTAGTGTGGAAAGATATCTCCGTCTGGAATTAACCACCTCCTTCTGGAATTAATTACCTCTTTCCTCCCGTATGGTTACATGTTCGAGGTCGCTTGCGCGGTCCTCTCCCTTACGTAGCAGTGATACAATGTCTACCGAATCTATCGCGGACCAATGGCATCCTTTGCCTGGCTCTTCACCCGGAATCGGGTAGCCAATTGGTCGTTTCAAGAGTAGTTGCCGTAAGATTAACAACTATCCCTTATAGGAAACAACACTGTTTCCAGACTCCTCGGCTGTCAGTCGGAATGCCCAATCGATTGACTGACGCCGCACGGTGCTCAAACCGTCCAGGAGTTCCCGAAGGTTGACTCCTAGGGAAATCCGGCCCGCAGGCCAGATTCCTACCCGATCTCGCACTTCTGAGTGGAGGCCGCCGGATGTGTGTTACCCGTGCGCTTGGCCAACCATTACACATGGGTCTTAGAGGCCTAACTGCAACAGGGCCCATTAGCTCCCCATTAGGTAGGAGAGACAAACAAAGGAATGAATAGATCCCCCCCCCATCCCCCCTCCCCCACAGATCTGAAGTCCTTTAAATGGTGGAACACCACTTACAATTCTTCCAAACTAAATGGTGAGGTAAGCCACTAGTGGGCAATCTGAGACCGAAGATGATCGAGCCGCACGCTTTCAAATTCTTCATTTTTGGGCCAAGAAGTTGGGATTCATTTTTGGGGGCCGTCAGCAAATCGGGTGAGGACTCATTGAGGATGAGATAATAAGGATTTAGGCCATGGTGGAATGTCTACACCATACTCCAGTGTAGCCAGGTGTCAGAGGAGAGATTAGCGCAAAACTGTTTCCACCTCTTTTTTTGATTTGAGGTTTCTGGGTAGACGTCCCAGTTGTTAGTCGACATTTCTTTGTAGTAAGAGGAAAAGGTTGAGATGGACTAGGTACAGTCATGAGGAGCGCATCGAGGGTTTTCTGCTTAGCCCCGAAGCACGTGTCGGCAGCAGTAGTCAGGCACGACGATACTAAGGAGGACTAGCACTCTCCCAGTGAGGTGGAGGTTATTGAAAAAAGATCTGATGCCGCTGTGTCCAAGGATGAAGTAAATGTTAGCAGACTGTCCGGTGAGCAAACAAGCTTAAAGCGTGGAGGTTGTTTAATATCAGAACTCAACAACTGGGTCCCACACACCTCGATCAGGATGGGAAGGTGGTATCTGCGAACGATACCCGGGAAAGGGGGAGGGGGCTATATTCTCAGACAATGGTATGTTTGTCTGGAGATTATAATGTAGCAACTAATTTATTGATGCTATATGTTGCTAATTTCAGATAGAAGACGAGCCTGTTCGACAAAATTAAATGTCAAAAAAGCGCTGGAGCGTGGACCAGTGCCATATAACTACTAGACCCCGTGACCACTCTGAAGGGGCGAACACACTAACGGACGCGTCCGCTGCCGCGGCATATGGACAGTATGCACAGTCGTTTGGGACGTGGCTTGCCAGATCTCTATCGGACGTCCGAAGCCTCGAGGTCGCGTCCGCGACTGACGTCCAATAATGTGCACGGCTCAATAGAAATTCATTACACAGATCGCGCCCATAAGCCGCGGCTAACGGACGCGACCGATAGTGTGTTCGCCTCTTCAGAATGCGTCAGCCGAATAGGAAGAGACAGCAGCATATAGTACCCCCTCCATCCTTGTCTAGTCGCGCATGCACGGAGCCACGTACATATATCACTATGGCAACGAGTATATATCACTATGGCAACGCGTATATATCACTATGGCAACGCTTCGACGCCATAAGTCTGCTATGCTATGGATAAACGTGCATGCGCAACAAGAGAAGGATAGAGTAGGGCCCCACATGCCCCTATCTCTCTCTATTCGGTGAACGCATTCACTCCACAGAGGTATAGAACAGAGAACAGAAGTACGAAGGCGGGCTGTGAAGGGGCAAACATATTATCGGACATATTATAAGCCGCGGCTTACGGACGCAACTGATAGTACGCACAGTCGTTTGGGACGCGGCTTGCGGATCTCTATCGGACGTTCAAAGCCTCAAGGTAACGTCGACTTACGTCCGACAATGTGCACGGCTCAATAGACATTCATTACACATATACCTTTGAGTCGCGTCCGTAAGCCGCGGCTAACGGACGCGTCCAATAAATATGTTCGCCCGTTGAGTGAATGCGTTCACCGAATATAAAGAGACAGCAGCCACACAGCAGCATATAGTACCTCCTCCATTCTTGTCTAGTTACTCTTGCGCGTTTATCCATAGCATAGCAGACTTGTGGTGCTTATGGCCTCGAAGCGTTGCCATGGTGATATATGTACGTGTGTCCGTGCGAACCCTACTAGACAAGGATGGAGGGGGTACTATACGCTGATGTCTCTTTCTATCGGCTGACGCATTCTCAGGCTGGTCACGGGGTCTAGTAGTTATATGCCTCCGAACTGTCAATCAGGGACTGTCAATCAAGGCAAGGGCTGTCACTTGCATGCGTTAGAAGTTTGTGTGTCGCATTGGCGGGTTTAGCAGTCACATAGAAATTATAATGGATAAACCGAGGCCGTGCGGCTGCAAGGGCTGCAGGACATGCCTGCTTTGTGAAAGCGAATTCGGTATACCAGAAAAACAATTTCAAGACCTAAAGGTATAATTATTTACTTAGGCTGGTGCTTACTCCCCGATATGTTCAATCGCATACAAAGCGGTAAAACTAGGGAATATATGCATTAACTACTAGAAATGTATTAACTATTATAAAGCTAAATGATTTCGCGGCAAACAAAAATCAAATTGACATACAAAAAAAACCACACCTACCATTCCTGTGCAATTTTTAATAGAGTTGTGTTAATTGCAGTTTTTGACCCGGGTTGCTATCAACCCGTTTGGATCGCGATAGGACCATTAGGTCCTATCATGTAGGACCTACTTCTACCTCAACATATCTATATTTTGTTTCATTGTGAAACATTATCCTCCTTACATTAGTTACTATTCCCTACATTGTTATAATTATTTGTTTGTTCCTTCGCTCACCTACACTAATGGAGGCATGGTTAAGTAAATACTTAAAAGATGCCCCGTTTAAATATTTGAAAGACGTCGGATTTCTTTCATCGAATTGTTTCAGGTAGGATCTTCTTGTCTTGTGTCCTTAACACTCAACTGATACGCATACGTCTCTCAGACAGTGAGACATTATTTTTGTTTGGTTGTGTATGTTGCCAAATCTCCCGTTTCCCAGTTTATATATTTGAAAGACGTCGGATTTCTTTCATCGAATTGTTTCAGGTAGGATCTTATTGTCTTGTGTCCTTAACACTCAACTGATACGCATACGTCTCTCAGACAGTGAGACATTATTTTTGTTTGGTTGTGTATGTTGCCACATCTCCCGTTTCCCAGTACCCATCTGAATAGTAGTCGGCCACGCATCGATGTCGATTTGCGATTTATGACAGGAAATCGATTGCAGAATCCATCAATAGAACTTTGTCTCAATTGAACGGCGCTTGGGTTGCTCGTCCCAAAACCCACCGCAAATGCGCTTTCGGGTGGGTCAAACAATTGATAGTTCGATGCTCACGAAGCGACGGCGAGCAGATACCTTAACGATGGTCAATCACTCACTGCATCTATGTATTGCGCGAATCTTTGATTGACTGATTGATTGACTTGAAGCCCAAATTATGAAAACCAACTACTGCTTGGCACAAATTCCATTATTATCGTTGAATATTATTCTCTTTATTATGACAATAATGTAAATCCAGTTGGTTCGAGGCATGAGTGAAAGAATATTCCATTGAACGACTCGCCATGCAAATAGGTCAATCGCCGCAATAACTTAGTGATCCGCCCGACCGCAGTCTATTTCCATCAATCCTGCGGAGTTGCTCCAGCTTGCTATCGCCAATTTCACCTTTCACACGATAGAATACGGAGACGCAGAGGCGGGCCGCTTTGCGCACCGGATACGACTCGGCCAAGCGTTGTATGAGCTGCTCATTATTAGCTAAATACTTTAATAAAAATCTGAAAACCATTTTTATCGGAACGGTGTATCAAACGAGCACATATTTTTGTAGCGCTGCAGCAGCTCTCGTTTCAGCCTTAGTTTTGTCCGCAGTATTTCAAACTGTTTGAGCTGCTCCGGCTTGTTGTAGTCGATGCCTGGCAAACGCTGAATCTGAAAGTTACATAATCAATATAACCTAATACAATTTTTCCAAAAAAAAAAAAAAAAAACCAATGACGTGCATACCTGAGATCTTGCCGAATCCAACTTCTTTTGCAGTTCGATTACTTTCAAACTGCAATCCTGTGATTCTCTCGCTTTCGATGTGTTATCGTGAAAGTCCCGTTCTATACTAAAAATAACCAATCACGGTGAAAATCAACGCCAAATCATTTACGACGCATAAAATGATATATATTGCTATTTACCTCCTAATAATATCGTACACAATTGGCAATATATCAACATCTACTTCTTGGACCGTAATTGGAGAATAATTTTGTTCGCAGCCCTCCGTGTTTATTTGTTCCATAATAATTACACAGATTGATCGTATTTCGATTTCATGCCCTTCTGTTTTATGATCTTACTTACACTTACGATAATTACTTCCACTTAATTACGATCTTATTGAACTAAAACCCAAAAACGAAAGAAAATGCACGAACCGCCAATGCAGAAGTGAATTTCGCATGAATTCCGATTCCGTTTCGGCGGAAAGGAAGATAGCAAGCAACGGTGAAGCAACGCAACAAACAAAAATCCTAGTTTGCACTTTGCTGGCGATATTGTACCGGTTGTTTGGTTTTTTCGTGTTGCGATTTGTGCCAATTTGAAAATTTCTTGATGATAGGAAAGTTCAAAGTTCTTTATTGTTTTATGATGTGTCAATTTACAAATTCTAATTTCCCATAGAACCTACAATAATTTTTGTTAAGTACAGCCGCCTTATACCTTTTGTTAGACATAAAGAAAAAACTTTTTGCAGCTTTATCATATTGTATTTCGTATGGAAAGTGCCTAACCGCAATGAGAGCAGTTTTCACTTTATAGAAAAGCATAACATAAGTTTTATATTACTACAACTACTCAAAAAAGCATCAATAAAATATACTCGCCGAAATAAAAATAATCAGGATAATATGAAAATCTAAAATGTCAAAATAATTCAAAAATACTAACTACGTAAAATTGACAAAAATAATAAATTGAAAATGACTACAGTTAGTATATCCAACTTACGATCAAAACAAGGGACATCATCATGCGTTCACAATAACAACATAAACCCTGAAAACATGAAGGCGAGATTAGTAAGAGAATTTTTCCTCCTCCTTCCACTACTTTCTTGACAGTGCGAAAAAGGGTTCCCGGGTGAGTGTTCACAGGGTTCACAGAAGTAGGATAGGATAGTTAGGAGAGAGAGAGTCTACAGTGGGGCGTGTTGACTACAACGGGCGAACCCGAAACCCCGCCTGGTATAACGATATGTGATAGTTGTTTCAGCCGTGTGATGAGCGTAGAAGATCTAGAGACAATACAAATCTACTGTCTAGCTTTGCCAATATGTCTGTCATAGACCAACGCCTTACGGCGAGGCACCATGAAAGGTACCCAGCGGGAAGCCTTGCCCCCTGACTAGTGTGGAAAGATATCTCCGTCTGGAATTAACCACCTCCTTCTGGAATTAATTACCTCTTTCCTCCCGTATGGTTACATGTTCGAGGTCGCTTGCGCGGTCCTCTCCCTTACGTAGCAGTGATACAATGTCTACCGAATCTATCGCGGACCAATGGCATCCTTTGCCTGGCTCTTCACCCGGAATCGGGTAGCCAATTGGTCGTTTCAAGAGTAGTTGCCGTAAGATTAACAACTATCCCTTATAGGAAACAACACTGTTTCCAGACTCCTCGGCTGTCAGTCGGAATGCCCAATCGATTGACTGACGCCGCACGGTGCTCAAACCGTCCAGGAGTTCCCGAAGGTTGACTCCTAGGGAAATCCGGCCCGCAGGCCAGATTCCTACCCGATCTCGCACTTCTGAGTGGAGGCCGCCGGATGTGTGTTACCCGTGCGCTTGGCCAACCATTACACATGGGTCTTAGAGGCCTAACTGCAACAGGGCCCATTAGCTCCCCATTAGGTAGGAGAGACAAACAAAGGAATGAATAGATCCCCCCCCCATCCCCCCTCCCCCACAGATCTGAAGTCCTTTAAATGGTGGAACACCACTTACAATTCTTCCAAACTAAATGGTGAGGTAAGCCACTAGTGGGCAATCTGAGACCGAAGATGATCGAGCCGCACGCTTTCAAATTCTTCATTTTTGGGCCAAGAAGTTGGGATTCATTTTTGGGGGCCGTCAGCAAATCGGGTGAGGACTCATTGAGGATGAGATAATAAGGATTTAGGCCATGGTGGAATGTCTACACCATACTCCAGTGTAGCCAGGTGTCAGAGGAGAGATTAGCGCAAAACTGTTTCCACCTCTTTTTTTGATTTGAGGTTTCTGGGTAGACGTCCCAGTTGTTAGTCGACATTTCTTTGTAGTAAGAGGAAAAGGTTGAGATGGACTAGGTACAGTCATGAGGAGCGCATCGAGGGTTTTCTGCTTAGCCCCGAAGCACGTGTCGGCAGCAGTAGTCAGGCACGACGATACTAAGGAGGACTAGCACTCTCCCAGTGAGGTGGAGGTTATTGAAAAAAGATCTGATGCCGCTGTGTCCAAGGATGAAGTAAATGTTAGCAGACTGTCCGGTGAGCAAACAAGCTTAAAGCGTGGAGGTTGTTTAATATCAGAACTCAACAACTGGGTCCCACACACCTCGATCAGGATGGGAAGGTGGTATCTGCGAACGATACCCGGGAAAGGGGGAGGGGGCTATATTCTCAGACAATGGTATGTTTGTCTGGAGATTATAATGTAGCAACTAATTTATTGATGCTATATGTTGCTAATTTCAGATAGAAGACGAGCCTGTTCGACAAAATTAAATGTCAAAAAAGCGCTGGAGCGTGGACCAGTGCCATATAACTACTAGACCCCGTGACCACTCTGAAGGGGCGAACACACTAACGGACGCGTCCGCTGCCGCGGCATATGGACAGTATGCACAGTCGTTTGGGACGTGGCTTGCCAGATCTCTATCGGACGTCCGAAGCCTCGAGGTCGCGTCCGCGACTGACGTCCAATAATGTGCACGGCTCAATAGAAATTCATTACACAGATCGCGCCCATAAGCCGCGGCTAACGGACGCGACCGATAGTGTGTTCGCCTCTTCAGAATGCGTCAGCCGAATAGGAAGAGACAGCAGCATATAGTACCCCCTCCATCCTTGTCTAGTCGCGCATGCACGGAGCCACGTACATATATCACTATGGCAACGAGTATATATCACTATGGCAACGCGTATATATCACTATGGCAACGCTTCGACGCCATAAGTCTGCTATGCTATGGATAAACGTGCATGCGCAACAAGAGAAGGATAGAGTAGGGCCCCACATGCCCCTATCTCTCTCTATTCGGTGAACGCATTCACTCCACAGAGGTATAGAACAGAGAACAGAAGTACGAAGGCGGGCTGTGAAGGGGCAAACATATTATCGGACATATTATAAGCCGCGGCTTACGGACGCAACTGATAGTACGCACAGTCGTTTGGGACGCGGCTTGCGGATCTCTATCGGACGTTCAAAGCCTCAAGGTAACGTCGACTTACGTCCGACAATGTGCACGGCTCAATAGACATTCATTACACATATACCTTTGAGTCGCGTCCGTAAGCCGCGGCTAACGGACGCGTCCAATAAATATGTTCGCCCGTTGAGTGAATGCGTTCACCGAATATAAAGAGACAGCAGCCACACAGCAGCATATAGTACCTCCTCCATTCTTGTCTAGTTACTCTTGCGCGTTTATCCATAGCATAGCAGACTTGTGGTGCTTATGGCCTCGAAGCGTTGCCATGGTGATATATGTACGTGTGTCCGTGCGAACCCTACTAGACAAGGATGGAGGGGGTACTATACGCTGATGTCTCTTTCTATCGGCTGACGCATTCTCAGGCTGGTCACGGGGTCTAGTAGTTATATGCCTCCGAACTGTCAATCAGGGACTGTCAATCAAGGCAAGGGCTGTCACTTGCATGCGTTAGAAGTTTGTGTGTCGCATTGGCGGGTTTAGCAGTCACATAGAAATTATAATGGATAAACCGAGGCCGTGCGGCTGCAAGGGCTGCAGGACATGCCTGCTTTGTGAAAGCGAATTCGGTATACCAGAAAAACAATTTCAAGACCTAAAGGTATAATTATTTACTTAGGCTGGTGCTTACTCCCCGATATGTTCAATCGCATACAAAGCGGTAAAACTAGGGAATATATGCATTAACTACTAGAAATGTATTAACTATTATAAAGCTAAATGATTTCGCGGCAAACAAAAATCAAATTGACATACAAAAAAAACCACACCTACCATTCCTGTGCAATTTTTAATAGAGTTGTGTTAATTGCAGTTTTTGACCCGGGTTGCTATCAACCCGTTTGGATCGCGATAGGACCATTAGGTCCTATCATGTAGGACCTACTTCTACCTCAACATATCTATATTTTGTTTCATTGTGAAACATTATCCTCCTTACATTAGTTACTATTCCCTACATTGTTATAATTATTTGTTTGTTCCTTCGCTCACCTACACTAATGGAGGCATGGTTAAGTAAATACTTAAAAGATGCCCCGTTTAAATATTTGAAAGACGTCGGATTTCTTTCATCGAATTGTTTCAGGTAGGATCTTCTTGTCTTGTGTCCTTAACACTCAACTGATACGCATACGTCTCTCAGACAGTGAGACATTATTTTTGTTTGGTTGTGTATGTTGCCAAATCTCCCGTTTCCCAGTTTATATATTTGAAAGACGTCGGATTTCTTTCATCGAATTGTTTCAGGTAGGATCTTATTGTCTTGTGTCCTTAACACTCAACTGATACGCATACGTCTCTCAGACAGTGAGACATTATTTTTGTTTGGTTGTGTATGTTGCCACATCTCCCGTTTCCCAGTACCCATCTGAATAGTAGTCGGCCACGCATCGATGTCGATTTGCGATTTATGACAGGAAATCGATTGCAGAATCCATCAATAGAACTTTGTCTCAATTGAACGGCGCTTGGGTTGCTCGTCCCAAAACCCAACGCAAATGCGCTTTCGGGTGGGTCAAACAATTGATAGTTCGATGCTCACGAAGCGACGGCGAGCAGATACCTTAACGATGGTCAATCACTCACTGCATCTATGTATTGCGCGAATCTTTGATTGACTGATTGATTGACTTGAAGCCCAAATTATGAAAACCAACTACTGCTTGGCACAAATTCCATTATTATCGTTGAATATTATTCTCTTTATTATGACAATAATGTAAATCCAGTTGGTTCGAGGCATGAGTGAAAGAATATTCCATTGAACGACTCGCCATGCAAATAGGTCAATCGCCGCAATAACTTAGTGATCCGCCCGACGCTACCATGCTGTGCCGATCAATCGATTGAGCGACTTGCGACTCGATCGATCGAATCAAGAGTATGCGATACTCCTTTAATTTTATATCGAAAGGCAGGTCGCTGTAATGTTTTACTTAGACAATTATGACAGTTTATAATTCTAAAATCACACTATTTCGCCCGTAATGCTGTTCAAAACGACTTTTACAATGTATTATTCACGATGCCTGTTACAATACACCAAACCTTGCATACCATAGCTATATTTTTAAGACCATCATTCTAGTTACTCCTGCTACCGAAACACTATGCTCATTATATTTACAAGTATGCCATTTTTAACATGTTTCCAGTACCAGATTTAGACTTGATAAAGCCCTAAGCTATTTGAGCTATTGCTGCAGTATATTTAAGTATAGAATATAAATGATAATTGCTCACTCGGACAATTTTTTTTGGGCTAAATAAATAAATACAAAAGGAGCTGCCATGGACTTCACCGACCGGAGTCGGTGAATCCCATCATAATACTATTATTATGGGGCTTCTAAACGGGCCACATTTTCGCTACAAAAAGTGGCTGCAATACATTGCCCGGCATCATTGTTAGCAATACCAGCCATACTATGCAATATATGGAAGTATTTATAATATTGCCCGGCTATGTAGCCACATCTTTTCCGTATGGCCGATGTTGCTGGCTAGTATTGCTGGACGATCGCTTCTCAATCGAAAATACTGCAATATTGACCGGCCACCTTTATTGCTGTTTCGTTTGGCGCCATAAGTGCGTCCCTTTCTGGTGCGAGGCACGACACCCGACAACTTCATTTTGTATTTATATCATCTAATGATATTTTTTTTGATTTATAAAATATTATTATGTACAATATGTTATGTGCAATTGGGTGAAATAATTTATATTATTTATTAGCATATTTAAATGTGTATATACATCATTTATAGATAATTGTATTATAAGATATCAAAAGTATCACACTTATTGCAGTCAGGTCGAATCCACCTTCTCGTAATTTTTTGTCGTTTTAAATTTTCATTTAAAACAATATATCATTCATTTAAACAAATCAAACCGCTGCGACTCGTATGATTTCGTCGGCCATTGTTGCCTGATTGTGTAGCCCGTTTACGAGTCAAAATGATGGCCCAGAAATATTGCCGAGACTAGCCGGGCTATATTTGCCAGCCACATGCTGCAATAAAATGTTGGAGAGATGGCCGGGCCAAAAGCCAATATATGGCTGCTACATCAGCAACTGCTGATGTTGCAGCCACATATTGCCATAAAAGTATGGCCCGTTTAGGAGCCCTCTTACACTTCTGGGGGGTGAGCGATGGACTCCAGACTAACGACCAGCTGGGTAGGTTTAGGACACCTGTCTTGCCACATGGGAGCATCCTCCTTACCACCCATTCACTCCCCCTTCATTTGAAATGCAGAAATCGCGGTTTTAACTTATACGTAAATCGCTCGTGTAGCTTCTACATAAATCCTGCACTGCATATTGAAACAAGGATGTGGTAGATTTCTGAAATCAGTCCCGTTGATCACGAAGCCAAGATATTCTTTTCGTCGCAGATCTCTACTTCCAGCTATTTTCCTTTGAATTATTAGATGCAAAATGTGGGCAAGGAGGCAATAAATGGGAAATGTACATACACATGGGACTCATATTGAACGGTGTAAATCAATCCCACTGTTATCATAAGTTTCATAGAAGCGCACATCAGATTAAAGTTGGTCATTGTGTAAACCACAGGTACCCAAACTTTTTTGTCCCGTAGACCACTTACTGTTTCCATAGACCCCCTTGCCTGTATAGTATTGAATTTTCCTAAACTTACTGACTTTAAATGTGTTTTTGACACCTGTCACATACATTTTTACAACTGTCCATTTTTGTAAATAAAAACATGTTCAATTTTTAGTTGTTCATTTCTAAGCGTACGGGACCTTGAAGTACAAAGCATTTGAGAAAGCCCAAAACTGCACATGTAGCACTATCTCACTTGTTCTATTCTGTTCGCTCGCACATATACCCATTGAAGGGCATTTTTTTCAAATATCTCACTCGCACCTCCCCTCGTTTGTCATTTTCACTGTCCTACTCAATGGACTAGTGATACAATTTGAGTTGAGTGTTGATTTCCTTCTATGATACTTGTGATGCGCGCGTTTGTTTATTGCTATCATTATAAGTTTAAAATACTGTGATATACATACAATCCGTTTTAATAGTAATTCGACATTTACCGATCACCTAAATATTTATGACGACCTGCCTAGATGGGGTCAGCTAACATGGACCCCCACTTACATCTCGTGCACCCCGATTTTTTTTCTCGCTGACATGGACCCCCTGCAATTCGAAATCGAACCCTGGGGGTCCATATAAACCACTTTGGGTATCACTGGTGTAAACGCATATTATAAAGAAACTCCAAATATGTTGTTAACAAAAGAAGCAAAATAATTTTAATAATAAATTCTTAGTTGAATAAAATAGTATTTGTACAAAGGCCATCACACTAGGCCAATCTCTTACAGTCAACCATAGTGTTTGAGAGTTGCCAAATAGTAAAAATGCTAAAATCATAGCCAGTTATTAGTTGAATTATAGTAATTAAATGCACTGCGATGTCCCAACGAAAAAAAATAGCAATATTAAGTGATAAAAACAAATTAACACTGTCACAGAGGAAGGTCACCTCGAGATAATCGTTTTGTAAATACAAAGTCCGCTTCTTTAATGTTTATTTTAGCACCAAAGTCTTCATTTGTTCTTATATATAATTTCAGAACCAAAAATGCTATGTTTACTGTCCAACGTGCAATATAGCGTGGGAAGGCTGGAAATGGGACAGCTACAAGTCTCACCCGAATCACAGCGGTGAATCTTTCTATATTGGAGGCGTATACATACAAGAGGATTTTCTTTCGAGTTCGGAGGAGGCATATCTGGTCGAGAACGCGGATCAGATGGAGTGGACCCTCTCGCAGAGCGGCAGAAAGAAGCAGAACTTTGGACCGAAGACGAACTTTAAGAAACGAAAAGTAGCATGCGGTTCCTTCGACGGCTTTCCACTTTATTCAAAGTTTGTCCAAGATCGATTCAACAGCGTAAAGTCTTTGAAAGATTACCGAACGGTGGAGCAATGTCTCATGGAGTACGATCCTCTAAGAGGCGCATCGATTGACCTCCATATCGATGATTGCTGGATATGGGGGGAGAGGATCGTAACGGTCAACTGTCTTTCCGATTCCGTTTTGACCATGATTCCTTATTCCGGTGATAAAGATAAGTATAATTTGAAGGATGTGGATACGATTGAAAATAAATCGTTGCCAAGCGATGTAGTTGTGCGTATTCCGATGCCAAGGCGATCACTCCTCGTCTTGTACGGGGAATCGCGTTATTTATGGGAGCACTGCATCCTCAGGGACGATATCACACTGAGGCGAGTCTGTCTAGCGTATCGGGAATTCACTCCGCCCTACTTACCGGGCGGAATTAATGAACAGACTGGAAAGGGTATTCTTGATAAATGTGAAAAATGGATATAAAGTATTAAAAAACCAATAAATTTTCGATTGTTTTTTTATTACTATCACATAAAAGACCTTATTTTCAAATGATTTAGAAGTCACTCAAATAACATTTTCAAAAACCAACAATGCAAAATACTAATGATAATGGCACACGTGACAACCTACTTTAATGCAGTTTTAAAAATTCGTGGATCGAGCTTCAATTTAAAAACAAAAACAAATCCAAGATAACGAACAGCATAGTGCTATCATGCATTGATAAGCTCTTTTGTCTACATGAATAATGGCGATAGCTACTCCACATAAAGGATAAAGGAAATAATAATTACAATTTCATACGCAATAATGATAAATCTCACAGGGGAAATGTAAAATAAGAATTTAGGCCATTGTTTCGTATTTAGTACGTTTTGCCAAGTGACAAGCGAATACGATTCCGAGGATCTGTATAATGGCGAGGACCATTCCGGCGGAGCCGAGAGTTCCGGCGTGGCTGCCGGCCCAGTCGGCGATGTGCGGCACGCATCCATATTGGTGCAATGTCGTTGTTGTCAAGTTGCATTCAACAATTCCCATGGTGCCTCCAATATTACAACAGGAAATGGGAAGAGTGTGGTTGGTGGCACTGGTTTTTAACATCCAATCGTCTGGTTGCTGGGCGCCGCAGCATTCAAACTGTAAAACGCAACATTTGTATAATGCTGTAGGTAATTATTATGAACGGTATGAAGGATTTCACTCACATCGTTTTGAACCTCATCCCAAAGTTTAGTCATCGGTGTTGAGGTGTTGTAAAGACTCATGGAGTCGGTCATTAGTTCGGTGATCACTGTGGTAGCCCGTCCTCTGAGAATGTAGCCGCTGATTCCGGCCGCCAGTTCAAAGATGAAGATCATCACCATGAGTATCGCAAACTAAAAATATTTAAAACATAGTTCAGACTGGGCATGGACAACCTTTACTAGTTTTGGGTGTTGTGCGGTCGGCGCATTTAACGTTGAAGTCGTCGGGAGATTCGAAGTAGACGGGCAAGAGTCCTCCGTCTCCCTCTATAACGGCAAAAATATAAAACTACCAATTCAAAGAAAAACATTATCAAAAATGCCTTGAAATCTCTGAAACGTTTAACATTTACAGACTGACGCATCGTAGATGTCACAGGACAGATAATATCGCTCATTTGGTGCAACAATGACGTAAATACCCTTTTTTTCAAAAACAAGTTAAATATGTCAAAATGTGTGGAAAGACTGTTTACATCGGGAGAAACATCGACAGAATTGAATTTGTGGTGATTTGCCGCAAGATGGCGCGAGTGTCATTGTTGAATTGAGTAAAATGGCGCTATTTCTGTTGCTACAACGTCTGAAAGGCCAGTTGCACGGGGCGCTCCGCTGAGTATGGTTGTGTTTGGGAGCTACAACGACGTAAAGGTATTTATGACATTTAATTTGGTAATTTTTGGTGCAACAATGACGTAATTGAGCAATTGTGGCGTTGTTACTCCGAAAATCAATAAGTTCTTGGTGAAACAATGACAAAATTGCGTAATTACGTCAATGTTTGTCCAACCTTCTTGGTGAAACAACGACGGAATTTTGTAAATATGTCCCCGCAAACAAGAAAAATGATTTCAAAGAACTTTTACTAAAAAACATTATTTCTCGGTATTACTCTGCTTTTTATGAAAGTATTTCCTAAAGGATTTTTTTTTTCTATTGCTCAAGTATTTTTCACACTTATGCGTATACTGGCACTTAATTAAAAGTAGGTAATAAGTAAATAATCAGTGATTTTGTGTCAATAAGACAAATTGTGATCATAGTTCAGTATTATGTAAGATGTTTCTTGTTTTAATCTTAAGTAAGTACCTATTGAACATAAGATATACCTACATGGATGTTACTAAGTTACTTTATTAAACATTCATAAATAAATGTTTTCTGTTGATTAATTCAATTATTTAGTTTTATTTTGTCACAAACGCAAAATTTCCTAGCGAATGCATTATTTTTTATATTGAATTCTGAAACAACAGTGACGTATTTACTGATGCCTTCTTTTTTAAAGTCTATAATCCAGGTTATGTACAATGTACCGAGTAGATTGGGACTATAATAGAAACTACACATATTGAACTTATATTTAAAATCACGACGATTGTAATAAGTCCTTTCATAATACCATACCTTTCATACGAATCTTTGATTGGCTCCCCTGTAAAATTACCAAAAGTGTAATTACGTCATTGTTGCATCAAATGAGCGATATGGAACCCGTGCAGTCTCCGCAGGCTGCACTAAATTTGATATGACATCGGATGTGGCCTGAAGGCCAGAGATTGACCAGTTTAGACAGTCTACCAAAGTGTGCGCAGCGGCGTACTCCCTTTGGCGCGGTACAAAATTCCAGGAATATTCTATTTTTCCATCTCCTGTTGCTTTGCTCATCTCACAAAGATATAGTTGTCGCCGCCCGCCATGACCATTGTGTCGTTACTCATTCGCAAAAGCATGTCACAATCAAAATGTTGTCATGTCTATTAAATATTGTTATTCATGTCCATACTAAAACCACAGAACCAAACAGTAGCTACTCTCCTACAGGGGATTGCGGGGAGAGGGTGTGAGGATTGTGGGCAGAGGGGTACGTCCCGATGAATGCCTTTGGTGAGCATTACGCGCAGGTAAAGGCTGGTAACTTTTGAATGTTTGGATATCTGCGTGGCCCGAGTAGCGGGACATCTGGTGGCCATATCCGAGCCCTTAAGACTTAGGGTGTATTCGCTTCCATTTCAATTTTGTTCCAAGGTTTAGACACAATGGTTAATTCTACGATTTTATGAATCTATCTTACCGTTAAGACCATACAGTAATTTTCTTTAACCGCTCCGCAGCATCCGAAAAATGCTATGATGAAAATCAACGAGCCTATTGCGATCAAAAACGACGGCAATGAGAAGAATTGATTGTCCAAGAACGGCTGATATTTGTAGTACTCCGATTGAATTACGGCTCCGATTGTCAAGATCACTAACCCGGTAAGCTGTGAAAAATACAAATAAAAAACAATTAAGTAGGTAGGCTCATCGGTCTACTAAAAAGTACAAGGAAAATTAGCAACAAAAACTTACGACAAATAGAAGGTTGAAAAAGAACATAGAATATTTAACGCCTGATGTTATTAGCGCCATAAAACGAGACATCTTGAACGATTGTGTACGTAGCTTATCAAAATGTTACAAACGCAAATGGAACGTATAAGATGCAAATGCCGCCTGGAAATTTTCACCGAAACGAACGAGATGCGTAGAACCGTTTAAAAACAGCAAAACTAACTGCACCGTCCTAATCGATATTCCGTAGCCTTTGTAATATTTAAAGCCTTATCGCTCGTTATCTTCACATCGACGAGACGTGCGCTGACGGAGGAACGTCGATTTTTCCAAATTCCCGAATGAAAGGGAGATTCGCCGTCGGACCGACCGTCGTTCGTGACATTTGATGACGCAAACAATTTGAACAGAAAATATTGGAACGAAAATTACGGTGCCATGGGGAAGTCCTACTAGTCCAGATTTTAAATTTAAACTATCGATACATCTAAGAGAAGAAAAGCCTATATTTTATTATGCCATTTAAAAAAGTAGCCTAAATATCGCCTAAGTATCTGTATATTTACTTTGTTATAAAAGTTTCTGTGTCATCTCAGTTTATATGTGCGGTTCCAGGGGATGTTTTTTGTGAGCAATGCACGACCCAGACCGATTTTTTAAAACAAATTTCTTTTATGTATACGTAGTAGAGACCATTCGATATGTAGGTATTTGACCTAATTTATCTCTAAAGTCTATTTCCGCCTAAAGTAACCGCCCGACGTGACATGAAAATAAGCATAAAATTAAAAAAAAACGTTAGAAACTAGGGGCTATCTCGTTTTTTTATTTTTCAAGTCGTCGTGCCTTCTGCACTCCTTTTGGTTTTTCTTAAAACTTATTAAACTTTGTATTTTTTTATTTTAAGCTCTATCAAATGAGATACAACAATAAACAAAAGGTCATTCGTTGTTTTTAAAAAAAGGCAATATAACATATATTATCAATTTTTAAATAAATGGGTATTAACTTTTGAAAACCTCCCTTTAAAATGACTTTTTTAATCCTTTATCTGTTTAAATAGTATTTTCTAAAATACAAAACACAACTTTAAGTTACTCTTAAAATACCAATATTAAGCCGATAAGAAAGAGGCCCGCGACACGGCGGGTGGTATAAAAGTCGCTAAATACCGGGGGTCCTTGGCTGCTCGGAATACAGTGGATAACACATAACACAATACAGCGCGGTCGGGGGCGAGGGTAGGCCCGCTCTCGGTGATGTATCACGTTTTGCTTCCTAACTGTCACGAAATCATCGTATAAACTGACACCAAAATATTCTCCGTGAAAAGCTAAACCGACTAGGTATACAGATATTTTTTTTTCATTTAAGCCTCGGTTAACGACGAAATATATAATATTCCCAAATATTTTCCCAATGTCAATGTATGAAATGAAGTACAGTGGAACCTCTCATAATAAGCACCTCTCATAACGAGTAATTCGCAGTAATTCCTCATAACGAGTAATTCGCACCTCTCATGACTAGTATGGGAAAAATTGTTTCGCTTAACGAGTAAGAGTCTGGAATGAATTATGCTCGTTATGAGAGGTTCCACTGTACACGCTAAAAACTCATTAGACATGGTCTCATCTCTACCGGCGATCTCTCGGCCCTATAAAAGTTTAGCCTTCCTGTGAAAGTTCTATCGATGCGTTGACCTTTCAATCCCGCCCTCATTCATAGACAAAACTTCCAAAGAGAAGACAAACTGTCGTCAGTTATTGTCAAAACTTGTCAAAAACCTCGTGGATTGCGGGCGTAGATTCAAAATATTTTTAATCGAGAGAATTGAACAGGATGCCTGCAGTTTTGGAGAACAATATCCTTGTTTATAAAGGCAGCAATTTTATGCGACAACGACTGTTATTATCAACGCTGAGCGGCAGAGCGATCCGAATAGTGGAGATACGCAGCCAGGAGGACGAGCCAGGTTTGAAAGAGTTCGAAGTGAATTTGATAAGACTCCTCGACAAGGTTACAAACGGTACAGTCGTAGAATTAAGCGAAACCGGAACGTCGCTGTTTTTTCAACCGGGTATTTTGATAGGAGGACAATTATCTCATGAATGTTGCCTACAAAGAGGAGTCGGCTACTATTTGGAGGTTTTATTGGCGCTCGGCCCGTTCTGTAAAGAACCCTTAGCGGCCACGTTGTACGGCGCGACGTACGCAGCCATCGACGTGTCTCCGGAGAAAATTAAAGCGGCGGCACTGCCGATATTGCTCAAGTTTATACTCGTGGACGACGGGCTGGAGATGAAAATTAATAAGAGGGGCGCTCAACCGCTCGGCGGGGGCGAGGTCTTCTTCCGATGCCCGGTGAGGCGATTGCTGCGCCCTCTGCAATGGGAGCGATGGGGTTTAGTCAAGCGTATTCGCGGATTGTGCTACGCGTTGCGCGTTTCGCCCGCTATCGCAAACCGCATCGTAGAATCTTCAAAAGGCGTAATGCTCAACTTCTTACCCGACGTGTACATAACAACGGACCAGTCGAAAGGTCCGTCCGCCGGAAAGAGCCCCGGTTTCGGTGTCACCTTAACGGCGGAGACGAATGAGGGGAACGTCTTCTGCAGCGAGAAAGTGTCCGCGATTCCGGATTCAAACTCGGAGCCGTCCGTCCCGGAGGATTTGGGGAGAGAAGCCGCTAGACGGCTCCTCGATGAGATTTACCGCAGCGGCTGCGTGGACTCTAGTTTTCAATGGTTGGTCACGTTGTGGATGGCGCTCGGCCAGAAGGACGTCAGCAAATGCACTGTTGGCCCACTATCCGATTACACAGTGTCATTCTTGCAACACCTGCGAGAATTCTTTGGGACAATGTTTAAAATGGAAGTGTTGGAAGCGGCAGACAGCAGCGACGATGAAGAAATCACTCAAAATAAAATCATTGGCTCGCACAAAGTGTCTTTAACATGCATAGGAATTGGCTACGCTAACATAAGTAAACGGTCACACTAGCAATAATGATGATAAATAAAAAAAACATTCAGATAAATAAAAAATAAATCCTTTTACTTCTTCAGGATTAGTGCAGATTTACATTGTCAGTAACAGGCGTCAATGCTGGTGCTGAGAACTGACACTGTTTACATGCAGTCAATCAGCCGTAAATATTTCTTTAAGGTGTAGGCTCATTATTAGTCAATGGGGAAATGCATCATTTTCGATGTTAAAATTTTCCAGACAAAGCGACATTACCCTACAACGTAATGCCAGCAACTGACCAACTGCTGACTAGGCATTTAGACAGGGTTAGTACCGCTTCCGCAGGTGGTGTCTTAGAAATTGGAGCGGGAATTGAAGTCAGCACGGATGCAACAGCGCTGTCTATACTGACTTGAAATCAATTTAATTTACACGATGACAGTACCGGGTCAGCACTGACTTGTTTTGTCGGTATCTGGCTCAATGAAAATCAGCCTTTAGATTAGACCGTACCACCTCAGCTAGGAGTCACCTTGACCCCGGTCCACCAGGGGGCACTTTATGTATTTGCAGGATATTAACACTTGCTCCATGCATAGCGGGGATATGAGAATAATATTACCAACTAGTAGTAAAGAAACTAGCCAGTATTGGAATATGGTGAATCAGAAATTACGTTGAAAATCAGAGTAATGTTATTCTTTTCTCAGTCTCTCGCTATTCTGTTGAGTATCATTCTCTGATCCACCTCCTTTGAGATCATATATTGATGTAGATTTCATGTATCGTTTATCGTTATCCTTGCCAGTTCTTCAATTGTCGTAGTATTTATGTTTGTCGTATATTGACAATTGTCATATATTATGTTTTAGTAAGGTATTCCATGTATATGTACTGGTCACCCCACTTAACGCTTCCAATCTCGTTATACCGAGATCCCGCATCAGTCCCGCGGGATTTGCGTGGAAGTGTGATTCGAAGGGAAATTAAGTAGTTAATGCAGAAAATTAAGTTTAATTTGACATCCTCCGTCGAAGCTGATAATGTGGAAGTGCCTCTCTGTTGTTGCTGGAAATAATGTTGACAAGCTATTGATGCTGCTAATAGGAAGAGAACACGGCTTCTCGAGCTCTGACATTGCAAGAAGAGCAAACTTTAAACTCCGCCATGACAAGTATTTGCCCATCGCCCGCACGAAATCCTCTTATCGAAACAATCATAAATAAAGAGATGACTCTTTATGAAACAGGTGGATCGGTAGGTAGATACTTAACGCTAGCATACATGTCCTAAAATCCGTAGTGCCTACAAGCGTAGCGGGTATTCGCCGCTGCCGGTTATCTTGCCAATAAGATACGAAGTAGTTTGGCTGATGACACTTTGGGAATGTTGTGTTTCCTGCGAAAACACTTCCAAAATACAAAGTAAATTATTTTTGTATTTGTTTTTTTCTAATAAATATTTCTAACTTAAGGCATACTTAACTACTCACTGATAACTAAACTATAACTGTATACATGTAGAAAACTGACACAATAACTATACCCAATTTTATCAAAAAATGCGAGATCCTGTTATACCGGGATCCCGCGTCATTGAAATTTTTTGATCTTGTCTATACTGAGATCCCGCTGGGGAAATGCGGATTGGAAGCCTTAACCCTGCCTTTCACTTTCACCTTTCGCTCATCATCTATTCGCAATATGAGTAATAAGAGTGAGTTCAATATGTGCGGTAAAGAAGAATCTTCTAACTTTAGGTATAATCAAGTGAAGAGACACATAACATTCCCAATTAGTAGACTTGATAAATACACAAAATGATTCAAAACAATTTAATTAATTTTAAAGAATTCGACAACATTTTCTGAGACTGCTTAGGAACAAAAATAAATAATGCAAAATCGAACTTTTGATATGAACAATAATCTATAATCCTATAAGTTGTGGGGATTGAGAAATTATATATACACTCATCGGTATAAAAATATGTTGAAGAAAAGTCTGACGGTACATACGAGTATGTTTGTACTTTCATTGCTACTGAATTTGAAAAATATATCGCTTTGGAGATGCACAATACTGTTTCAAATTACTGTAGTATATCTTATATTTATCTTCTCTATTGCACTGGGGTACTGCAAGAATTCTGCTCAGCCAGGACTTTTGGACTCGAGGGCGTTGCTTGATTCGGCATTTCCATTCGTTTCATTCGAGTTTTACGCCCGCCGCGATGCGTACCGCCCCCTTCCATTCTCTTGTCCGTTTGTATTTCAAATGGGGAATCGGAAGTGGTTACATCACTTGACTGAAAAAAAAAACAAATTTTGGTTACCATATTAATCACAATCAGAAGGGAAAAATCTATATTTACCGTAGGCAAAGTTGACGAGCTCTGAACCGATGGTTGTTGCTGTTGCTGTGTATTCTGATTGTTGTGCTGCCGAGCTTGCATTTTGCTGGGTTTTGTGCGCTGCGGCTGTAGCTGGCTAGCAGACGGTATGATTTTTAAAACATTTCCAACTGCTTTAGTACGTCCTTCGCGGAATACCATTCGCTGACCGGGTTTCAAGTATTCCGGGTGCTTTATGAATCGGAAACGGACATGCGCTTTATCTCCTGTTCGGAGGCATTCTTGGGACATGCTTAAAATGGATGCCGTTTGCCTGATGCTACCGCAATGAACTGGAACAAAGGTTGTCGTTATGCAGGGTATTAATTTTATTTTATTATAATATTTCTTTACCCATAGCTTGGTAGCGTGATGAGATGGTGGTAGGATGATGGAGGACTAATATTTCCCCTTCAAACTGCCAGCAAGCTTGCGGATTTATAGCCGGAGAAACCATTACCATACCTTTTCGAATTTGGGATCGCTTAATCTGCAATTATTACGGTTAAACAATATTTGGAAAATTGTGAGAACTTTAAAATAAAGGTTTTACCTTCTTAAGCGCAAAACTTGCCGTCTGACCACCTCGCACTTCTCTTACGCTCATTCTCTTCCTGTGAATGCTTTTCACGGCAATCGGTATGAAATGGCCCAATGGATCAGGGCCCAGTAATAGCGTATCGTTCAGTTTTATTACCCCTTGTAGGGTTGTACCTGATACCACTGTTCCAACTCCCTGAAAAAAAGAATGTATTTTTAGTTGGTTTAAAATAGTGGAGAACTGGGATGGTTGAAAAATAGCAAGTAATTTTGCTGTTCTGTCTCCATCTCCTCCCGCTGGTTATGCTCCTACGCCGTATAGTGGTACCAATACAATATGTATACCGGGTGACTGGGTAAACGAGTGTCACATTCCTATGAGTGATTCTGCACATCAGACAGGCCGATTAGGATGATATTCCGACTAGGCAATAGGCTGTCCTATTGTAGACACTTTGTGTGGACAATAAAAATATTCAAATAATGACAACGATTGCATGTCTGAATGATTTTTAATGTTTGTATATTTTTCGTTGTTTATAAATCAAGTTTTGCATGCAATCAATGTCTTCAAAAGGATATTTCAACCATCCCATCTAGGGTTCCGCCCTGGATATTGAGGCTTGAAACATCTTTTTTTTTATTATTGGTGCCTTCTAAAAAAAATTAAGTTTAATAAAAAATATAAAAACTGAGCACACTAAAGTGTGTTTACAGATAATGTCCAATAATCGACAACTCGAAATTTTAGAGCAATAAAAATTAAGAATCGTTTCAACTGTCCCCACTCTCTCCCACTATAAATCATTTCCATGGTCTGAACAAAAAAAATGCAAGGAAAAAAAAAAACTAAAATGGCATCAATCTATGTATAGCTGAAAAAGTAGTTTTGCAAGCATTTTTCATGCATGTGCCAGAACTTGACTTCGCTCAATTGGTTTGGCGCCAAAAGCGATAAATAACAAAAGTAAATTTGATTGTAAAATCCAGAAGGTATCAGTTTGAGGTGAGGATTTTAACCAGGTGATTATAAAATATCTGTATTTTATTCGCATACCGGTACAGAATATGTATCATCAATTTGAAATTCTGCTGGTTCGCTGTCATGAGAGGGCATCCTCGTCGTCAGTAGATTGAGGAACATTTTCAATAATTCCAAATTCTCACCAGTGACATTTGAGACTTGGAAAATAGGACAAAGCCTGCAACGATATAAAGAAACAGACACGTTAAATAAACAGCGTATGCAAGCTGAATATGCATGTGTATGTAAATGGCAAATAGCGTTACCTCTCGGACACAAAGTTCGTTGCGCTTACAATGAGATCATCCTTCGTTTTGACCATCACCGGCACTTTTCGACACCCAGGAGATTTCAGGATTCGGATCAGCAGTTTTAAATTTTCCTGTAAAATATTCGCTGGGCACATGTCAATTTTTGTTATTACTACAAAAACCGGCACGGACAGCGCTAAAGCGAGGCCGAGATGCTCTTTTGTCATTCCGACTATGCCGGCGTTTGCGCCAATCTACAAATACAAAAGTGACAAAAGTTGCTCTTTGATAATAACCAAACTTCCTTCGCTAAGAAATGGAATTCTCGTAAACAAACCATCAACATTCCAAAGTCAGGCGCGTGTCCGGTCATCCCGAATACTGTGGTTTTCAAATAACGCTCGTGACCAGCGAGATCGATAAACGTGATTACTTTTGAAGACTTCTCGCAAATCTTCACCCAATCGAGTGCACCGTGATCAGGCTTATTCACAACATTACCTAAATCAACAAAAACGAGTTAATACTTATACTCAATCAAGAGTCGCAAGAGTGATGCAAATTCGTACCGAGGCTGTCAAATCCGAGAATGTCATTTCCAACGGAGCTGGTCCTCCCGCTTTCCATTTCGTGCTTGTGGCGGAATAGCCTCTGCCTCGCGTGCCCTCGTCCATTATCCAGCTCTCCGTGAGTCAAAACACCAAGTAGAGTTGACTTTCCCGCATCTACGTTGCCCACCACTGCAACCCTGTAATAATGGACATTATGAATAGTATGATGATAAGCGGCAGTCGTCCAAGCACCCACCATTGTAGCTTACCCATAAACGGTTAGTACTTCCAACCTATACAGATCCTGCAACCAGTCTACCTGAGAGATTAGTTGAAGAGTCCACGACGGCTGAAAAGCCCAGTTGTTCCCCAACTTACTATGACAATCTAGCTAGAACATGATAGTTAAAAGAGTCTTCCCGCATAAAAGTATCTGCTGAATATAAAACGACATTTGAAATATGTCCGATCCTAATTCGATTGGCTTTACCTTCGGTGAGTACTCGATACAGGAAAAGGAACAACCGCTCATATTGTTTCCCTCTAATCACTCTGTCTCGTTCGTATTCATTTATTTCCAATGTGACCCTGGTATAATGAAATACTCTTCCTTTACTTTGATCATAGATTAGATGCACTGTGACCTTTGTAGAGCTTTTGTGCCTCTGTTTTCTTACAGTTTAATACCCAATCCTGCGGTTTCTGCAAACTCTAACGAGGGAACGATCTATTTGTTTGTCGAAGGTTTTACACATACCTTATTTCCATAAAATCAGACAGATCCAACTCTTTTCTTATGAGATACTGTCCAATGATTTGATGTTGGCATATCTGCCTTCGCAGCTCCACACATGAAGCGCCCAAAGACGTCGCCAGCGATTGTAGCGTCGCGAGGGATGCATTATATTCATCTTCGGCCAAACCGTTTTCACTGCCATCTTGAGATAAACATAACAAAATATGTGATTTTCCTTATTGCACAATAAAAATGTGTGATGAAAATATGATGCAATTAAACACTGATTTTAGTAACAATTGTGACACTAACCATCTCCTACTCCGATATCGTAGATAATTTCTCCGTGTCCTGAATCAATCCTCTCTTTCAAATTACGATGTAGCAAATCGTACTGCTCTTCGGTAGGACTCACTAACACCGTCTATAGAACAAAACAGCTAGATAATAATGAACGATTCTAAAAAAAAATGGAATTTATGCAGTTTAGGTACCTGTTCTTGATTTATTTATTAACAACCTACAGCCATATAGGTGTTTATGAAGCGTTAAAAAAAACTAACAACCTACTGCCATATAGGTGTTGAACGCTTATTTCTACGCCTAAGTATATCTCGCTTATTTAAAGGAAAGCGCAAAGATTTTTAGATTCGGTGGGGGATAAAGTCTGGTGACGTTAAAACATATTCAATGTAGAAAGAGTAACTAAACTGCATAAATACCAACAAAAAAAAAAAACAATTACAAACAAATACCTTTCCCCTAATGCTGGAGTAATCAACAAAATGATTTCCATTCACCACCTCCACTGCAAGGCTTGCCTCCCCTGCAGGCTTCACATCCATTACGATATTAATTAAATAATCACAGAATCAAAATCGAATACGATTCCAATCGCTTTTGTATCACTGACGTAAAAATACAAAACCATCAGAATGTCATATTTTTAGTTTCACTCGACGAAAACCTATTCCCACGGGGCGCTTGACTCAGGGTTGAAGCACAATAACCAACGAAAGTATCACATTTTCTCTATTGTAAATTATAAACCGCATTAATACAGAAGCGTCGCTAAATCGACGCGATTCCCGCTCGAATTATTTTCAGCGAAGAAAACTGCAACTGACAGATGGTCGAAAACCACGAACGACGACGACGGTGACAACAGCACAACATTTCACAACAGGCAACATTTCAGCAGTATTATAGCCATTATTAAAAAATATTATATAATCTCATTACAATAAAAATTGGTTCTTGTCCCCTACGCCTACTATATTTTTCTAGGTCTCCTAAGAATATTTTTTTAATAATAAAAGTGGAAATTTTGAAATACTCACCGTGCTGCGAATTCCAAAGTGAACATTCCAAAGTGAACGTTGCAAACTAACAATACAATGATAATTTTAAAGTACATACTTTTTCTTTTTTGGGATTTCTGTGTCAAGATTTTATTAGACTACACAAATATCCAGTTTAAAAAATATACATTTTTTTCGCCCGATTAGAGCGGCAATTCTGCGTTTCATGATCGTTTGATAAAAATAATTTTAGCGATTCACTAGGCACGACAAATAATATGTTCTGGCAACGCTGTTTCGATTCTCCCGCGCCAGCCGAAAGACGCCATTTTCGGTCGGTGTGGTGTTTTTGTTGTCGGAGAGAACTTAAATCAGAAAATTTGGAACGTGCTTTGCGAAATCTCGCGGCGTGATCGTTTCCTTAGCTGCGGAGGGATACGCGACAACCATGTCGAATATCAATCTAGACAAAGAGACGTTTTTTCGTCGCATTAAGCGATTTTACACCGCATGGCGAGTAAGTCTTGAGTTTTACCGGTTTATTTGAGGAGCTTTAGTCGATTTTCGCCGGTGCGATTGATTATTCTTTTGTTTTTTTGAAGAGTGCGGATTCCCAGTCGGACGATGGCTTATCGAAAATGGATTGTTTGGTGTCCTGCGTCGGCGTCGACGAAGAAACTCTATACAGCAAGGCTGTGTCCTTACAGGTGATCATCATCGATATGCCGCTTTCAAACATATCTTATGCTTTACAATACAGCTGAAACATCCTTGAATTCTTCTCTTGTTTTTAAAAACCAAGAACACAAACGTAAAGCACACATACAATATGCTCTCATGCTCTAAACATAGCTGCCCTAAATGTATCATGTCAGTCTGAACCTTGGTTGGTTCCATGGTAATATCATTTGTGAGGAGTGGATGTAGATCCACTTATATGAGTTGTTTACCATTTGTGTTGGCCTGGATGAGCTACGGTGCTGCAAGAAGTGGATGCTCTCAGTTTTTGAAAACTAAAGTAGATATTAGGTTCATGTTTGGTGAAATCGCTGTATAACAAGGTTGGTGACAGTATAGAATTTCACCGTACAAATTATGATTTTTTGATATCTTATTATACTATTGATACTATTGATATTTTTTTTGATAGCTTCAACAACTCTCAGAACTCGTTAAAAATAGATTTAAGTTAGGAAAAATGCATTTTATATATTTTTTTTAATAATTAAGATTGCATATATTTCAAAACCATTAAAGTAAACTAACAAAATCTAACAAAAACAGTAGTGCCAATCTATAAGAAATTAACAGCGGGAAAAATCTAAAACACGGGAAAATGCAAAAAAGAATGACATTGAAGTTCACGTTTTCGGGACGGTCATAAAAATCACAATTCATTTCCCCACAAAATGATTGTCAGGAAACCTAAAAACTAATATGATATACTTTTATGATATTTTTCATTGAAATAATTTCGCTCCCGCGACCGCCGAAGAGCATGCATGGCAAATATCAAATCGTTGTGTGTTATTAATGTTATAAATTACAAAAGTTACAAATGTTAATTATTTTATTTAAATTTTATAATGCTTTTTTCCTAAGTTAAATTTATTTTTAACTTGTTTAAGAGTTGTAAGGCCTCAGATACACTTGCGAGAAAACTTCTGCAAGAAATGTTTGATAAACTGTCCGATAGCAACTAGCTAGTGTAAACTGTATAGTAAGTGTGATCGCGACACTTGTGAGCGCTCAAGAAGTATCTGAGGCCTAAGTATAATAAGCCATTAAAAATCGTCATAATTGATGATGTGAAATTCTATACCCAGGTCCCATGGTCACTGGCTCCTAAAGTGACTGACAAAATATTTCGATAGGATCCTTAAAAAGTCATCAAGGCGTGGTTTTGTTTCGGCGTTCGACTGCGGTAATCCTTATGTGCATCAAATGCTAGCAAAAATTTTAATAATTGATTCCGTTGGTGGAAAGTAGAAGCTCATACTTCAAATAAATAGGTTTGCCTATTGTTTCAAGGCAATCTATGCATTCGCTGCGCTGAAATAAAACCTCGTGAATTGTCAACACTAAAGCGGAAGACTCCAGAAGAACACTAAGACGTTTGTTACATGTTCAATCTGGCATCAGTTCAATACGGAATCTTGATCATGAACTGACTGATGGTATACTGATAAAATGTGGAGAAATTATCAAAATATTTAAAAATCCATCAGTTCAGTCCATCAGTCAATGCAATAAACGATTTCCCGTCAGTCTGACCAATGTCACTGACTGAACTGATGCCAGATTGAACGAGTAACACCCGTCTAAGACTAATTTCCCATCTTGTCTACCAATATTTTATTTTATTTATTTATTTAGGTTAGGTAACAGTATGAGCTTATAATTAGGTACATAATTCTTCAAAAAAACATGTTCTTATGCCGATTATAACTTACACTGTGCGAAATAATTCAAAAAATATTTTGTTAGGTTATAATTTAGGATATAACTTAGGATATATATTAATATTTTAAACTATTATTATATATGATACTAGTAGCAATATTGAAACTTCCGTAAAATATACACGAAGTATAAATACAAATTTATAAATGTTTAGATACATTATAATGGTATAAGAAATGGTATTATTATATGGAATAGATGTATTAAAAATAATTTTATTTCAGACGTGGCTATTTGGTTACGAGTTAACAGATACAATTACAGTATTGACAGAAAAGGGAATGTATTTTCTGGCGAGTAAGAAAAAGATCGAATTCCTCCGTTCAATTGAAAATGGGAAGGAAGACACTGAATTGCCTCCTGTAAAACTCTTGATGAGGGACAGGGTAAGTAGTCTTTGTCACATACAATCTGCGATAGTAGACATCATAATATTCACTGTTCCAGAACGATAAAGACAAGGCGAACTTCACAAAGCTAATTGAGGCGATAAAAAGTTCAAAGTCAGGCAAAACCCTCGGCGTTTTTTCTAAAGACAACTATCCTGGTGAGTTCTGTGAATCGTGGAAGGCCACGCTGAAGGGTGAAAATTTCAGCTCTGTCGATATCAGCGCGGCGATCGCCTATATTTTATGCCCGAAGGAAGATTCTGAAATAATGACGATTAAGAAAGCATCTTTGGTCACCGTCGATGTCTTCACGAAATATCTGCGCGATCAGATCATGGAAATTATAGACGCAGATAAGGTAAGATGGTTCTTATCTGTTAGTTTGTAGTCATTAAGACATTTGGAGCATGCTTGTGACTCATTTCGATTGCACAATATATTATTAACCTGGGGCAGTCTGTCGTCAAAAAATATTGTTAGTCTGGGCGTTTATAAAATTACAAAACTTTTGTCTGTTTATTGATTTAGCAATAACTCAAACATTTGAATTTTGAGCTATTTTCTAAGAAGCTCAATAAACTTTCTATCGATTGTAGATACTTGACTATACTTGAAGTATTATTTATTAATTTACTAAACATTATCAATAAACCTAATTAGAATGTGTATTATGAAAATTCTTTAGGTCTTATCCAGGTGTGTTTTTTGATATTCTGTCATTTTTGATTATAAAAGAATTTTACATAAACTACTGAGTTGAGAATCATTCACAAGTTTTTTCGATATAGGCCTAAGAAAAAAGTGAGGATTTACTGAGGAAAACATCCCGAATATTTGAAAGTTGAATATAAAAGATGCTTTTCTTCGGTAATAAAGTCCTAAATCTGAAATAAAAAAGACAGTTAAAAATCTTCATTAGTTTTATGTACAGAACTACGTAAAACGATTACAAAATACTTATAATTAGGAAATACGAAACTAACTCTGTATATTCAATAATTTGATATTTATATAAATATCACAATAATTTCAAACCCTGGTTATAAAATAACGGCCAGGCTCAAAAACCGAATTAAAAATTTAGGTTAACAGAATTTCCTAAATTGCAATGAATGTTATAGTAATTTATTCTCAATATTCCAGAAAGTAAAACACTCAAAACTAGCCGAGGGCGTAGAGGCGGCTATAACAGATAAAAAATATGTGAGCGGAATCGATACTAGCCAAGTGGACATGTGCTATCCGCCGATTATTCAGTCAGGCGGAAGCTACAGTTTGAAATTCAGCGCTGTATCAGATAAAAATTACCTGCACTTCGGCGCAATCATTTGTTCGCTTGGTGCGAGGTACAAATCTTACTGCTCCAACATCGTACGCACCCTCCTCGTCAACCCCACCGAGGAATTGCAGAGCAACTACAATTTTCTACTAGAGATTGAAGAGGAGATATTAAAGAAATTGGTGGCCGGAGCAAAATTGTCATCTGTATATGATGCGGCGCTCAGCCTGGCCAAAAAGGAAAAACCGGGTTTGGTGGATAATCTTACCAAAACCTTTGGGTATGTGTTAGCATTCATTATATTATCCTAGATAATAAGCAGGGTGAGCGTTTTCTTACGGCATGCAAACATTATAATTTTACACGACCGCCCAACAAAAAGGGAGTGCAATGTGTTCAGGTTTTATCTATGATGTTTTCCATTTCTTTATTCCACTATAATTTCTAAATACTTAAACCTATTAGAAGTGCGTGGTATTGTTACAATCATCATGTCATCCCGAATGTCATAGGGTTACATATGTCCAAATATCAAGTTAGTAGCTGGCTAAATGTCCAAATGTCATATATTAACAGAAATATATCGAGTTTAGTATCAAAAGAAAGGTCTGACTGGAACATTCCGGAGATATACATCTATCTATATGGATAAATACATGAACCACAAATATCTTATAAAATAACCGTAATAGAAATAATTATAAATGCGGTAGTTCACTTTCTATCTCGGAAGATGGCCCTTATCGTAGAATTAACTGTTCCATGGGAATCAAATATCCCAAAAGACTAAGAGTACAAATTAAATAAATACCATGATCTCACAAATTCCGTCACCCGGAACGGCTTCACTGTTCACCTTCACGTGGTGGAAGTTGGCGCTCGTGGCCTGCCAGCCGAATCTCTGTTTCACCTTTTTAAAGACCTTAGTCTCTCTAGGAGAATAATCAACTCCTTCCTAGAAATATAATCTAAAACTGCGATTTCCGCATATCAAATTCTATGGCTTCGAAGGGGGGAGTGAATGGGTGGAAGGTTTTGTGTGTTAGTCGAGAAACATCCATCATTATATGACTTAAAATGTATAGAGATATCAGTTAATGCAAAAGAATACATCTACTTCGTACGGATTCGCAATGACCAAGCGTCTGAATGCCTTTCCTTAAACTTGGGTCACATCACATCTGCGCCACGTCCCCGTTTGACGCCCACGCTGCGTCTCTTCTGTCTGAACTGCGCCTTAGATCAAGGACGGTACACTTGATGCTAGACAAAATCCTTGCTGTCGATTAGCCATTTGACGAGGTATTTAGCCACTCAGTGGCTCGTGCTAACAAGGGGTTGACAGTACCGATGGCTCTAAATACAAAAACCATTCCACTTCAAAACCTTTCTCAATAATCAAGAAAGCTTCAGATTGGATTCTGGAGATCGATTCCGTTTCTAAGTAGTATGAATTCCCTGAAAGTCTCGGATGCACAGCCCTCCGACCAGATATAACTCTTTACTCCTGATCTCGGAAGATGGCCCTTAATGTAGAATTAACTGTTCCATTGGAATCAAATATACCAAAATACCATGATTACAAATTAAATAAATACCATCGCAAATGCCGTCACCCGGAACGGCTTCACTGTTGACTTCTCGCGATGAAAGTTGACGCTCGTGGCCTGCCAGCTAAATCTGTTTCACCTCATTAAAGATCCTCACTAAAGATCGTCACCTCATTAAATAAGGAGTCTTTCTAGGAAATAATTACTTCCTTCCTAGAAAAAATATCTAAAACTGCGATATCCATATCTCAAATTCTATGGCTTCGAAAAGGGAGTGAATAGGTGGTAAGATGAGTGCTCACATGTGGCAAGACAGCTGTCTTAAACTTACCACAGCCGGTCAGTCTGTAGTCCACCGCTTACCCCTCAGAAGTGTAATAATAGTGTTATGATGGTGAATTCCATGGCAGTCCATTTGTATTTTATTAATTTTATTTTTATTTATACAGATTTGCAATGGGAATTGAGTTCCGAGAGAGTTCGATAGTGATCGGTCCGAAAACGCACATCGAGTTAAAGAAAGGCATGGTCTTCAACATCAACGTCGGGTTGTCCAATCTCACAAACAAAGACGCTTCTGAGAAAGAAGGAAAGACCTACGCGCTTTTCATCGGCGACACCGCCCTCGTCAATGAAGACCAGCCCGCGTCGCTGCTCACTCAGTCCAAGAAAAAGATCAAAAATATTGGGATTTTCCTCAAGGACGAAGAGGAAGATGACGAGGATGAAGGAAAAGAGAACAAATCGGATGTGCTTGGTATGTTTCATTTTTATAATAATAATTATTTGTGTTGATTTTGATATTAGTGGACCAAACTCATAGTGCCGATTGTCTGATTTGTCGAGTCATTTATACCTATTGAATGTGCCACCAGCCTAGATAAATATGGCCACTTTGTCAGCTACTCTGGCTTAAAATAGTTGGTTGACTGGAAGATATTGTTTATGTAGCAATAAGTGCGCCATTGTACCTTAAATGATTTATTGTGCAATGAAGAGATTTTTCATTTCATTTAATAAATACATTGTAGAAACTTGAATCCCAGTTTTTTTTTCGAAGCGATGTATCAGTTGCCGCTCGGTACTTTTATGTACAAATTACGACGCTCGGTACTTTTATGCACATTTCGATCACAAAAAGCTATGATGAGAAAATTATTTTTATTTATTTTTTTCATTTTAAACGCTTTTCTCTACGTTTTGTATCATATTGATCAGGTGGACACGCAATATCTCTGACTAAAGAAATTTTTGAAATCGGACCACTCATTCTTGAGTTCCAAAAGTTGAAATGCTCAACACTATTAAATGCATTCATCAAATTGAAATATTTGTCTGGCAATCTTTTTTATTTTTCAATGGCAAGACCCCCCTCCCTCCCGTCCTTCCTGACTGACACTGATGAATAAAACAAGTAATATGAATATTTCATTAGAAACTGCTTTACAAACGAATGCCAGCATCTTAAAAAGTGCCTGCGCCCTAAAAAGTATTTGCATGTTCTTACTACTAGTTTGTTTTCAAAAACAGCTTCAGTAGTTTTCCTCCATTAGTTGTGTTATTTCTTCCACCATAGATTATTCTTCTGCATTTGAGTAAACTATTTTGCTTTAGGTGATTTTTTTAAACCTTAAGAATTTTACATGTCATACTTTACTTACAAGTGTTATAATCATACATTTCTTTTCTAATAAAAATATAAACTCGTTCACTGTCCAATCAACCATATACGATTCATAAAAAGTAAATTGTCTATCCACCCTGCTCATAATCATATAAGATTCAAAGCAACTATGATTAATGGCAAATATGAAATCAACAGCAACAACAAACTACATCTAAACTGCAACAACTCGAAATCTTCTGTTTCGCTTAAAGTTTTACCATGGAGCTGCAAATTGAATAATAATAGTAACTATGTATTTTTAAATATTTATTGTAATATTTATACCCTTTTATATGCTTGATATTACCAGTTCCCAACAGTGACAATTCAAATTGTTGATTTTTAGAACTTTTAGGGATTGATCTAGCCTACAATGATAAAGTGGAAAATCTGCTTTTAGACACTGTTTTTTTTCTCTCGGGAGGTCAGTGTTTGGAACTGGTAGATAAGGTAAAATTTTCACTTGCATACTTAACTCAAAACTGATGTTCTTTTGAGTTGTTGCAGTTTAGAACTGGGGCGTCGATAAGCATTATTGAAAGGAAATAATAATGGATGGGCCTGTAAATCTTATATTTGATTAAAATTAAAACCTGTTTGAAAACTGTTATTTTAGATTGAAAAGACAACATTTTGCCGTACAGGTTGAAAAGACAACATTTTGCCATACCTGTACTGTAGTTGACAACTCTACTACTGTTATCTTTTTGTATGTAGAAATATCGGTGACTTACACCTTAACACATCCACAGTCCACTATACAAAGGTGTTATTTTGAATCCAGACAAAATACTAGGAATGATATGGGTCAGGGCCAAATTCTTTGCAAGTGCTATACGAACTCGATGTCCCTCTTGTTTGAAAGCAAAAATAAAATATTAAAATGTCCCAAATGACTTGTTTGTGTTTAATTTATAAAACTTCAGTGTATTTTACACTTAAAAGTCAATTAACATTTTAATTACTTAGTATTAAAAACATTTTAACCCGTTGAGTATGAGTCAACCAAATCTGGTCGCGAAACAATTATCCGTTGAGTACGAGTCGACCAAATCTGGTTGTGCGTTTTTTCACTTCTTTGACGTTCTCATATTTATTCATAATTATCTAATTGTTTTACAAAATGATATTTCAATATTCTATATTCGAAATTTCAATGCAGTCATTGTGCAGTTGTTCTTTTTATGATTGGTGTAGTAGTTTCGTAGTTATAGTACTTTAAGGTCGATGTCGCCGAAAATCCTGCAAAAGAGACAGATGCATCCATGAAAATACCCATTTACTCCAAGGGTTAAAATTAAAAACAAAATTACGATTGTTTTTCCTCCCATACTAATTTCAAGTGTCTTCATTCCGATTTTTTACACATCTTGGTAAGTTTTAAATAAAAGAAAGCACCGTTGCATTTGCGGTTTACTTTAATCATATACTTTGTTATGCATTTAACAGTATTTGGACATATAATTTTGCTTAAACATTATATTTTAATATTTATAAAATAAATTGGGCTTGTCCCAAATTTCATTCCGGTATGCGACGCGATATTGGCGTAATTTGCGTTGAGCGACGGCCGATTTATTGTTTATTTGTTGTGTGAACATTAGCCCTCCAGCTGGTAACAGATTTCCCCCTGCCATTTAATTTACCTGCCATTAATAGCCCTGAATTTCGTTGTGCTATATATTTTTACAGTGTGACACATTCCGTTGTGACACAATGCAAAGAATTTGGTCTTGGCCCATATACTAATTCTAAATATGCATTCTAAAAAGTCTCAGTTTCATGGCATTCCTTGAGTTTTTATTATTTTTGTGCATGTGATTCATAGGCGGATGACAGCGAAATCATGACACAATTTATGACACAATCAATTAAAAAATGACACTATTCCGGCTATCTACTGATTTTTAAAAAAAATACTGCTAATTTTACTTGTTTTCAATTTTTTCTTAATGGAAATTTTGCAAAAAATTGGTTTTAATTAAAACCAATTTTTTGCCGCAAGGTACTACGCAGACCGTCCACGAGCGCCAGAAGTTTGACTCCTAGGGGAAACTAGCCCTAAGGCCAGAGTCCTACCCGGGCTCTTGCTTCATGCGTGAAGGCCGCCAGATGGGTGTTGACCCTTGAGTGTGACCGACCCTGAACAAATAGGTCTTTGTGGCCAACTCAGCAAGGGCCCATTAGCTCCCACAAAAAGATAACAGTAGGAGTTCACTAATCAGCACTCTGTCTAATCTGGATAGGCTGTGCTTGTGAAGAGTGTCAGTTTGCTCAGAGAATTAGGTGTACCTAAAAGTCTATGCTAAAGTTTATAATATAAATAATATAAGATGTCTAATATGACAAAGATTTATTTAATTGAATTTATTAATTCGATTTTTTATCATGGTTTCATTTTTAAAACGCATTTCTATGTAATTCTGTTTTTAATATAATAATCTGCACTCCCTTCCACCTGTGTTTTGGAGGTGGAGATTAATTGATTTCTTGTCAATGGTAAATATTTTTGTTAAAAGTATAAAAAATAAATAGTTTAACATGCATTAATCAGTTCTTGTTTACGTTTTTACATTTACATAACCAACAAAAGTTAGAAAAATTGTAACATTTTCAACAGAATTTTATTAAAATTAAATATGCAGTATTTTTAGGAATCATTCCCAAAAAAGAGTAGGGAGTAGAGTCTCATATTGTAAATTAACATAATATGTTTAACATACATAACATATAATTTAATATTATTAAATTTAATCATATTAATTTTTTCACATCAAAACATTTCATACATGAAATGTTTTGATGTGCAAACTGCCGAAGCTCCTTTTTTACTCTCTTTGTATGAAATTATTCCACGGTTGGACGGATTTAGATGCTTTTGGTCAAGTTCAATACCCTCCTCATCATTCACTTACTCCATTTCACTATCACCGTGTATCTAGAACTACCAGTGCGAGAACGACTTTGATATATTGGAAATTCCGCCATCAAGTTAGGGCCGTTCCCTTCCTGCGGGCAGTAGGTATTATTACTGGGGTTGGATAGCATAAACAAGTTGCCATTCATCTACTAAGAACAACATCTCTGTGGGAGCGGATTATCCATCCTGCTCATCACTCCCAACATCACGATTGCCCTCAGCGCTGATGTTCGTTGACGCACTGATAGTTCTGTTTACACTATGACGCTATGCACGCTGATAATACATCATGTACATAAGTAAATTAATGTTTTCTGTTACATGCTGATCAACAGAGAACGGCGGTTAGTAAAACATCAAGTAATTGAAATGTTAATCAAACTTTCTTGTTAGCATATTTCTTTAAAATGCTTTTTCGCATAGGTCGTGGTAAAAGAACGGCCGTCATCGAGTCTAAATTGCGGTCCGAGCACTCGTCTGAAGAAAAGCGGAAAGAACATCAGAAGGAACTGGCCATAGCGCTGAATGAGAAGGCAAAAGAGCGTTTGGCGAAACAGTCTGGAGCGAAGGAGAATGAGAAAGCTCGCAAGAATACCGTGTCATATAAAGGGGTCAGCCAAATGCCAAGGGAAACGGAAGTTAAAGAATTGAAGTTGTATGTCGGTGAGTATTTTTAACTGATCGAAAATGTTGATCGAGAAGGACGCAATATATTTTAATGTTTTTATTTCAGATCGTAAATACGAAACTGTAATTTTACCTATATTCGGTATTCCTGTGCCGTACCATATATCGACAATTAAAAATATATCGCAGTCGGTTGAAGGCGATTACACCTATTTGCGTATCAATTTCTTCCATCCCGGCGCTGCCATGGGCAGAAATGAGGGCAGCACCTTTGCCAATCCTGATGCTACATTCGTTAAAGAAGTGTAAGTTTACTTAAATCATTTGGAACAGTACACGGTGTTTGTTGTTATTTAATCACTCATTATTTTACAGAACCTACCGGAGCACAAACACAAAAGAACCTGGTGAAATATCACCACCATCCTCAAATTTAAACACTGGGTTTAGATTGATCAAAGAGGTGCAAAAGAAATACAAGACTCGAGAGGCAGAAGAACGCGAAAAGGAGGATCTCGTTAAACAGGACACGCTTGTGCTGTCGCAGAATAAGGGCAATCCTAAATTGAAGGACCTCTATATCAGGCCTAATATTGTGTCGAAACGAATGACCGGTTCTCTTGAAGCACACGTTAACGGATTCCGATACACATCAGTTAGAGGCGATAAAGTGGACATTTTATATAATAATATTAAGAATTCATTCTTCCAGCCTTGCGACGGAGAAATGATCATCTTGTTACATTTCCATCTGAAGCATGCTATTATGTTCGGTGAGTTGAATTGTAGTATTTTGAAAAACACAATGATAAAGAACCACTTTAAATTTCTCTCTTTCCATAATCTTTTAATCCTGGTAAAATCAGATTCATTTTAACTTATAGGTAAAAAGAAGCACGTCGATGTGCAATTCTACACGGAAGTGGGTGAAATAACCACGGATTTAGGCAAACATCAGCACATGCACGACCGTGACGATTTGGCCGCCGAGCAGTCTGAGCGAGAACTGAGGCACAAGTTGAAAACTGCTTTTAAAAGCTTCTGCGAAAAAGTTGAGTCTAAGCAGGAAATCGAATTCGACACACCATTTAGGTATGTTAGTCTTTATTTTCCGGGAGCTAAGGGGCCCTTGCTGAGTTGGCCACGAAGACCCATTCCAGGTGAACAGCCGGGCAAAGGTCCGCGATAGATTCGGTATACACCGTTTCACCGCTTCGTAAGGGAGAGGACCGCGCAAGCGACCTCGAACTCGTAACCAATCGAGAGACTGGAGTAATCTGGTCGCAATCGGGAGTAAGGGCGTGAGTGTAAGCCCGCTGGGTAACACTCCTGGCTATCTCGCGGTTAAGGCGTTGGCCTCTTACGGGCATGTGGCGGAGCTTGATGGTGGACTGTTTTGTCCAAGTCTTCTGCGCTCACTCCAGGGAGATAGAACGACTAATCGTTAAAACTCTCTGAGGTGACGGGTTCACCCGTTGTAGTTGACAACTCTAGTTAGTCTTTATTTTCCTTCATTTATGTTGTACTGACGTTTGCTTTTGATGATTCCAGAGACCTCGGTTTCCCCGGTGCTCCGTACCGCAGCACAGTTCTCTTACAACCGACCAGCGGATCGCTAGTAAATCTCACGGAATGGCCTCCGTTCGTAATCACATTAGAAGATGTCGAATTAGTACATTTTGAACGTGTCCAATTCCATCTTAAGAACTTCGATATGGTATTCGTTTTCAAGGATTATTCCAGGAAGACCGCAATGGTCAACGCCGTTCCTATGAATATGCTGGATCATGTCAAGGAATGGCTCAAGTTAGTATTTTATTAATCCTATTTCAGTGATCGATTTCATTATGTTTATTTATAAAAAGATATATTCATTAAATGTTTAAATTTATTTTTATTCAAATGTTTATTTAAATGTATTTCATTAATCGATTTAATTGTTTATTTAAATGTTCATTATTTCAGTTCTTGTGATATTCGATATGCAGAGGGTATTCAATCATTAAATTGGACTAAGGTTATGAAGACTATCACTGACGATATTGAAGGATTCTTCGAAAATGGTGGTTGGTCATTCCTGGATCCGGAATCTGACGCAGAAGCAGGTGGACAGGTTTGTTGTTTTTATAGTATCGTTGTGCCAAATTTTAAACTATAATCTAGTCAACTTTCTCGAAGTTAGTGGGTGTTATTAACCTAATCGTGCTGGTCGATAATGTTACATATGTCCTACCTAATTTCAGGCTGAGGATTCAGAGGACGAAGATGATGCATACTCCCCGACCAGCGCCAACTCTGAGGAAGAATCCGAAGATGACTCGGAGTACGATTCCGAAGCGTCTGCCTCCGGTTCCGATGAGAGCGAAGGTGGGTTTCTTTCGCACTGAAAGTTAGCGTATTCTTGATTTTTTTGTTGTCTTATTGTAGTGTAATGTGTTATCGATCATTGTACATCGTGACTTTATCGGCGGTAGCTTGGCATATGATCGATTTCTGAAACATTTCTTGTAGATTTCCTCTTTTATGTATGTTGCATCTTGTCTTCAACTTGATATTGTATCATTCTTGTTATTTCTACTGTTTTGCTCGAGCGATTCAAGAAATACTCGTTTCAAGTTTTCATTCAGTCTACCCAGTTTATACCCAGAGTATCCTTCCATCACATCACATTATCAGAGGTTTAGTCATTTTACTTACTATAGAGTCAGTCTGATGTGATGTTCAAGTTTCAACCTCGGGACAAACCTTCATACATCACTGATACAAACATCGCCGTGGGTAAGCAAGGTGCGCCGCGAGGCAGACACGGTGCATAGGTGGAGCAGTTTGACCGTAGGTTTTCACGGCGAAAAAACATGTGTCGACAAGAGGACTTATAAAAGCATGTATTATACCAGCCAGCAATTCATTTTTAATTAAAATTCTCATTGTAGTTGCATTAATCATACTCCATTGCATCTATCTAATCATCTCTCATACTACACCGCATCCCTGGAATTAACAAGTTCGAGATTTAGTGTTTAGTGTTTCAAATCTCCCATGGTACACTAAATCCTGAAGCGTTTACTATTAGATACGTATGTAACAACTGGCATTTGTTTTCTAGAAATGGGTTCCGAAGAGGAATCCGGTAAAGACTGGTCCGACTTAGAACGGGAGGCGGAAGAGGAAGATAAGCGCGGCTACGACAACACCGGCTACGATGTCGATAAAAAGAAGGGATCTTCTAAGGGCAAAGACCGCAGAAGCTACGAAGACGACAAAAGAAAAAAGCATAAACATGATAGACACGACAGAAGTGATAAATCCGATCGGAATAACAAGCACGATAAATCCAGTAGCAAAAGCTCTTCCAAGCATAGCCCCTCCAAGCACGGCTCTTCAAAGCACAGTCCCTCGAAAAGTCGAGACAAACATCACAAATCGTCACACAGCGACAGAAAACGCCCTCGCGATGACAGCAGAGATCACGGAAAAAGTCCCAAAAAATCTAGGTTAGTATATAAAATAGTAAGATAGTAAAAAATACCATAATCATTGGCAATACATGACCTTCTATTCTTTTTTATCTTTTCAGAAAATGAGTCTGAGATCGAGATTTTGCTGATCACCATTTGTCGCTCTACTTTAGTCTTTTATTGTATATTTATGGAATAATTGAAGTGATAATTTAGTTTCACCTGTTCGTTTCAATGATGGGAATCTCGGCATGGGCTTATAATCACTGAATGTATTTTATTTATGTAATTTGATTTGAGAGAAGGATGATTCAATGAGAAGCCCCAATTAATTACCTACTTAAAATAGTTTAATTATATCATTTCTCAAAATGTTTCAATGCCTGTAATCGCTGATGAATGTTATTATAAAATGAGCGAAACAAGGCCTCACATCAGTTGCAACTAGTTTGGAATGCAATTCTAGGGTAAATGTGCTGAAATCGCATTCAAAATTCATTGCTTTTACCATGCATATTCACCTAACTATTTCACAGAATTAAAAAGTGTATTATATTGTTGACATTCCCTATTTTTAGCGACCTTAATGTTCGTTATGTATGTATCCATTTTTTGTCCAATAAAACCCAGTTTCATTTGACTTTTGTTTGTTATCAGAATTTGTGAGTTTTTAAACATTTCTGCTAAAACGAGCAGTGGCTAAAATGTTGAACTTTCTGCTAAAACGAGCATTCATCTAGCTTGAACCCTTTAAAGGCTGATTGATGATGTCTTGACAGACCCCTGATTAGGCACAGGAGTGTTAGGGAGGGAGATGAGAGCCCCCCCCCCCCATATGGGTGAAAATTTTGTAGGATTATTATTATAAAATTTCGAATTTATACCTGTTTTAGAAGTTTTCTGAAATCCTGACCTGACTAAACTACTAAATAATAAGTTAATAGTAAAAACTAGTGATGCCACGAATATTCGGTACTATTTGGTATTTAGCCTATTCGTTCACTTTTTTTAATATTCGGTATTCGGCCGAATACTGCTTACTGTTCGGTTGAATACCGAATACCATGAAGAAAAACAAACTCAAAAATGTATCTACAGAGTCTGTTCTGAAAGTAATAGTAAGTCTATTAAAAATCACTTATTGACTTTATCTTTACAAGTGTTTAAAAATCTTCAAAGTGGTTTCCTTTTGCGTCGATACATCGGATCCAGCGGGACTTCCAGCTTTTAAGTGCGTTGCGGTAGTCTTCCTCCGAAATGTCATTTAATGCTGCGGTGCAAGCTGCTTTGATCCCGTCCACTGTCCCATAATGCTTGCCTTTCAGGGGTGTTTTGAGGCGTGGAAAAAGAAAAAAGTCAGGAGCCAAGTCCGGGCTGTACGGGGGCGGGGATCGTTGGCACCCTTGCTTTGACCAGGTAGTCTGTGACGATGAAGGCACTGTGGGCCGGCGCGTTATCGTAGTGCAACTTCCATTTGTCTGCGATGTCCAGGCGGATGCGTTGAACCCTGCGTTTCAGTCTTTTGAGTGCTTTCACATAAAATTCGGAGTTCATAGTGGTTCCACGTTGTACAAACTCGTGATTAACCAGTCCATAGATGCCGAAAAGCATGATGAGTATGATCTTGATCTTTGATTTGCTCATCCTGGCTTTCTTATGGCGAGGAGACGAGGGCTTCATGTAAGCAGTCTTGGGAGGGAGTTCATTGTAAGCAGTGTTGATCATAGTAACAGTTTCCGTAGCGGTCTTGCCAAGTTTCACGCAAAACTCGATCGCAAACCTTTGTTTTAACGAGCGCTGCATTTTCACTTGCACGAGATCGAAAACTACTCATGGATAGGCCTGTCTTGACTCTCCGGATGTTCGGAGCACGTTGAGCGACGGAGCGCTGCTTAGCTGGGTTCCCCCACTACCAGTTTCAACCCATTAGACCGCGCTCCAACGTACAGTCGCGTCACAATAAATTCACTGACATTACTTTCAGGACACCCTGTCTGTATTTTAATCATAAATTATATTATTGCATCAATATTTAAAATCTAGTAGTAGGTAATGATGAATAAAAACTTTTTTCAGCGTTGGTTGGTTGAAACGTTTGCGCTTTTCCTCGTAAACAATTCCTGCTTTTGAAAATAGCCTCTCACTATAAACACTACTTGCCAGGAGATGATAGCTAAAACGTTGCAAATTTTGTCAGGCTCAGATGTTGCTTTGCGTTTGTTGACCACCACTTGTAAGGGTCTGCCGTCCAATCTAGGCAAACAATTTTCAAATAAAAATCAATCTCATGTGCTGTAGAACTTTTCTCCCCACCCCCATCCTTTTGCATATTATCTGTAGCATAGTTCTAGAAACTCTCGTGTATATCAATCGTTATATAATTTTCATTGGCGTTTCTTTTCTTACAAAGTGGAGAAGAATCACCGTCATATTCAATACTACTAGACTAATCACAACTCATTTTCAGAGCTTTTAAAAGAATTTTTTGTCTTGCTCTTTCTGTTTGAACCAATCCTAGGAAACCAGTTTTAAAACGCAGGTCAGGAAAAGTGGCATAATTTGTCATTATTATCGAATTTAAACCGTTTTTTAAGCTCAACTTTCAGTGAAGATCTCATTCTCAATGCATTTGGTGTTTTATTTGCAGTCTCTTCCTTCTCCAGGTATTTCAACAATATGACAACATGTGGAATCACTTCAGAGATGCAGGAAATACATGAGAAATACTGCACGCATCTTACGCCGAACATTTGGCAGCTAAATATTCAGCGCTTCGGCCGATAGCGTGGCCGAATATTCGGTATTCGGCCAAATCACTATTCGTGGCATCACTAATAAAAACACATTTTTAAAAATGACCTCTGTCCCGAGCCAATCCTGGTGCAGCAGCCATGTCAGTGGAACTTAGAACGGGCTATGATAATTGAATGCTATACAGAATTTCATGTTTGTGCTGTTGACCGTCGAGGAGTCCCCTCGGAAGCCATACCTAGGTGCAGCAGCCCTATCGCAGTGAAACTTAGAACGGGCTATCATAATTGAATGCATATACAAAATTTCGTTTCTGTGCTATTGACCCGAGGAGTCCCCTCGTCGGGAGCCAATCGTGAAATTTAGAACGGGCATATCATTTACATACATACAATTTAGACATCATAATAATGAATATACACAATTGTGTGTGTACTGTTGACCGTGGAAGAGTAGCTAATGCATTGTTATTGGAACTAAAAATGCATTGTCATTGGAACTAAACCAACTCTCAACTTCGTAGTATAAGAGGAAGTGGTTCTAATTAAGCTAGCAAGATTTGCCTTAAACAAACTAACAAACATTGCAAGGTAAATAAAAGCTTGTAAAAAGTAGTACCATCCATCACAATATGTATCATATTGAAGATATCTAATTTCAGGTTCTTACATAGGCAATTAATTTAGTAACCCTGCATGTGAATAAAGCTGTTTTCATATTTTTCTTTTATTAAGGTTTTACTTGGAACTCCTTTCCCGCAGTATGGTTTTAAAATTGAGACTAAAATCCAGAGGATTTCAGTAGAAAACATCCAAAAAGCTATAAAATCTGAATCTGTGGAATAAAAGGTGAACTGATCATTTTAATAATTTCTTCTCAGATATCGAAGGAATTTTGTCTAAAAAACGCTAGAAACTTTGAATTCTAAGAAAACCGAATCGTCACATAACCTAATCGGTATGAATACTGTATCCCAAACGATTTTCCTGGAACTTGAAGACTTTTTAATTAGATATAAAGAAAATCGTCGCCAACTCAAAAGATAAAACTGGTAGCGATGGTATTTCTTCTAAAATATTAATAGGCTGTAACGATTACTCATTTATCACTAACATTTTTTCGCTAATCGCCTCCTTCGTCACTCTAGAAAAGTCACTCCGCCCCATCCCCCTCCCCCTTCCCCTCTAACATATAGGGCCACAAGCAAAGCAGCCGTAAATCGCCGCATTCTCTGCTCTCAACTAAATAAGATGGGAAAGCAAAAAACAAAATGCCACCCATGGTTTAGGATACAGCATAGTATTTGGTTTTGTGGCCAAAAGTATTGATACCCTTTGAAATTAAGTTTCAGCTCTTTGAACTTCACGGTACAGCGTAGGTATTTACTTTTGTAACAACAGTGTTGATACCCTTTAAATTACAGTTCATTTCCAGTTTCAAAATTCCAGTTCAATGATCTACTCTTCCAAGCTGATGTCAATTTGCTCTGTAGAAGGGGTCGAAGATCCAACCTGCACGGTATTTCAAGAGTGAGGATATCTTAAAACGGGGGATAAAATCTTTGGAAAGGGCTTCCAAATGTTAGCAATAATAGAAGAGGTCCTTATTGATACAGTTATTAGCTGATATTTTTTAAATTGCAATTTTTCTGAACTGCCCTTATTTTGTTAGCACAGTTTGTAATTACTCTTTATGTATTATTTATATTTTAATGATCTCTTTGGAACTGTATAATTAGTCGTTGATTTTTTCGAATTCTTAGATGAGCAATGTTTATTTTGGATTTTAGAAATTCGAGCACAGAATCAGAGTGAGTAAAATATAATAAGAGCCTTTGGACTTCCGTGTTCAGCAACAATTATTGTAGTTCCCATCCTTATCTTCACATAGGTTCCTGCGTATCCTATTGTTGAGGGAATTGAATTTTGTTGGCTGCAGCAATGATGAAGTGTAGACCTGTAGACGAGGTGAAGATTTTCACTAGTGTCGCTGCTTTCGATGAATCACACAGCTCACGGCAATATCATTTGAAACAGCTTTCTTGAGGGACAATATGAATCCTCGATGACATCCTCCTACCATTGCGCAAGCTTCAGTTTTTGCTACTTACATCTAGCACAAAACAGGTCAATCGCGCAAAATATATAAAATCGCCCCCCAAATCACTTTAACTCTGAATCGCTCCCCAAGCATCTTCATTCGCCCACCAGGGGCGATATCACCCTCGTTGTGAATCACTTCTGCACACAATATTATGGATTTCAGCCTGGTAAGATTGTCTTATTAACGGAGAAAGTAGCGACTTATCTAGGGATAAGGATAAGCGTCTGGTAGTTTTTTTAGACCTGTGCAAGGTTATTGACACTGTGTCACGTGTCTCATTTGAGAAAAGGTGGATAAGCTGTTGGAAAGCCTTGCAATGGTTTATCGACTGCCTCTCAGTTACGAAAATAAATGACAAAGCAAGTTATTGAAGATACATAACTTGTGGAGTCCCCCAAGGAAATAGCTAATTATATTTCTGTTCTAAATTTAATATCTTGACTAATGTGGCACTGCATGGAGGAGAAGCAATAATATTTTTTGACGACACCAATCTGGTCTTTCATCGCCAATTGTATACCAGATTGCTGAATCTAAGAACATCAACTCTTGGTTAACACTAAACCGACAAAACACGATCTACACTTGCGAGCAACTAAATCGACTCACCCCCCTCAGTGCGGAAAAAAACTTTTTCAAAAGTTTTTTCAAAAATGGCTAAGTAGATGGATACAAATATATACTTTTTAACACCCTTATTTTGTTAGCTGTCCGTTAATACCATAATCATGAAAATTCGCTCAGTTTTTATTTTAAATTATTAAATAAAATTTAAAAAGGGGAGTCAAATGGATGTTCAGGAGTAGACAACTGGAGATATTTAAAATTAAATTAAAACGGAAAATGCAAACCTAAGAAGGAACGTTAAATAAATTAATATTTAGTGTTACCCCCCCTTGTCCAGGTGACAGCTCACATGCGGTTCCTCAACGTCCTGATCAGTTTTTTGGTCAAGTCTTGAGGAATCCCATCCCATTCCTCTAACCAACGCTGTCTTGAGCTCGTAGATATTAGAAGTTGCCAGATTTCTGGCGCAGACTCGTCGTTTCAGCTCGTCTCACAAATTCTCGATGGGATTCATGTCTGGACTGAGAGTTGGCCAGTTTATCGTCTCCAAACCAACTTCATCTAAGAATCGCCGAGTGATACACGCTGTGTGACACCGTGCATTATCGTGTATTAACACAGAGTTTTTTCCAATAAATCCTTCATACGGTATGACATGATCCAGGAGAATACTTTGATATAGCGTTCAGCATTCAGGCCTTCTCTCCGACCCTCCCCTGGCACAAAAACCAGGTTGGACCTTCCCTCTAAAAAAATGCCAGCCCACATCATGCAGGAAACGCCGCCGTAGGAGACTGTTTCAGCGAAGCAGCACTGCGAAAATCACTCACCTGGACGCCTGGAGAACCAGCCTATTCTGTAGCTGCCATACAGACACATTCTGCTCTCGTCAGTAAATAAAACTGACCGCCATTGCTATATTCTCCAACTGACTTCCTCTCGAACAAATTAAAGGCGCGCTTGCTGGTGGCGTGTGGTCAATTTAAGGCCTGTGACAGGTCTGTTTGGAACCAAGTCGGATTTTTTCAAGCGTCTTCTGATCGTTCACTGACTGGCAGCTACCCCTTGAACTTGTCTCAGCTCCTGCTGTACATTAGTGCCAGCGAGGTCGCGATTCTGCAGTAACGTCAAAGCGATGTAACGGTCGTCTCTCTCAGAAGCGCACCGGAACCGGCTGCTATTTGGTCTCCGATTGATGGTACCAGTTTGTTCAAACCTCCTTTTTACTCTTGAGACGGGCAGACTGACTAAATTCCACTTGACGAGCAACTGTACGTTGACTAAAGGCCTGCTGCAATAAAGCAATAACCTGGGCGGTCTTTTTTGGTGTAGTATCCATACTTTTACAATAATAATGAGTTTGGCTTATGAAGATTTTTTCGCGTCAACTACTGATAAGTAACTGCTAAAAATAAACCTGTTCCGGGGGGATTTATGACTGATTAAACGCGGAAACTTTTTGCGACGAATAGTGTACTTTCTCAATACTTCCGTTCAGTAATTATTATTTAAAAAAGTTCTTAACCGATTTTTATTAAAATGGTGTCATTAGAAAGCTAAATAATTAGGTTTTCATAAAAGTATATATTTGGTGTATATCTGGTTAGTCATTTTAGAAAAAACTGGTTTTTATCCGACCTGAGGGGGTGAGTCGATTTAGTCGCTCGCAAGTGTATATCACATTTTCAATAGCTGATAATAGACATTTTAAACATGCAGGCCTCAAAATCCACTCGTGCAATAAAACTCCTCAAATAAGACAGGGCTGTATCTTTATTGTCCCTTTTCTAATTCATGTGAAAAAAATGTTGAAATAAGTAAAACAAAAGTCACTTTAAAATGTTTATTTCATCATACAATGCATTCATACCTCAGAAACTATTCACCATAAAAATTGTGATAGAATCACACGTGGATCCTAACTATACGCAAGTGTCTTAGCCCCTTGTGCTTTTGTATAAATTCTGAAAAAATGCTTTGGCATTCGATAAAAGTAAAATGCATCCGATAATATTTACAAATGAGCATTTTCCGAATAGAACCTTTAAAATATTCAGGATCGAAAGTCAGTGCTCCTGTCACTCGGTTGGTAAGAGTGTACTGCGATCGAGTCAACCCGAAGTTTAGTATTTATTTCAATAGGGTAAAAGGCAATAATACAAATTTAAAATACTTTAACGAAGACTAATTATTATCCTAAATAACACACTGCCTTAGGATATTCTATATTTCATGGTTGGAAAAATAAGTAACATAATAAAACGAGGAATCAACAAAAATATAACTAATTTTATCACAAAGTAAATATAATAATCAACGCTGGAATAATAGTTCCGTTCATAATACAAAATATTGTCATAATTTCAAAAATTATATTTCTAACAGAAGTTTAACTTCATTTGAAATAAATTACTAGCGGCAAATAAAACAATTCAGTAGTTATTTACAATAAAGTAGGTATACTAATAAAAATGCTCATTTTCGCAAGAAAATGTACAAAGTAAGATTGCCATATTTACATTCTTAATACGTAAAACCTATTACTACGAAAGAGATCTTGTAAACTTACATTACTATGTATTCTACAATCGATGTTGTAATTTATTATGCAGGTAATATATTTTATAATTTGCCCCAAACATCGTCACCTTTAATGCGCACAATTTAATAAACTGAACCTCACGTTTTTGTTATAGACAGTCTTTTCATTAATAATTTATAAAAGGTTATAGAGTTGGTTTTATAGTATTTTTTTGAGAGGTAACATTTGAATTTCAATTTCAGTTTATAATGCACTGTCTTAATTCACTACTATGCCACTATAAAATAATATAATTTCATAGGTTTAAAGCTGTTATTATTGGTACAAAATCATTTATTTTAAAATTTAATGTAAAATTCAAGATAAAGTACTTTCAGCTGTCCCGATAATTTTTCAATTACGGAATGTATGTTGACAATATCCGACCCTGTCAGTATATTTCTTAGCAATCGCGGCAGCTGAATTCGTGTCTCTCTTCTTCCCTACCTCATCTTAAATCTTTTTAAACAAAGATACGGGAGGTAAATGTGGATTTATGAATACAGAATGTATCAAACGTGCGACTCCAAAGGTAACGGTAACGGGGTGACATTTAAAGAACACGTTAATAATTTGACGTCAGTCAGGTCGGGTGATGATGTCCTGCTGTGTTTATCCATCCAGCCGTCCTTGTCGAAATCTTTTGTGCCGCCGACAGTATGTCTTCGCTTGATGGACCTCTCCGGCATACCATTTTTACGTTTTAACTTTGTCGACCTATAAAAACCTCCGTTCAGCTCTCGTTTCTTCAATATATTGGACTCTGTTTTCTCGTTCTTCGTTAAGCTATCCGACCTTTTTAACTTTGAATCGGATCTATTCAGAGATTCTGAACGGTTGATTTTATCGTTCGACGTCGGGTAACGGTTTTCGGCTTTGTTCAGTGACTCCGAGCGTTGTAGTTTGTTTCTATTCAAGGAGCCCTTATCAACCTTATAATTCAGGCTTTCGGACCTTAATACTTTATTATTTGAAATGGAAACTACTTTTTCAGATTCTCTGTTTAACGATTCTGATCTTTTTAATTTGCTAGTGATTGATTTCGAAATGATGGTGTCGTTTTTGTTGGATTTGCTTTCTGGCGATTCACCGTCGCTGTCGAGAACCGCGCTGTTCCGTTTCACACACTCTGGATTAGAATACCTCCCTCCTGACTTTGAAATTTTATGATTGATATTGTTGTAAGTGGGCGAATTTAATATCTGCGTAATGCTTTTATCATTATCTGGAACATCTTCATTTTGCGATGTTATAGAACCTGTACTATCAACGTCTTTTTCGTAGTCTTTATTGCTTTCGGCTGTTGGTTTATCTGGTGGTGATTTCAGTTCTTTTGGATTTTCATAATTTTCTTTTTCGGAATCGTAACTGTCTACTTGGTGGTATTTCTTTGAATATTTACTGATTTTTGTTGACATTTCTTGTTTTTTACATTCCTCGTTTGATTGTTTCCTGATTTCTTTAATTACACTTTCCGTTTTTGCGGGCTTTGCGATTTTTACAACGGTTTTAGCTTTGCAGTCGAAGGCTGCCTCGTCCTGGCTGTCGTCCGCATAAGGAATGCTGGCGTCGTCGAACGGCGAAGAGTTGTTCAACGTGCGTAGCTTTTGGTCAAATGTGTCAGTGAGAGACGTAACCAAATCTCCAGTTCCTAAAAAAACGAAATGAAACACTTAGGGTTATAATATTTATACAGGTATTATTCTTGCAAACACGTTGTTATTGTATAATTAGAAGCTAACACAAATGTACGGGTCATGCGCTCAAAACGGTAAATTATTCTGAAAATTGACGCAATAAGCGAACAGTAAGCGTAATTTTTGCGGCGTGAGTAATTTTTGCGGTGTGATTTCATATTTTGACGTTGTTATTCGAATGACACACCCTGCATTTGTTAGATTGGCGATTTTGGCTATCGTGTACCTTAAATTTTCTAGAGTATTTTTATTCAAGTTCGACTTCTACCGCACACCTAGAGGAGAAAAATAAAATAAGGTAGAGTTCGACGAGACACAGAGTGCATCGTGATAACGGGGTAATGCAGCTCGCTAAAGGCGTATGTAAAAGGTAATTTACCGTCAATTGAAAAACTGTTGAGGGAAGCGGTACTCGTTTTCATCCGTTTTCCGGCGTTTGCGATTGCGGCTATTTCCTTCGCGACTAAATTGGCGGCGGCGGCTTTCGTCCTGTCGCGGGTCGTCTCTTCGCCTGCGAGTTTGTTCATCGCGAGCGGATCGGGCTGCGTCGGGGAGCCGTTGGACCGCTCGCAGTGGGGGTGGTCTCTCCTCTTCTCGCGCTGAAGCATCGCCTTGGTTTCCATTTCGAAACTGCGGAAAAATAGAGATTTTTAAGAGCCGCAGGGGGGGGGGGGCGACAAGAGGAAGATGCGAAAAAAGATCGTTACCGCTTTATTCGCTCCTGCGTCGTTTGATTGAGTCCCGTGTAGCTTCTGAAGGGCAGTCCGTCGTATTCGGCGAGCGACTGCGCGCAGTGGTAGGGGATCGAGGCGGGGAAGGGCTGCGGCCGGCGCGCCGGGCCGAGCGCCTCGCCGCTGCCGCTCTCGGCGGTGTCGTCGCCGTCGCCGTCGGCGCCGTCGTCGCGCCGCGAGTCCGACGGCGAGCGGTCCGAGCCGTCGTAGGCCGCCCTGTCGGTCAGCGCGCTCGCCGACGGCTTCGAGCGCTGCTTGCGCTGGATCTTCCTGTTCGCCGCCGAGATGATGGAGCTGACGATGTCCTTGGCGCTGGCGTCCGACTTGGCCTCGATCTTCTTGGCGTTGCGCAGGAGCAGCGCGCGGTCGACGGTCGTCGCGGTGAGGCGGTCCTCGCCGGGCGGCTCGCCGGCGCCGTCCGGCGAGGCGCGCTCGTCCTCGTCGAAGTACCACTCGAAGTGGTTGATGAGCGACTCGACGATGCGGCACTGGCTCGACATGTCGTTCACCATCGCGAGCACGTCGTCGTCCGCGCCGCGCACGAGCGTCGGCCCGAACACGATGGCGAGGTTGCGCGCCTCCATCTTGTTGCGGTCGCTCTCGGCGGCGACGCGGCGCAGGTGGCGCACGAGGAACTCGAGCGTGTCGTAGTGCGCGTCGGGCAGCGCGCGCACGAGGCGGCGCAGCGCGCGCGCGCGCCCCGCCGCGCACGGCTCGCGGTCCGCCGCCACGAACGCCGGGTACAGCTCGGCCGTGAGCAGCGCGTCCGGCAGCCGGCGGAAGAACGACTTGAGCAGGCTCGAGGCGACGTGCACGTCCGCCCAGCGCGGGTCGTCCGGCGGCGGCGGCGCGCCGCCGTCGAGCGCCGCCGCCAGCGCCGCCACGCCGGCCGCGTTGCCCGGCACGCGGTACACGCCCACCGTGTGCAGCCCGCGCGCCTCCACGGCCGCCGCGCACGCGCGCACCGCGGCCGGCGCGCCGCGGCCGCCCGCCGCCGCCCAGCGCTCCAGCGGCGAGTCGAGCCAGCCGCCCGTCGACGCGCCGCCCGCCGCCGCGCCGCTCGCCGCGCCGCCGCCCTGCATCCGGCGCAGCTGCCGCGCCATGCGCCCTTTCCACGTCTTCGTCTTGGGGGACGACGGCAGCGTCGGAGTCGGCGGACCTGTCGCAGAAACGTAAGCCGTCAAGCGCGCGTCTTTCGTGCGAAGAAACCGGTCATCGTCAGGGATGCTTCCGGACAATTGTCTCCACGAGAGCGATTCAGAAGTTAGGTTTAACGAACGGTCGGGTTTATTATCAGAATTTCGGATTATAAACCTAAATGTCCGCTTTCTGAAGGAACATCGGTAATAACATTTCCGAAATTGTGAAGATTTGCAACAGGATTTATTAAGCTTTGAGAACTATTGTAAGTATAATCAATTAATTTTAAATACGATATAATAATAAATGTAACGTCATAACATTCACCCGAAAGCATCATCCAATTATTTATGATTACAAAATATCCAGTAATAACTTAACTCGAGTTACCAACATTCGTGATCTAGGCATTACTCTGGATTCCAAACTGCACTTTAAACTTCACATTGATAAGATCGTAGCTAAGGCTTTTAAACAACTCGGACTGATTCTGCGCATAAGTAAACCTTTTACCAGAGGCAACACCATTAAAATACTCTACAATGCATTTGTTCGTAGTGTCCTAGAATTCGGAAGTGTAGTTTGGAGTCCCCAGTATGCTGTTCGCGTAGATAGGATTGAGAGGGTACAAAAGAAATGTTTAAAATCATTAGACTTTCGGACAGGTAGCCTCTGCACCGATTACGCAGAGAGAGTAACAACACACAAAATGCATTTTCTGTATTCAAGACGAAAATTCTTAGACAGCATTTTCTTATATAAAATTATTCATAACCACATCAACTAAGCACCCCTTTTGGAAAAAAATCTTTTTAAAATCCCGCGGTCTTTCTCCTCACGTTCAAAATATACTTTCTATATTCCCTCTTTTCATTCAAACTACGCAAAAAATACCTTCTTCAAACGCTCTTGCATGTGTTATAATGAAGTTTTAAACGACATAGATATATTCTCAGTGTCATTAATTACTTTTAGGAAACAATTGAGTGATTTGTTGTTGCATTAGTTTTAGTTTACAGCTAATAATTTAAGTACTCGTACTAAATGAAAATAGTTCGATCCGACTAGAAATTTACATTGTTGTGGCTACATTTACAAGTTTTGTTAAAATTAATGGTAATGTACGTCTATTTGTTTAAGTGTGTTTGTTTGTTAAAACAATTGTTTATGACTGTTTTTTACCTAAATAAAAAAATAAAAAATAGTTCAAGCTCGCAATACTGACCGGTGGGCGAACGATTCCTGTTGATCTTTTTGGTGCGCTGCGGCGGCAGAGGCGAGAGGCCGCCCGCGAAGCCGTCGTGCGATTCGGAAACGCGCGCGACGGCGCTCGCGGCGTCCGCGTCGGCGTCGGCGGCGGCGCGCGAGTGGCGGCGCGGCGGCCGCGCGTGCGCGCCGAGCGCGCCGAGCCAGCGCTGCGCGTCGGCGGCCGAGTCGGCGCGCAGCAGCAGCTCGGCGCCGGTCGCGCACGTCACGCGCAGCACGTGCTTACGCTTCGTGTAGTCGCCGGCCGCCGCCGCCATCGAATAGCGCAGGTCGAACGCGTCGAGCGGGTCGCCGCCGCCGCTGCCGACGCCGACGCCGCCCGCTACGCCGCTAGGTCCCAGCGTCATTGGGCTCTGCAACGACGGAAAATATACATTATATACGACAGTCGAAGAAGTTCGATAAAAATGATCAAGAAAGATCGCAGCCAATTCAGCTCGTTTGTGCGGTATTCCAAAACCCAAAAACGAATTTTAATATTGACTGTAAGCGAATGACTTTTTGTCTAATAATCGGACAAAAAATCTCCTGGTGATGAATTCATAGTTTTTCTTTATTGATAGTAGGAATATATTACACTCAGGAAATATGAATCCGGGTCACCAGCAAAACCCTCATATGTCGGAAATTGAGAATGCTAGCTTATTCGATTTTATAGACTATTTAATACTACTAAAATAAAATTAATAAAACTTCTTGGTTGCTGTAAAGTACTAGGTACCATCAAAAAGGCTAAAAACAAAATAGATATTTTTTTGAAAATCGAACTACGATTTCACTGCATTTGTTTTTGCTTTTGTTTCTGTTCTCACAAAAAAAGAAGCGCTCCTGCTATTCAATATTCATTATGAATGTGGTAATTATTAAATAACCTAGTATTCTTAATTTCTAAGATATAAGGGTTTGGGTAGTTGACCCGGATTCATTGCTCCCGAGAGTATATACCTATGTATGTGAAGAAGCTTGCATGCGCTTACTGGGAAGACCTCGTCCGCGACGGCCCTAAATCAAAACATGTCTAGCTGCGCTCGTACAAGTTGCTGACATTGGGTGACAAGACGCATGGCGGGGTATTTTTAACAGAGCTCATCTGTCGACGCGTCGGTGTCGTCGACGACGACGACGCTTACTTGCAAACATCAAACGTTACATTAATGCGGCGAGTGCTCCGTCCTATGACCGCTCCTCTTTCAAATTATCGCCCGAACTGAAGCTTGAAATCCATCCGAACAATAGATCTTTTGCGAAATTAAATTGGCAGCCGGGAACGGATATTGCCGCCGGATAAAAACTCTGTAAAAACCGCGACACGCGATCTTTTGGCGGTGGCTTGAGTAAACAAAGGAAACGCAACGCTTCAAACACGCCATTTTTCGGGGATATAAACACTTCAGTGTTTAGACTGCGAAGCTCAACAGACCTACATAATCGTCTACACTACTACACGATCCATTAGTGTAGCCAGCTCGACCTTCTTCACATAAACACGTCAAATTTGATCGATTCCTTTATTGTTTCGTTTTTAGCCTATTGTTTACGTTAGTTGCGTCAATCTTTGCTTTTTCTAAACTTTCCAAACGCTATTTTAAGATAATTCTCTCGATTTAGAGGAAAACTCCCTGTCCAGTATTAAATTAGGCAAATTACACGTTCTTGAAAGGTTAGAATATTATAGTAAAAAAGAAAACGTTATTTTTATGAAGACGTTACAACATAATATTAATCCACTTGATAAGTAAACCAAATTATTAAAACGACACAAAATGATCTTATCAACATGGTTGCGAAAAAGTTAAAGTTGCCTCTATATTCAACAACCAAATTTTAAGATCGCGTACGACCTACTAACAAAATACTGGGAGATGCCTTTTGGTTTCAAGTAGTGCAATTTCATTATATTGGGTCCTTACTTGTAATTGACCTTTTTTCAAACTATTCATTTGTGAACTTGGAAACCCGGGCTGAGTTGGAATTCCTTATAAAAGAAATTTTAATTCGAAAGCATGTTACTTACTCTTTTACTCTAAAATGACTAATACTTTGGCAATATAGCAATATTTGCCAATGGAGTAATATTTGCTAATACAGCAATATTTAATTCAAAGCCAGAATGCCTTTATTGCTCGAATATTTTCGTGTGTGCAATCATAGAAAACTCGAAAATAAGCGCTATTTTTGAATATACATTATCAAACATTATACAAACATTAATAAACATTATACACACTCTAACATAAATGTATAATTTATCACTCAATTTATTTGTTTATTTATTTATAGATGTATCTTTGTTTTCTTATTTATATATTTAATATTAGTCGGTTAGCTAGTTGTTAGTTAGCTATTTAAATACATCTATTTTAGTTTTTTAGGAATAAATAAGCGATATGAATGAATGAAAGCAAATAAAAATAAAAGTGAAGTCACTATGTTTTAAAAACATCACCCAAGAACAGACATAAAATCTAGTGGGGTGATAAAATCCGCACAAATCTCATCTAATCTGTTTCGCAAAGAAATGTTGTTAAAATGCATATTTTTTTTGTCAAAATGTGATAATTTTTTTTGGATAATTTTGGAAAATATAATCAAAAAAATAAAAAAAACTGCTAAGAACTGCAAACAACGATTGAAAGGTTCGTGATTAAACAACAAAGCCTGGTCAATCGCTCTACTGTTTCTGCACTCTAACACACGACTAGACACTTCACAGCAAATATACGTCGCAATGTTGCAGGAGTGATGATAACTTTTTACAAGGGAAAAAAATCAACTCCGAAGAGGCAGTGACAACTGCCTTCAGGGCATTTATAGAGACCTGTCCATGAGAGTTTCATAGCTTTGACATTTACCAACTCGTATTAAAATTACAAAACTTCATAAATAATAGGGGTCAATATTTCGATTAATTAAATATTTACTTGTCTTACAAAATCAGTGGTTACAAATTTTCTCTATATATAGGACGGGAACTTCATGCCCTAAGTCCACTTTGTTTAAGGGTTGGACACTTCACCCCCCACCTCGTTCCAGGTACGTTATTGTGTAGGGCAGTGGTTCCCAATTAGTTTGTACCACTTCAAGAAAGACCTCAAACTTGCGTACCCCTTATTGCATAAAGACCTAAGCATCGCGTACCCCCGTACATAAATAAAAAGTGAAATCAGTTTTTTTTTACATTTAGTACCATTAAAACACAGGGGATGACGGTGAAAACCAGTTCAATGTCACAAATGTGCACGTTTTTTTTTGCACAACTGAAACAACTTGGTCAACAGATTGTCACGCGTACCCCTTGATGAAACTTCGCGTACCCCTAGGGGTACGCGTACCTTTAATTGGGAAACACTGGTGTAGGAGAGATAGGGTTCGATTTATGTGCTGTAATTGCCCCGGAAGATCGCGTCCATAATTCACAGCGTACTCACCGCGCGGCTGTGAGCGGTCGCGACGGCAACGTACCAAGTGGACATGGCGGAAGTCGCAAAATTTCCTCGTTCTAGGTACGTTATTGTGTAGGAGATAGGGTTTGTTTTCTGTGCTGTGATTGTCCCGGAAGATCGCGTACATAATTCACAGCGTACTCACCGCGCGGCTGTGAGCGGTCGCGACGGCGACGTACCAAGTGGACATGGCGGAAGTCGCAAAATTTCGTGCGGAAGCAAGCGTTCCCGCGTGTGTCTGACGTGACAGGCGACCCATAAAAAACTGACGCCCAGCGCGGTGATCTTGACCGCGTGGGCGTCGCGGCGCCCCCGACGTCGCACAGTGTTTACTTTCATGCGAGCGACTTCTCTTTATATGCCGTGACCATCCCACTAATTATATTCAATAGACTACTAAGGGTTAGTCAGTATAGTTAATCATTAAATCTGGAATATGAAACCTCATTCTGAACGAAATTATTTCGGTTGATTAAGTTGAACAAGTAAATATATTAAAAATAATAAAAAACACGGTCGCCGTTACAGAAAGTGAACAATTGTATTTAAAATTATTTTCATTACCGTTTTTTATAAAATGTTTGTGGTTTATGTATTTATCCATATAGATACATGTATATTTCCGGAATGTTCTCAATCAGACCTTTCATTTGACACACGAAATATTTATGTTAATTTATTGACATTTGGACATTTAGACAACTACTTACTTGATATTTGGAGAGCCAACATACCCTATGACACTCGGGATGACATAACGACTCTAAAAATAGTACACAATTCTAAATCGGTTCAAGCTTTTAGAAGTTATGGTGGAATAAAGAAACGGAAAGCATATAGATGAATCCTGAACACATAACACTCCTTTTTTGTTGGGCAGTTGTGTAAAAAGGAACTCCCTAACCCTGCTTTTAATAGCGTTCCGTAGTATCTTAAAAAATCTACGTCTCGACTACGTAGGAAAGACACAATGTAGTAATCTTTTAGATTGGACGTAGCATGATTCAACACAATCATTTGATGGTAAGGTGCACTGGATCTCAACAAATTCCGACGTCGAACGAAATTTTGCGTTATTCATGGCATAACTGCAAAGTGAAATATTGAGATGTCAACCACAACGGGCGAACCCGTCACCGCAGGACGTTTTAACGATTCATCGTTCTATCGACCGTGCAGTGAGCGTAGAAGACTTAGGACATAACAAATCCGACGTCTAGCTACGCCACAACCCGTTAGAGACCAACGCCTTACCGCGAGTAGCCAGGTATGTTACCTGGCGGGCGTCACTCGCGCCCTAACTACCAATTGTGACCAGATTTCTCCGGTCTCTCGATTGGTTCCGAGTTCGAGGTCGCTTGCGCGGTCCTCTCCCTTACGAAGCGGTGAAACGGAGTATACCGAATCTATCGCGGACCAAGGCGTCCTTTGCCCGACTCTGAACCGGGATCGGATGGCCAATGGTCATTTCAAGAGCAGTCGCCGTAAGGTAGACAACTACCCCCGCTCTATAGGAAACAATACAGTTCCCAGACTCCCCCGATTGTTAGTCGGAGAGCACAATCGATTGGCTTGCGCCGCTCGGTGCGCAGACCGTCCAGGAGCGCCAGAGGATTGATTCCCAGGGGAGACTGGTTGACCCAGTGTCCTACCCAGGCTCGCACCCCATGCGTGGAGGTCATCGGATGGGTGTTGACCCGTGAGTGTGACCGACCCTGAAAACAGAATGGGTCTTCGTGGCCAACTCAGCAAGGGCCCATTAGCTCCCAAAGTGAAATGTACGAGTCGCTTGCCAGTGGTCCAGAAATAACAGTCTATTATGCGTATTTACAATACGTTAAAATGCAACTGTTTGGTTCTCGCGCTACAAGATACAACAATGGCTGGTAGTCAGCTTATAACAACGAAAAGGTAACGACTTTTATGTATGAGTGTAGTTTGTCGCGCATTAATAGATGGCGAGCTGGTCTATTTTAAGCGTAACGTCGATCGATCGGACGCAAACAATATAGTCATTTTAGTGTCGTTGAAAGTATTCCAAGATGGTAATTTTAATTGGTTGGTAGGTTCAATGCTAGGAAGGATTAAAAAGAAGGAATTATTTTACAGTTTGCATTTTTCACAGTGACACGGTATTACAGTATTGGTACTACATACTCGCATACATCCATACTTGCATACATTGTAGCGTGGTGATTGCCTTGCACTTCTGAGTTATGGCAATGCTGATACGACAATGCGATAATGGATGGCATCGCGGTATTGAAAAGTATTGGCAGGGCGCATCTCACTCCACTACAGTGCTGTTACAAAAATGCTACGTTAGTTTAGTGCAACGTGTATAATACTGCCAGACTTGCAAAGTCGGCAACGAAGTTTTCAGTGCCAGAAATAGTCATACGAGTAAACCATTATAGTCCATTCACTATCGAGCATGGTGATAGGTCAGGTCGGAACCGTGCCTTTGTTTGTTCATTCTTTTAGACAGGAAGATACTTATTTAAGGAACTCGTGGCTTTTTTAAGTGTAGTTTTGCATTCGCATGAATTCAAACAGCTATTTCAACAAGTTAGGGATGGTAAAGTCGCCGCTTTGAACGCTTGACCAGTTTGATCAGGGTCTCGAAAACGCTGATGATGCCACATTTATTTTCTTACTTGTGAAAATATAAATAAATGATTCGCAAATTTGGTATGGAAATTATGACATACGCCATTTCCAATTTATCCTGATCGTAATCCTGGATCCGACGAGGAACCGCCGAAATCTGGAAGACTGGCTGAATAAGCCGTGGAGAATAACATATGTACGCATCCGTTATACGATTTAGATGACATTTTGTGTAAGAGAGTCGTTACGCATACTTTCCTACCAATGGAAAGACCTTAATGGTTTTTCTAATAAAAGTTTGGTTGTCTAATTCATCCATGGATCGTTTGTCCGAGTAGCGTCGGAAATCGTGGAAGGTAACCTACATACATACTGTCAAATAATTGCCGGGAATCGTTCATTCAAAAAATTACACAAAATACTAAACGTTAGGGAAATGTAAAGTTAGCGCAATCTGTCAACCAGTTTGATTACAGTTGTTGATTAGGTTAGTCGATCTCGTGTGCTCCGCGATTTTCTTCGAAAAGGTCAACGCAAACAGGTTGCTTAAAAGACGTGCCTGAACGAGGCAATTTAGACCCTACATTCCTGAAACTCATTAAAATGGATGATCAAACAAGAGTTTATGAGTTTGAAATGCAAAACAGCCACAAGATCGGAAAGGCGAGTCGATAGGGTTCTGAATCCGAAAAAAACAAGTCAAAGTCGCTCGAAAATCAAGATCATATTAACTATTTTTATGACACATCGAGGTATCGTCAACTTCGAATAGCTTCCTGGGCTGAAGAGGACCAAACAGTCAACAAATGATATTTTCTGGACGTTATGAGGCGACTGTGAGGCAACGTCTCCCAAAAAATGGCAAATTTGTGGAATAACCTTTCTTGAATATTGCACCACAGTAATGCGTCAATTGACACTTCGACGATGTAAACGAATTTTTGACATAAAATTGAAGGAATGTCCTTGACCATTCGCCGTATTCGTCAGAGACGATCCCTTGTGAGTTTTTCCTGTTCCCAAAACTTAAATTGCCATTTCGTGTGTTTCGAGTCTGAAAGGAAGCTGAAGGTCATATCAGGAAATGCCAGAAGTTTTCCTACGGCTGAATTTATTTGTTAGAGAAAATATCTAGTATGAAATGGGGCCTAGCTGACAAAATAAATTATGATAATGCTAATATTTTGGGTAGCATTGAACAATTCCCGATATTTATTTGAAATATAGCTACATATTTGGGAGAAAATAAAATCCTCTCGTTACCACTGTGCGCTGTAAACGCCCGCCCGCCCGCTAGGGTTACCGGGTGTCCCGCGTTACGCGGGATGTCCCATTTTGCAATCATTGAACATGTACCGCGAGTAGCCTTTGCGGGACGTTCTCTACTTTTATTATAAAACAGAAATAGTTTTATTTTAATTATTATTTTTATTGTGAATTTAGTAAGTATTTTATTTAAAAGCGATCTTTTCTAACTATTCCTCAAAGTTATGTATGTCTAGGTAATATACGATCTACCCATTTTTTCAACATTGTAACTAGGTAAGCGTTCATATCAATGAAAAGCAGTAAAAATCTACAAATTAGTGTAGATTGGGTCTTTGAGTCTTTGATATTTGGTTCCCTACATTGTATAGGTTAAAAGTACCTATTTCAAAAAATGTGTGTATTATATTTTAAAGCAATAATTTCTAACGTTTGATTGTCAATTTGATTGTCACTATAGACATATTTGATTGTAACTAGTTAAGTAAGTAGGTAAAAATCGTATTAACAAAGATATGACACGATAACATTTTATATATGGGGGTCAGCTCAAAAGTAAATCGTTAACGGGAATATCTTGTCCAGATTACTAATTCATATGATGCTAGCCTCTATAGAATTAATTATATATTATAAGAAGAACATACCTATTTTTGATATTTTAAATTTTAAAATGAAGAAAATGAGTTATAATATAATGAAGAAAATGAGTTAACCTTTACGTTATTTTCAAACATGCGACGTTATAAATAACCTAACTATACTTATGTGGAAAGGATCAGCTGAAGAGTTATTTTTTGTTTCGCGTATTATGACTTAAGTTGTTTGGTACGATTAGAGCATCATGTTATCTAATGATTGACGATTAGAGGGTAGACACTTGAGAATAATATTTATTACCTTGCACTTGAGTGGCACGCTCGAAAGTTATTTATTGCGTTGAAATCTAGTGAAATGTTTGGGGTAACATTAAAAAAAGGTTAGTAGTGTTCTGATATTCCCAAAGTGAAGTAACGTGCTAAGAATTGTGTTGTGTATAGAAATAAATGCTGCGATGGATTCATACAGAGGAAAAAAACTCGTCGATTTGGCGTTGAGACGAGACATCAACATTGAAGGTATGTATCACCACAGTTAACTTAAAATGATTTGAAACTTAAGTTCCACAACTTAGGTATAGTTTCTACCTACTCAATTTAGCTGCTCTTTAATTTATTTAATTAAGTTTTGGAATTATTGTATAAAGTAGGTACTCGGTATTCGTGAGATGTGAACAGTTATAATTTGTTAAAGGTCAGTCGAATGAAGAACCAACGAGCCAACCCTTGACTTCGAGCCAATCGTTAGTGAATCAAGAACCCATTCCATCAACATCGACAGGGGTTTCTTCCGAAGGGTTTATGCCGCCTATGGACATAGATTTTTCAAGCGATGATTCTGTTCAAGATCCTCCATACCAACAACCGAGCCACCGAGGTCTTTCTTCAAGTTCAGAAGATGAATCGGCGAATAATGGAACGTCGATTGCCACTCCAGTCCAGTCACCTAAGAAAAGTATTCGGGTTATAAAGAGGGAAAAGAAACTTAAAAGGAATTCTGGATTATCATACAAAACCCTTAAAGGGAAGGCCATTGCCGGTAAAATGTTAAAAGAACTTGGTTCATGTCGCATGAAATGCAAGGAGCGAATAAGTTTGAATGACAGAGAAGCATTGTTCGAGGAATACTGGCAAATGGGCTCATATGAAAAAAGATCTTCGTACATGGCATCGTTAATGGAAATCCAAGAAAAAGCTACTCAAAGGCAACGCACCAATGATCCTGAAAGCCAAAAATTTCGCCTGATGACTTACAAATATTTTTTTGTTATTCATGGCAAGCGTGAACCGGTTTGCCGGGGATGTTTATTAAAAACATTAGACGAAAGCGACAATTTCATTAAAACTGTTGCGTTGAAAAAACGTTCTTCAGTTGGTGGTACTCAAATGGATGATATGCGTGGCAAGAGGGTACCAAAACACAAAATACCGAACGAAAAAAGAGAAGCCATTAGAAATCACATATTATCTTTTCCTTCCTATGAAAGTCACTACACAAGGAAGACAACATCTAAAAAGTATCTACCGTCCCATTTAACCATAAATAAAATGTACGAATTATTTTGTGAAAACTCCACAAATCCGCCGTCAATTAAAATTTACAGTCAGGAATTTCACAAGTTAGGATTATGCTTTAAAAAACCACGTGTGGACACATGCTATACATGTGACAAGTTTAAAATGCAAATTCAACTCGCCCAGGACGAACAGAAAAAAACTGAACTTATTTCACAACACGACCTACATAAAATTTCAGCTGATCAAGCTTACTCACAGAAGAAAGATGACACGGAAAAATATAAAAATGACAATACTGTACAAGTGTACACATTTGATTTACAACAATGTCTACCAACTCCTGCACTAAGCTCATCTGTAGCTTTTTACAAACGCCAGTTGTGGACATTTAATCTGACTATCCACGATAATAAGACAGGGAAAGCAGTGTGCTATATCTGGTATGAAACAATAGCTGCTCGAGGAGCAAATCAAATCGCTTCATGTCTGTGTATGCATCTCAGGACGAATCTGCCTGCAGGCACTAAACGCGTGATATTCTACTCAGACACTTGTGGAGGGCAGAACAGAAATTCGCATGTGAGCTCAATGTTCACCTGGGCCTTACAGAAGTTGAGCTTGGAAGTTATTGAGCACAAGTTCATGGTACCAGGTCATAGTCATTTAGAAGTGGATACAGATCATGGTATCATTGAAAAGAAAAAAAAGAAGACTGAATTACAGATTTATCATCCTCACGACTGGATTCAACTGATCAAATCCAGTAGTAAAAAATTTCAAGTTATTGAAATGAAAAACACCGACTTTCTGGAGTTTTCGTCATTGCTAAAGGGGCCTTTAGTTTTAAGAAACAAAGATGACAAAGGCAAACCATTCAAGTGGTTGGATAAACGGTGGCTTCGGTATGATGAAAAATTTGGAGTGATATCATACAAAGACTCCTTAGATAAAGAACCAGATTTTGACACACTAAATTTGAGACGCCGAGGTTGCACCATACCAGATAGTATTGCAGTTATATCACAATTGCCTTTGCCAATATCTAACGAAAAAAAAGATGACTTAATTTCACTTTTAACTTTAATACCTGATGTGTTTCATAAATTTTATTTAGATTTACCTACAAAATATAATATCCCCAATATCGATCCAGATTTAGTTGATAGCGAAGAAGAGTAACAAAATATGTATATTTATCTTATTCAAACTTTCTTTAACATGTTCTGGTTCTCATTAACATAAGTCTTAGATCCATTAGTATCCCTTATCACATAAGTCATTAAAATAGCTGTTCTTATAATTTAAATGTTAAATATATGTAAGTACAAGTTAATAGTGAGTGTGAACTTTGTTTTCCCTTAAAATGTTGATTAAATTCTCATCATAATTTTTTTATATGACGTTTTATTCCTTTCCTGAAAATCTTGACATTTTGACTTATGTGTTTGGGTCCGCCGACCCTAGTATATTATAGTATAACTTTAAAGATATTTAACTTTCATTTCATAATAATATGAACACCTAGCAATAATTAATTCGACTCATACACCGGGCCTGATTGCGTTTCTTCGTGAACTAAAATCAGAATTATTGCATGCGAGCGAGACAGGCCAAAAATTTAGAGAGGAATATGAAATAAACGATTTCCAGCATAAATATACCAATCGAACATAAATCGTCATAACGTAAGACCGGTTAGCTTGGGTTGCCTACGGCAAAATGTATATAAATTTATATTTAAATTTACATTTACATAGAGCGGGGTTTACTATAGAGCTATAGCATTACTATAGAGCGGATTACTATAAAGCGGCGCACATTTACATTTATATTTACATTTATATAAATTTATATACATTTTGTATACATTTTGCCAAGGCATCCCTTAAGGGACGCCTCACATTTGAGGGGTTAAAAACTAATTCAGGTTATTTTATGTGTGACAGGTAGTTTTTGTGTGGGAATAGATAACATCGTTCATTTTACGTTCCGCTCTAAGGCATGCTCTATCTCGCCTGCATGAACTGTGACTAACGAGTGCAGATTATTCCCCCTTTTTTATGTCCCTACTTTTTTCAATCAATGTCCCGATATTTCTAATATCAATTCTGGCAACCCTACCGCCCGCCCAGTACGGGAACGTAGCAAGAGCAGAGGCCCACTAAAGGATAAAGGGTGGCGCGGCGCACGCGCGAGTGAACGATCTACCTAGTCTTCACAAAATAAGGTGGAATAAATAATTCGCGACAGAAGAAAAAAACAAATGTAGATAACAAATTAAAATTTAAAAAACATAATATAAATATTAGTCGTAAATCATAAACCTAATATGTAATAATAAAAGGTCCAGTTAAGAGCTTTGAGTATTTCCGATGCGAATAAAGGATTATTCTTTAGAAGCTTAAATGACGAAGCAATTTGGGAGTTTACGATCGTTTTATTGATTTTTGATGTCGACTACGCTATCATTGACCGTATGGAAATAGATCTTGACATTTATATTATGCAAGCATTTTCACTTTCTTTAAAAGATCTCTTTTCTGCGTTTTGTTACTATTATGCATTTAATTTAGGCAGTCTTTGTTTTCCATTGGTGCATAGCACGGATTGTGGAACTGCGGAATTATGGAAAAATGTTTTGTACTTGGCAAATTGCTAAATATGGAATTATTTTAATTTCAAACTGATTTGATATGCTTCGGATTGTATGGTCGGTAGCTCTTTTTACCGAGTACGACTTCTGATCTTCAGGAGCCCTCAAAACTGTTACTTCATTTGTCTTTCCTTTTAATTGGCTCTTTCGTAGTTATCTTTGATGGCAGAATTTCAACGTTTCTGATCAGAATGCTAATAGATAATGTATGATGTTAAAAGGATTGTTGTTTGCATAATAAGGATTGTTATTTGATTATTAATATCCAATCGCTTAGCCATATGTCCAGCGACGCCAGGACTCATCTCCTATTCGTAGCACTCGTTTAGGTTTTCCAAATTAGGCGCGCCACATAATTAATCCTTTATGACTCGTCGCGGCTTCTTCGTCAATATTTTCGTGATTCAACGTACGTGCTTGCTGCTCCTCGCTGGTGAGGAAGCTCAAGGTTTTCTCTCTCGCATTTCGTATGCGCCGCGCAGACCAGCAAAGCTGACAATGATAGCTCAATCATCACTGACGCAATATAATTATAATGTAGCTATAATTTTGTCGTTGAAAGAAAGCTTGTAATTATGGCGCTCTATGCCTAATTAGTCCTACGAATAAGTTACCAAACTGACAGCTGACAGCATCTACGTTAACCGGCTTAAATAACAATATTGCAGCTATTGGGTGAAACGAGGGACTAATGTATAGCCCCTGCTGATTTGACCCAGCAGAGGGCCTCTCTATATCTAAATTGATGTTGCTGAAGCCAAGCCACACCAAGGTTATAATGAGCAATATGAAGCATACGTTGGGCCATCTATTTGACTTAAAGGGTGGAATGAATATACATGTACACTTTTTGGTTATCTTTCTCATAACTTTAATTTTCTCATTCTTTTAGTTTTAAGTCTATTATATTTGTTTCACTCTATAAAACGAAATGTAATGATCAGGTTTAATGCCGATTTTATAATTACCACATTTTAATGTAATTTAGTGTTATGAGCATTTAACTTAAAATTAGAGCCTTGTTCACCCCAGATCGAGTTAGACCCAGTTGGGTGAATGGGGATGAGGATGAATCAGGATGAAGGTTAAGATTTTGCCATTCAGTTCCTGTTATTTTTGTATAGAAATTAATTCATAAATAAATGCCAAAATAACAAATGACACGAACGAAATAAAAGCTATAATTGCTATTGTTTCAACTAACAAATAGTTAGATAATGCTCTAAAAGTTTCATCTGGTTAAACTTTCATTCAACAATCCTCTTTATCTTATGAGTAAATACGATAGCAGAATAGAAAGAGATATGCATATAGGCCTCCTCCATCCTTGTCTAGTCGCGCGTGTGCGATTATATGAGACATATTATGGCTTCAAAGCGTTGCACTCAGTGTATATTTACGTGTAACCCAAGCATGGGCGACTAAACAAGGATAGAGGGGACCCATATGCAGCTTTCTATTCCTCTATCGATTTCTCAGGCTGGTCGTGTGGTCTATTCTAGTATGCTCTAACAGGGTTCGGCAAGTAATTTTAAGTGGGGTCCGGATATTGTTGTTTTTTTTATCGAAGTTTAGAAAAAAAACTTGTAATACTTAATAGTCATCCTAAATATGCGATATTTTAAAAAGGGACCATTTTGCATAGTTTTTAATTATGATTGCGTATTTTAGATAATAATTATCATTAAATTGCATAGAGAGGTAAGTTATTTAACAATATTTGCCGGTCCAAGTTTTGACCTTACACGGTACGGGTCCGGACCATGGTCCGCCTGTTGCCGACCGAGGCTCTATGGGTTTTCCAGTAAAATTGAGCAAAAAAAAAAAAAAATGCTGGTTACTCAGGATTTAAAACATTCTTCGACTAATGCTTTTAGAGATTAAACCGGTTACATTTGTCGCTAAATGGGCGAGAATATAATCCCAACAAAAGCAATTTCGAACTTTTACACAAATTGTTACAAGTATTTAGAAGTTAACCAAATTAGACTTTAGTTAGAATGTAAGTTAGTTGTTATATTAGTTTTATCTATAGCAAAGACGGTATTTAACCTCCATTAAATCTGAATCGTTTTCCTTTCCCAGAATGAACCGCTCGCTGGAAACTGAAAACTTGTCCCGCCAAATGATTAATACTTGACCGTGTTTATTTCTGTCCGAGTGAAAAACAAAGCCGTGCGAAAGTGACAGTTTCCCAAAAGACAAGAAATAATAAACAACACATGTTGTCAATTAGAGCCGGGGCAGCACCAGCAGAGCGGCTACATCAAAACTGACCATCAAAGGAAGGGACGAGAGACAGGAAAAGTGAAAATTAAGACGTCAGCGCGCGGCCACTGCTGCCGAGCAATTACGATGGCGACTCTTCGCGCGACGCGGGGAGCACTTAAAAAGCACTTACGAGAGTATCACGAATCGTGAGAACAGCTAATGAAAGACACTTCCAGAATTTCAAGTTTGTCGCGATTTGAACGGCGCGTGAGATGGGAATTTTGCAAGTTAAACAAAATAATAAGAACACGCATCGATCTATGCGACGCGACGCTCTGCACCGCAATTCATAGTATTATTAATTCGATACGATAAATCCGGCGATACAATAACAAAATATCAAGCATTTACTAAATTAAAAAACAATAAAACCTGTAACTAACACATTGTAAGAAGAGTTGGTTATTTTAAAAGCAGCCAATGGTTGCAAGAACAAAAAAACCCACTCAGCAAGTCTTTAAAAAAGATTTAAAGAAGGGGCTGATCGACGACGGTAACACCCTGCTTTTATTTGTTTAATAACTGCTTTTTAATTTTTATAACCGATGTATGTTATTATACGATTCATATATTATTTTTATTACTATTTGATTATGATTAAAATGACTTGTTATGACTGTGTATAATTATTTTAATAACCATTATGTCTTTGATTATTTTACCTATTCTTATTTTTTATAATTTCACTCATAACAATTTCTGGCATAGCGATTATTTTATGACTATTTTTACATTCTTTTATTTTTAGTAATAATAAGGGTTTTTAATTGTGATTTCGAATTTTTGACGCCTGTACTCCTATTATTTATTTCACTTTTGGCAGTGCATTTAATAAAATTTGCACGTGGCCATTTAGATTTTTCATTTCCTTTTTTAACGTATTCACATGTATTTTTTTTACGTATTCAACGACTCTATGTTTGTGGAGTGTCCGCCCAAGCACAAGCTTTGCTTAGTTATTTTAAAAATGGCGATCTTCTGTAAGGCCTGCAATGAGGAGCTAGACAGAGAGGAAGCATTAACATGCTCAACTTGCAAAAAAGAGTATCACTACGCTTGTGCTGGGAAAAGCCATGAAAATTTTAAAAAAATGGCCTCTGATACAAAACTATCCTGGAAGTGTTGTAAAGCCAAGAAAAATTCTTCGTCTTCGTCTTCAACGGATGATCAAGTTATGGCTCTGGACCAACTCCGAAAGGATCTATCCATACAGTTTCAGAAATCGCATAACGACGTTATACAAAAACTGGACGCCCTTGTAAATAAAGTCAATCAGATAAATAACGACCACGAAGAAATCATGAAAAGCATTAAATTTCTAAATGAAAACTATGAGGAGATGAGGACTAGAATCAAGGTGTGTGAATCGTTAACACCCAAAATAGAAATCCTGGAAAAACAAAATGCCGATTTACGTCATAAGCTGGAATTCCTTGAATACAAGATGGATGAGAAAGACCAGAAGATAAATGAAACAAAAGTGGAAATTAGGGGAATACCTGCTCTTCAACAACACAATCATCGTATGATCGTAACGCAAATTGCATCTAAAATCGGATTGGAAATACAAGAAGACGATTTAATTTCGACATCACTGCTAGAGGCCCGTGGACCGGGAATAGAGAGTGGCACTAATAGCGACCCGTATCGAACAAATCAAACGCTAATCGCTTCATTTAAGTCATCCCGCATAAGAAATAATTTTTTAGATGCATCTAAGAAATTTAACAAGGCGAAACGATCAAATGATGAAAAAATTAACACCCACGATATTGGTATGTCCGTTAGGAATCCTATTTTCATTCAAGAAGCCCTTACTCCTCTGCGGCGCTATTTACATCTACAGGCGAGGAAGTTAGGCAGAAGCAAAAATTACAAATATATCTGGCTAAAGAATGGTATCACCATGGTAAAAAAGGACGAAGATAGCCGTGTACTGACGATTAAATATTTAACTTCTCTTGATAATATTTTGTGAAGGAAGTATGCCCGTACTACAGGTAGTTTTAGTTATTTATTTCTAGCCACTATTGATACACTTATATGTCTATGGTGTTCACTGATTTTATTTTTATTTTTAATTAGTAACTTCCTATACTGCAACCAATTAATTTTAACGATCGACTATTTTACTATCATATTTTTAAATATTTGCTATTACTTCCTCATGAAAACCTACTCCATTTATATCGCTAGCTTATATTACATTTTTAACATATTTATTTTATTTCATTTCTCTGTATTTGCCTCCATTAATCTGGCTACATTATTAGTCTGTTTAACTGGGATAAGTTTAATTATAACTACACACTGCCTTTATTGTTATATTTTTATTATAATATCGGACCTTTTGACATTTTTATTTATATTGGAATATTTTATAATCTTCTTGATATTGGATTATTACAAAACTATTTATTTAGATGCTTTTTGCGATAAATCCTTTAGTATTTACATCTGCTTCATTTTTTGTTTACCTTTCTATTACTTATGGTATTACTGTTGCAATCGACTTGATATGGCAGTAAACAAAAATACGATTACTTTTTACAAAGCATCATTTTATTTTTACTCAAATGTGATTGTAAATTATTTATTTACTGTAATTTATTTTTGTTATTGGATTTATTGTTTATTATTTGTTTGCTATATTAAGACTTTACATTATTATTCTATCGACTTTTTAATACCAACTACTTGCGTACTACTTGACAATATAAAATTTTGTGATTTTGTTTATTTTCTCAGCTATTATTTACTATTTTCGTCTTATTTCCGTAATAAATTTATTTATTTATTTATGACATTGTGCATTATGATGCTTTTAAGTCTTTATCTCTACTTCCTCTTAATTACGAGGCTCAAATATATGAATATTACTTACTGTAGAAAGTGGCCCAACATTACATTATCACTACCTTATTTTATGTCAAAAAGTTACGCCTTAGAAACCTATCGAAATACCAATGGGCGCGGCTGATATAGAAGTATTGAATACCGATGACGTCGTCGATACCCAAATATTAACCACAGAAGAATGCAATAAAATACTACAGAATGCTAGCGGGTTGAAAATATTTTCCTGTAATATTAGAAGCATTAATTGTAATTTTGACGAACTTTGTGCTACTTTAAACATCATCAACGGACAGTTTGACATAATAGTACTGAGCGAGTGCTGGTTAAAAAATTACACACCTGTTCAATATTTGGATGATTATGACACATATTATACCACTAAACATGTATATCAGAATGATGGTGTCGTTATACTTACAAAAAAATCACTGCATGTGTCGGTCGAAGAAGTTAGTCTGAAGCATGCAAATTGCATGAAAGTGCTTTTAAACAATGATACGGTAATTTTAGGGATCTACAGGTCGCCTTCCCAAAACAATATCACCCCATTTTTAAACTCACTGTCGCATATATTAGAGACAGAAACTAACAAAAACTGGGTCCTTACTGGGGATCTCAACATTGATATCCTGAAACTCGAGGACAGACAAACTAATGATTATTTGTGTCTTTTGGCAGAGCACGGCATGGTGTCAGTGATAAACAAACCTACGAGGTTCAATGCATGCCTAGACCATATTTTCACCACATTAAAATATAACATTCAAGGGATTATTTGCGACTCAGTTATTACAGATCATTATTCAACAATTTTCACGGCTGATTTGAAAAACACTAATAACAAAAATCCGAGGAAATATATTAAAAAAATTGATTCCGACAAACTGCAAAGAGAAATCGATTTAGTGAATTGGGAAGATCTATACGAACTAACGGACACAAACGAGGCAACTAATTTCTTTATAAATACAATCGAAATGTTAGTTAATACAAATACAAACATAACGATTATCCCTCATAACAAACGTAAATTAAAACCATGGCTAACTGATGGACTATTAAAATCAATTCGTAAAAGAGACCGACTTCATCGGCAATCTAAACTCAACCCGGGCGATAGCATTCTTAAAGACTCTTATATTAGATACAGGAATATTTGTAAAAAAGTCTTAAACATTACTAAAAACAAATATTATAGCCAAAAAATTAAAGATACACAACACGATGCTAAAAAAGCATGGAATTTAATAAATGAGATTACTCATAGGAAAAAAGATCACTCTTCAAATATACAAGAAATTATTATTAATGATGAAGTAGTACCTTGTGACAATAATAATAAAAATAAAATTGCTGATTATTTTAATACTTTTTTCACCAACATTGGTGATAACTTGGCTAATGCAACAATGCGCAAATTAAATAGGTCTGAGGATGAGCTGGCAGATTCGTACAATAAGGCTAATACGCAACCATCTCTTACGTTTTCACCTACAAACCCCACGGAAATTGACAATATTATCAACAATCTGAAACCAAACAATTCTACCGGTACTGATTGCATTACATCCAAAACTCTCAAAAACAGCAAATACAGCTTATCTTCGCCACTTTCCTATATTGTAAACTTAAGCATGTCAACAGGAGTTTTCCCTAACGATCTGAAAATTGCAATTGTCTGCCCTATATTCAAAGGCGGAGCGAAGCACGATGTAAGCTGCTACCGACCGATCAGTCTCTTGAGTACAATATCGAAAATTGTGGAAACGGTAGTAAAGAAACGCATCGTTGCGTTTATCGACGAAAACAATATTTTTTCACCAGCGCAATACGGCTTCAGATCAGGTATGGGTACTCAGGACGCAATTGCATTTCTCACGGAAAAAGTAGTGAAAGCGCTTGACGAGGGAGAAAAATGCTTAGCTGTGTTTCTAGATCTTGCGAAAGCATTTGATACCGTCTCCCATCGTATTTTATTTGCTAAACTCGAAAACGCTGGAATTCGCAATTTGTCCAAAAAATGGTTGATTAGTTACCTTACTGGCAGGACTCAGAAGACTAGACTAGGAGAGACGTTAAGTTCTCAAGCCACAATTAAATTTGGCGTTCCACAAGGAAGCGTACTCTGTCCGTTGCTGTTTCTGCTATATATCAATGACTTACCTAACGTCGACTTAGAAGGGGGCGAAGCTTTGATGTTTGCAGATGATACTGTGATTATCTTTAAAGGCAAATCATGGCAAGAGGCATATATTAAGGCTGAACGCGGTCTTTGCCGAGTAAAGCACTGGCTCGATCACAACCTACTTACTTTGAATATAGCTAAAACAAAACATATGACATTCGCCATCAGTAACATCAATCGCCTCCAAGGTAGTATGCCAAACCTTCACTTACGCGACTGTGTACATGCTGACTACAATTGCCCATATTGTCCATATACGACTATTGAGAAAGTGAGTAAAATAAAGTACCTTGGAGTTATTGTAGATGATAAGCTCAACTGGAAGGACCACATACAGGGTACTGCATCAAAAGTCCGCCAACTTATTCACATATTTAAGGTACTAAGGAGTGTAATCTCAAAACCCTTAATCAAAACCATCTATTACGCTTTAGTCAATAGTATACTATCATATGGGATCCTTGGATGGGGTGGCGCGTCACTTTCAGCTCTAGATCCCTTAATTAAGGCGCAAAAGTCAATAATAAGGGTAATAAATAAAAAGCCTTTTAGGTTCTCCAGCGACCACTTATTTAAAGAGTTCCAAGTCCTAGACATACGCCAATTATATGTGAAAGTATCGACAATATTTTATTACTTTATTTAATTCGTTAAATTTGGCAATTTTGAATCCAAACTATACAACACTCAATCGGGGGTTAGCCAAGGATCAAACTTAGGGCCTTTGTTATTCAACTTATTTGTTAATAATCTGAGTAAAGTAGTCACATCTGCACGTTGTCTAATGTTTGCTGATGACGTCAAATTGTTTTTATCAACTGGAAGTGCTGAGGCCTGCGAGCTCTTCCAGAGTGATATTGATGCAGTTTATGCATGGAGCCAAGCTCGTAACCTTCACTTCAATATTAACAAATGTGCAGTGATGACATACACAAGGTCGCCTGATCATCTGATGTATGATTACTCCATCGCTGGATGTGTGCTTCCCAGAGTTACTGAAGTCAAGGACTTGGGAGTTTTTTTCGACCCCAAGTTAAACTTCAAGGAACATATTAGACAACTATCTACAACTTCTTTCAAGCTTCTAGGGTTTGTAATACGGCAATCCAAACACTTCAATAATATTCGGGTTATGCGCACGTTGTACAACTCGATTGTTAGAAGTCGCATGGAAACGAATGCACCTATTTGGAATCCACATGAAGATACTTATACCCTCATGCTGGAAAAGGTACAGAAGTGTTTTTTGAGATTTCTGTACTTCAAGCAGTACGGATATTATCCATTTTTGTATCCGACTGCATTTATCACAGGCATGGTTGGCTATAATTCTCTCTGTCTCAGAAGAGAAATGCTGACCATGTCCTATGTTTTCAATCTAATTCGTGGTAAAACTGATAACCCTAGCTTACTAGCAAAGGTGGATCTATTCATACCAAATAATTATCTCCGTACTCGATCGCACCATCTTTTCGCGGAGCCGTTCTCGCGCACTAACCTTACGAGGTGGAACTTGTTGGCGCGTGCTTTGCGGCGCTTAAATGAAATTCACTCGATGGCACCAGATTTCGATATTTTTACCGCCAACCCTCACTTGTTTAAATTGCAAGCTATTAATTATTTATTTTTACATGATAGCTAGTATTATACGTATCATTCTATTTGTATAGTTATGGTAATATCTTTATTAATTTTACTTTTCAATGCATTGGTTTTACTGTTATGTTGATTAGTAATAATTGAATAAACAAAAATAAATAAATAAAAATAAATTACACCCACACAGAGCGGCATATGATTAAATCTCATACTATCAGAACACGCGCAGTTACAGCCATGCAACATGATGTTCCCCTGATGAAAACTAAATTCGCCCAACGACATTTTTCTTTTCTAGCTGTCCGACTACACAATAGAATACATTCGGAATTAAAAGTGAAGTTAGATACCATACGAGGAAGAAAAATTATGACGGAATGGTTGATTGAGCTAGGAAGAAACGAAACGGAGAAATTAGTTAATTATAGTGCTGTATAAGAATACCAAACTACATAAAATTACTGCTTTATGTATATGTATAGATTATATGTATAAATGTATATATGTATATATGTGTATGTATATGTGTAGATGTATATGTTTATATGTGTATGTGTATATATGATTATTTAATATTATTATGTATATTATGTTACTAAATTATAAGTAGGTATATGTAAAATTTGTGTAAATATAGAGCTACCACGTAAAACAATGCTACATTATGTCACACTTACCAACTAAAAAAAAAAAAAGGAAAAAAGAATACATAAAAGTCTACCTTAGTACGGGCATTACTCCAGGAAGGTAGATTTTAATCTTATTAATCTAGTATTATAAATGTGTGTGAAATATTAATAAATAATAATAAATAAATAAATAAGTTGGGCGACACTGGACAAGGGGCATCATTTAATAATTGAGTTTATTTTCTTGCTGTGTATTAAGTGGTTTGGTTATATGATATTTTATTTGATGTTTCTATATTGTAATTTATAATATTTTTGTGAATTGCTTTAAATTAAATTAAACCCAATCTAAAAAAAGGTTGAAAAACACTGCTCTAACGAATAGTGAAAACCGCTCCGGAATCCGTCTAGTGGTTCTTGTGTTTAGTGCGATCAAATATAGAGAGAAAGCGACAATTTTTGAGGGGTTATTTTAGAATTGTTTAGACATCACAGTCATACAAAAATTCTGCGATTTACGGTATATCTCTTAAATTTGGGAAAACACTAAACGCCTGTGTTTCGAGGGTTCAACATATGCTTATTACATGGAAATGTGAATCACCGCATTGCACAATAACAATGACAAGCATCAAACAATGACGACAACAATTGCCTCGACCGAAACTGTCGCTACGGCTATTTTTTGGCCGCATTGGCGGATTAAGGCTGCAATTACGATTGTTTAAGAAATGATACAGAAATGACAAAATAAGCAGCTTTAGCCTTCGCGGGAGGGGCAGAAGAGAAAACCGCCAATTTGAGCATCGCCCGTCAGCCAAGACAATGGAAACGGTAGTCAACCGAGCGAAACCAACCTTTCTAGCAATAATAAAACCGCGGATAATACGAACGCAATGGTTTCGTTTTTAATTGCGCGTAGATAAAGACGATGTCGTACTGCAACGGCTTCAGGGTTGTATAATAACGAGAAAGTATTGGCTTTATGTTGTTGTTATTGTTGAAAAACTTTACTGCAAACACAATAGAATACAACAGTGAGTCTTTTACCAAGTGGCAATATCTTTCGACCATATACCTTCAGGGTTATAGGGACTAAATATTTAGGTAGGCAACTTAACATATTATAACAAGTGTGATTTTTGTAAAGTAGTGGTCATAATAAATAAGTAAATACAGCTACATAATAAACATAATAATGAAAATAAGACAGAAATTAATAATTCGGAGGAATGGAATATAAGGACAAGCTAGGAGTCAAATGAAGGGGGGAGGGAGTATTTATACAATTTGTAAATGTCCAAATAGATTTTTGATTATTGAAAAACTATACTGCACACCATACTGATCTAAACATATATTATAATATTCCTATGTATTCCATTTATCATATTAGGTAGTATAATCAAAAAAATATTCAGGTACATTATTCTTTAATAGATAGTTTGCAGAAGTTCTTTCCCTGTTCTTGAACGATCTATGTCATCAAGAAGCCATTTTTATTTTTTTATTCTTGAATAAATTAGTACTATCTACTTTTTTACTTTCATCATCTAGCTAGATGGTTGGTTAAATATTTTAGGTGCTATATATATTTGGGCAAACGAAGAATTAACTCAGGGAACGGCATAATTCATGCCTATAGATGCTCTAGGTGATTACGTTTATATAGCGCGTATTGTATATACATATATACGTAAGACAGTAAATAAACTAAATGTGCTTCCTAATCACGTAAATGAATGGGAGAGCAGAAAATCGGGGAATAGGATTTATGGAGAGTAATTTAAGCTATGAAGAGAAAGAAGCTCATTTATGTTCACGGATTTACCCAGTAAACGGTAGTTTAGTTATATTTTAAACATGCCGACCGTAGCTGATTGGCATATGCAAAGAGGCAAACACTTCCACAAACAAGCTGCCTGTACTGTAAAGGAATTGGTGAGAAGGGTGGAAGAATACTAAGGAATTTCCAACAAAGGTTTTCCTGTGAGCGTAGTTTTTGACCTTGAGATCATGAGGGTAGTGGGGACACGGAACAGCAGAGTAAGAATATGAAGATTTCTAGAGTATCTTATGGAAAGCCATTCGATTGGTTTGTAAAAGGTGGGGAGATGTAATTAAACTTTTTCAGCGGGAAAATAAATTGTATGCAAGTTTGTCTAGAAGGTTCTCGTTCGCATCCAAATGCGTTACATTAGTCATTTATAACAACTTGGGTTGCCGACTACAGCGGGCAAGCCCGTAAACTCAGGAAGTTTTAACGATTAGTCGTTCTATTTCCCTGGAGTGAGCGCAGAAGACTTGAGGACAGAACAGTCCACCATATAGCTACGTCACAAGCCCGTAAGAGGCCAACACCTTAACCGCGAGATAGCCAGGAGTATTACCCGGCGGGCCTACACTCACGCCCTTATTTCCAATTGTGACTAGATTACTCCAGTCTCTCGATTGGTTACGAGTTCGAGGTCGCTTGCGCGGTCCTCTCCCTTACGAAGCGGTGAAACGGTGTAGAAGAAGTGGTGAAACGAAGAAGTCATTTATAACATGTAGAAGTAAGAACTGTGTCATTTGACGCTGACTATAAATAATAAGTAGGAAATGCTTCACCCTTTGCGACCAACCCCCTTTACCTGAGGACACCAGAATAGCTTCTCGTATGCCTCGTTCTTGTATGTAAGTATGCCCATGTTTTTAAAGGAATTCCTGTACGGAACAATTACATTATCGAAAGTTATAGATAAAAGATTACCTTTGTGTTTGGGAATAAGAGACCTACTTTTAATGGCGATAATCTGGATCTTGGGAGAGTTGACAAGTACACCATGGACGTAGACGTAATGGTATCTGTGTAGTCTAAAGCGAGTAAAATTGGGTCATAGAGAGAACGATTTTATGCCTTATTTCTGAAACATCCCTGGACAAGCAGAAAAGAACGCTGACGATTCAGTTGAGCTTCGCAGGCGGATTCCTAATTTATGTATTCAGGCTATTTCCTCCAGCCAACCATTGCGTGAGATTCTTGTTATCTTAATCGATCGACAGCATCCTCCATCCACAGAGCAAAGCGTGCAAAATCTCTGCCTCATCGTGTTACACGGACACGAAAAACACCACGTAGGTACATGTAAATTATGCAAGTTTTAATCTTGACGTAAGGTTCAATGTTTATATGTTGCATCCACATATAGGGCACTACTTAACCATCCGCGAAGGCCATAAAATAATCCAATAAACAGAAATTAATTTTGCGGTATGCCGTAACTTTCGCTTACCTCGGATCAAACCAATATTACACCGAGTTAACATATTAAAAAAGAACAATCCACAGAAGGTTGTACGGTCAATTCACTACCGGCACCAATAGACAACGATGCGAAACCAAGCACACAAACATTACAGCCGCGAATAGTTTACTTTGTTATATACTATTTACCATGTTCAGCCAAAAGTCGCCAAATAGCCACACAGAATAGTCATTAAGTGAACCTTTAGAAAAGTTAAAGAATGGTTATTTAATTACTTAAAACGGGAAGTAGAAAACAATGCCCTTAACAAGTTTGACTGAATATTTAGATTTTTCTGAACAATTTAAAGAATTACAATTATATTGAACAAATCAAAATAACAATTTACAACTTACAAATAATTATAATGAAAAATGTTGAACTATTGGATGGCTGTTCATTCAAAATGGTGAGGAAATGGCAAGCACTTACCAGCCAAAACTCACTAAATAACTAAATTATGAGTTTCGTCTGGCATTTCAAATGATGCTAAATATATATTTATCTTTTGGTGTAAGTATTTTCAAGCAGTTTCTAATATATTACATACTTGGCGAATTTTACTGGATAGAATACTTAAAAGCAAACCGAATGGTAAATTTATTTTTCGGTGAAAAAAACATTTAGTGACTTTTGGCTGAACATAGACATTACCGATGTCTCGATATTTTTGATAAAATAATTATGGTATCATATAAGCATGGAGCTATACATTTGAAATCTTCGTTTTGTATTACGACGAGATTACGTTTTTCTAAATTTCAATTAAAAATACTGGGAGAGTATACGACAGAATAAAAAGCACCTACAACAACTTAATTGAATGAGTTCCTGAGAAAACTCGCCCCCAATTAAGCAGAAACGTAGTTTAGGCATGCGAAAAGGCGACCAATTTTATAGACTAATTTCTTGGGGTTGAAGGCAACGAAACACATAATAAACGTTTTTAATCTTTAAATCGTTGTAAAACAATGTAAACAAATGTAACCTGTGGCGTGATAACAATCCCAATAACCACTAATAACTTGTGCTAATAAATATTCTGCTGCAGGTTACACAACTAGATTTCCAGCAGATAACCCCATTGACTTAGGTAGATTTTGTGCAAATTTAAAGTTTTCATTCTTGGAACATAGTAGAAAAATATATTAGTCAACCAAATATGCATAAATTAAGATGCTACGACAAGACAGTGGTTACAAAAAAAACTTGGTAGGTATTTATGCAGTTTAGCAAACTCTTATATATTAAATATGTTTTAATGTCACCTCACTATATTCACACTGATTCCGAATCTGTATACATCGTCGCTCTATCTCTATAAATAAGCAAGATACAGGCGTTTGAAGAAGCGGCAAACATTTAGCTTTAGGTAGGTTACGTTAGTAAACTACGAACACCTATACGGTGGTTGGTTAAGTTATTTGTTTTGAAAACCATCATAAACACCTATTTGGCGGTAGGTTAAGTTAGTATTTAAAATATGTATATATAGCAGAGTTAGCTAAACTATGTAAGTACATGTACATATATTCCAAAAACATCATAAGTACTTCCTGGGAACATTTTGCAGACGATTTGACTTTTAAACTTCATTTTTTTGACTTTAAAAAGTTCTCACCCAAGATCCAGTGGATCCCCATCGCTTGAGTCGCTTCCCGAACGTGCAAATCGGGCTGTTGCAGTGCGAAAATTTCAAACAACAAACAGAAGCGGCCGGCTGCAGCTTGCACGAAAATATCGTGTTCTTCGACGTGTGATCCATGTCAAAAAGCGTCAAACACACATAACTCGGGCACTTTCGCGGCAGTTGTCGGGCTTATGGGAACGATCGCGCGGCAAAAAAGTCGCTCGCGCGACGATTAGAAGCGGTACAATTGTCTCGAGATGTCATCGGAGACAAAGGCGGCGGTGAAATACCGTCGGAATTAATCGCAAAGCGCTGCCTGCATGCACTTTCACTGATAGCGGTCGCGCGTGGCGATCGGGGAGGAGATGGTATCACCGGCGATCGAACGGTGGTGGCTCGTGCGCGGCGCGGCGCCAGCGCGAGCGTGTGACCCGTCACCGCGCGCATACAAAACGTTACGGCATCTGGGTTTGTTGACTTATTTATTTTGGCAAGCGAATCATAATAATAATTAATTTTATTAATAAAAAAAATAGCGGCGCGTTAGTGAGCGAATTAGCACAAACACACGATTAGTAAAAGTCGAGTCAATCTTACATTGAAATACAAAAACCTATCAGACGTGGGTGCGAAAATCGACGAGCCGAACGGGCATATCGCGTCGAGCCACGACACACGTGTACCGACCGCGGTGCTCCGGACACTAATGTCGCTGCCTCGCTAGTCGCTCGAGCGAAGAGCGCTCGTCGCTTGACGTCTACTATCTCTACGAGAACATTGTAGTAAGGTAAAAGGGTGGGCGTATGCCACTGGCCGGGGCACCCCGGAAACGCTACGTGAGCCAGGCAGAATATTATATACATTTAAAAAGGGTGTCCGCCTTATTTGCATACGTTTTTGGGTTAGCTCAGTACCCTAAAGAGGTTGCTTACATTTTTAGAGTCCCTATCCACTTTCAGCACTAATTTGCACTTTTCAACATTACGTTTAGGTTTACAACATTTATCGTATTAATTTTATAAATATGTATAAGTGGATAATTTTGCATTATTTGAATATTCTGTATGCTTTAGAATTAGCGTGAATGATGTCAACAATCAACGAAATATTTTCTCCAAAACGATCATTTTTGTTTTTTTTTGCCTATTTTTTTAATTTTTTATATCTTAAGAAGGACAAACAAGTACAAACAATTGGTTTCTGTGTCTAAATCTTATGTCTAAAATGTGGGTTTGCTTGTACACATGAATATTGTTCATGGCTAAAATTAATGTACATATTCATAAGGACGGTCTAAAAATAAATACCTATAAACGGTAAAAATCAAATATTTAAAAGGAGAAAAAAATGTTCATCAACATGTTCATGCAGTGGGCCCACAACAGGGGCAAATCTCATATTAGTATTCTGGAAAACGAATAAACAATGAGTTTTGCATATCCGCATGTTGGGAGCGCGCACGTGTGGAAGGAATCCCATAACCGAGAGCTGCCATTAAAACTGCCAGCTGAATTATGCTAATAGACGTATTTGCGTGAACACATCATATCGCGTAATCGCGAGTGCGAAGTTACTTTTACTTTCACGAGGTTATGGATTTTTTTCTAGTCTCCATTGTTGTGGATTTTCATTTATATTGTTGGTTAGTAGATAAATTGCTTTCGGATTAACCTATTCGATATTGGAAAGCAGAAGTGGATATGTATTTAATTGCGGCATTAGAGAATAGATGTGGCGATCCTGAACTGCGAAAAATTCAAATGCGTCGAGTTGTTAATTAGACAAATACGGATTTTACCGCGTGAAGTTTAAAGCACCCGACGTTTCGGCGATGTTACAACCGCCGTTATCCAGGGTAGACTGACGCGCTGTTGTTCTGCGAGTAGGCGGCATTCTGCTACTGTTACTACCCTTCTCCCTGCGTACAACACCCACTGTTTTAACGTATCGTGTATTTGCGCTCATTTTAAGATAAGGGTTCCACGTACGTAGTAAAGAGTTTGAAACATTCGTCTCTATTAAAGTTCGGAATTGTTCTTATTTCTATTGATTCCTGGATCATGCGAGGGAAATCGAGTTGTTCTTCGGATAACACAAACTGCGATCGCCGATTTTCCTCGCTGTACGTTTTCAACTGCCTTGATGTGTTCCATAAAGCAGATCGTTATGGGTCGCTTTGTTTGTACGTAAGCTAACCCACAGCTGCACTTGATCTTATTATACACACCCGGGATTTGCAATGGTTTTACATAAACATCCTTTACAGGTTTCAGAGACCGAGCTATACTTTGGATCGGCGTGAAAACTTTTTTTACGTCCAATTTGTCCAGCATCTTATTTGATACGAGCCCTTGTCGTATCGTAAGAATGCTAGTGATCTGTTCCGTTTCTGGCTTTTCACACGACTGCCCAATTAAAAAATAGTGGAATTTTCAGGGTTTAAAAAATGTTCATCGTCCATGTATAATCGTTATGTCATTCCGAAGGTCATAGGGTACCTTAACTGTCCAAATATCGAGCAAATAGTTGTCTAATTGTCCAAATCTCCAAATGACAATAAATTAACACGAATATATCGTGTTTAGTGTCTATATGGATAATTACATTAACCACAAATATTTGTCAAAAAACCGTAAAAAAAAATTATAAATATAGTAGTTCACTTTTTGTAGCGTCAGTCATGTTTTTTATTCTTTTTAATATATTTACTCGTTCCGTATTCGATCGAGTGCGTGTCATATTTCCGTAACCATTTTTCCTAAGGATATCATTGACATGTTCCATCTCCTGCGGAAAATGCTCAGCGTCGCATAGGTGGCATGCTCATTTCACGAGGGACGTTTCCAAAGAGCGTAGTTTGTAGAGATAATACAAATTTCACGTAGTAAAATCTGTTTTTGTCTCATTTATATCTGAAACCGCAATAGTTTTCTATTTCTGTTTTCTCTCTCAGCTCAAAAGTAAAAACCCGGCTATAAAATGTATGTTAGATAGATCTATAAATTAGTGTGGACAATAGTCATCAATAAGCATTTAGCGTAAATGACGGCAAAAGGGTCTTCCGCGGCAAAATTCCACGTGATAGTAGCTATCAAGGACCGGCTTTGAGAAGTTACTGCCTAGAATCCCAGAGAGAGTAATGGTTAAGCAAAGAACCTCCTTGGTTATAGCAATTGGCATTCGGGCAAAAAGGCGTTCCGTGGCGGAAAGTGTGAGAATCTGATCGATTTGTGCTATTTCCTCATTGCGTAGTTTCTCGCCGTTTCCGTCGGCTACAAAAAGTGGTGCGAAACAAGCGATTTGTTGCCGCAATAATTTTAAAGCGGGAGAAGTTCCGGCCAATGTCTGTTTTGATCGGTTATAATGACAATCAAAATTTTGTTATTTCCAAATTCTATTTACGATCAATTCAATAGAATGTTGTCAAGAAAATTATGATTTTTAAAATTTATACGTTATAAATTTTATATGCGGATTTTAAAAATGTTTGAATGATATTGTCAAATTATTTTCTCTTCGCTGTGTGGTAAGGTCGCCTGATCTGGCATTGTAAGGTTCCGGGTTCGATTTCCTACTGGGTCACCATTTTCCGTTTGTATAAAATTAACGGAATTGCATTTCAATTCTGTCGAGCGAATGCAATAACAAGACACACAGCTACACACATGCTACACGCACTCATTGACACTTCATAGTAGGGTTGGTTGTAAGAGATTGTTGTATCATAATAAACCCGCCTATTGTGAAATTACGCAATAATCTGTTAATCCTGTTTTTTTTCTTGTTGTGTTATTTTTATCACTGTTGTAAAAGTTATTTCAGGTCCTTTTAATGTTTTTAACGATGGAAATTTTACTGTACTTTTTGATTACTATTATTGTTTTTAGTTTTACTTTCTAATCTTGGAATTATGTGAAATGAAATGTCATACATTATCGCCATTATTCGGACAGTAAGTTTAATTATATTTCTATTTCTATTTGAATGGGTTCTGTTTGAACCTATTACCGTATGGGTGGCAGGTTGAATGGGATAGGAACACCCCCCCACGCACCGTGTGTCAATCGCAGGCCTACGCCCGTCTGGAGCTCATTGAAAAACGAGTCGCTTTGGATTTATGCGAGGCATAAAGCTTTACAGCATAAATGTGCGCGGTGGCAGAGTCGCAATAATTGCTGCAGCGAAAACAGGAGCGTCTCTGTCAGAGGTTTCACGAATTCGAGGAAAGTTTCAAGGAAGTTGGAATCGATGTATTTGAAAAAAAATAGTATTTTTTGTCTGAATCAGTCCTTTTTTCTTTTACATAGCGCTTAAATACCAATAATCGGAACAATGGTAAATGAAACTTGGAGGTGTAGACTACAACGGGCGAACCCGTCACCCCGAGAAGTTTTAACAGTAATGATCGTTCTGTCGCCCGTGAGGTGAGCGTGAAGACTTGGGTCGATACAAACCTACCGTCCAGCAAATCCAACTCCTTTTGTAATTAGTCAGAGTGCACAAACCGATTGGCTGTCGCCGCACGGTGAACAAACCGTCCAGTAGCGCCGGGAACGATTCACCAGCCGTGAGGCCTGGGACGCGAGAGTCGTTTCCGGGGTAGTCCTTCATACGAGGAGGCTACTGAATAGGAGTTCAATGGTGAGTTGGGCCAACCAGAGAACGAAATGGATCCTATGGCCCAAGCTGCAAGAAACCGTTCGCCAATGGTTGATGACAACTGTGAGCTGTCAGATTTTTAGGGTTGCCACGTGTACAGAAAAGAAATAGCACAACATTTAATAATGGCATTCTTATTGGGCCACCTATATAACGAAATGGAGTATGTTGACAAAAACAAAAATATACACTTTCCTATGACTAATTCTTAAGCACCAAAAGCGCCTATCTATGATACAAGTATGCATTCAGAAATTAAGGTTTTGAGCTAAAATAATGATGTCGAGAATGACGACTACCAATTAATTTATAAATCATATCACAGTCGCAAATCAAAGGTCGCGTCACTCGCTTGTGGTCGATTCTATGCCTAATATAGCGTAAAGAGGGACCAATTATTCATTCAAGTATAAGGCCGGTAAATAACGCTACTCGAGACGAAGGAAAGAGAGATTATCGAGATTTGCCTTATGCGGCTCGAGGAGTGGATCGAATATGGAAAGATAAGGTATTAAAAAAGGACAAACACCGTACGTTGGTTTGAATGAGGCGTTTGGGTAATATGAGAAAAAAAGGTTTATTAAATATTTCTATACATAACACCAAGTAGGTTTTGAGTCTGCTGTGGTGATGTGGCTGGTAGACGCAGAAAAATAAATAAAGTGTTGTACTCGTAAATCTGTATATTAGGCCACGTTTTCGTATGAAAGTCACGTAACGCTAAATTTTCGATTACACGTTAATTTACAATATTAACATTATAACACTGGATCCCAACGCATCGTAATATGAAAACGCTAGTATTAATGATGCCATGTACGCCGAAATGTCTAGGTCGTCTTCAGTAGTCCAGAAAAGACTGTCGTATATCTACGTGCTTCTTATACGTCGAAACGAAATGGATAGTCCAGATGGTACATACTTACATAATAGTCGACAATGACGCCTCGTACAATCGATAAGGACAAGGGTAAATTACAGCAAGACAACTTATCGTTGTACTGTTAAAAAAAATCAAAATAAATAAATTAAAAAAAAACTGTCAGCTTTCGGCGTTTTGGCAGTCAGATTGTTCCAGACATGCAGTGCGTATACCACTGCCAGAAACGCAAATTTTGCAACGTTTGACACGCTGGCAATGGCCTTACACCATTATATCTCATAAATTATGAAGCACGGCGTAGCGTCTTTAAGAAACCGTATCCTTGTTAGGCCATTACTGCAGTTAGGGAGACCGTTATTTAAGGTTCACTCGCATATCTTTTTTTTCTCATTATAGATTTCTCTAAACTTCGGTAGAATAACTACCCAAAATATCTTGTTCCATTGCTAGGCGACTACGATTGCCGATCTCACTTCCCAGGCACATTTCAAATCAAAATTAATTTGTGACCATCGAGAAACATGAAAAATTATAGCCGTGATTTTTCATTGTCCTTAAATCGATTCAACTGGGGATTCCCAGCTACCACGTCCAAAAATGTAATGCAAATATTATATATCAGCAAAATCGTAAATAGATGAAAATACATCAACGACGAAAACGACTGAAAGAAAGTGAGGAAGTTGAAGAATGGAAAACGTCGCTTGTCCAAAGGGCAGGGGCGCGATCAGCGAAGCGACGGAAGCCAAAAAGATCGCGAAGCAAGATTGTCCCGTGATGCGATAACAACGTCGATGCTTCGCCCAACTGCCAACTGTCAGGCGCTTCTCACTGGCGATGCGACACAGCTTCGAGTGTTTCGACTGCAAACACGCCATCGTAGAATGAGAGCTCCCTGCATAGAGCTCCCTGCGCAACAGCCAGTGATTTTTGTTTGTGGTATTTTTTCAATGTTATTTATTATTTATTTCTTAAGAAAACATACAGCGCTGCTTTACACAATTTTACATAAGCGATCGTAGCAATATATGTAAGGCCGTTTGACTCGTTTTCAGCGTTTAACAATAAATGTTTAGCAATTTTAATTGAATTTAATTGTTAAAGTTATATAAAAGTAAACGATCGGGAGGAGAAAGGATTGAAGAGGAATGGTCTGTATTTTATCCATATATACATAAATAAATACACACATATACATTCATACATATATACAACATATACATACATACAAATACACCTACTTCTACATATCATACATACATAAATACCTACATAAATAAATAAAACATTAAATAAATACATATATTAAACTATGTGTACATTTTGTGTGGTTCTGTATAATTCTATTATATAAACAGATTGATTGAATGAATTAATGTCTACATTTTGGAGCCTAGTATTATATAGGGTATCATAAGACGATATATAAGGGCCTTTTGTGCATAATTCGCATTTTCGTGTTGCAATTCCAATGTTCGATGAGCTCTAATCGTTCGAGGTGGGACGAAATATTACAGGTTTTCCACGAGGCTGTCGATGCTATTATTCAGTATTTTATAGAAGAAAACCATATTCGCAACCGTGCGCCAGTCCTCATGCGAGTTAAGATGGAAGTGTTTCAGTCTACTATTATAAGACTGACGTCCTAGGTATTGCCGAAAGACAAGATGCCTCAAGATTTAAGGGTATTTTCTGAAAATCAAGCAACATGATTTGAAAATACCCCCAATTGCTGCGCTTGTAGTCTTTTCTTGTAAAAAATCTGTCTTAGAAGTTGAGAATATTTATATTGATTGTACCGCTTATGCTGCAAATCAACATAAATATATAAAAATAAAAATTGCATCCACCTGGAATACGCTCGGCATATCTAGAGAAAGGTCTCGGCAAAATTGTAATCTATTTAAAAGGCAGCTCCTGGGCATGCAAGTAGACTTCAATAAAAACAAGAAGAAAGTTTAAGCACATAAGCACCTACTGACACGTGCGACATCTAATTAATCCAGGGCGCTCAGAAAATCAGTCTGTGACAGAGGGTCCCGTCACCAGCAACCTTTTCATATCGTCATTCTTTTGCATCTGTATTTACTTTGTTATGTGTAATATACAATGGGTTAGTTTTAAAGTAAAAAATCAATAAATAAATAAATAAAGTCTCACTTTAAGCCCAAGGATTCCTACTGTTATCAATATCTAAATACTTATTAAATATTGTTCCCATTATTATGTTTCCACTGGTAGCCAATATCGCTAACAAGGTTCTATGTACCGAGTTCTTGCACTATCGTAATTCCATGTATGGAGCTAATTAGAGAGATGAATCAAACATCGACCGTCCCGAACATGCTGTATAATCTACCTGAGAATACTCCAATCGACACTTATTGTATTTTTAACGTAATCTGGCTAAGCTATAATGCGGTGTCATCTATAAACCATAGCTAAAGGTCATGGAAACACCTTAATTGACGATTTATTACCCACTCTTAAACAACGCCGTTATCCTAGAAGTTGAAATCAAAGAATGAACTCGAATTGATGATAGGGTCGCTAAATATATACATACTCCAAATCGGTATAAGATAGTGAAAACAGATATAATTTAAGTCTGGAAGACACATATTTTCAATTCTGGCGATACGTATACACACGCAATGCTGATTAAGCATTGCTTTTATCAATTCAATTCAATTTATATTATTGTGATTGTGGTGTTTACATAGTTTTACAATTATTCAGCGCGGCACAGGCTACCTTTTAGGCGTACACGTGTACAAGCTGCCTTTTAGGCGTACACGTTTGTATACGTGTATGGTAACTATTATTATATAACAAGTAAATATATTTAAAAGAATAAAAAAACACGACTGCCGTTACATAAAGTAAACAATTGTATTTATAATTATTTTTATTACGGTTTTTATGTAATATTTGTGGTTTATGTATTTGTCCATAAAGATTCACGTATATTACCGTAATGTACTGAATAAGACCTTTGAATTGACAGTAAATACTACATAATTATGTTAATTTATCGACATTTGGACATTTAGACAACTACACTGAGAAAACGCATGTTTCAACAAGCATTACGTATATAACTGGAACTGTGGTTCATACGTATCAATTAACATGACGCGTAACGGTGTTGGCGTGACAGTAGTTACCTTGCCGTAATGTTAAAACATAATGTTAATTCATTACGTCGCAACCTTGGGATCTCGCTTCTAACATTACAGCATATAGTAGTATACGTACGATTATAGTGAGACAAATGAATCATGTTGAAACTACAGTATACTGTTATTTACGTATTAACCGTACGGAAAATGTTTATATATATAATCGAGTAATGGAGTTTCAACAAAATTCCTTGTAATTCAACAAAACTACGATTAGAACATCGTTATTCTGTATAAAACTATAATAACCAAATGGTAATGTAACCAAATGGTAATACCACACACTTTTAAATCGTTTCAAGCGTTAAGAAGTTAAGGTGGAATAAAGAAACGGAAAATATACATAGATGATCCCTGAACAAATTACACTTCTTTTTGTCGGGCAGTCTTGTAGTCTGGAACTAATACAAACTTAAAATGTCGATGAAGTTTCTCCCAATTTTTAAAGTAGTAAATTTACGATGCCCTTAAAATCGGTTCACTAGTTTGGCAAAAAGCAGATGGATAAAAACATTAACAATTTAAAATTAACATTTGCAATTCTTAAATGATATCATAATCCACGGTGTAAAAATGAATACGAAAAATGCCGATATCGCTGCCTTAAGGATGATCTGAAGACTGACAGGAGAGGTTGTATAAATAACAACGCGTGGAGAATTACACAACCGATTACACCGCAAGAAGCTCGTACCTATATAGATGTACATTGTTCGATAGCGAATTAATTCGTTATGATGTATCGATAGAGAAATAACAAAGATGGGTGCTTTCATACATTGACATTGAAGAATCGCACTGTGTTGTCGGAGCACGCAGTGCTCAATAACATATTTCACCTTTAATGCGTTGCCTTTTTTGAGGAAAATTTTGTGAATTAATGCTTTGCATGTTTTTGTCTTGGTGTTTCTTTCTAGTAGGTACTTGAGGTAGTTGCTTTCTAGACATTGTTTTATATTAAAATTTCATTTAGATTTAAAAATAGATTAAGTGCATACCTTCTAAATTGTATGACTACAGTCATTGAATAACTTATTAGATAATTAAATATTTAAAATAAATACATAGGTGTAAGTAGGTATAAATATAAACAATACTTTAAAATAAGTACAACGTTAAATAAACTGGAATAATGTAGTAACTATGTATTAAAATATTATCCCCGTGGACATTTTTTACATTATTATTATTATTGACTGACTGTAAGAGATACAAGTGGTAGACTGTAAGATATTGCTATAGCGATAAGTCCGCCATTTGTCTTTTTTTAAATAAAACCAGTGTAATATTCATTAGGAATGTTTTTATAGCACAATAAAGTCATTCTATTATTATTATATGGTCATTCATTACTTTGCTTATATTCTGGACTATTCTTGGAAAATAGTAATTTTAATTTTGTAACTATATTTTGACTATTTTTGATGTTTTATTATTAATGTTATATGATTGATGTTTACTGATAGTTTTTTGATATTGATAATTGACAATGACAGATAATTAGGGTTATTTTGTTACCATTAAGTACGATAATGCGTAATAGATTTCTTAAAATGATAAAGAATAAAATAAATTACATACATTAGAAAAGGCGGCAACCTAGTTAGGTTTTGACAATTGTAATTTTGAATTACCTACAATTAATTTCAATTGAATTTTCTAATGAAAGACAAAGTGGGCTCGATTGCGTTTCTTCGTGAACTAAAATCGGAAATTTGTTCCAGTTTACGAGACAGGGCAATACGCTAGAGCGGAATAAGAAAAGAACGATTGTTACTTTTTTGCGTTAAAACTACCCACCAAAGTTAAAACATTTGAATCTAATACCGCACGAAGTGTGTTCAAATGTATTCGGACGAGTATAAGTTCGAAGTATTGCTCTATCTCGTTCGCTTGAACTAATTTTAGTTTTAGTTCACAGAGGCCCTACTGGGCCCGATTGCGTTTCTATGCTGCTGCTATGCTGGTTGCTATTTTGGATATTTCTTATTTCTTTTTATTTTTAGACACTTACAGCGTTTAAAAAAAACATTTAAAAATAATTGTATTTTACACATTACAATGCCCAACTTGGTTTCTCTATAACCATGCTACGATTTCGACGCCAGCTAAAGATGATCGACGATAATTGAAGGCTGGCTTTGGGCCAACGAGGAGCGACGCCCATAAGAACAAGGCCCGCTGACATTGTTTATTGTGTCTGTGCGTTTAACTCGATCACCGGTTCGGTTCTCGCATAATACGAATTAACATTGAAGCCGATGTCGAAGGTGAGCGTTGCGATGCCAATCGCCGACAAATATGGAGTGGCTCACCTTAAATGGCAGCCGCTTCGCTGCCGACGCAACCTTCGGGAATAAGATCGCACCTCTGGAGAAAGGATAGTGAAACCAATTAACCCTCAGTCGGATGCGAATTTCGTATGAGAATAGTATCAGGCGCGCAAGTTGCAATTAACCTACCTAGCAGAAACTCAGTTTAGTTCAGGAAACATCCTTCGTTTAACACGCGCGGGCACACACAAACACATCAGTAACAACTAGAGCTGGCCCAAGGTCATTTCAAGAGTGGCATGACAACAGGTCAACATCCACCCCCGTTGCTTAGAAGACAGTGTATTTCGATAGTCTCCAGACCCCTTCAGCAATTAGTCAGAATGCACAACCGATTGGCTTCGCCGACCGGTGCGCAAACCGTTCAGTGGCTCCGGGATGCAATCCCGCCGGGAGAAACCGGTCCACCAGCTTTTGGGGCCTGAGACCGGGAGTCTTACCCGGGGTAGCCTTCCACACGAGGAGGCTTCTGAATAGGAGCTGAATCGAGAGTTGAGCCGATCCGAGAACAAAGTGGATCTCGTGGCCCAAGCTGCACGAAACAGTTCACCACCTACACACCAGTAACAGCGTAAACCACGCCACGCCCCCTTTTCAATGTTGCAAATTTCTATATTTTTTCAACTCTTTGTAAAATTTATTTTATTTTACTTTCCCGGCCCACCAACCGACGTTGAAGGAAAGTATTGTGAATGCACAAATAAGACTAATTCCCGATTGAAGTATGTATGTGTGTGCGTGTGTGTGTATTCCTCCAAGATAGCGCCAACACGCTTAATCCGATTGAGCTGAAATTTGGCATGCAGGCATCATTTTGTCGTCGCAAGAGTTGAAAAGGTTGTGGTTGAAATCGGTCTACCAGGGGGCACACTAGTCATATTTCAATCACGAAATATTGGACTCAGAGACTTGAAATTTGGTAAACAGATGCCTTGTGGGCCAAAATCAAATTGTGAAATTTTGGTTGGAATATCTCATACTATGGTATATAATATACCATAGCTATACTAATAATATGTAAATTCCGACCGATATTTTATTCAAATATTAACGTTATCTGTTAGCGATTGGCCCAACCCCGCCCTCAGCCAAGAAACGAACCGCGCCGCCCGAGGATTTTATTATGAAAATAATATTCAAATGAAATCAGTACTTAGCTACTTGCCAGGAAAGTCTTAAGGTGACAAAAACATTTTTTTAATATATGGAACCTAAACAAAATATTAGTAATATATACATACTTACACATACATACAATTACGTGACTACATCAATATATTTTCATTAACGCTTTATTAGCTTGACCTGTATGTATGTATGTGTATCATCTATCAGTGTAACGGAATCTTACAAGTTGCATAAAGTTATGCTGTGTTAATTTAAACTATCTCAATGTTAAATAAAATCTACCAAATATAATAATAGCTCAAAAAAATTGGCCACTGGTTTTCGTTGGCGCCTTTCCAGTGGAATCTTACTCATAGAATTCGTCGAAAACAATATAATAACAATATAAAATACAATGTACTGTTATTGTCTTTTGACGTATGTGAATTACTGAATTCACATACTGATGTGTTCGTATTTGTACTGAAAATAAATAAAAAAGTAAAAAAGGATTTTAAAAACAAGCTTTATTTTCCACCGGGGAATTTCAGTGGCAATCTCCCGGCTCTATCTTCAAACCCTCGTCATCATGCGTAGTGGAAAGTACTCCTGACCCATCTTTAGACCACCGTCATCATGTGTAATGGAAAGTAGTCAAGACAACAAAACAAACGAGCCCAAACTCGACTATCTTAGCACTTTTCATCAGGGAGTTCCACTGGCAACCTTTCGGCTCCATCTTCAGACCCTCGTCATCATGTATAATGGAAAGTAATAATGATAATTAAACATACTAGCCCAAATTCGACTTTCCTACCATTTGCTATCAGAGAATTCCAGTTCCTACATCCGGGCTCCGTCATCAAATCAGCTAGATCATGGGTCTTCAACCCGAGGCCCGCGGGCCGCATGCGGCCCGCAGTGGCGTTCTTGGCGGCCCGCTCGCGCCCGCGCCCGCCGGCAGTTTTACTACTACGGCGGGTTGCGACGGACACACTCGTTTCGTTCGCTCGCCCAGTGCGTTAATGAAAGTTGAATAGAAAACATGTTGCAACTCGCAACCTTGATTGAATTTTATTGAAATATTTTTTTGTTTTTAAAATTGTATAATAACTAACTTCAACGAGTATTGTTCTTCAATTACTTAAGTTTATATTGGAATATTTTGTTTGTGTTGCGGCCCGCCTAACCAAAATCAAAGTATTGTCGGTCCGTGACCTCAAAAAGGTTGAAGACCCCTGAGCTAGATGGTACCATAATATTGCAACACAAATTTCAGCTCAATCGGATATCAGCAAGTGGTTAAAAAATGGTTTGCAAATTTTGAAACGGACAACTTACATACAAACATTGCAAGTTAATAGCTTGGAAAAACATTTTGATTTTGCTTTTAGACGACTGCCCAACAAAAAGAGAGTGTAATGTTCAGGATTCATCTATGTATGTTTTCCGATTCTTTATTCCACCATAACTTTAAACGCTCGAACCGATTTAGAAACATGTGGTATTGTTAGAATAGTTATGTCATCCCGAGTGTCATAGGGTACCTTAACTGTCCAAATATCGTAAGTAGTTGTCTAAATGTCCAAATGTCATTTTTCTACAAATTTACGTATTTAGTGTCAAATGAAAGGTCTGTTTGAGTACGTTCCGGTAATATACAGGTATCTATATGAATAAATACAGTAACCGCAATAAAAATATTGTATAGAAAACCGTAATAAAAACAATTATAAATACAATAGTTCACTTTCTGTAACAGCAGTCGTGTTTTTTTATATATTTACTTGTAGTAAATGTTTCTTAACATATGATAAACAAGTATCTCTATAGATAAATACATTAACCACAAATATTTTATAGAAAACCGTAATAAAAATATTTATAAATACAATAGTTCACTTCCTGTAACGGCAATCGTGTTTTTTATTCTTTTTATATATTTATTTGTAGTAAATGTTCGTTAAAGTATGTGGATGTCAGAAATAGCACAGTCTCACAGCTAGTATATCATTGTTCGCAGTGATGAGGGACAGAAGTGCAGCAGCAGTTAATAGCGGAATTATTGTACGTTCTGCACCGTCCGTTAAGCGCCCACGCCCCGCGTCCCGGTCTGTCGTCTGCGACATTTTGAAATACGATTATCTGCGTCGGTTCCTGTTCTATCTCCTTGCAAATTTCCATCGGCGATCAGTTCGCGAGACACGCACTGCGCCCCAAACCAGATTCCCGACCAGACAGCATCCAGCCCACACTTGACAGTGCTTTGTGGTAAGTTACGTGTGCCTTGTGTCAACTTGCATAACTAACGCCTATTATGAATATGCATACAATACATATAATCATCACTGCTGCGGTTCCAATCCAGATTTGCTGACGATCCGATAGAAAGGAACAGCGTTTCAAACACTCCGGATGTGTTCTTTCTGCAGACGACATAAAGATCTACTCGAAGATCTAAGCGATAAAGACGACTCAGTTGGTTTGTTAATGGAAAAAAAACGATTGTGTCACCCCAAGACTTTCCCGGCAATTAGCCAAGGACGGCATATCATTCAATTTAAAAATCAAATTGCAAGCGCGCGTCGCCGTAAAATTCGCCGTTAAACATTCGAATTCCGAGCGAGCGACACAACGGAATGAAGATTTAAATTTCGAATGTACGTCGTGCGATATCAAAACGCGCGACGCTGCAAATTTAAATATTTGATTTCTCCATAAATTTATATGGCGGACTTTAAATAATACTTGTACATCAAGGCACCTGTGTACCGAATCTACACATGTGTGAACATTTTAACGCATTCAAATAAAGCATTTAGATTATCGCAGATTGCTGATTATAGTGATTGTGATGCAGCAATCAGAAAGGCCGTAAAAATGCGATTTCCAAGCTGTATCCATGTCAACGTCACTGATAGTCTTCTCAATCTCGTTAATAGATGAGAAAAGAAAGTGCTGGAAAAGGATATTATGAAAATTTTTGGATAAAATAGACCATACCGCCTCGATTTTTGATATTTCTTAATGCTCTTTTTAATATTTATACAATGAAATGGTTGATTTTGTACAGTTTATTGACTTTCAGATTTCTAACGTGATTTAATTTTATTTTTGCCAGATAATGATATGTTTAAAATATAAATATTATAAAAAATGTATATATAAATTGTAAGTTCTATACCCTCGCCGGTTTTTTTTTGGAATAAATAAACTTTGAACTTTAAACTTTGAACTTTGATGGCTCGAGGTTGAGGATTGGACATGGAATGACGCGGTGGAATTCACAGTTGCGGAGTTCCAACAGCGCTGTTAATTCTTTACGGACCATGGGACATATGCGTCCCATAATTTAAAAACATTTTATAAATTATCGAGTACGAGTAATTTGTAAATTATATTTTTCCGCATTATTGAGACATCAGAATTTTAATATTAGCAAAAAAAATATTGTTTTAAAATATACCCATTTTTAAAAAAAATATCGCATGCATTCAACGTTGAACAATCAACTCGAAGGTAATTTTAAATAAATAAATTAAATATTTATGGGGACTTTTTTAAATTGTTTTTAGTAGGTACCTATGATTTCTAAGTTAAATAATAAAATAATAAAATTTTGGAAAAAGTTGTAACTGCATCTTTATGAACCACTTAAGTCCCATTAATTTAAGTAAAATCTATTGAAAACCATTTTCACAAAACTTGACATACATGTTAGTTTCCAAAACTGTTAAAGAGCATGCATTATGACATACATGCCCTTTAACAGTTTTGTGTATCAAAAATTTTCATACTCTACCGCAAAATGTATGGTCTTATTAGGGTTACAGACAATGGAAACTTCCCACACTATTTCTCTTCATAGTTAAACTATGGCTGCATGTTTTAAGAGCCTAAATACACTTTGCATTCACCGGCGTCTTGAGCGTCACAAGTATCTAATTCTGGCGTTAAAATCAACTTCCAGTTCCTCTTCATAGTTTCTCGTCGTTGTTATTACATATATGCGCCAGAGAAAAGTCATTGTTTGCGCACTTCGCCAGGGTTAACGACAAGGAAACCGAAAATGTATTTGGAACAGTCCCAAAATACGAGCCGCATTCTCGGCAGTGAACTTGACTGCGTGCGACTCTCCAAAAGAAATTTCGCGTCAGTCCGTTGAATTATGGCCATATTTATCAGTCCTAAATGTCGTTTATTCGCGGTTTAATTGCTGTTATTAGCCCGAGCGCTTCTTTTTTAGGTGCCTGTCTTTCATAAACGTTGATAATTACCTTATCTATCTAACCTTTATGTAATGTTTTTAATATTTATGGAATTAAATAATAGGTAGGCTAGTCGTCTATTAAAAGACTAGAGATTAAAACAATCAGAGGTTTAAGCGGCTGAACATGTAGCTTAATATTTGGTTAAATATGTAGAAGTTGTTTTAGACGTTATTGAATTATTTAAGGTTTTTCGGCAGCTACATACTTTCAAATTTGAGATGATTCATCTTGTTTATTCATCCCCCCCCTCCCCTGCGTTTTTAATATATTGAAGTTATATATACCATTTGCTTACTAAATAAATGTAAGAAAAAGTAGCATTTTACGAAACTAATTTCATGAACCTGCTTCGTTTGGAAGTGTTGCATGTTTAAGGCCAAACATGATAATTTAAAAAAAACTATTTTAGTTTAAGAACTAAATTTGAAATGAACTTCCAAACAAAGCAGAATAAAATAAACTTCCAATCGTCGCAAAACTGTAAAATTCGGTTCGCCGAAAGCTAATTTATCATATATTTGTCAAAGTATACAAATAGTAATTATACAAAAAATGCGCATTATATTCCAAACGTATGGGAAAAGCATAAAAATTAGTCGTTATGAACAACCTTAATGACTCCTCCGTTTCATCAGGATATTTCGTTGGGAGATGTACTTGCCACCCGCAAACAGCACGTTTTTACTATTTATTGTTACTTATATAGTCTGCATGATTCCTTCTGCTCTTCCTTGGCGGAGGCCAAAGTACAGAGTTCAATCAGCAGATAGACTGAAAAAATACATCATCAAGTGGCTCATGACGAAAGTCAGTGCGGAGAAATGATGACACACATCCTGACGTAGGCTGTGTTGTTTGCTATATTTGATACTTGTAGTATTTTCAATAAGTACATTTACTTGATAATATTTAAAACAAATTATTATTATTCTACTAAATAATTAGATTTAGAATTGTATATGTGCATAATAAGGAACGTTTTCAACAAACTTAATATATTGGTCTATTTTTCATATCAGATTTATTTGTATATTTAAAAATAGTTACTTATTTATATATTTAACTTTTAATCTTTAAGAATGAACGAAAGAAAATCTAAATAATTGTGAAGTCACTATATTTTAAGTACCTGCTATCCCCCAGAACATATCTACAGTCTAGTAGTACATTTCCTTGAGGGAATGCTAGTGCAATTCAATTCCATTGATATCCAATAAAATCAAAATTACAACGATTCACAATCAATGTGTTTTCCATGTTTTTTTAAAAATAATATAACTGCGCCAGACTGGATCAATGGCATTGATGTCACCCTTAACGATGATGTCAAATTTATTATTTTTTATACATATTTTTATTTGTATTCTTATTGAAATTTGTAATCGAGAGATGCAGTTTAAAAATTTTATTTCAATATTTTTGTTACTTAGGATTTACGTTAAATAATTATAATTTGTACATCCGGACAAGGTTTTTAGAAATAAATAAACGAACATAATTATATCATAATAATATGAGCTAGGAGCTATATAAATTAACGCATTGCAGCGCCCGTGAATAAGCGCAGTGTCCACCTAACTAGACGAGCATGCCTGTCCACGGTAAACCGTGTAATCCAGAACACTGTAAATTACAGTGTTCTGGTAATTCCAGCAAATCGCTGGGTTAGTATACAATTAAATAGATATTTTTTGGCTGAAAATGCTGTAAACATCTGAAGTTGTAACGCGAAAGAAGGTTTCTCAATGACCCTTCGGTCGGTTAATTTATGCCGAAATCAAATCGACAATCACAGCCGGTTACCGACGGATGCGCGTAATAAAATGTTTCAGACCATAATTGGATTCGTTCCGCTGACGGATTTTATTATCGGCGCCATATTTGCGTAATCCTAGGATTTGCATTTTGCCTAACACCAAAGCGTTAGTTAAAGCGTCCTTTGGTTATAGCATACCTATATGGCGCAGCCGGAAACCGCTATAAATTTCATAATAAAATGCACCTTCTATCTCGTCTTAAGTTGCTACATCAGGTAAATAGAAGGGCAGTGGGGCGGTGTCAACGATATAACGACATGTGATTGCTCTTTCAGCCGTGGTATGAGCGTAGAGACTGAGATACATATACAATCTACTATCAAGCTCCGCCAGCTAGCCCGTCAGAGTCCAAAGCTTTACGCAAGACACTGAGAAGCACCCAGCGGGCCGCCTAGTCCTGTCTACCAGTTATAGCTGGATTTTTCCGGCCTCCTGACTGGTTACGCGTTCGAGGTCGCAGTCGCGGTCCTCTACCTAATGTAAGCGGCGATTCAAGTTTAATAATCGAGGCATCCTTTGCCCGACTGTTCAGACTGTTCAGAGACGGGCAAAAGATGCCATTGGTCCGCGATAGATTCAAACTGAATCATCGCTGAATACGGTAGGTAGAGGTCACGTAAGCGACTTCGCACCCGTAACCAGTCGGGAGGTTGGAGGTATCCTGATGGTTAATTCCAGGCGGAGATATACTTCCAAAACTGGTAGACAAAGGGCGAGGCTGCCCGCTGGGTATCTTTTCCGGTGCCTCGCTGTATATGGCGTTGGCCTCTGTCGGGCGTGTTGGCTTAGTTAGACGGTAGATTTGTATTGTCTCTAAGTCATCTACACTCACCTCAAGGGAGATAAAACGATCGTTATCGTTAAAAGTTCCTGAGGTGACGGGTTCGCCCGTTATAGTTGACAACCCTAGTTGTTCACGCGAGATCGGGTGGCCGATCGGTCGTTTCGAGAGCGGCTGGCATTAGGTCAACAGCCAACGCTCTATAGGAAACAAAATCCTTTCCAGACTCCCCCGGTCATCAGTCGGAATGCACAGTCGATTGGCTGACGCCGCACGATGCGCAAACCATCCTGCACAGAGTCCTTCCCAGGCTCAAACTTCTACTTGGAGGCTACCGGATAGGTGTTGAACCTTGAGTAGGGCCGACTCAAGAACACAGCAGGTCATAATGGCCCAACTGCACAGGGCCCATTAACTCCCTAAAATCAAAGGGCATGTCGCCATATGGGCGTTGTATCGCTATCTCTTACACACATTTTGGTGTACCTCACCTGAGCCAACCGCTCTGCATCCCGCGCCTCCCCCTCTCGCTCGATCGATCTACATCGAACGCCAGCGAACGAACCCATGTCGTGTTACCCAGTTTCTGCGTGCACTCAGGTAGAAATTTATAAAGTGCTTACCTGTATCTATAAAAAGAAACTGAACGAGATTTCGTCTTTATTTTTAACCGCCTGTAGCTATGACTATTGCATAATTTTGTAAATAGGCAAGTAGGACTAGGAATTAGTAGGTACTTTTAATTCAGATAGTAATTAATTATCTATGATTTTTTACTGTATTGTGCAATTTCATATTTTTTTTTTGACATGTAATATTTTTATTTATTTATTTATTTATTTTTAGTAACACATCTAGTAAACAATTAATGTCATGGGAGGGTATATTATCTTACGACAATCTCTTACAACTAACCCTACTATGAAGTGTGTGTATAGTAGCGTGCGTGTAATATGTGTAAGTGTCTGTGGCTTCTTATTGCATTCTATCAACCGAATCCAAATGCAATTCCGTTAATTTTATCCTACCGGAAAATGGTGACCCAGTTGGGAATGGAACCCGAAACTATGCAATGTCAATATCAATATCAGGCGAGCTGACCACTATGCCACTGGGTCTGTATGCTTTTTTGCTATCTCTATTATTTGTTTTTTTTTACCTGATTCCGACCTACTCGACGGCAAAACGTTCAATGTAATTTTACCATGTTGCTATCTCCGACTGCAAGTTATTGCAGTCGGAGATACTTCAATATTTCTAAGGAAAATCGACAACCACGTGCATGATATTAAAGAAAATGATAGAATATAACCGTAAATACCGATCATAAGCCGTGAATTACCTACATCACCTCCACGCAGCAATTTTTGACTTTACACTGAAATAAACCTTTTTGTTAAGCACCCGATACAAGTGACATGCAGGGAGACAGCTTTGTTTTTGTTACTTTCCGCAGTAGGTTAGAATTTGGCGAAATAATAAAATGAAAAGCGGTATCGTAAGATATCTAAATAATTGAGTAAGGATGCAAAATGCCCCACGGAAGGTGAAAGGTCAGTGAAGTGTCAATGCTGGTCAATGAAGGGTACGTTTACCTCAAGTTACAATAGTTTGTCGCAGTAAAAATCCACTCGGGTAGTAGAATGACCAAAAAAGGACCAAGTCTCTGAGTATAGAAGCAGACTTCATTAGTTTCGAATACGTTAACGTAGAAACCTGAATATTATTTCCCTCCTTTATATCATCCTTAAAAATCCAACCGCTCTCTCCTACCTAACCGAAAAATGTAATAAGTTAGGAAGGGTCTTCCACTCCGTTCCAGTCAGAATACCAAAATTGTGATTGATATCTATAATCCTTTCTTTATTACATATTCCTACACTGTTATTGAAGCTAGACATAGAACCAGCTCCCGTCCAATACCAGAAACCCGCCAACGATTTCTACTTTTCAAATATCTCTGAAAAATCATTTCGTATCCCTAAATTCCTAGTTATCCTACGTCTCATCTTATCCTTTATTTATTTATTTATTTATTTTATTAACTAAATGTATACAGCATATTCTTTATATATATTTTTTTTTATAAATTAACATTAATATAGCCATTAATACATTTTAAATTAGCAAAAAATATAAAGTACCCATTTAAAAGATAATAATTTTATAACCTTCTTTTTAAGCAAAAAGGAAAAAGAAGCATTTCTAAATATAAATGTATAAGTACAATAGGGGAATGGAAATGGAAGGGAGGGATTGTTATAACACTATGTGTAATATACGTTCATAAATGGCCATACATACGTATACTATTGACATATATATACATATAGACATACATACACACATAAATATATTGTATATAATAAAGTATTATCATCCTCTTCTCCTTGCAAATATCTCTACATCCCAATTATGTTTAAAAATGGCATTTTTATTATTTCATCTGCAGCACAGCAGTCATCGCCTCAGAAGATGCCATGTATACACTCCTGTCTCATCCTATCACCATAAGACGACTGATCCGTCAGGCGTCCCATTACGATACCTGCCACAGGGCCCATTACGATACCTGTGAAGACCTAAATGAAAGCCGGGTGGATGGGCCCGGCTCACGAGAAGCTCCACCAAACAGAATGAATAGTGGAATACGTCACGTGGCCCTATCAGGGCTCGTCGACTGATATTTTATTGATTATTTCATATTTTTTTGTTAAGTAGAAAGTTTTTTTGTTTTTTTTTACTCCAGTGACACGTAATAACTTTCACGAAGGTTGGATGTAAGAGATTGTAATTTAAGCAATAAGTCTGCCTGTTGTATGTTTTGCCTTAAAATGTGTAACAAAGAATATAACAAAGAATCTATTTATCTACCGTCAAAAGAAACCGATGACGACGGTTCTTTCTTTCACTGATAGAGTAGCGGTCACAGTTTTGGGCCATGAAGGTCCGATTTCAAAGAAATATTAAAAATAAAACACAAATTCCGCTATCCGCTACGAACCTATTAAAAAACTCTCATTATCAGCGCGATAAAAGCGATACAACAATTTCTTAAATACTAGAGTTCGCTGAACTCTCGTAAAATTTGTATGGATATCGATAAAATATCGAATAGGCAACTCGTAAAACAGTGGCCGGTGTTTGAAATTTAACGGGCGGGCGATAGGCTAAGATGCAATGCCCCGTTCCGATAACGAATAAGGATGAACATGGAAAATCACTTTGTTGCGTACACAACAAAACGCTGTACCAATGCGATACTGACTTACCTATACGCGACTACGAATTCAAAGGATTTGTTGATAGGCCTAATCTAAAATAAATACAATGTTATGATCTGTGCAGTTGTCGTCTTCGTCTCCGACAGTGGCGGATCAGGCACCACAAACTAGACTATTAAAGCCTCTGTGCGCCCCGTGACGTCATCAACAGTAGTCATAAAAAAGCAATCCCATGCCGGAGCACAAAAAAGTACTAATTATTATCATAATAATACCTCGTCTATTTAAAAAAACAGACACTACTAAATTCGATCTGATATTGTTAAATCGATTGCTAAATCTGATAGAAAACAGCATCGGACACGTTTTTTTCATTTTCTAAAAAATATTTTTAAATTTGTTTCTATGGTAGTTTAAGCTAAAGTAATTTAACCTACCGCCATAAAGGTGTTTATGTATCTTTTTTTTAACTAACTTTACCTACCGAAATATACGTGTTTGGCGCCTTTTTAAATGCTTATATCTAGCATATTTATTAGGTTCGAAAAAAGAAAATTTTATATTACAGTTTCGGAATCAGTATGATGAATATAGTCGGGTGATGTGGAAACAAAAACAAGATAAATAATGAACTAATACTAGAATAATACCAAAGAAATACTCACTTCTTCTGAAAAAATATGTATTTATAATCAGGAGATCTATCACATAAGGTACAATGAGATTTTCTACATTAATTGAGTTATAAGTCATATAAAACTTTCTTGATTTAGACTTTGGTTACCAGGGGAACCTATTTTATATTCAACTTTATTACTCAGTAAAAAAATCCTAAATCGAAAAAAGTTGGAGATGATTTTTAACTCGAGGTTTTAGGTAGAATAATCTCGCGTAAAAAATCTCCTAATGTATCAAAAAGCTTTTTTTGTGGAACTTATTTTTTTTAACTTCGTGTTTAATGTCACGTACAGAGTTACACCTTAAAAGGATTGTCGCACTTTCTCGAACCCCACATAACATATAAGGTCTACCTCTAGAAAAAATAATGTATTTTAATCACAGTAATAATTTAATTTGTTGAATTATTTACACTTAAGAGTTGACTTCGAAAGTCAAAAAATTAAAATAATCGATATGTTTCCCCATACTAATTTAGTAAGTCAATTAGGTAATTAGAGAATAGGCACTTTTACTCAATTTACCGACAGTCGTGAATATGTATTAAATTATTGACATTATTTTAGTCGTTAAGATAAATTTGTTTCTGAGAATGTAATTAGGGGCGTATTTTTATGCAATTTAAATATAATTGTAAATTTTACCGCTACTTTGGTAATTAATAGTTAGCATTATTATACTCCGAGAAAGTGATTCGAGATTTACTCTTATACAATTAGCAAATATAAAAATATAATCGATTTGTTGCTTTTGTTTTCATCTTCATCGTTTAAGATTTATTTAACCAGCTAAGAAGGTAATTTAGGCTGATTTAAAATCAACTATATTAAGTGAAGCTTCGTACAAGATTTTTTTCTCTGTTTAGCACAAAAAAAGACTCAAATAGATTTTTGTATATTATTTTGCTGATTAAGACTTTTACGAAACTTAACTTCAGTCAAAAAGTACAAAGCGCAATGTAACCAACAAAATTTATAGATATTTTTTGTAAACCACACTTTTATCTCCAAACACGGAAAAATAATATTAAAAAGACTTGATACCTATTTTTTTTAGGTCTAAATTAGGTGGTATGTTAAAAATATAGCTCCTGTGATGTAAAGCGCGTTTTTTTTTATCTCAAAACATTCCGTGGCTGTTTTAAAATTCAGCCGTAAATTTACTGTTTTTCAGCAGGGAAATCGGCACAATATTTTAGGTTTTCTTTATTGTTTTGTGCCTACGTTATGAGGTAATTGTAAATTATAGCCCCTGAGAGTTAAAAACTAAGTTACAAAAACGTTTTTCGTTTGTTCTATCAGAAAATATTCAGTGGCTGATTTGATATTTTGAGGCAAACTTACCGCTTTTCGATTTTTTTTGCAAAAGATGGGTCTGTAAAAGTTTATACGAGAAAAAAAACGTTTGTAAAAAACATTCAAAATGTAATCCCTGAGAAACAAATACAAAGACCTGGACTTTTTAATTTAGCACTAAATTTAATTTCATCGCATTGTCATAGTATATATCATAGTATAGTAACTCAATTAATGATCTTAAAAAGGAGCAAATTCGTCGGTTTTTGTAAATACATTTTATGCATGGACGACCTTCTCTGTTGTCGAATCCAAACACTTATCACGCGATTAATGGATCGCTCATGTGTTTTGTTTTCTACAAATTTGGTACCTGTATACTCTACAAGAATGAGCCTCTACACCTATAGAGACTCTACAAAGGCAGTATAATGGTGTCTATGTAGTTGGAGCCCACTTAATTGGGCGCCAACTTTGGAGACACTATAGTGGTCGTACTAGTAGAACGAGAGGGTTCCTTTGAGGGCCCTCCCGAGGTCTGTGCCCAGGGCGGACTGCCCCCTTCGCCCCTGTCCTCAGATAAGATAATCGTAAATACATATATATGACAAAAGAATTAAAAGTTTATTTACACATGAGAAAGATAAGGTTTATTAAATACTCAACTAAAAAGAGGTTTCAATTCGAAACACTGACATTTAAGATTGAAATAGTTATGACTAACGTGTCTCTCGTGACGTTCTAAACGAAATACCATCGACCGCAAATACAATGTTTTACAGTCTCGGGAATAGCTTTACCTACTTCTATTTCGGCAGCCATGAAAATAAATAACAAGATCAGCGAGACCATTAGGATTCTTGCCTTTTGTTGCAGAAATTCTGGCACCGCTACGCATTTCAGCGGATGATAGATTTGGCTATGTTAGCCTATAGTAAACCAAAATCAGCTGTCAACTTTTCAAGATATCTCAGAAAATGTCACGGCTCGAAAAAAAATATATTTAAACATAAATATGTCGAAATCTAAAGCGATGATATATAGTTGTTTTTCAATGTTTATTTGGAAATCAATGTGGTGGATGCACTAATGTGGACATTAATAAGGAGCTTGAATAAGTATACATAATATCAAAGTGATCTAGATAGATAGTCCTAATACTTTGGTACAAACCGACTACATACGAATGCTTGCAGGTGAACAATTATTAGTTTATAAGGTATACAAAGGCTAAAATTTGGCTATAACTAAATTTGGATTTTTCATTCCCAGAAAAACAGCATTATACTTGGGAGATACTTTAGACAATGAACTAAATTTAAATTCACACATTGACACTGGGCCCGATTGCGTTTCTTTGTGAACTAAAACTAAAATTAGTCCAAGCGAACGAGACAGAGCAATAGGTTAGAGCGGAATATGAAACGAACAATAGTCGATAAATACTACCTGTCGAACTTATACTCGTCCGAATAAATTCGAGCATATTTCGTACGGTGTAAGATTTGACCTTGGCGCGCAGTTTTATTGCGAAAAAGTGACAACCGGTTATCTCACATCCCGCTCTAGCGTATTGCCCTGTCTCGTTCACACGGACTAATTTCCGAGTTTAGTTCACGAAGAAACGCAATCGAGCCCCCTGTGGGCTCGATTGCGTTGAATGTGAAATAAACGGCTGTCACTTTTTCGCATTAAAACTAACCGCCAAAGGTAAAGCATCTGAATCTAACACCGCACGAAATGTGTTCAAATTTATTCGGACGAGTATAAGTTCGACAGTTAGTTTTTATCGACGATCGTTCGTTTCATATTCCGCTCTAACGTATTGCTCTATCTCGATCGCTTGAACTAATTTCAGTTTTAGTTCACGAAGAAACGCAATCGGGCCCTATGTCTGCCAAAGCATATATTATGTTGGGCTTAATTGTGGTTTAATTTGTTCAACATATTTCATCTATGAAAGATATTATCTATTGCTATTATTATTAGTATTATTTGTTTAATTTTTAATATGTTGTAAATATATTGCGTATTGAAAAAAGTATCTCTAATAAGTAACTTATGCCAGCTCGCAATCTTAAATAAGCCTCAAATCGCATATCTAGGCACAGGCGTAAGCCTAGTAGATGTGTGACGTGCCTCGGGTTGCATGGGATTAGGATAAATCAACTTGCCGCTTTATTTAATTGAAAAGTCGTTATTTTTTATCTATGAACCTTAGACAAGACATGTAAAATGACAAAAAAACTCAAACTGTAAAACAGTTTAACTACAATAGGTCTCTTTTACCTTTTACCATGCCTATGTCCGCAGCAACCATGAATACGCTTCGCAAATTCGGTCTTCGATATATAATGTCCACATCAATAGATAGGACGCAATTAAAATATGTTTTAAAAAAACCTAAATTATCCATCATATCACGGGCTAATGTTAGAAATGAGAAGAGTCGATTACGGTAATAAATCTTTTATTCAAGATAATTAATTGGTTCCATTGACTATTCTGAACTGCGTCAGCTCATAAATTTTCGTGTATCCTCGCGGTCAACGCGCAAAATAATTAATTTCACCTCCCTTAAATAGGGAAGTAAAAATTACACCCAAATTAACTATGTATATTTATCAAGTATCTGATATCTGCCCTCCGTCTCCTCCTACGCCATCTTTAGTTCTTAACCGACTCTTTACTCATAATTACCTGATCATTTTTCTTAAGTGGAAACATTAACTGAAAATGTTGTTTATACGTGAAATTTTGTTTTTTTTTGTCTTTGACGTATAGTAGAAGATTTGACAAAAGTGTAGTTTAAATTAAATCAAATAAACAGCGATTCTGGTTTTGTCTTACTCGTATCTTGTATTTGTGAGCTATTTTACTTTTATTTCTTAGTTTTAATACTTAATACTCAAATTTTAAGGATAAATCCCCGTCTAATTCATTTGTTCATATATAACTTCTTCGTCATCTTTCATATTTTTTAAACCTAGGTAGGTACAGTAGGACCTCGATTATCCGAGGTAATATGGACCGAGGGTACCTCAGATAATCGAAAACTCGGATAACACGGACTCTGTCGTAAATTAAGGGGGAAACATACGTAAAATTTAAAATATATGAAAACGTAGTCAATAAAGTAAAAGAATACATATATTACATAACTAAATGTAGTCACTTAAAAATGTAATACAATATATACATACGTAAATTATAAAATACAGTACTGCATAGTAAAATTGGAGCAGAGGGGTGACGTTGGATGGGGGGGGGGGGGTGGAGGGGTTAAAAACATGGGCTGGCCGTGGCCTTTTCGCCGTTAACCCGAAACTCGGTTAATCGGGGTCGGATAAATGCGGTCCTACTGTATGTACATAATAGTCATTGATATTGTTTTCGCATTTTTAATATTTTTCTTCGTTTACTAGGCTTTTGGTTTAAAAAGGTTAAGAATATTTTTCTGCAAAATCTTTTTGCACATCAAAAAAACCTTGGTTATCCATCTTGACTATTTCAATTTCTCCGTGTTATTATTAAATATCGTTAATGGATGAAGACGATTTATTCCTCTTATTAGAGCCACGAAACAGGTGATTAACCTTCGATCCCAAAACGATTAGAAAAGCTTCGTTCTTAACGACACTTTTGCCAAATAATATTTCGTCGACTAAAAGTTTCCTTAACAATAATAAATAATAGTAATAATAATATATATAAATATTAAATTAAATTACAACTTCTATGATGTCAACTAATTATGATATCGAACCGGTTAGATCGAGTTAAAATAAAACTGTCGCGTGTTGCAAAGCAAACGGCTAATTTTATGCTAATAGAATAACGGTCGCAGAAATATATGGGGAAGTAGGGATGAACGGGTGACTTACTGCTTTTGCTGAGCGCATTACATATGATAACCTATTTTATGCTACGTGTATCTGCAATGGTTGGCTGTAAGCTATAGTTGTACAATGATAAGCCTGTAAATGGTGTTATATCTATGCATTCATACACTGGTTATAAAGCAAACTATCAAGGCGAAAGCGACTGCATATAACAAGTTTTTTATTTTTTTTAAATTCAATAAGTAACCATTTTTTAAAATACATCTTTGTATAAAATCCAGCCAAGCCTAAGGCTTACCTGCTGGAGATTAAGATAGGGTGACTTTAAGTGCAACTTTAGTGGCCATTTTGACCATTTAATAATATATCTGCGAAAATGTGGCATTTTGCAGTCCAATTTAAGCGGTTTCTACATGTCTCCAAATGAGAAATTTCTTATTCTTTCATCCCATGCAGTACATTTTTAATATTTCGCAAGACTTTCTAAAGTCTAATGTTATCACTCGTGATGTTAGTAAATAAGTCTATAAGTTTTCGAAAATATATCATTCTGATGTACCTGGCATGTGAAATAAAACGATATGGCTTTTTAAATCACCATTTCCATTGCAACAGTCCGAAATCATGTTGTTAAGGGTCCCTCGTAGGAACACGCGAGTTCCTATTAACATGACACCTACAATCGGATATTTTCTGGCATAGGCGTTTTTAAATAAGGAAAACTAACTTTATAACTTTTGCAAAACTTTTCAGCTAAATGGTTCAATTATCTAACTTTAAAAGGAAATAGAAATTAATGTATTTTTCAAGGTAAGAAAAACGTTTACCTGTATTTGTTTTTGGATTTTATGTTTGTATTTCTTTATGTAATTAATTATTTATTTACCTATTTATCTATTATTTATTTATTTATTTAATAATAATGTTTTATTGAGTAAAAACTTGAATGTACTCAAATATTTTTTGTCCTATTTAATGTTTTCAATAAATATTACATTCATAGAATATAACTACATATTTATTGTAAACATGAAGATAAAAACGAATACGTTAGACTTAGGCGTGTGTGCGGACATAACTCTGATCTAGTTTGTTTTGTTTGTTTCTACTCTTTATTGTCAAAATTTCACAATGGGCGGGTTTATTGTCATAGGACAATCTCTTACAACCAACCTCTATAATTATATGACTAGATAACTATTAGTAAAAAAAATATGCGACTTTTATACACGTACATATGATACTCTTTAACCGCCTTGACCATTTTTTTCAAAACAAGGTGTAAATGGGATATTGAAATGTCTGCCAGTCGACTATTATGTCAAATGAGAGTTGCAAAAATGTATAGAGCCATGGGCTTAAATTTTGAACTGATAGAGAAAATGTCGTATACAAGACGAACGCAATACCACTTCAGTATTAATTCGAACTTCAGATGAAAATCGATAGAGAAGTCAATCTTTAACGTCATCATTTCGTATACAACATTTTCTCTATTGGTTTCAAACGGTCCCACTATTCACCCACCATTACGCAAGCATTTAGTACCGATAGTTGGTCTTATCATGAAATTTAAAATTCGTAACGCTCTTTTTCAAAGACGCTAGAGCCATAAAAAAAAATCGAGTAGGGTTTGCAGGCGCCTCCAAGCGTAAAGCAGCCGCTGCGGGTTTAGCCGTTCGCGGCCGCCCTAAACGCATCTGCCGCGAGCGCGCGTTGCACGCTTCTGTGCGCGCGCGCGCTGCGTGCGCGATCGTGCCGCGCGCGTGCGGGTCACGAGATCACACAGTTAACTCGTTACCGGATACAGACAACGTTAATAAGCCACTAATGCAATTATCGCGTTAAAAGAGGGGGGCTCTTCCTTGCCATCGAGGATGCCGTGCTATATGAGATCAAGGATATTTATTTAATATATTATTTATACCCAATCCCAACACTAGCGCAATCGTATCTTCCTTTATCAATATAAAATAAAATACAAACGGAGCTGCCATGGAATTCACCGACCAAAAATCGGGCCCATCATATATAATTATTACACTTCTGGGAGGTGAACGGTGGATTCCGGACTAACGACCGGCTGTGGTAGGTTTAGGACAGCTGTCTTGCCACATGTGAGCGTCACCTTACCACCCATTCACTCCCCCTTCGAAGCCATAGAAAACGTATTTCGTATTCGAAATGTGATCTAGTATTTAAGAAGCGGCATTCGCCGATTTATTTCAAATTGATATTTCGACTTTTTCACTGATATTTCGAATTCAACCCGAGTGTTTTATTTTGCATGATGAAAGGTGGCTCAGTTTTAGATATGGGTGGGTAGAGGATGAACGTTACCAATTTTAGCCATTAATCTTACCGTAAGCACCGTATACCGACTTATAACAGTAGGCACACTCTCGAGTGGCAAGGCGTTGCGGGGATAGGGTTCAAGGGAAGTGAGCAGAGGCAGTACCGGATTTAAACTTGATAAAGCCCCAAGCTATTTGAGATATTCCAGAGATATGGGGCCCTTTATAAGTCTATATATTTTTTTAGGGGGCCCGAGAAAGTTCCCGTGTTGTTCGTCAAGAAAAATGGCTGCAGAATTTGGTATAAGTTACCGGTCTATTTGTCGAATTCTAAAACAAGAACTTGGATGTAAGGCCTATAAAAAAAACCACCGGAAAATTTATATCTACGACGCAGAAGAAAATATATTAGTTCGATGCCGTCGACTAAAAACTCGACTCGCAAACGACAACCATGAACAATTTTTTTTTACTGACGAGAAACTTTTTATTGTCGAGCAAAAATTGTATCGCCAAAATTACCGTATGTGAGCAGCTAAACGACAAAAAAGTAAAAAAAAAAATACTCAACGTCAAGGCGCTCCTGGAGTTAGGGTTTGGGTCGGAGTAACTACGTGTGGACGAACTCCTTGATATTCATTGAAAAAAAGGGTTAAAATAAATGCCAAAGTCTACCTTGACAACGTGCTAAAGAATACCCTTAAATCTTGGGCACAAAAACATTTTCCAACAAGTTCTTGGATATTTCAGCAGCACTCGGCGCCATCACATAAGGCAAAAATTGTTCACTAGCGGTGCAAAATACTTTTTCCCGATTTCATTACTTACAATAAATGGCCATCTGCGTCGCCAGATCTTAACCCAATGGACTACATTTTAGAGGCTAAAGTCAACAGCAAAATTACTTAAACGTCGAGTCTTTAAAAAATTGTTTACTAACTGAAAGGAACAAAATTCTTCGACATACCATACGTTCTGCAATAAAAGAAAAAGAAGCGTGGTCATCCCATAATTAGCTCGATTGTAATTCACCGAATATCGTAGCTACTACATCGGTTGCTACCGCTTCGGCTTTGTAGCGTGCAGATAGGCACTCTTGCTTTAGCAATTATACAGCAGTTACGCAACCCCACAATATGGAGTCGTGTTGTACTGTCCGTATTTACCTACATGCGCAATTCGCGGTCGTCGGAATGTTGCTCAAAGTGCTAGTTTCGGTTAGGTTGCAGTTGCAAATCAAGGAGACCTGCGCGAATCGGTCAACAAAGGAATTGCGTAATTTGTATGTTTAGTAGAGTAGTAGATAACGAGTTAGAATCGACAGGTGCAGCTCAGTAGCGGTCGATAGAAAACATTTAAGGCTAAGCCGCATGAAACCGGCGCAAAATTGCAGTTTAAAGAAAAACAAAAAAATACTCTATTACTCTCGGGACTTACTTCTCTTAAGGGGTGAGCCTGGTTTAGAGGGCCAAAAAAATAAATGTTTTCAATGATGTTTTTCCTTAAAGTTGAAATCTATTCATGAATCTTTTATCTCTGGATTTTTTTGGGCGAAAAAAGATGTTATTTCCTTAAATCCTTGAAAAATTATAATAATGATAACTTTGCTACTTTTTTAGTTTATCTACAAAATACATGTGTAAAATAGGATAGAAAACGAATTTACCGCGTGAAATTTGTAGGACCCGACGTTTCGGTGACGTTGAGCCGCCGTTGTCTAGGGTAGACTGAAGAGCTGTCAGTCCGTTGTTTTGCGGGTAGACCGCAAACCGCTGCCGCCACTGCGTAGGTTATAACGGTGGTGGGGGGCCGGGCTCGGAGCGCGGGAATGTTGAAAATCCGTCTTGCACACAACAATCACTGTATCCTGTTTTACGTCTTTGCGTTCGGCGTTCGGCGGCGGGAACATTTTAAGAAGAGGGTTCCACGTAGAAGAGAGTTTGTAGCCGTCGTCTCTATTGAAGTTCGGAGTTCTTCTTATTTCAATGGCTTCCCGGGTCATGCGAGGAAAGTAGAATTGTTCCTTGGATAGAACAATGGGATTTTGAAACTGCATCCAGTGGTTACTTCCGCTATACAATATATGTTCGCAGATCGCCGATTTTTCTCGCTGAACGTTTTTAACAGCTTTGATGTGTTCTGTCAGTCGCGTGGCTATGGGCCGTTTCGTTTGTCCAACGTAGGCTAGACCGCAGCTGCATCCGACTTTATACACACCCGGGGTTTGCAGTGTTCTTAAAATGTTCCCGCCGCCGAACGCCGAACGCAAAGACGTAAAACAGGATACAGTGAGTGTTGTGTGCAAGATGGATTTTCAACATTCCCGCGCTCCGAGCCCGGCCCCCCACCACCGTTATAACCTACGCAGTGGCGGCAGCGGTTTGCGGCCTACCCGCAAAACAACGGACTGACAGCTCTTCAGTCTACCCTAGACAACGGCGGCTGCAACGTCACCGAAACGTCGGGTCCTACAAATTTCACGCGGTAAATTCGTTTTCTCTCCTATTTATAATGTCAAACAACCGCTATAGTCTTCGATTTTATACATGTGTAAAAATTTATATCTTCGTTTATTTTATTTTGTTTAAGGCAAAATTACGCTTGCTATTACCGCTGCAAGCAGATATTGTCAATTCTGCAGTGGCAGAAACATTTGCAAATCAATATATATTTAAAAAAAAAAATACTATTACAAAAAATATTTTTATCTTTCAAATGTTAATCTAACTGATATAAAAAAATCATGAATAGATTTAAAATTTAGGTTTTAAAAAACAAGAAAAACATGTTTTTCTGGCCTTTTAAACCAGGTCCCCATTTGAGTGAACGCTCGAGACACTATTTGGAAAAAGTTCGTAACAAGACAATAAAAATAAATATACTATCAGTACAAGCAACGTGTGTTTAGGGGCATTTTTCCAGGACGAAAGCAGTTAAATTATGCAAGGGTAAAAAAATACAAAGACATTTAACTAAATTTGTCAAATGAAGCGTAAGATTTAGTTTTTTGTGAAAAAAATATATTTTTCACATAATTTCGCTATTAAAAACCCATGTATTTTCGCTATCAAAGAATCGTATTTTTATGTTTTTATTCTATTTTATCATAAACTTTATACATTGAACATACGATATAAAATATTATAATAACATAAAAAAGAACTTTTATCCGAACTTCAATAGAGATGACGGTTTCAAACTATCATATTTTTTACAAAAAAGTACTAATTCTATTCAGGGAAAAAGTCTTTAGACCCTTTTCATGCGAATCCTATACATCTTCCAAGACATATGTATACGTTATTCGCCAACGATGTAGAATCGTAAATGACAATACGTAAATATAAACCATATTTGACAGATATATAAACGAAAATTGAACTTCAATTTTTGTCTCCTTTCTTCTTATTAGCTATAATTCTCATTCGAAAAAAACTACATTCGGCGTCGCCTTAACCAGAGTAGATATATTACTGTGTCTTAAAGATTCCTTAAATAGTTGCAAAATGCACAGAAATAGGAATCCTTTAAATGCATCCGTTTGAAATTTTAAAATATGTATCAACCATTCAATTAAAAACATTCCAAAGGTAATGGAAAAGGTAAGGTAAAGGAGAAGGTAACCATTCCAAAAAACATTCCAAAGGCGTTTAATAATTAAATCTCATGGCCTGATAAAATTCGAAACAAATTGGTATGCCAACAAATGGGTAAGAATTAGAGTTGCTTAAAACGATCAAACAACGGAAATTTCAATGTAGTAAACAACACAAAAGACGATGACGATCTCTGAAGAAGAGAAGTCACCCAAAAAATAAGAAGTCGAAGAATGGTTTAATATTGTAGTTACGATGAATGCTGTCAATGTGACATTTAAATCGCTGAACAACGAATGCAGTCAATAATCAACAAAACGCACAACTCTCGGCACAACCATCACGTCTACAATTTAAAAAAATATATCCTAAACTACCGAAAACGATTAGGCGTCGATAAAATGAAACTAATACCAAATGTAGAACGTAAGTCATTTTTATAATGAGAACGGAACTGAGAAAAAAACAATACAGGAAAACAGACTGCCAACAATCAAACTGCCGCTTATGCACACTCTTTTTATTGGGGGCGTTTCAAAAGACAATATGGGCGAATGACTTCCTTGTCTTTTCACAAGAAATTTCTCGCAACTTCCTGCAGATGGAATCGGAGCCCACGCCGGCGTGGCCAATCAAGATCCACACACGCATTCCGACAAATTATTAGCCCACAAATGCGAGGATTTTGTAATTATTAGTGAAGAACAGTGGCCAGCGAGCGGTGGCGCCGCTTCGAGGTTGTTAAACTTAGGAAGCTCACAATCGGATCGAGTTTACAAACAATAAGATGATGTTGCCAAAGTGGAAGCACCGAAAAACTTGACTCAACTACAAATTGCCACATTTTACTACGGCGTTCAATACAAAATGATAATAAGTAGGATGAAGATAACTTTATTAAATGTTAATTTATTTTTCGACATAGTGATCTTTTAGGTTTATACAGTTGATATACGGGTGTTATTACTGCACGGGCATTTTTTTCTGTGGGTAAATCAGTACAACGTGGTAAGCAACTATTGATTTTAAAAAAAAATGGAAAAAACAAAATAAATTTTTTTTTTTGGAAAAAAATATTTTTTGCTTTTATTTTTTAAATTGAAAATTTGAAGAAGTTTATTGTTAAATAAAGGTTTGAGATGCGTTTGAAAGCGCTGCGCCATCTAGCGGCAGGTAATAAAGTCGTAAATAAACAATATTAGCGACATTTTACCAACTGATAGATAGCGCATCGTAATTTAAGGTTTTCATACTAATTAAAGATAAATTAAAAAAACACAAATTTAAAAAAAGTTTTTTTTTGTTTTTTAGTGTTTTTTTTTTTAATAAAAGTTGTTTATTTTGTTGTATTGATTCACCCACAAAAAATGCCCGTGCAGTAATAACACCCCATATATTTTTTAAAAACATAAAATACCCTTCCAAAAAAACACCTCATCCTGATCACCTAAAAAATCCTACACTGCGGCTACTACCGCGTCATCATCTTCAAATCATCATCATCTTATTTAGATGTCCCTATAATGTTGCAAATAGATAGATATCACCAGGGGAAAGATCCAGTGAATGGGGGATATTCCAGTACTTAAAAAAAAAAGTTTTTTCCTTTTTACCAACATGCTTCGACAAGATGCAAACAAATGGCTATTTAAAAAAACGGTTTTGGATGTTTAGAACACATCAACAGAATATTAGCTGTGCCTGCCGATATTTATTTTTATACAGTTCCAAGGAGTTCTTAATCATTATAATTTTTTTGATCGCTCCTCCTATAAAGAGGAAAGTAGGTATTGTAAAAGCGTTCAACATAGTGAATGAGGAAAAGCCATTCGCTTTGTTAATAAATATGTAGGGGAAAATATTAATCATTTGGAAAAATCTCATAATGTGAAAAAAATACCAATTTCGTTAACGTGATGATGACGAATGAAGAAAAGTCATTCGCCTGTTTCTGGGAAAATGTATTTATTTGGAAAAAATACAAATTTCGTTATTCGCCCTAAATTATGGAGATTCAATGAACAAACAGCCGAAAACCTAAAAAAAGATGTTTACGGAGGAATTTAACGCAACCTTCGTATTTGTTACTCCGAAATTAAACTAGGTAGTATCTCAGATTAAGCTTAGAACTCGAAATAACCCTGAAATCGTTGAGGGTTGAAAATGACAATGAATAGTAGAGAGTTTGAGCTGTGTCTGGCTATTTATTAACCGTCCCATAGTAAAATAATAGGGATGTGTTCTGAGCACCGAGAATGCATGATTTCAAATTTGATATTTTAGTGCCATCGGAGATGGGTGATCAATCAGTGTCCTAAACTACTTTAAATAATTAAAAACCTTCTAGTTCTAGTAGTAGGAGTGGGGGCTTGTATCCAGCCCTTGATGTCACCTGGATCTATAGGATCTTTTGTAACTACCCACTTTGTGGTTGGGTCAATGATCTGCTGGAATGCCGGTACTGTTTACCAGTCCATACAGATCACTGACCTTCAGGTTGGGCAGGTCGCTGGGTTCGAAAAAGGATCGTCCCAGTAAACTGTGTCTTTTTGCGGCAAAGCCTGGGCAGTGACCGACGATATGTATGCTGTCTTCAGGTTCTTCGCCAAATATTCGGCAGTCCTTGCTCTCGGTCAAGCTAAGGTTGAACAGATGTGCTCTAAGGGTCGTGTGTTCGGTAAGGAGACCGATGGTGGTTCTAAGGTTCTTATTGCTCATGTCAAGTAGGGCCTTGGTTTTCATAGGAAGTGGTTGCTCCATCATGGCCTTTGCCTGACGATATCTTGGCTCTGTTTCTAGGATGCCAATGTTCCTGCTCTAAGCAGTCCCTGATGATTTTCTTACCTATGGCAAAGGGGACCCCAACGACTGGCTCCGCCGGGTATTTCAGTCTGCCCAGTTTTGCCAGTCTCTCGGCCTCTTCGCAGCCGGGTATGCCTTGATGGTCCAGTGTCCATATCAATGTGATTTTGTTGGCTTTTCCCAATTTCTTGAGCTCTTTCATACAGTCCCAGACCACAGAAGATTATGTGGTGGCTTTAGCCAGAGTGTCCTCATCTGCTCTACTGCCAGAGCAGATGAAGATTTTTCTATTTTTTAACTCAAGTTGATATTGGAGTTTTACGCATTCCAATATGGCGAACACCTCGGCTTGGAAAACTGTGGCATATTGTCCAAGGGGGATGCTGATTCTGTGGTTTTGAGTCTGTACACGACTGCCCCAAAATGTTTATTTGTTCCTGATACGTCGGTGAACCAGGCGTCCACATTGTGGCTTTGGAGCCAGTGCGGTTTCTTCCAGTCTTTCCTAGTGGGAATTAGGATTTTATAGGATTTCTCTACCAAGATTTTTTTTTAGTCAGGGTGAATGGGTTTTGTGGAGGAGGTTTAGCTCAGGATGATTGGGCCCTCCTCGCTTCCACTCGCCCAAATACTTCAGTCTGTACGCTGTAAGTCTGGTGGAGTGAATTATGAGCTTGTCCAGAGGCGGGCAGCAGAGTGCCACCTCTAATCCCTCTGTTAGGGTGGTCTTCATGACGCCAGTTGCAGCCCCCAGGTGAAGGCATTTTTGGAGGCTTTTGAGTTTTTGAGCATGTTTTTGTATCGAGTTTTTGCACCCTGGACCACCAGAATATTGCAGCATAGGTTAGTCTAGTCAGCAGTACTGCCCTGTACAGCAATAAGACAACCCTAGGTTTGTACCGCCAAGTTTTCCCATGGCTTTTTTGCACGTCCACAAGGATGCAAAGAAGCTTGTTTTTTTCGCTCGAGGAGGTGTTTCCAATAAAGCTTTAAGTCTGGAAAGATTCCAAGGTATTTGACCTTCTAAACAAATAGTAAAAAACCTTCTGAACCTTCTAAACAAACAGTAAAAAAACAGTGTGGCCCAAAGAGCCTTAAAAAAATAAACAGCCAAAATCCTTTAAAAATGTTATAATACAAGTTTAAAAATAAAAATCTCAATCAAAGAGACTAAAAGCTTGCTATATGCTATAAAATATATCTCGTCAAAAGTTTGGCTTAGCTAAAAAGCATACCTCTCCATGTTTGTATCATGGATATTACGTTTCTTGAATTCCAAAAAAGATAGTTCCAAATATATAATATGCCCCCAATATGTTAGGGCTGATGTTACGCATCAACAGTGTACATAGATGCATTGAGATCAGTCATAAAAGAACTTGAGAGATCCCAATACTCTGTATTGATCAAAAGATGGCAATACATTTCAAAGTTAGCCCTATCTTTATTGCTGTAAAAATATTTTTCTCACAGGTAGTAGTGTGTTGTTTTCAGGAAATGTATTTTTTTAATTCTAATCTAAAATATGCTAGAGCCAAGAAATCGATGATTTATGAAAAATATGGGTTAGAAAGAAATCCTTGACCTCATCTCCCTCCCGAGTCTGCACAATGACTACGTATAATCATTGATTTTATAGTGTAAATAAAATCAATGGTATAATAAAACACAATCCTTGACCAATAAATGGTGTAATCATTCACCAATAGATGACGCTACAAATTTTATAAAATAATACCATATTAAATTTCAGTTGTAGGTTAGTTTAGTTGTACACGAAAAAAAATATATCAAAATAATAAAAAAAACACATACCTGATTCTGATGATGACGATACAGGATTATCTTTGGTCCCTGCAGAACTGCCCAAACTTGCTTCCAGGATCTATCACTGGCACGCTATGAAAAGAAAACATAAAAGAGTTCAGGACAGAATAAGAGGACAGACTGTGCAAGATATCTTTTTAGCTTTAATAGGTAAAAATATTTTGAGTGTTTATTCTGAAGATTCTAAATATTGTCAGGATTATTTCTCATATAGTATAGTAAGGCTGGACTAATCCATAGCCATCAAGGCAGTTTCCCAAGAGATGCCTGAGTTTCTCTGATCAAGCATATATTTAGGGTATGGTAGAGATCATAGGATGCTATAGTCATTTGATTGCACTGATTATGAAAAACTTTTGATCAAACTTACATATTATGGAGTGAGAGAAAAAGAGTTCTAGAGCTAATTGTTGTGCATTTAAAATATAGGTTACTTCTCAAATTCTATGGCTTCGAAAGGGGGGTTAATGGGTGGTAAGGTGAGCTCACATGTGGAAAGACAGCTGTCCTAAACCCACCACAGCCGGTCGTTAGTCCGAAATCCACCTCTCACCCCCCTAGAGGTGTAATAATAGTGAATTCCATGGCAGCTCCGTTTGTATTTTATTTATATAGATTACAATTTTGCGAAAGATGGGTCTGTAAAAGATTGTTTTATGGGAAAATAATGTATGAAACATCCAAAATATAATCCTTGAGAAAAGAAGACAAAGACATGGAATTTATTTTATTACTAGATTTAACTTTCGGAAGCCAGACTTCGCACACAAAACTGGTGGCGTACATTTTTGGTCGTTTTGTATATAAATACTAACAATATTATTTTTTTATGAATAATCTCTTGTTACCTAATATTTAATCTTGTTAGCTTTGTAAAAAATGACCAATTTTGTTTATTTTATAGGTACCAACTTAACAGATATCGGTTCCCATTAATAATCAGCACCATCTCTTGAATAAAGCAATGAGCATATAAAACAGTCATATAAAAAAATATTCACTCGTGTAGTTTTATTAGCAATTTCAAAAAGAAACCTCCACTCTGTATATTTAATAAACGTGTATTTAATATAATAGGGATGTATGCGCAAATTTTTTGTAGGTGGCACTAGTGGCAATTGGCTAGAGGGCGCAGCGGTGGCAGCCCAAAGAAGTGTGACGCACCCCACTTGATGATATCGCTCGCTCATGCGGTCCATCGCTCACTTTACACCTCCTTGGGATGTCACCGGGGCGCTCTCTAAAGGGAGAAAAAGCTGGCAGTAAAGATCCCCATTTACAATCAAATAATTAGTGTTAAGCCACTAACCTTTCCGTTCACGAGAACCATCTTCACTTGCATGCTCCCTTCCAATGTGATCGTTTTACTCATATGGGAGTCGTCATCCGAAGGATCCCGCGGTGACAGCGACTCGTCATTTTTCTTCTCAACGCTGCCAAACAAAATCTCACATAATTCAAGAGCCAGTTTTGCACAAGATGTGGACGCGTGTTAGTTCCATGTATAAATAAAAAACCGAAAAGAAAAACTTTAGTTCAACGGCAAAATGGTATTCACAATGACATGAAGGATGGCAGACTCGTACTTCGGTCAAAGCAAATAACAAGCTCGGCCATTTGACGAATAATCACAAATCAAATAAAATTATAAGTACAGATATTGGATGCAATATTTATAATAGAGAGCGTGTTTATCTGTTGTTTATCATGATTTACAATGTGGGTTGTTTTTGTTTGTTTACTGCTGGGTGAGTGAAAACTCCACGAAAGCGGTTTTGTTCTTGGAACGGTTTGTAAACATCATGCATATATAAAAGGCTTTAAAGCTATCAACAGTGATGGTGTCGATTGGATTATATATCTTCCAACCTTTCAGTGTAAGGGCAAACGCTGCGTGCATTATGAAAATATTGAGCATTGCGCGCACTCAGACAAGTCCAAATATAGATCATCAAATTTAAATTAAATTAAATAATAATATATTAAAGTGCAAAGTCTAAGTGCGGCAATGCGGTTGGAATTTTAGGTTGTTTATTTTTACCGTGACGGATACGTTGTTAACTCTTCGAATAGTCTTCTAAGGGGCGTAATGTCATCAGGAAATCGAGGTGGTCTCCATTTTCGATGGCCGCTATCCGTAGGTTTTACATACAAATAATTAGCTCACTATGTCAGTTATGATATAAAAATATGAATTGTGATATTGTAATAATTAATTATATAATGTATGACATAAAAGAATGAATCGCGATATTGTAACAATTAATTATATAATGTTACACATATAAAAATATGCAAAAATATGAATTGTAATATCGTAACAATTATTGTACTATATTATTATAATGTACTATATTGTTCTGATATTGTACTATATAATGTTACGATTATAGATATGGAATAATGACTTTAATTTAGAAATAAATACTTACATTCTTAATGCTTGTGGTTCCGAGTCACTTAATTCGATATCACTGTCCATATGCAATCGATCTCCCCAAGTCGCCTTTAAATAGGACACACGGCGCATCGCTCTTTCCTCTTCCGCTAAATAAAATAAATAATATAAATATGTGACTTTATTGGGCTCGATTGCGCTTCTTCAAGAACTAAAATCGGAAATTAGTCCGTGTGAACGAGACAGGGCAATACGCTTAGAGCGGAATGTGAGATGACCGGTTGTCACTTTTTCGCATTAAAACTGCCCGCCAAGGTCAAATCTTACACCGCACGAAATATGCTGGAATTTATTCAGACGAGTATAAGTTCGACAGGTAGTATTTATCGACGATCGTCCGTTTCATATTCCGCTCTGTCTCGTTCGCTTGGACTAATTTTAGTTTTAGTTCACAAAGAAACGCAATCAGGCCCATTGTTTCTTTATTGTATCACCGCTAACCTCCACTCTTAAAAAGGTTGAAAGTCACAAACTCCTTTCATCTTAGTGAATAGTAAGCTATTACTAGAACTTCAAGTTTCATTTTGTTTTTTATTTATTTTAAACGATTCAGATAAACTTTAATAACAGAGCTCAAAACATAAAATAAATGTCAGGTATTTATGTAATATGACAAAATTTCAAGACGAATTTAAAAAAAGATTAAATACAGTAATTATTAATTAAATACAATTGAAACATTCTGTGTTTTCAAGACGTTTCAAGACGTTTTTAAAAATAAGATAAAATACACTAATTATTGATCAAACATAATTAAAACATTGTGTTTCACTCCCTTTAAAATGGTGTGTTGTTTCTGCATTATGGTGGAGCAATGAGAGCACCATTGACAAAAGAACTGAGACGGTCCCAATTGAGCAGGTAGTCGCTTAGCCCTTAGTAGTCAGGGTTGATAACAATTATGATCTTTTATTTTTAGTTCTGTTTGACTTACTACATTTGTGTGTTGTGACTTACTTCGTTTGTACATCGCTGCCTTAAAACTTTTTGCCATTGTGCTCGCACTGTTCCACCATAATGCAGCAACAATTGACCATTTTAAAGATGATGAAACATAGAATGTTTTAATTATGTTTGATCATTAATTACTTGCACTTTATCTTTTTTTTAAATCGTCTTGAAATTTTGTAACTAGATTTTAGTACATTTATTATTTTATTAAATGCAATTTTAAATTGTATTTACCATTTACACATCTTTGTACTTGTTTTCATTTGAAGTAATTCACATTAGAGGTTGTAAAAAAAATTATTTTAAAATATCTGATTGGGTAATTGAAATTAGCACGCATTTTCTACTTAAATCAGGTAAAAAACTAAACTTTCAGAAAAATAAAATATCTCTAAAATGACAGGACTTTGTATATGAGTAAATGTGTTTCAATCGGTTTGTAATTGATCACCCTATTACCCCCATCAGACTTTCTGTCAACCCTCTAATTACCCAATTGGCCCCATATTTACCCATATTGGCTAATACAGGCCTATTGCCCATCACAAAATAGGGTGAATTGGAGAACCACTTATACAGTAGTCGTTACGAGGACGAACGGCTCGAGAGTATCAGAATACACGGCCACATTTACCTCTTACGGTAAGAGCGTATAATAGTTTCTAAATTTTCTTATGATATTAATGTACTAAGTGATTTTATCTAATAATCATTTTGACACAAAAAATTCATGCGGCTGTTAATAAATTATGCAATGTACTGTAAAAAGCATACCTATGTGTGAGGCGGTCTTTTGTCTATGGGTTACTATATCTTCAATTCCGTAACCTAAAAAATAAACTCAATAAGTATACAATATTAAAATCGAGGGGATATTTAATTGTTATTGATTTGCTTGTCAAGCAACAGTTATGACATATATGTTAATTTGTAAATTTGAGAAGAAATTACAATAATACCTACTGACATATAAAGGGTTTAAAATATTAATTTGATGAATGTAATACTGCCCTGTTATGACAATGTACCGTAGCATTTACGATATACCTCAAATTTAGTCGGCAATTTGTTGTGACATTGCATTCTCGCTCTTTTTCGTTTCGTGGCAGAAAGCAGTGTCCGATGTAACTTCCGCGTCTAGCAGAGTTTCTGATATGAATTTATCATTGGCTTGACCAGTCTGCTGAGACTAAAAAGAAATTGCAAAAGAAGCAAAGCAGTACAGTAATTTAATTTCTAATAATTTGAATTTGGTTATTCTATAACTGACTACTTGTTATTTTTTATTTTTTTAAATTTTACTGCACTTATTAAGAGACTTTATGGAGAGTCGATAATCAGTTTACACGAGACAATAATAAGTATGACTATAAATGTTTTTTTTTACAATTTATATTTTGTTCATTGTTGACTTATTATTATTTTGATTATTTAAAATATTTTTAAAACGTTTTATATTTTTAAATATAAATTTAAATATTTATTGTTTTTGCAACTTTTAATAAACAGTGAAACTGTACATAAATGGATTAAAACTAATATGTACCATTTAAGGCAAACCTTGGCAATATCAAGAATAATCTCAATCTCACTTTGGCAATATCAAGAATGAATGATTCTAGAAAGAAACCCTATGGCTACTTTATAGATAATTAAAAATATATACGTAGTGAAACATTGAAAGGATACCCATATGAGGAACTAGTAGGATATCAGTTCTATAATATTTATAACTCTTCTTATATTCCTCTATCTTACAATTGCATGATCGCATTTAAAAATATATTGCCAGCTTGCTGTATGTGGCAAGTAAATTGGTGATTGATAAGAGAAAATATGTATTTTTTTTACAGGAGACAAATAAAAGTGTGCAGTTATTCAAAAGGGATATTTATGTAAATTGATTAAAGTGCATTCGTTCGAAGAGGATTTAGCGGGTCCTATCGACCGAGATATTATCATTATAATACATTAAATTAAATTTATTCAAGAAATAAAAAAAGTAAAAATACATTGTTTTAACGCTGAAGTTAGGTTGCTGCCATGTGTTATGTGTTTACAGACATCCTGCCCATTGTCATAAAAAATAAATTCAATTTATTGATTAAAAGAAAAATAAAACATTTTATAAGAAATCTGACGAAATGCCAAATCGCATCATTTTTGATGTCACTAATCGAAATCTGGACCACAAGTTGAATTTTATGACAAGATAAATGCCATGTAGGTACATATAGTCTTTTAATGCTAATTTTACAAGTTTTTATGTAACATGTGTTAAAATATTTCTTTACTATGGATATATTTCTTTACAAAAGACTGGTAACATTATGGTTGTTACACTCGACGAGGGAGCACTGTGAGTCGTTAGTAACTAACGTTATTAAATAGGTGCACAGATGACTTATATTACTTATTATTGTTATTATTATCTCATTAGCCTCATAACTGTATTCATTATATCTCATTTAATTTATTAAATATTTTTGTTTAATATATATACCTATATACTATAATAGTTATACAATATACACTTGTAGGATTTCCCAAGATTAAATAAATTACCTATACACCCGGCAGATGAACGCAGTACTAAATATCACCTCAATACAGGCTCTGCCTAGTGAGGTGATAAAATCCCGCCGAAGCCGCACCTTTAGTAAATTTCCAGGGTTCACATTTTGTATGTACGACTAAATGATGTAAAATATACTATAGGAAATTTAATCATGTAATACTAGGGATAAATAAATAAATAAATAAATAAATAAATAAAATAAATAAATAAATATTTAATTATAAATATATAAAATATGCCATAATTGCAAGATCTACTCAATAACAATAAGGGAAAAAAATGTATTTCGAAAAAAGTGTTACTTATTTTATTTTAACAATCAGAGATACAAGTTAAAATGTGGTCTATTGACATGATAAATAAAAAAGACATTTTGACTCCTAGACGAGGATTCAAAAATGAAAATACATTTCAATTTATATCATTATAAAAACCTAAGAAATAACTTTTAAACAAATCTATATTCAACATTAGGGTATTGTGTTTTAGGAATTTATATGATTAAAAACTTCATCTAAATTATTGTCTAGATGCAATTTTTAAACACGGGGCACTTTGCCATCACAGAGTAGAATAGTGGTTAGTGTTGAAGCAGTCATTATTATATATAAAGATAAGAAAGCTTTTTGTAAGGATTACTCGTTAATTTCGGAAAAGCACGCTGATTAGTATCATGCGGAGAACAAAAGTGTGAGTAAAAGCAACACTTAACATGCCCCGAGTGTTTGAGGCCTGACCTGTGGACGAGGGTGTGGTGAGGGGGGAGCAATTGTTGCTGAACGAGCCCGTCTGCGGCGTCAAGTTCAAGTGCTTGGGCCTTTCGGGCCGCTTTGGTTCCCCGGCCGGAACGCCGTTTCCGGGCGAGTGACTGCCGTTGCTCATCGCCTCGCCGTTGTGGCCGTTCGTCAACGAAGCGATGCCGAAGCCGTTCGGAACTTGTTTCTCCGCTAATCGTTGGATAATTTCCGGTGAATTGTTAATCACTTCGAATTGTTCTTTATTGAGCGCCAAGCGTCTTTTCGTATGGGCGCCATCTGTACGGATATCGCAGTGCAAAATATTTACAAATTACTAGCGGAAATAAAAAAAATATGCAAAATAACCAGTGGATTAAAATGGGTGTCATTGACAATAAAGCTTAGAAGCAGGCTATAGGAAGAAGAGGCAAAATTAAGTATGATGTGATTTTCATTTTTGAGCGAGCAAAAATGAAAAATTGCATTTTGCTGAATTATTGCTAAACTGAAAAAATAAATGAGCAGACGTGCCTGTATTATGATGTCGCCGCATCGGCAAACCTTCGCTGCCGGTTGAGTTGGATCTCGTCCGCATCTGCACCTTCTCAGCATCTTTAAAAAAAAATTACTTCAGAGTCGATACAAATAAATATAATTATTAGCTAAGAAGTTGAAAATCTACAAAAGAAATTTAAGATGAAAAGTTTTATATGGAAAACATATAAGTACCTCAGTATCAACGGAGGACCTCTGTCATTTACTTGAATTAGAAAAGAATCGGTTTTTTTGTGAAGTGCGCACTTAATATTTTAGGTTTTTTTTCTCCATTATTTTGTTTAATGCTCCAGAAATTATACTGTGAGGTAACCAATATCAATTTCTTTTGATAAAGTAGTAAAATGAAATTTAAAAAAAACCAGAGAAATCCAAAAATACAGAGTTTGAAACCAAACTCGTGGATAAGTGTGTGTTTTTAAAACCAACACCGAATTTCAGTGTAGAACAATCGTGTTGCTGACAGGAATGGACCTCATCATTGAAACGAGTATGAAAATTTTCAAAGCCCTCGAACATTTGTTTGTAGAAGATGTGTGCAAGCATACTAATATATACCGGTGGCTTATTCAGTGGCAGGCTTCAATGACAGGTTTTACAGCAGTGGAGGGAGAAATAGAGCAGATAATTGCATAAACACGGATAATACGAAAAACGCTGATCGGCGGGCGTGGCCACCCAGGGGTTAACAGCATCAACAGACCGCCACAGGACCACCAGACTGTAAGCATGAGCTTCTTCTGACTAATCTTGCATTTTGGACATTTGTCTCGCTGTATCCTGGATTCAACCACTGTGATGAATGCTATTCATTTCTCGTCGCAAGTGACAATCCGATTCAGAATCATGTCATGCAAGCATCCATTCGTTTTTGCAGCTGACATTCATTTAGCTCATATGGTACTCACCTTGTGAACTTCTTACTTTTGCCTTTTTTACTCTAATTACTCATTATTGTTTTGTCGTTAACGTTGAAAGCTCAGCCGTAGTTTGCGACGGGTTCACTTCAACTATTGCCCTTACTTCCTCATCACCTTTAATCTTACTCTCCGGTTGTCTAAAAGGCTCGTTATCGAGGTCAAAATTACCAAAACAAAAGCGATCAAATCAAAATGCATGGTGTATTTGTTCGTGGTTTTCAGTCCATATACATCCCTGTGTTGCTGCCAGGACGGTATTTATATTTGAAAATAATGCAAAATTTCTATGACTGCACACACGAAAATATCCAAGCAATAACAAGCTAAAGAAAGATGAATGAATAATTGCCTTAAAAAAGGGAATAGCATTGTTAAAAATTAAAATTTCTTTAAATTTGAAATTCCAATTCAAACCAAAGTTATTCGAGTTTAAAGTGACCAGTGTATTAAAACAGCAATTATATAGGTAAGAACTTAATATATTAAAGTTTAATGCTTGTACCTCCTTTATATCCTTCTGGGGGTGGACAGTGCAAATGTTTACTTCCAACGATCATCAAACGATTTCCAGAAAGGCCTGTATTCAGAGTTTCTAATTCTGCTTCTGTAAAGACACAAATACAAAGATTCATTAAATTATTATTGACCGGACCAGCCCAGTTCTATAACAACTTGCGATTTATCATTAGGATCAGCATAAACACACTCACAATAAGATACGGATTTGGCAAGGCCCTGAGGTTACGATTAATCGAAATCGCAATCGTTTCATAGCTACTTGAGACCCACAATAAGACTTCGAAACCAGCAGATCGTCAAGTCTAGGCAGGCCATACCACTGCATCATCATGAGTAAGGAGTTGGAACCTGAAGTTAAATGTCAGAGTTTCTGCTTGAGACCACAACACCAATTCGAAACCAGCAGATCTTCAAGTCACACGGTTTAGACAGGCAGCATTAGGATTTGAGGATCAAATGTTTTTATTTTATTGATTGTTGAAATTGTTATAATGTTGTATTGTAATGGGGGCTGGAAACTGCGCAAAGTTTCTGAAAAATCGGTTGAAGTTTTTATGTGTATGTAACATGAAGTCCGCAGGTCTGTTGCTCTCAAGGTACTCAGATTGGGCTGGAGCTGGGGATGAGGGCTGGGGCTTAGGACCGACGGATGACGTGACGATGAAAAAAAGAGAATTGTGAGGGTCGAAGGCGCGTTCGTGACAGCCGTTTGCCTGGCGGAGGATGCACCGAAGGGGTAAGTCAACAGCTAGTTTTATAAAAATTTCAAGTGACTTTCAAAAAAATGTGGAGGTTATCAATTCTGTTGCTTTTTTTTAAATGTTTGTTACCTTAGAACTCTGTAATTTATGAACCGATTTGGAAAATTATTTTTTTATTTGAAAGGATATACTTTCAGATTGGTCCCATACAAAATCCTGTTTTGATTATGGGATCCATGAGGAATTGAGGGAACTCCTCAAATATTATCATATGAACTTGTTTTTTTTATGGTAAGCCTTGACCTGATTCTACAGTTAAGAGTTTCAAGGCGATAGGTGAGGGCAGCAAACCCCGCCCACCGCCCGGGCAGTTATAACGACGAGGGTCGTCTTGTCTGCCCGGGATGTCGTGCTACGACAACCCTGCGCGTACCAGAAGGGTAAAACGCGCAGGGGGTGAAATAGGGTAAACCACCCCCCCCCCCCCCCCCGTACCGCCCCGAGAACCCATTTATTTATAATAAAACGAAGACCTGATTCTACACCCAGGGTTGGCTCCCGACGAGGGGGACTCCTCAACGGTCAACAGTACAGTCACGAAATTTTGTATATGCATTCAATTACGACAGCCCGTTCTAAGTTTCACCAAGACAGGACCCAGGGTTAGCTTACCCCGAGGGAACTCCTCAAAGGTCAACAGCACACATAAAATTTTGTATATGCATGGTCGGTTTTTTTTTGTAAAATTATTGTCTATTACTGTTTTTTTATATTTATATTTATTTGCAAACTTGGAAAATCCTGCTAATTTTAGGAAAAAAAATCTATGTGGTCTTCGGTTAAGGCGACTACTAGAGTGAAACAGCAGCTATTTGTTATGCGAACTTTTTTTAGAAATTACATTTTAATTTATTTATTTAGAAAATCAACAAAGAAGCCTTACAATTATGCATTAAATTAAGGTGTAGAAACGAAACAGATATTTAAACCTTGTTTGCGAAGCAAAGAAAGTATTGATTATTTGGATTTTATCAACTCCACTAGACCACAGTAAGTTATGGAGTGATACCTGTATTATACATTAAACTACATATAGTACATACAATAGTATATCTATTGCCGTTAAGATGATTTGACAATATAATATAGAAATTATAAATTTCAAGAAAAAACATATCTTTCCGTCAAAAAGAAAAATGTGCTTTTCTGAAGAGATGGAAAATATTGAACATCTTAAGGATGATTTTTAGGAAATGCAACTGTGAGTACTTTAGAAATTGTTTATAAAACATACACAACAATAGAGACATACAGTTTTAAAATTTGCATCAAAGTCTACTAACCATCTTGAGAAGATTGTACGTCTAAGCTCCGAGCGTCTCGTCTGCTTCCCCCGCTGCCGGCGCTGCCTTGACTGCCGCGAGTCTCAAATTCTTTTCTGCGGAGCGCCACGCTCGGCTCTGCTTTTTTCGTGGATAGTCGAGCCAGCTCGCTTCTATACAGAGCCGTGCGGTCCTCGGTTTGCGGAGACTCAAATTGTCGAGTCCTGTTTGTGACTATCTGAAGTTCGGCCGGGATTGGGTACCTGGAATAAAAGACCATTATAAATTTTCCAGCAAGCAAGCGGCTGTTAGATTTATTTAAAACTTTGGATATATACGTGGGGGAAAAAACTTCCAGTAGTCGCAATCGTGAAACGGAAAATTCCACATTAATTGTCTTACACACTTAAATCTGTATCTGATTATGACGGGAAGACACATATAGTCAATTTTCAGATTCGACAGAACACAATTCTACGCAATGATATGACGGGATCTCAACACTAATGCACTGGATCTCAACACATTTTCATGACAAAACTTCATTAGTAATGGCGTCACTGCAAGGAGTAATGAGTTGTTTTTCAGTGGTCCAGATAGAATGGTGTATTATGCGTATTTCCAATATGTTAAAACGCAACTGCTAGGTTCTCGCGCTACAAGACACAACTGAAGACTGGCAGCCAGCTTACTCATAACAACGAAAAGTTTAAGACTTCTATGTATGAGTGTAGTTATGTCGCGCGGTAATAGATAGCGAGTTCTTCTACTTAAAGTTCAATTTCGATCAATCAAAACGCGACCAATATAGTCATTTCAGTATTGTCGTTGAAAGATTTCCAAGATGGTCATCATAGTTGGCCGGTCGGTTTAATGATGTTTAATGCCCTGTAGCATTCAAAAGCATCGACAAGAAGCCAGGAATTACCGCAGTCGAAGGTAACCGTAACTAACCTGCCGTCTTGCAAAGAAGCGGGTGACATATCGGCGCCGACCGGAGATCCGTTGCTCAGGCTGCCGACGCTGTCTCCGGAGCTCGGCGTCAATTCTTGAATCTTGCTCAGCGTCGAGACGAACGTTCCTTTTTCGTGTTTGTCCTTGCTCGAGGTATGTTTGAGTTCGACGACGTCGGTTTTGCGTTCGGTTTTGGCGTTGTCGGGTTCGGTTTCGGTCGCGTCGGGTTTCTCCCGCGGGGAGTCGGCCTTGGGGGGCGGCCAGAGGGGCTTCTGCAGCCGCTGCGGCCGCGCGTAGAACTCCTTCTGCCGCACGGCGTCGGCGGCCCAGCCGGTGGGCTGGCTCGGCCGCCGCAGGAACGCCTCCTTCTGCTCGAGGCTCTTGCGGATGCGCGACAGCAGCGCCGCGTCGTCCGGCCGCGCCATCGCCGACAGCGAGTCGTAGGAGCCGAGGCTGTCCTTGCCGTCCGTCGCCGCCGACAGCAGCGACGAGTTGGACTGGCGGCGGTCGTCGCTTTCCGTCGTCTCCGCGGCGCCGCCGCCGCTGGCGACGCTCGCGACGCTGGCGTACTCGCCTTCCGACGAGCGGCGCCGCTGTCCGTTGGGGTGCTCGTACGAATTGTCCTCGCCCGTACTGTCCTCCGAAACTTTGACGGTTACGCCGATTTGCGGGCGCTGGTTCGTCTCGGGGTTATAAGCGGCTTCGCTAAAATACTAAAACAAACAAAAAAACGCATATTAGTAGGCAATCAAAAAGTGTTCCTCTATCGATTAGTATTTACAAAGCATATGGCTAAGCCGAAACGATTCGGTTAGCCGACAACAGAAAGCTGAATGCTTAAGATACGAGTATAGCTATGCCCATTTTATTTTACCTAACTGAGCTGGAGAGTTGACATTTTTGCAAACTTATGGTTTTGAGCAATAGATATTTATTTAATTATTTCAATCTTCAGAGAGATGTGGGCAGAAGCTAACCCATCGATGACGCGAGTAGTTTTCCTAAACTCCTCCAAACACGACATCCGCTTTGGAACTGTCAACTGCAACGGGCGAACCCAACACCGCAGGATGTTATGACGATATGTATCGTTCTCTCGGCCTTAATGTGACTACGCAGAGACTTAGAGACAACGCAGACCACAGTCTAGCTCCGCCAACACAACCGTAACGGTAAGAGGCCAACGTCTTACCGCGAGGCACCGGGAAGTGAATAATCGCGCCGTACTCGTGCCCTTACTACTAGATTTGACCGGATTTATACGTCCCTCCAGCCTGGTCGCAGATTCAAAGTCAAACGACTTTGAATCCGCGCTGCCTCAACGTGATTAAGCAGTTATTTAGTTTGAATATTTTTCGGACCGAGGCGCCTTTTGCGCGCCACGGTCGCTCGGGATCGCGCGGCCGACGGATAGATTCAAGGGAGAGTTTGGCCAACGCCACCCGAGCCGCGAGGGACTATCGGGAAGCATCGGAGACGCCCAGCGGGACAAACGAAGGATCGCTCACCCTCTGCAGCAGGTCGGCGTCGCGCGGCACGACGGCGATGCGCAGGCTCTGCGGCTCGCGGCGGACGAGGTGCACGAGGCGCGCGTAGGGCTGCGCGCGCGCGCCGGCCGCCGCCTCGCCCGCCACGGCCACCACGCGGTCGCCCGCGCGCAGCCCGGCCGCCGCCGCCGCGCCGCCCGCGCGCACGCGCCTCACGAACACCGTGTCCATCGGCCGGCACAGCGCGCCCACGGCCGCCAGCCGCCCGCCCTCATCGCACGCCTCCTGCTCACGATAACACCCACCGCACCGCTAAATACTTCATATATTATTTCATTGTCGACCTTATATTTAGATATACGAGTAATAGCGACATTTTTCTATCTGAAGCCGTATTGGTTTTCGGATGACATGTGATTGGTTTCTAGATGATTACAGAGTTGTGTAATTACTATTTTTCCAAAATTTTTGCTAAAGCATCGGGTACTGGTATCGGTCGATAATTTGAGGGATCAAACTTCGGTCCATATCTGTCACCTGATACTTGATAAGAAAAATATTTTTTCGGTTGATTATGTTTAAAAAAAAAATAAAAAATGATAATATTATATTAATTAATTAAATTCACAAGTATATGTGCACAATTAAGAAACCTTTTTAGGCTACTTAACTTAATTTAGTGGTCAATTTAGTTATATATTAATCTATATATTTATTTATTTAACTTATCTAAAAACTCAAATATGTTCTTTTTCTTTATTTAATATTAGTTCTTTATCTATATACACATTTATATAATTATAATAACCTTAAAGTTTATAAGAATGAATGAGCGATCGGAATGAATGAGAAAAAAAAAAAAAAAAAAAGAAAAAAAGAAAGAAAGTGAAGTCACTATGATTAAAGTCTTAAATACTATCACCCCAGAACAGATATACAATCTAGTGGGGGGATAAAATCCACACAAATGCAATCTTATCTGCTTCGCAAAAATCAATTGTATTGTTTTTTGGATAATTTTATAAATAAATAAATAAATTTTAGAACCACAAAATAAAGCAGGGTTTTTTTCTTCAATGCAAATACGAAGGTTTTCGTTATCCTCCCGGATGTTTACGCGGGAAAAAAACCTTCGGATTTCATTAAACCGAGAATCCCAAACGTTTAATACAGAATGGGGCATAAGTCAGGACACAAAGTATACCTACTCGAGACGTGTCAGTTACGTAAAGGAGTTTTCTCTAAATATCAGATTATTTATGAATATGAATAGATATAATAATATAACTCAAAACTTAGTCGGAATATTATATAATATTACAAATATAGTAGAAAATGATAGAAAAAAAAATAATAACATTAGATCACAGTTGATAAAAAACCTCAACCTGAAAATATTTAAATGTGGTCGAAATAAATCAATTAAATGCATTTTATACAATTTGTACATTTCAGCTATTATCATTTAAACAATCATCTGTAATATATTTTAGAAATTAACATTTTCTTAGCTTACATTTTCTGACATCTTAAATATATCAGCAGTTACGGTCTAGTCTTTTAATAGCAGTTTTCAAAATTACATATTTTTATATTAGATAAGTTTTATATAAATTTTTACGCCAAGAATATAATGGATTTTTCAAAAATCATTGATCACAAAGACAGCGTGGATCACCAAAATCCGTGGCTAAATAAGTGAAGCAGCAAATAAATAAGTAACGTCAGAAAGTCGACGCGACCGAAGCGCAATAATTTGTATATATACCAAACAAAATATAATAAACAAGACAAAAACAGATTTTACATCGTGAAAACCTAACTTTTTAACGATGTTACAACTGCTGTTATCCGGGGTAGACACCGGGTGTGTCTGACACAGGTCGTCCACAAGGCAAACTTCACGCGGCAAAATCCATTTTCGTCTTATTTATAATGGCAAACAACTCCAATTCCATTAGGAAATATTAGCTGCTGCGTGTCTAGTAGTGTTGTGATAGATATTGTGACACACTGGACACTAGGACAAATGTGACACAGGTTGTCCACAAAGTAAAGTTCACGCAGTCAAATCCATTTTTGTCCTATTTATAATGTCTAACAACAGCAATAGTCACAAATTTCCTAAAAATATATTAGCTACTGCGTGTCTAATAGTGAAGTGTTGCGATAGATATATAAATTGTGACACAAGTTGTCCACAAAGTAAAGTTTACGCGGTAAAATCCAATTTTGTCCTATTTATAATGTCTAACAAGAGCGTTAGTCTTCAATTTCACAAGAAATATTAGCTGCTGCTTGTAAAGTAGTGAAGTGTTGTGATAGATACCTACATATATAAACTGTTACACAGGTTGTACTCAAAGTAAAGTTCACGCGGTAAAATCCGTTTGAGTCTTATTTATAATGTCTAACAATAGCGCAAGTCTTTAATTTCATAAAAATAATAGCTACTTTGTGTGTAGATAGTAGTGTTGCCATAGTCATTGATAAAACTTTACGTCATGGTTTATGTCGCTACTCACGGTCAATGATGTTGGCGGGTACACGACGAGATGTCGCAGAGTGAAGCCGAAACCCTGCCCCTGGGGCCGGTCGATGGTGATCGTACGGGGCGTGGCCCCAAACAGACCGCTCCAGCCGATGGTCTCCTGAAAAAAAAGAAAAAGAAACCATAAATAAGTTGAGTTGAAAACGCGGAACGCTTACGATAACGAGCCAATTTTACGACCCGCAACAATTAACACCGCAGGATGCGAAACGCGGTCTCGGCGCGAAAAAATACAACAGATAACATTCACGGAATCGTAGTTTACGGCCGGCTGAAGAAGATAAATATTGGTTCTGGCCGGCCGCGTCACGTGCTTATGTCTTGTGTTTTTTTTGTACGCGTACGATCCCGTCAATGAACCGTCTTATTAAAGGCGCGCGATGTGCGGATACCTATCGTGCGTAAACCTAAATGAATAACATTGAGGGGTGTCAATTACGACTGCCGAACCCACCACTCCAGGGAGTTATAGCGACATCGTGCCATTCTGTTTCCCATGGAGTGAACGTAAAGACTTGATGGACAACAAAATCCACAGTCAACTACGCCAACAGCCTGTAACAGTCCGAAACCTTACCACGAGGCACTGGTAAGTGCAACCCAGCAGGCTATCCTCACGACCTTACTACTAGATTTGGACGGATTTCTCCATCCTTCAGTCTGGTTACAGATTCGAGGTCATTTGCGCGGCCTCTGCCTGACGTTAGCGGTAATATAAGCTCGAATTTAATGCGGACCAAGGTGCCCTTTCCCCGTCAAACTCAACATAGAACGGGTGGCCAAAGGATCGTTTCTCAGGATAGATGACGCCAGATCAACTACTAAACCCGATACTTAGGAAACGTACGTCTCCAGACTCCCCCGGTTTTAGCCGGATTGCACAGTCGATTGGCTAACGCCGTACGGTGCGCAAATCACCCAGTTCCGCCCAAAGTGTTCCCTCGAATCCTAACCGCCTCTGACTTGAATTATAGCCGTGGCAGAGGCTCACAGCGGCCCTGACAGGTTAACCCTTTCAGAACCAGGGGACATTATGTATCCCATAACTTCAAAAATCATATACAAAATATTGAATACGAATATTTTATAACTTATATATTGTCCATGTTATTGAGGCATCAAAATCTTAATATAAGCAAAAAAATATATGATTGTTTAAAAATATACAGTTTTTTTTAAATATCGCAATGACCAACGAACTCTGGTGATTTTAAATAAATAAATAAAATAATTATGGCGTTTTTTAATTATTTTTTTTTCATTTATTACGGTTTTTAGTACGTATGATTTCTGAGTTAAATAATAAAATAATAAAATTTTGGAAAAAGTTATAACTGCAAGTTTATGGACCACGGGGACACTTATGTCACCATAAATTTATACAAAATCTATTGAACCAATTTTCACAAAACTTGACAAACATATAATTTACACTTTAACAGTTTTATGTACCATAATTTTTCATTCTCTGCCGCATTGCTTATGGTCCTTAAAGGGTTGAGTCCCTCATCGAGGAGGCTTCCGGATAGGAGTTGAACCGTGAGTTGGACATGCTAAGGTGACATAAAATTGGGCTACATGGAGAACCACTAGGAATCCCTGAAATAGACACCATTATAAATTCACTAAATGAAGGGATACGTGCTCAAATAAGAGGAGGATCCTAGTGATGAGTATCGGCCAAGTAATTCGCTTAGCGGAAGACGTGATATTAATGGACAAGGTCAAGCGCAATCAGTGGATTGCGTCATGGCTCATTCTAAACAGATGATTCTTTCGCAGCGACAAATATGTCTTATAATCGCGCAATTAGTTAGGCTTGAAAGAGCGGAAACTCAGTAATTGCTCGCTTCTTCTGTCCATATTGACTATTTGCAATCATCTGCAAATTAGTGGCTTTAACCCTTTAAGGATCATGGGACATATGTTTGCCAAAATGTCAAAATCAATTTTTAAATTATCGAGTACCAATAATTCATAAATTATTTTTATCCCATGATATTGAGACAACAAAACCTTAACATTAGCAAAAATATATGTGGTTTAAAAATTTACCATCATTTTTGTTAGAAAATAACGCAAATGACCAACGAACTCTGGTGATTGTAAATAAATAAAGAAAATATTTATAGAGACTTTATCGAATTTATTTTTCTTCATTTAGCACGTTTTTTAGTGCGTATGATTTTTGGAGTTAAACAACAGAAAAACTAAATTTTTGGAAAAAAATGTAACTTTGCATCTTTATGGACCACAGGGACCTGTCCCATCAATTCATATAAAATCTAATAAACCAATTTTCACAAAACTAGACATACATGTTACTTACATCGCCCTTTATTAGTTTTTATAAAAATCAATGGTTTTATGTATCAAAAATAATACTCTACTGCAAAGCTTATGGTCCTTAAAGGGTTAATCCTGAAGGGGTTCAGCAAGAATAAAAAAATACGTACATGTATTTATTGAAATGAAGGCTACACTGGTAAACACAACTGATAGGAAAGAGCACCACTCTGACTTTTAACCATGAAAGTGATTTCTAGCTAGAAAACTCAAAAAAATAATTGTACACGTTGTAATGGTTTGTTTGTTTCTACTCTTTATTGTGAAATTTCACAATGGGGGGTTTATTATGATACGATAATCTCTTACAACCGACCTTACTATGACCCTGCGTATACACATATGCGCATGTAACATGTGTGTAAGTGCATGTCTTGTGTAGTGCATTAGATCGACAGAATTGAAAATGCAACTCCGTTAATTTGATACCAGCGAAAATGGTGACCCAACCGGGGATCGAGCCCGGAACCTAATCAGGCGAGATAACCACTTTGCCACGTTCGTTTGTGGCGGGTGCGTTTGTGTGACTCTGTGTTTATTTGTGTGTCTACTCACGGTATCTCAGAAACTACACTACTAATTAGGACCTTATAAAATACAACAAGAGTTCATCATAATGCCGGCCTATAAATGGTATCGTCCATTTTGTTTCAAAATTTAAAAAATCATGAATCCATTAATACTGGTCCTAGAAAAATAAATAAGTATAATTCTGCCTACGACTCTTGAATACATTACTTTCTGACATATTCGGCGGGGTTCGAATTAAAAATGTTATGAGTCTGTAAATTCCGAATTCAAAAAAATTGGTTGAGTCGTCTTAAGACTTTCCCGGCAAGACTTCCCAGAATCAACAGTAACTGGCATAGCAATAGGAAGATGCGTTATTTTAATAAAAAAACTTTGCAACTTATAACCATAAATAGCATTTAATATTATTAACATTCGCGTAAATCCAGTGAAAATATATAAATAAGATAAAAAACGAATTCACCACGTGAATTTTGTAGCACCCGACGTTTCGGCGTCGTTGCAGCCACCGCTGTATAGGGCAGACTGTCTACCCTAGACATAGGCGGTTGCAACGTCGCCGAAACGTCAGGTGCTACAAAATTCAGGCAGTAAATTCGTTTTTATCTTATTTATAATGTCAAACAACCGCGATAGTCTCCAATTCCAGTAAAAAAGCTTCGAAAGCGCACGCCGGAGCATAATCAAAGACACGAACCGCAGCATCGGTTCATAGGTAGTGCGCATAAACATAAGTACGCGGTAACAGATGGCACTGGCCGCCTGCAACATAAAGCGAAGATAATACAATTAAAACAAATAAAAAATGTGGACCGACTTCAACCTTAATCTTTTCAACTCTTATTGTGACCAAACGATGCCTTCATGCCAAATTTAAGCTCAATCGGAAGAAGCGTTTATGCGCTATCGTGGAGACACATATAATACACAGACACACAGATAGACTTTAGTCTGGAAATGGTCCTAATCATCAGGGGGGTGGGGGGAGGGAGGGGGTCAAAATAGATATTTCCGTCTTCATCTCGATTTTTTTAGAGCGTTCACAATACTTTTCTCTGCCGGGAAGGTAAAAACGTTTATATTTTCTAATAGCAACGCCATCTCCGTGTTAGGTCGGACTTCTTTCTACCTTCACGTGTAAAATTATTGTGTTCACCGAATAGAGAACGTTCGAATTCATTAGTTGTAGGTCGAATAAGCAGTTTTGTAGACTACTGATGTCTAAATTCTTATTACGTCTACAACGAATATTTCCAAGAAATGCCTATATTGATGGCCATTATATATTAATATAATTATTTAGTTAATCTACGATAAAAATTACATGTTCGCCCAAACAGCATAGTTTTAAATACACACCGCAGCGTATTTAATAATGGCTCTGATATAAAAAACACGGTGGGAAATTACAGAGCGAAGGTACAACACTATGAAATTACTTCACAAAATATTCGGTTCGTTCGTATAATGAGAGCAAGAAAGACGCTCCGAGTTAAATGTATTAAATTGAGCGTAAAGCAGGGAAAAAGTTTGTGAATGAGGCGATACGCTAAACTGATTTCATGCCGGAGACCGTGACGGTACTTTGTTTGTACTATTTGAGCTTTTGAGGCGTAAAAAAGTATGTACAGTATAAGCAGAGTATATCGAGTTTAGGTTCTATTAAAAAAACTATAAAAGTTGATCAACAAGAAAGCCAGACAGGGTTAACTCATTCATATACACATTCTATAATTGAAAACTCGTTAAATACATATAACAAAGGTGTTATCTGTCGGAAATAAGTGAAAATCTATAAAAAAAATAATCTTTGTGACGTAACAGATAAACGGCATAGCATACACCTTACATACATATTAATAAGTTTTACCCGTTTAGTTATTTCTGTAAAAAGTAACCTATGAAAAAGTTTGAACACAACATTTTGTACATATTTTTTTAATAATTACATTTCCAAAATTTAAAACAACATTATTCCTATAGAAGAGTATATAAACTTAAATTTAAATAGCGTTTAAAAAATATCGATATAAATGGACTGACGAATCTGTTTTTATAAACTATGTCTTCTATAGGTATGTCTTTAATGTAACTTTTCTAGAATCTGCTTAAAATTTACATATATGCGTATAACGACATCTTAAAATACTTTGAAAATAACATCGTTCTTACCGATTAATTAAATGTGCTGTTGCGAATATATAGAAGCCTACTGCACCAATTCACAGTGGTGAAGGAAGACAGCAAGTGTACTGAATCAAACGACAATATAAGTTGCCATGGCAACCGGATAACAATGAAAAAAGAAATGAACATCAAAAGAAGAAAAATAGCTACACACACATTTTAGAACTTGCTACTTGTAGCGGTATAGAAAAAGACATATTTAATTATTATATATAGAATACAGATCGCAATATCGTTAAAAAATGCGGATTTCATTCAACGGAACCGAGCATCCACCACGGTAAACGACTAAGAAATAGCCGTTAAATTACTAATTTATTCACTATCAAGTGTTAAAAAACTCTGTTATATAAACAGTTTTTTTTTTTGGTTAGCGGATTTTTTGGAGTAATTTGCAGTATTCCAATCTTTGCTGAGTTGATAAACTGATTTAGGATTGGTTTGATATTCATCATCGTTCCTAAACAAATGTGAGGTTGAAATGGAAATAAATACACGACAATAAATAAATCAATTTGATATATTTTGTCATTCTTAAACAATTATGAGGTTGACATGGAAACAAATACATAAAAATAAATAAGTAAATATGAGGTTCACACTCATGTTTATTTATATATTTTCATGTATTTATTTCCATTTCAATCTAACATTTTATTTAGGAAGGACGAAGTATATCAAAAACCAATCCTAAATCAGTATATCAAATGAGCAAATACTGAAATACAGCAAATTACTGTGATGTGAATTACAAAAAAATCCAATTACAAAAAAAAAGACTAATCTATCTATATATATAAAACAAAGTCGGGTTTGTTCGAACACTTATAACTCGAGAACGGCTGGACCGATTTTCCTGGTCTTTGATTTTTTGTATTCGTCTCCATCCCGAAAACCGTTAAAAACAAAAATTGAAAAATTGACGAAAAATAAAATGAAAAATTAAAAAAAACCATACAAAAATGTAAATCCGTGTTTTTGTCATGGTTAGTTGTACGTGGCATGTTCACGTGTTGGCAAAACATCCGCTTTATTTGTTCTTGCGCCTGATAAAAAAACAAAAAATGTCGTATATATATATCACAAAATAAACCGAGTGCATCCCATGCTGCACAATATGTAAATAGTTTAATTCAATCATGCCTTGCTGACACGCGATTGATATACTTTTTTTTAAACTTTTATATTTCTTTTTGTGTTATTATCTTAATAAAGTAGTGAACATAATATTTATTTTGTATTCATTGTATTACTTTCATAAAATCATAAATTAAGTTCAGCTAATCTGTAACACGACATTCATTGACTGTTAGGCAGTACGAAGTTCGCCGGGTCAGCTAGTATAACAATAAAAACAGTACATTTAATTAATCTGTAAGGACGATGTTATTTTCAAAGAATTTCAAGATATCGTACATGATCGTAGATACATGTTGATTTTAAGCAGATTCTAGACAACATAGATTGAAGGCATAGACATAAAAGACTTAGTTCTTGGGTTCTTGCTACAAACATAACATATTCATGTTTCATAGCAATAACCTTTTTTTAATAAAGTACAAAACTCTGGCGGCACGCGAGTCAAACTTGCATTCGACCGGTTTTATTGTACTATTTTACTACTATTATGATACGCACCATTTGCAAATAAATCAAATGGTTACAGCTAAAAACTCTATAAAATAGTTGAGGCATCAACGAATCGGCGAGTCGCTGTCGGGGAATACGAGATATAACACTAGTTTGTAATTCTATGGAGTGATGTTTCTATGGTGCATCATTAAAATGCTAAGAGGGGAGTTATTTTTAATAGCAATATGCTGAAAGACACGAACTATGTCGAAAATTATGTCGAATCTCTTTTATCACAGGTCTACCCGATTATAAATTTATAAAATTATGCTTTCAAAAAATAAATATCTACTCGTACATCATCTGCGGAATCGTCCATTACAATTTGGGCGTGGGCCCACTTTTTGGGCGTGTTAACTTTCGCGCGAAACCGTATATTTAAAATTTGAATGTTTTTCTTTTGCTTCTTATGTCACAATATTTAGTCACGTAAAACATGCCTTTCGTGTAATGCCCGCTACTGCGCTTACTTTTCCCATTGGCATGGCGCTGATATTTGTTTATTTTGCGCATTTAACTCTCGCTTTTGTCCGTATACAAGGTAAACGGTCATTTGTGAAGAATTATGAATGCTATTACGAAAGAATACGTAATCATACTTTAAAAGAAATACAAATTGTTCTTTGCGTATCCTCACATTCTTATAGAGAAAATAGATGGTGTCACCCCATCTAGAGTTGTCGACTACAGCGGGCGAGCCCGTCACCTCAGGAAGTTTTAACGATTAGTCGTTCTATCTCCCTGGAGTGAGCGCAGAAGACTTAGACATAACAGTCCACCGTCTAGCTCCAACACAAACCCGTAAGAGACCAACGCCTTAACCGCGAGATAGCCAGGAGTGCTGCCCGGCGGGCTTACACTCACATCCTTACTTCCAATTGCGACTAGATTACTCCAGTCTCTAGATTGGTTACGAGTTCGAGGTCGCTTACGCGGTCCTCTCCCTTACGAAGTGGTGAAACGGTGTATACCAAATCTATCGTGGACCACGGCATCCTTTGCCCGGCTGTTCACCCAGGATCGGGTAGCCGATGGTCGTTTCAAGAGCAGTCGCCGTAAGGTCCGCAACCACCTCCGCTCTATAGGAAACAGTACTGCTTCCAGACTCCCCCGACTGTTAGTCAGAGTGCACAGATTGGCTTACGCCGCACGGTGCGCAGACCGTCCAGGAGCGCCAGAAGGTTGATTCCCAGGGGAAACTAACCATAGGGTCAGAGTCCTACCCAGGCTCGAACTTCATGCGTGGAGGCCGTCGGATAGGTGTTGACCCGTGAGTGTGACCAACCCTGAACAGAATGGGTCTTCGTGGCCAACTCAGCAAGGGCCCATTAACTCCCAGATGTCAGACAGACAGCCAGGCAGACTTCCATCTGAAAATGGCCTTAGGGCCGGGCCACACGATGCGGTGCTGATGCGGCGCAACGCCTGAGCGGTGCCGCTGCGGCGTCCTACATACAAATATCTATGGTATGTCACACGGTGCTTTCTGGCGTCGCACCGCATGCAAACCGGTAATATACGCCGGAGCGTCAACGCTCAGTTGTTAAGGGCAGTCGAAGGAGGGTACATGCTTGCCTGTTTCATTTGTTTTCACGTATTTTTGTTAATTTTTAATCAAAGTGTTCTAAATGAGTACCAGCGAAGAGAATACTGACATTGACTACCTCATTTCACTAGTTCTACGTACAATTAACTACAACACTATTCGCCCACTGCGGCGTCGTAGTGTACGCCCATGCGGCGAAATCTTTGCGGTGCGGCGCTGCACCGCATTGTGTGGACCGGCTCTAAATCGTCTCATAGCGGCTTAAAATAGATATTGTCGTCTTCATCTCAAAAAAATGCGCGTTCCTCTCCTCTCCTCTTCAGTTGGTGGGACGGGAAAGTAATTCAGTGGGCCGGCATGTGCCCGAGATTTATGTCGCCATGCGCAGGACAGCCCAGAGCAATCGTACGGCGCGGTATGAGGCGGTTTACCATACAAATGTCGGAAAGCAAATAATGATTGTGCAGTATTAAAAAATTGTGTGTTTTATTCGTAAATGAGTAGGTACAGCTAATTAGTTTTGGTGTTCCGTACCTCTGATCTGGGAGTAAGCTATTTTTTGTTCTTTGGAGAGTCGATGCATTTTTCTATTTCTTGATTGTTGATTGATACAAACTATCTTTTAAAACTTATTAAATGCTATCGATCTTAACTTATTAAATGATAGCGATACTTATTAAATGTAGTTTATGTAGAACTCTTTGGATGCTTTCTATTTTTTTTTGTTTTCATATATTTTCGTTATTGAATTGCTGATTCACTATGTTTTCTCATTATTTCTGTTTATTTTTATTTTTCTAGTTTTTTATGTCTTTGTTATTTATGAATTTCTGTTTTTTTTCAATATTAGTTTTTTATAGACTTTTTTATAATTTGAAATGTAATTTTATTTGTAGAAATACCAATTTTATTTGATATGTAATTTCTATACCCAGATCGGGTTTTTGAAAATAAATTTTTCTTATTTCTTATTTCTTATGCAAACGGACGACTGGAAATAAAGCTATGAATTAAACATTCGTTTGTTATTGTATTATTATTTTATATCGTGTAAGCGTGTTTAGAGCGGCATCTACAGTAGGCCTCTATACTATTATACCAAGTAAGTCGCCATATTGAACATAATAATAGAAGATTAATCATTTTTTAACTGAAAGTGCGTTACGTTATGATATGGACGTTACGTTGATACGGACGTTACGTTGATACGGACGTTACGTTGATACTATATACACGTTGCGTTTCGTAGTAAAATCCTGGTTGCCAAATTGCAGTACGTAGTTGATCAATCTAATACGCTTTACAATAAATGGTGACAGTTAAGTAAAAACTAACAAGACATTTTGATCCAAAAGACATTAAATACTCCAATCGCATCGAGGGCATCCAAAGGAAGTTCCTTAAATACTTATGTTTCCGTACCAAAGACAAATACAGTTCAGACGACTATGTCAAATTATGTAAAAAACACCACCTGCTTCCACTAGCAAAACGGCGAGAAATCGGTGACTGAAATGAAATGAAATGAAATGAAAATGAAATGAAATGAAATGAAATGAAATGAAATGAAATGAAATGAAATGAAAAATACCTTTATTGTACTAACAAAAAAAAAATACATGGGTAAAGAAAACTTAAATTCTATTTTAACTTAGTACAAACGGCGGGCTTATCGTTTCACGATTTCTTACAGCCAACCGTGTAATATTAAATAAAAGTATCAATACAGCTCACATACATAAACATATACACATAAATATACATATACATACATCCAAATATACATACATACATAAAAAAAAAATATAATTTATAATATAATATATGTATATTATAATAATAAATACATAGAAGCTACAGATAAATAATAATAAAAATAACTGCTTATATAAAATGATAGATATTACAAAGTTCTTATGCTTCTATCCAGTCAACAACCCAACGAAAGGGGGAAGGGGGGAGGGGATAGAGGGAGGGTTGGTTCTTAGTTAATATTTTGAGGGAGAAAATGTTTTTTTCAGTAACGCCTTGAAACAGGGCAAGGATGTTGCATGACGAATAGCATGCGGAAGCTGGTTCCAAAGTCGAGCAGAATGGACGCTAAATGAGTTAGTGAAAAAAGAAGACTGATGTAGTGGAATTGCTATGGTGTTGTCCTGGCTTGACCTGAGTGGAACACCATGACTTCCTAACGGGAGAAAGAGGTCTTTAAGGTAAGGAGGTGCTATGGGACTATTTAGGACTTTATAAAGGAGTGAGAGGGCGTGCAGATTTCTGCGCTCACGAATTCGAAGCCAATGGAGTCCATCGCGATATTCGCTTACGTGATCAAATTTACGCAAGTCGAATATATATCGTATGCAGATATTTTGTAGCCGTTCGAATTTATCCAGTATCTTCTCTTTCATATCTATAGTACCGACATCAGCATAGTCTAGAATTGGAAGTAGCAGTGTTCTTACTAAAGTTTGCTTAGTTGCTGCTGGAAGGAATCTCTGTAACCTTCGGAGGCTATGAAGGCCATTGAAAATACGACGACTAATTTGGATGGCGTGTGCCTGCCACGAAAGAAATTCGTCCATGACTATTCCAAGATTCTTGACAGATTTGGTATACTCAATAATATTACCGTTTATTTTGAGGGGTGACATTGACGTTTTGTTAGTATTAGACTTGAGTTTCTGGCCACCAATCACAATCGCTTGTGATTTGGCTGGATTTATGATTATGCCATGTTTTTCGGCCCAACTTGATATGTGTTCTAAATTAGAGTTCATAGTCGACACGGCAGAAGGCAGGTCATCAGGTCTGGCATGGAGGTAAATTTGAAGGTCATCAGCATATAAATGATAGGATGTAGTTAAGCCCTTGGCAATCGGGTTAATGAAGATAGAGAAGAGCAGTGGGGATAGGACACACCCTTGCGGGACACCAGCTGTGAGCTCGAGCAAGTCTGATTGGCCCTCAGACGATTTAACACACTGGTAGCGTCCGCGCAAGTAGGAGTCAAACCAACTCACCACTCCTCTAGAGATATTGAGCGATCGGAGTCGCTCAAGGAGAAGTTCAAAGTCGACAGAATTAAATGCGCTACTGAAATCAAGCAGCGTGAGAATAGTTAGTTTTCTATCATTCATAGCGCGTCTAATGTCGTCGGTAACTTTGACTAGTACAGTAGTGGTACTGTGACCAGGGCGGAAACCAGACTGAAGGGGATCTAACAATTTGTTGTTATCTAAGAAATTATTAAGCTGGGTGTAAACAACCCGCTCTAAAACTTTGGAGAATATTGGTAATATTGAAATAGGCCTGAAATCTTTAGCAGAATCTGGCGATTGGACTTTAGGGAGGGGTATGATAATAGCCTGTTTCCATAAATTTGGAACTACTGAATTAAAAATAGAAAAATTTATAATATGTGTGAGTGTAGGTAAAAATATTTCAAGTATTGGTAGGATGGGGTCTTTGTTTATGTTGTCACATCCATACGCTCTAGACTTAATTCCTCTTACTATTCTTCTTATTTCCGCTTGTCGAACTGGAGAAAACGTAAATTTGCTTACATTATGCGGAACCTCCTCACGGATAGACTTTATGGAAGCAGCCTTTGTATCATCCTCAAGAATACATGGTGGTTTTGCAAAGTGGGCGTTGACAACATTTAGGTCAAATTTGGAGTTCATGGGGTTTGACGTGGTTTTACCCACTCCGAGGGAATGAAGAAATTTCCAGGTGTTCTTTGGGCTCGAATTTGCAAGATTACGACAAATGTAGGATCTTTTGGCATTACGACACAATTGGTTACATTGATTCCTCAACAACTTAAACGAATTCCACAGTTCATCGGAGGGAGCACTTTTGAATTTAGATTTAAGTTTATCCCGTTTTGCCATCAATCCCTTGATTTCATCCGTAATCCAGGGAGAAGCTGGGTGTTTAATACGAATCTTTATAATCGGCGCGTGCTTGTCATAGAGCTGTATAATGAGTTTATTTAGAAATTCGACCTTCTCGTCTACAGATCCCAAATGAACAACGTTATGCCACTCCATGTTATATGCATCATGAGACAACTGCGTGTAGTCAATGGTCCTCAGATCCCGCCGATACAAAAACCTAGGTGGTGGCTTGGGACTTCGGATTTTATAGGAGAGATATAGTAAGTCATGGTGCGAGAATCCAGAAGCGGTGTACTGCCCATGGCTGTTGATCCTATCCGGAGAAGATGTAATAATTAGATCAATGAGACTACGGGACGCTTTATCATAGTGGGTAGCTTCAAGTGGGAGTAGATTGAGATCGAGCGAGGAGATAATTTGAGATAGCTTAGACGAACGATAATCCTGTTTTAGAAGGCAGGTATTGAGGTCGCCCATAAGTACTGAATGTTCATAATTAGGTACGAGACCTTCAAGAAGTGACTCTAATTCTTGAAAGTAATTAATTTGGGGAGGGCAGTATACGACACCGAGAAGAATTGAAGTGAATTGAAGATTCACCTCTATGAAGAGATACTCTGGACGACCGCGGACATTCGATGGAGATTGGCACAGTATTTTATAACGAAGATCAGATCTTAGATAAATACCTACGCCACCGCATCTCCAGCCGACTCTGTCGTTGCGTATTAGAATAAAACCCGGCAGGGGAAATTGGTGCGAAGGCAGCGATGGTTTCAGCATTGTTTCACTGATAAGAAGTGCGTGAATATTAAGTCCAGAGAATGTAGCTAGCAGGTCAGGATAATGTTGGGGAACGCTCTGAGCGTTAATATGGCATATATTGAATGCATTTTTGAATGGTGACCTCACTTTTTTGCAAAAAATTGCCCAAGGTTCTTTAGATTGTACCGAACTTTTATCATACCTATCTTTTAATGCCCCGGTTAAATCCATGAGACACACCATCCCAATTCGGCTACCTGTTGTTACATCTAATTACATGCAAAACACCTATATGTGGCGTGCGAGTAACAACCTCAATAAACTGATTTGCGGCGACGTTGATATCGATCTATTTAGCACTAGTGTTGTATCAGCGAGACGTATCCTCAGCAACAATTTCTTTTAGTACCTACTCTTCTGCTTTTCTTTATTGTTATTATTTTTTGTATTCGATTTCTCGATATTGTTTTTTTGCCTTCTTGTCCCTTTTGTTTAATTTTTATTTGCGTTTTTTAAATTTATAGTACCGGACCCTGCCAAGCGTTTTTGCTGGCAATTCCATATTCTCTAAACTGTTTCTATATGTGAGAACCTGTTATTGGCTATCATTTATTATTTAAGTTGTTATTTAATATTTTATATGGCTGTTGGTTTTCCTTAAAATAAATAAATAAATAAATAAAAAAAATTAAAGCAAAAGAAAACCGCAGTGTTGCCGATGTCGATGTCGACGGTTTTTGTCGATGGATTTTGACGTAGTTTATGCTGGCAGAGTCTGATCATGTTGGAAAGGAATATACTGTATAAGGTGTAGACTCTTGAATGGAAATAACTGGATTGGTATATTAATAGGTGCAATATTAAATACGCCAGAGGGCGAAACGCATCCGACACATTACCAACAAAATGTGGTCAATTAGTTCAGGGCCGTAGCGGGGGGCAGAGTGGACTCCGGGTAGGAGGGGAAATGAATGAGAGACCAGAACATTTCAATTCCACCACAAACGGGTGATAAATTAGGAAACAGTCGAATGGGAGTTTCGTCGCCGGCGGCGCAGCAGCAGCAGTGCGCGCGCTGGTGCGGCGCTTCGCAGATATCGTAGTCCACGAGCTCACTGCATGTGTATCCTAATCCTAACCCAGCAAACAAGTTAGTTTGAATAAACTGATTGAAAGTCAACATTACCTAATTTAGGTAGAAATGACGTAAATTCAACTAATGATTCTAATGATTTTAATGAGCTAATGGGCCCAGTGCAGTTACGCCATTACGAACCATGTGTTTAGGGTCGGCCCAACTCACAGGTCAGCACCCATCCGGTAGCCTCCAAGCAGAAGTCCGAGGCCGGGAAGAAATATGTGTCTGCGGGCCAGTTCCCAAGGGATTATTTTTTATTTTTTTTATTTGTTGAGTGGGGCTTTTCTAAGGTCTTTATGAGCCTTGTAACACTGCGACCATTGCTGATCTATTGTGGTCGCCACCTACTATATTTCTGCACTAAGCCTCGTGTCATTTAAGAACGCAACCGACTTTGGTCGCCAGATTGTTTTACCTCCTCAGGTTGGAGGTAATGACCACCCAAATGGGTGTATCTTTTACGCATCAGCGGGCCACACTCGCACATGAGATGCTGTGGATCCCCTGGGAATAATCTTTCGGGCGCTCCTGGGCGGTTTGGGGACCGTGCGCCGTCAGCCAATCGACCGTGCATTCCGACTGATAATAACCGGAGGAATCTGGAAACGGCGTTGTTTCTTATAGAGCGGGGGTGGTTGTTAACCTTACGGCTACTGCTCTTGAATCGACCAATCGGCTACCCGATACCGAGTAATGAGCCGTGCAAAGGATGTCGTGATCCGGAATAGCTTCGGTAGACACCGAATCACTGCTACGTAAGAGAGAGGACCGCGCAAGCGACCTAGAACCTGTAACTAGTCGGGAGGACGGAGAAATCTGGACACAACTGGTACCGAGGGCGCTTGGTCTGCCCGCTGGGTTAAGTACCCGGGCTAGTTGGCGGAGCTAGATAATGAATTGTCATTGTCTAAGTCTTCTACGCTCATCCCACGGCTGAAAGAACGATCACATATCGTTATAGCAGCCAGGGGTGACGGGTTCGCCCGTGGTAGTCGACACCGCCCAACTGTACATACATATATTTTTTTAATAGGACCATTTTAAAAATGAATTGCATAAATAGTGGAGAGCCGCTAATTATATAATAGAGCCGCTAAGAATATAATCGTTTCACGATTGTACATACTTTGGAATATTCTCAAAAATGAGTTACATGATTTATGGAATGTACTCGATTGTATTTAATACTTGATTGTACACACTGATATCTGATCGGGCTGCTGAGCGGATCGTCAGTGGGCCACTTGAGTTTCACGACACTGCGATTTTTCGAGAGTAATTTGTATTCGCCTTTTATATGAAGAGGTATCCCTTTATTGGTCCCTTAAATCGAGGCTGCGGAGTCATTTTTCTGGCGGCATCAGTCCGTATTTCTGTCCTAAACAAATTTACTAATTTAACGGTGAGCTCTTCGACTACATCTTCTATTCCGTTCCGTGGCTATTTATCACGGCGACACGGGCGAGGAGTCCATTTGCCTGCCGGTCGTGAGCGTGGGCCGCTCGCTATCTCTCCATTCAACGGCGCCACTTTTTCATTTTCGTTTTGCCGCCAAAACAAACGGCCCCTTTTGTTCGTCGCTCGCTGCGAGATGAAGATTACATGGGCGAAATGGGCCAAGCGGGAATGTAGATGGCGAGAGCACATACTTTCATCAGATGGCCTGAAAGCCTCTAAATATAGTCTATGAATAGCGAGGATAGTGACCGCGATTGTCACCTATGTACCACTGTGACAAGGTGTAACTGTATATAGATTGTCAACGCTGTGGGTGAACTCGCCATCTCAGGATGTTATAATGGTCTTTATCGTCTTGCCACTTTGAGTGGCAACGAATATACTATACATGTCCACTTACACCACTGCCTATCAGACGCCAACCTCCAACGGTAGGACTCCCTCGCTCTCGATATCCTCACCAGTTTTGGAAAAACTAATCCTTCCAAGAGACTTGTAGCCACTCGAGATAACTTGTGCGAACCTATACCTATCGTAAGCAATTACAACCTATCGCGCCATTTGCCCGCTGTAGTCACTGGGGGGTCGTGTGGTTGAAATTTTCAACATAGACTCCTGAGGGGTCGAATAAGTTGTGAATTTTTTAGTTCATCGTGTGACTGTACCGAAAGATGTTGCTGCGCGTAAGTGTGCAGTCATGCGTTCTCCCTCTTTCTCACAGGTTTAAAGTATGCCTATCCCGTTTTTGGTTTCAGTGCACTGGTGTTCAATAAATGCAATACGTGTGATCTGAGCATGTGTGCGAGAGACCAAGAAAGATGGTTCAACCAGTATATTATTATTGTTATTATATACTAGCTGAGCCCCGCGGTTTCACCCGCGTGGTGATGGAAAATTGTGATAATGATGATAGAAAACTATATATCTTTATAAATGATAGCCTATGTGTTATTTTAATGTGTAAGCTATATTATTGTAAAGTTTCATCAAAATCTATTCAGTAGTTTTTGCGTGAAAGAGTAACAAACATCCATACATACATTCTTACAAACTTTCGCGTTTATAATAGTATATATAGTAGGATTAATATTATTATTACTATTATTATTATATATCCACAAATATCACATAAAAAAATCGATTGTGTCGGCAAGTGGCGAAGGACTTATGGAAGGATTTTGAGTGTAATGTTTCTTCGTAAAGGAGATTGACCTGATTGAAAGGGATAGTCGGCGACGAGCGCGGATAGTGAGAATGGAACGCGTTAACACGTTCCATTCAATCGTATATGCTAATATACTTACCGGCGAAAAATGAATGTAATTTCGGCCTAACAAGGCACCTGTACCAAATTTCAAATCTATATTTCGAGATTGAAATATGACCAGTGCGCCCTCTGGTGGACCGATTTCAACCACAACCTTTTCAAGTCTTGCCATGACTAATGATGCCTGCATGCCAAATTTCAGCTCAATCGGATTAGGCGTTTGCGCACTACAGTGGAGGAATACACAGACAGACAAGCAGACAAACACGCAGACAGGCTTAGATCTGAAAATTACACTATTGAAGACTACATAAAATTGACCACGAGCGATATGATTGAAGTAGTATAAATTGATTTTAATTCAAATGATTACAAATTGTAAATTAATTTCCACGTTTTTGATTTTATTTGATTTCTTTTAAATTGAATGCGACTTCTACATCTTCTATTTCTACTTAGGTATGTAATTTATTAATTTTTAAATGTCATTTTAATCTGTTCCTTTATAAGAGGGGTTTTGGTAATTTCTATATTTCATTAATGCCTAGTAATATACGTTTTCTACAATCTGTTTTGATTTTTTGAAATAAAATGAACTATGAACTATACTCATCTCAGGAGGCTCAAAGAAAGTATTTTCGTCTTCATCTCTAAAAAAAATCTTCCACGTTCGCAATACTTTCCCTCCTCGTCGGTTAATGGGCCGGAAAAGTAAAAACATGGCGTCACATGGCCAATTCAGCCGTTCAGAGGCTGACGGCGTTATCAGGTTTCTGAAAACGAAGACTCGCCATTTTTAACACGCTTTTATTAGGTCGACCTGTATGTAACTATGTAATGGAATCTAAGGTAACTAATTTAACCATCTTTCAAGGATCGCAGCCTCATGAAAATTGGCAGCTGTAAGTAGTTCTGATGACAATACAATAATATGGTACTGTCGAACTGATCTGATGATGGAGTCGGTAGATATGAACTGGAACTTCATGATGGAACATCGTATCATAGCTGTGTTTGGACTTGTTAGAAAAGTCTTAAAATGAACTTTGACCACGATTAGGTTTCAAGGTCTGATGATGAAGCCGGAAGATAGGCACTGGCATTCGATGATGGAATATCGTATTATAGCCGTGTGGATGTGAATATCGTATCATAGCGCAAAAGCCTGTTTTTAGTGGTTTTTTTTAAACTATTAATTTATTTATTCAATAAATTTCTTCGAAAGGCGCCCCTAATTAGCGTGGTTGGCAACTTCGCCGCGAACGGAACACTGGGGAAGACGTTTCTATGTTTTGAAGGCGCTCGGTCGTGATTTCGCGGGCAGACGTTTTAATTAATCGGCATCACGGCCAAATCAAACAGCCGGCCACTCCGCCGCCGAGCGGAGACTGCAGCCAAATCAATTTATTTCAGTCACGGAATCAGCGGCTCATTTGAGCGGCCGATTTCGAGCTGAACGGGGATTCATGATCATCGCGAGGCAGGGGAATAAACCATCAGAACGCAAACTAATCCACGGTCGCAACGATGCATTTGCCACGCTCAACCCGAAGAGTATGCACAACTCATTAGCTTATGAACCAGATGTTATCGTAATAGTATCAAGTTTGAACGTCGCCTGCGCAGAAACAAGAAAAAAATCGGCTGTGTCACGCAAGGCTATCCCGGCAAGTAGCCAAGGACTTTTTTTAAATTCAATTTTGTTTTAATACTTTCTATTGTGTGTTTATTTTTGTATAGAGTGCCCAAGATGACTATTATTTTTTTAATAATTATTATTTATTTTATATGAATACCCATGTAAAACTGACCTTTAAAGTGTTTTTACTGCACGGGCAGTTTTTTAGGGGATGAATCAGTACAACAAAGTAAGCAACTTTTAATAATTTTTTTTGAAAAAAAAAACAAAAAATTATAGCTTTTCATATTTAGTGATCACAGCTTTGCATAGAAAATATATTTTTAAATATTTATATTTAATATATGATTTGGCCCGAAGGATTGTAGCCCTCATTTAAAGTTCAATGCATAGTGAAGGAGCATCTAAACGTGTCGTCTGCTGAATTGCTATGCCTTTTTAGACTGAAGTATATTGTACCTTACAGCTCGAATCAGCCGTACAGTATTGTATGTATGTATGTGAAGTATATTGCACCTTATAGCGATTGCTTGTGACCATCTGATGAAATATCGACGAGATGGATGGACGGCAGTTGGTAACCCGACAAAAGAACAAAACAGCAGCAAATTAAGTACAATCACAGACTATCGCAACCTCCGCTAAACAATTTTTTGCGTCGGTTTACCACAAAAGCGATTGTTGACCCGACAGCCAAATTGAAACGCAACCAAACAGCGCGAATTGATAACTGTTTTCGTTGACTTTTGAACCACCTGTCGCCGACCTAAAAACTATCGCTCCATTCTCGGTCGCCTAAAATCCATTAGCGAAATTAGTTTTGGCCAGAAACGCCTATAAATTGATCTAAAGTAGTTGTGCCGGCACTAAATAACACATAACGGACCGACTGCTTAAGCATTTTGAAGCCTTACCCACAAAATATAATTTAGTGAGTTGTGCACTGAGTACCAATAGAAATCGCATTAAACTGACAGATCGTAGATATTATTACGATGTAGACGGTTTTCGATTATGTAATAAAAGGCAGACAAATTTGAAAGTTGCGAATCGTGAAATATAAGGAAGTGGTAACAGGCTCTTAATTTGGAGAAATTAATAAATGATTTCGATTAGACTGGGTGTGCAACATTCGAGTAAACTCGAAGAATGTTCAATAAATAACAATAAATCAAACATCTGTCGTAAATCCCTGCTTAGAATAATTTCTAATTTTAGACAAAACTTACAACTAGTTTTAAATGTTGTGCCCCAGATATTTTTGTTTGTTTGTTTGAAAAACTTTATTGCGCAAACAATATACTAAGTACAAAAAGGTACGTAAGATATTACCCAGTGGCAATATCTTACGACCATACCGCCAGATTTATTTTTTCTAAATTTTATTTATAAAATTATCCAATACAATAAAATTGATTTTGGCAAAAAAAAATAACAAAAGTATAAATAATAATATTTTTACATTTTTTTTGCGAAGCAGATAAGATTACGTTTGTGTGGATTTTATCACCCCACTAGATTGTATAATATCTGTTCTGGGGTGATAGTATTTAAGACATAGTGACTTCACTTTTTATTTTTTTTCATTCATTCATTCCGATAGCTCTACTAGCAACTAGAAATTTTAATAGAAAGAAAGTAAAATAAATAAATATATAGATAAATAAATAACTAAATTGACCAATAAATTAAGTAGCCTAAGAAGGTTTCTTACTATGCACATGTGACTAAATACAATGTGACTAAATGTTTATGTAGACAAATTAATGGAATATTATAACAATTAATAACAAGTGTATTTTTTCGTAAAGTAGTGGTCATAATAAATGAGTACAATTTATATTAAACAATAATGAAAATTAGACAGAAATTAATAACATATGTCAAATCAATATCGAAGGGAGGAATGGGATATAGAGATATGCTAGGACAGTGTTTTTTAACCAGTGGGTCGCGACCCACTAGGGGATCGCGAAGAGACGCCCGGGGGGTCGCAGGCAACATAAAAATAAAAATCGAAAATATTACAACATCTTCATTATACAATATGCAAGCATTTACAGCTTCAAAAGAGAAACATATTTATTATGTGTTTTTTTGCTATTTCTTTTACAATAAATATGTTGATCTAAGATGGAATCAGGTACCTAAGTACAGCTTCGAAAGGGAAAAACAGTTAAAATAAAGTGATATTCGTCATTGTTTTTACAAAAAAAATATCCATTGAATGCTTACAGTTACAGCCTTGGAAGATACTAAGGGGGTCGAGAGTACTAACTGACAGTCTAAGGGGGGTCGCGTAAGACTTTCATTTTTTTTTTACCAAAAGGAGGGTCGCGATTTAAAAAAGGTTAAAAATACCGAGCTAGGAGATGGGTGGGGGTTGAGGGGGGGGGGGTATTTAGGTATACGTCAAGTAAACGTATCTCAATAGGTTTTTGAAACCCGACCAGGTTTTCAAGTTGTGTTAGTGGCAAAGGCACAGAGTTCCATATTCCGGTTGTCTGCAATGCAAATGTGTTTTTTACAGTAGCATTTTTTACTTACGCGGCCATTAAAAAAACAAAACCTGTGGTCGGCCGAATCGAGAGTGGCGCGATTGCGATTAGGAGTCAATAAAAATAGGAAATGTCATTAATTCATTGATGATAAGATGTAATAGGCTTTTAATAATACGAGACGAATAAAGTACGACCATAAAGTGTTCGGTAGTAGTGATGTCTATCGCTAGGTCGCGTGCCCGAGAGAATTTGAGTCGATAATGTATTCAAATCAAATCAAATCAAATTGTTTATTGTCTTAAAAACTAATACATAGTTGTATAGACAGTAGTATTACATTTGGCCGTGATAACATTGAATTCTTTTTTAATGATCAAATTCTTCTACTACTAATCAAAACGTAAAAGGTTACTCGTAAGAATGAAGAAGGTATTATTGTAGAATAAAATCGAGTCTCACCATTTAGTTTACCAGATTAAAAACACAGAGTAAATTATTATTTAAAATAAATATATAATTTAGTTTTTTTTAGTATAAAATTAATAAATGTAATGTCAAAAATAACAAAAAAAAGGGACGGTTGTCAAAAAGTAAAATAAAATGTCTTAGTGATTATATTGTAAATAAAAATAGTCAAGGTATAATTAATATGTGCCTACCTAATAATAAAAAATAGTTAATACGTTTTAGTCAAATTGAAAATCGTTTTAAAACCTATTACAGAAAGAGATATAGTCGAGATGCAGACAGTTTTCAGAGATCGTTAATGTCGTACAATTCTCTTTCAATTAGATATAATTTGAGTTTATTTTTAAATTGGAGCATTTTTCCTTCGCGGCATATATTTTTTATACTAGAGGGTAGCTTATTGTAGCATATAATTCCGACGTAGCTCGGATTCCTTTTAAAAAGTTCTAGATTTGGACGAGGAAGAATCAGATTATTTCTCCCCCTGGTAAAGTGTTTATGGGTATCTGAATGTATCGGCAGCTGAGCTAGGTTTTTTGTGATCAATTTAACGCATTCTAAAACGTATAGAGATGGAAGGGTGAGGATTTTAAGCCTTCTGAAATGACCACGGCATGATTCTACATAACCCAGATTACTTAAAATTCGAATGGCCCGTTTTTGCAATGAAAAAATATGTTGCCTTAGATCGATGGTGCATTGCGCCCAGAAGAGAATACCGTAACGGAGAAAAGACTCAAAATAAGCGAAATAAATCGTTTTCGTGTCCTTAGAATTAATCAGTTTTCGTATTTGGCGCAGCAGAAAACAGGCACAAGAAAGTTTGTCACTTAATTGTTCTCCGTGTGCATTCCATCTCAAGTGATTATCTAAAACTAAACCAAGAAATTTGTGAGAACTGACATCGGCTATGTTGTTTTTCCCAATATGTACCTGTGGATTATTTTGTATTTTATTTTGCTGAGAGGATATAAACATTGAAACAGTTTTGGACGTGTTAAGGGATAACTTGTTTCTCTCAAACCATGCATTTAGTGAAACCAATTCAGCATTTAAAGTTGTAACAACTTGGTCAATATTAGAATGTGCATAGTTTATGCTGGTGTCATCCGCAATTGCCCTTCATATGAGTTCTTTGTGTTTACAATACATATTGAAACTGCGAAAAACTTTATGATCGTAGAAAAAGTTTATTTTGAGTGATGATACATTTTGATTTCGGATCCAAGAGTATATTTTTGCAATGAACTTTAAATGTGTGAACGTTATGAAAGACAAAATTTTAATTAAAAAAAAACGAAAATAAAGATACCAAAACATCATATTGCGTCTTGTGGTAAGCGTATGAAATTTATGGATTATATTTAGAGTACATTGACCTATTTAATTTTTTATTTCAAACTTGTTATAGGTTCCAATTCACAAGACGTTTCGTGAACCACGTAGAGTATATCGTCCATCGTCCCCAAGTAATCAGCGTAATCACGTTATTGCTCCAGTCCTGCAAACGACCTACCTAAGCTTATTATTATTTCATATAACACTATAATAACGGATTAATACGCCGCGTTGTCAAGGTGGATGTTAGATGTTATATGTTATAATTATAACTGATATATTATACTAAATCATATTGTTTTGATTCGTTTCGAGTGCCGCAAAATAATTCCATATTTTTATTTTTATACAGTGCAGAGATACGCGTTATATTCAATGAAGTCTTTGGTGAAAAAAAAGAAAAATCTGTTATCTGAGTGCAGTGCTTCTTATTTCCGATATTAAATCAAACTTTTAGGACTATGAGGAATGGTCACATTAGCTGATTTCCTATAGTCTTTGCATATGAGTGACCGTGTATGTGAAATTCTAATATGAACGTGTCAGTACCTCCTCCGCATCATTGTCGATACTAATTGGCGATCTACGAGTACGAGTGTATCGCTCTATCTCAATTTCCCAGTGCTGACAGACAAGGAGCGACAAGTATTCCGGCTTTTGAAAGTGAGTTTTCACTTTCTCCAGTACTAATCGAGTGCATCCCACGTCCCATTCAGTCGATCCATCAGTCAAGTCATGACAAATTAAAATCGCGGATGTACTTAACTAAAGTCACAGATGCCTGTCTGCCTGAGCTGCTTGCTATAATGGGATATTACATTTAGTGTTGGTTATCACAAAAGTACGATTATGCATGCAATTTACTGATGGATTTCACCAATTATTTTGCTGAGTATAGAATTATGCATTTTAAAAATTAATTAACACAACCAACATGTAAAACGTAAACAGCGTTCAAAACATAATAGCGAAAGAATAATGTGCATAACTAAGGCCATCCTTTATCGCTGTAACAGCTAAGATCATATCAAATAAAATAAATTAAACGAAACTATAGTTACTGTTTTGAAATTTCAACGCGACCGGTTGATTATATCGCCTTGTAGTTATTGACACTGCAAGTTTACCTGGAACAAAACAAAACATAGCGTTAGTTAGTCTTCTTGATTAAGGTTGTAGAATATATAATAAGGATACAGGCATAACTACTGTATAAGGCAGCGCAATCGAAAAACAGTGCCGAAGCTGAACACGACTTACAGACCGCGTCATTACATATTTCTAGCTTCAAAAAATTACAATATGCAGACTTACGACATATAGGGCATGGATCGAACTGATCCTAAATTTAAATAATTGGTGACACGATGGATTAATAATACAAGGACAGATGAATGTAAGGATATGACGAAAATCGTATCGTTATAGTTGTACACTTGAGAAAGATAACTTTACACGTAATGCGTTGACGACTAATTATGTCGTACTCGTAATATGTATATTGAGCAATGTTTACGTAGGAAAACCACGCATCGTCAAATTTTCGATTACACGTAAAGATCAGACGTAAAATTAAATCAGTACCACCATTACACTATATACCACCGCATTGTAATGTGACAACGCCAGTATTAATGAGTCAAATATCTAATTCGTGCAGATAAGACTGCTGTATCGTACTTGCTTCCGATATATCGAAATATAACGGCCTGTAACAGACTGACGCCTTACCGCGAGATAACCAGGTTAATCACCCAGCGGGCCGACACTCGCGCTCTTACTACCAGTTTCAACCAGATTACTCCGGTCTCCCGGCTGGTTACGGGTTCGAGGTCGCTTGCGCGGTCCTCTTCCTTACGTAGCGGTGAAACGGTGTCCACCGAATCTGTCGCGGGCCACGGCGTCCTTTATCCGGCTTTCACACGGAATCGGGTAGCCGATTGGTCGTTTCAAGAGCAGTCGCCGTAAGGTGAACAACTACCCCCGCTCTATAGGAGACAGAACTGTTTCCAGACTCCCCCGACTGTCAGTCTGAATGTACAATCGATTAGCTGACGCCGCACGGTGCGCAAACCGTCCAGGAGCACCAGAAGATTAACTCCTGGGGGATACTAACCCGCAGGCCAGAGTCGTACCCGGGCTCGCACTTAATACGTGGAGGCCGCCGGATGACCCGTGAGTTTGACCGACCCTAAACATATGGGACTTAGTAGTCAACTGCAACAGGGCCCATTAGCTCCCAGAGGCTATCTGAACTATAAAGTGCATAATTATTACGTATTAAAACCTGTGTACCAAATAAAAAAATGTCTTCTTTATGTAAATTAAATTTAATATAATATTAAAATATATAAAGCTATGATATAAAAAATCGTTTGTATTATTACTTTATTATCGATTATATTATTACTTTATACTGTATACACGTGTTTAAAGCGCCTATACAGTATAAAATATACGATGTTATTCCACGAAAGTAGCCATATTGAAAATAACAAGAGTAGATTAATAAATTTTTGGAACTATTGGCGCCATCTACACGGCGCGTTTCGTAGTAAAATTCTAGTTGCTAAATCGTAGTACGACGTTGAGCAATCTAATACGCTATATAATCAATGGTTTGAAACCCCCTGTCTCTTTTAGCCGGGAAAATTACATCGTTATCTCTTATTCACTATCTGTACAGACTACCAGATGCATCGTTCATTATTACAAGTAAAGTACTACAAATGATTCCAGAATCTAACGGAAAATCGGGTACCTCAATGAAATATATATTTTTGAATAGCTTATACCTTCAGGAAAATGGTTGATTATGGACAAAAATCGCTCAATACATGGGAAGGGGGTCAAATCGCTCTCATCAATTTTGTTTACACTAATAAACACTATTCAATACTTTACTCGTCCTCTCTACCTTGTTATTCATTCGAATGTAAACATACGATCGCAGAAACAAGCCTTCCATAAACAGATAATTTAATTAAGCGTGTCCTTATAAAGAATGTAGTAGTAGTTTCACCACTGCGATTTTTTTCGTTGCCTAAAAAATAGCGGTGCAACATAAAATGCCTTCCGTATTCCATTCGCATATATTGTGATTGTTATTGCAGGCGGCGGCATCGTGGCTCGCCGCGGAGGCAATTGACTTTATAAAGGGGCAATTCGCTTTAAACACATTCCGGCTAATTAAGATGACATTTCGATCGTTCGTTCCGTTCAGTCAGTGGCTGCACCGACGAAGACCATTTCCAATTATGCAGCACTGCGCCTACGATGCCGCCTCTGTCGCACGGTGCGACGCAAAATCCGAGTTTCCCAGAAAATTACTACAGAAAATTTTACAAAATTTACGTGTGAATAAACTTGAATAGTATAACTACCATCGATCGAGCTTGTACTTTTGTTTTTTTTCTAATTTATTTATTCTTCGGGAAACATACAGCGCGTACAGTGTTTCACTGGCCGATTAATTGTTTCCTACAGTATTTCCTTATGCAATAAATTATCAAAATTATATTTAATTAAATAAAATTACTATCGAACTACACTATGTGCTAGTCGAAAATACGATGATTGAAAGAGTAATCCGGGATAGGATCAGAGAAGAGAGGGATGGGACATGGGTATTTTTTATTAGGAGTATAATATAATTTTTACAGATTTTTCCTTTCGGTGTTTCAAAACACCGAACGACAAGTCTACGTGAATTACATAACCTCTCATAATAGCAGAGTTTACAATGGCAACTGATAAACTAGACATTCGGCACTGCATTTTATACGAATTCCAACGAGGAAAAACTACTTCTAAAGCACGGTAATCAATTCGTAGTTTTCTTGGTGCCAACGTTATGTTCTATGAAACGAGTTTTTATTGGTAAAATTCTTTAGAAGTGGTGATTTTGATCTTAGTGACCAGCTGCGCCCCGGACAGCATCGAACATTTGATGATGCGGAATTGCAAGCTCTACTGAATGAAGACTTGACACAAACGCAACAAGAGCTTTCAGCTCAGTTAGGTAGGAGTCAAAGTCACCCAAACAGCTATTTCCAAGTGTTATCACCTAATAGGAAAAAATGAAAAGCTTGGATGTTGGGTCCCACGTGTGTTGACCGAACACAACCTAGGTCAACGTATGAACAATGCCTTTCGCTGCTTGCCCGGCAACAAAAAAGACTTCTTGTGGCAATTTTTGACGGGTGATGAAACGTATCTCTCTTACGAAAATACCAAACGTAAAAATTCGTGGGTAGATCCTGGGCAACCCAGTACATCGACGCCCAAACAAGACATCCTCTTGAAGAAGGTTGATCTGTGTATCTGGTGAGACGTGAAGGTTGTATTTTATTAAGGACTCCTGGAAACTGGTCCGACGGTTACTTCGGAACGCTACAGCTGACGATTGAACAAACTGAGCGAATAACTTGATCAGAAAAGGTCATTTACTGGGCAAGAAAGCAGGCAAGTCATACTGCTGCATGGCAATGCTCGACCTCACCTTGCTCGCGCGACTCAGAAAACCCTCATAAACTTGGGATGGGAATTTCTCCCACACGCGGCAAATTGTTCCGGTCAATACAGCGCGCCTTAGCGCATAAACAGTCCAAAACGCTGGACGATGTGCTTAAATTCGTCGATGACTTTAATGCCACGAAGCCTGAAAGTTTCTTTCGCGACGGAATTCGTATGTTACCTGAGATATGGCGCGAAGTCATAGAACACATGGACATAATTTCCACGATTAAATTCATTGTTCTCTATTTTTTTAAATTAAATAAATTTTCTGAAAAATCTGTAAAAATTAAGTTATACATCTAATATTATAGCTTATTGTTTTGTTTCATGTTCGCTCTGTTTATTTTCAAAGTCTACATATATGTATATTATACCTGAGTTTTGGGCGTAGATAGTGCTGACACAAGGGACTTCAAACGTACGAGGACATCGTATAATTCACATCGGTACGAAGAATAACCATTTCTCTATTAAATGAGGGCTGTCAATATTATTGGGTATCATTTTGTGCAATAATATCACTAATGTCGCTGCGCAGCGGTCTTACAGTGAAATCATGCGAAAATAGTTTCTTCTGAAGAAAGGTTTCTATAGAAAAGGTTTGAGAAGGCTATCAAAGGATTAAAAATATGTTTAACAACAAAAAAAAATATCGTCAAACTCTTCTCTCATTCTTCATTCACCTTTCATGTAACTAACGTACACGATTCTTTGTGTGCGTAGGAGCAAGATGTGATATATGGCGGCTCTTATAGCAGTGTAAAGTGCCTTTATTTCGTTCTCGGGAATACAGTTTTACCCATTACGGGGCAATTACCCTAAGTTTAAGAATCGCTGCATTACGAGATGCGGCAAGTGACATCGTTCCATAAAGGCGAAGACGGCAGAATCTGTCGCTGTGGAATTCGAAATGCATTCCAGAGACGGATATACAAAAAAGTCTAGCGGACAACAAAGAGACAAAATCGAGAATAACCACTACGAGAGGGCAAGACGGGTTTACGTTAAGTGAGGTACACATAGCATCATGGATAAGCGGTCCGACGCGTCTTGGACTAACCTTCCCGTAGGCTTGAAGCGAAAACTGAAAATCACCAGGATACAGACACGTATGATTTCATTAATAGATAATTTTTAACTTGATTTTAAAAACAAAATTCTTACTGGATTGACGCTCTGGGTTTTTCTAAAACTTGTTACACGTTTGAAACTTCTAAATTTACTCTGAGTATTGGAAAGTATTGCCTGAGTATCAGCGCGGCGGATTGCTATACCTGTCAATCAGTATGGGAAAATTAAAATGAACGGTTTACAATTTCCGTTTTTTGAAAGATACACTATCACTAGACGTACTTTAAAACTGTAAATTTGATGAAGTAGTTTTGAAATTATTCTGAAAAATGTTTTTTAGGCGTAAAATGTAGTTTATGCAATGTAATCCAATGCAAGAGAATGCTTGCTCTTGCGGCAATACTTCTTAAGGATCGCCCTCGGTATATACAACAGACGAAAAGAAACAGAAATAACGAAGAAACTCATAAAAATCGAAGTAACATTTCGTAATTCGTCAAATGGTAAACTTTCCAATGTAAGGTTATGCGTTTTGCGCTGGCATCATTGAAGCTGAAGCGCATTGCAGCCATAAAATCGATCATCTTATAAATATGCAAAGGGTACAAGATTGGATCGTCGAATATCACTTTCGATCTCGTATCTCGGAGATGCAGCAAACGGCGCATTCAACACCAATGCAAGATGATAAATGAAGGTGTACCGGTCGTGTCGCACAGTGGGACTAATTCTGGGGTGCGGGTGCAGTGTGTGACAGAAGGGTTTTTTTAATACGCTTTATTAGGTCGACCTGTATGTAACTATGTAATGGAATCTAAGGTAACTAATTTAACCATCTTCCAAGGATCGTAGCGTCATGAAAATTGGCAGCTGTATGTAGTTCTGATGACAATACAATAATATGGCACTGTCGAACTGATCTGATGATGGAGTCGGAAGATATGAACTGGAACTTCATGATGGAACATCGTATCATAGCTGTGTTTGGACTTTTTAGAAAAGTCTTGGAATGAACTTTGACCACGATTAGGTTTCAAGGTCTGATGATGAAGCCGGAAGATGGGCACTGCCATTCCATGATGGAATATCGTATCATAGCCCAAAAGCGTGTTTTTAGTGTTTTTTAAAAAAACTATTAATTTATTTTGATTTGATTACTATAGAAGTAGGGAATAACATCATGTATTTTGCGTTTCAAGTGCGCTGTAAATAACTATTTCATTTCAGTAGAGCAAGCTATGAGTGAGGTTACCACAGAATGTGTAAAATGGAACTGAATGTACACTAAGGACGACCTGTACCAACCTTGGTTAAGGAATATAACCACAGTTAACAGCACTAACCATAATTAAATCCTAAATTTCAATTAATACTCCATTAAGTCATTCAGCTATTTCATTTCAGTTCATTTCTGCTTGTGGACAAATTCAGGGAGGATAACGTTATTATCTAAGAGACCCCGTACCTTCCGTTAACATTTACGTTTGTCTTCATTTTAAACGTATCATCAATAGCTTAGACGACATTTTGTGCCTTGTTTTATACCTTTGAGTCTCGTTGTAGCATCTGAAATTTTATGGAGTCTTACTTTGTTCATGGTAGACATCTTTAAGCTTCAGTAACAGGCAAAATCCTATTATGTAAGGATGATATTAGTATTCTTGCAGATGATTTTGCTATAAATTATATATCGGTACGAATGCTCGAAAAGGCTTTTCTATGAGGATCATAATGCTCTCTAAAAATGAAAAATCTTTCGTTAATCTCAGAGTGAGAGTTTAAAAACAACCTAAATAAATTGAAAAACTTTCCAAGTTTATTTAGTACTTTACTAAAATTAGGCAAAAGACACTTGGTTCTCCGATTTTTTCTCCTGAATTTTACTGAAATCTAATGATTTTAAAAAGATTTCCAACCCCTTTAGATGATTTATCAACTTATTGACATAAATTGACACTGGGACATGTTTCATTTTAAAAATCGAGATCTGAAAATCATTATAGTAATTTTGGCTCGTTTTTATCGATAATTCTCTGCGTATTTATCATAAGATACAGAGGATTAATAAATGAAACTTTAATCACATAAAACTTTGGAATTATATCTAATTATTTCTATAACACTTGTATTATGCTATGTGGTGTTTAGGATGGTTCCCCTTTTTAATAAATGTACCCCTTCATAAACTCTCTACGCACTGTGGTATAATTTCTATGCGTCTTAACTATTTCTATTTTCAATGTAGGTACTTTATCGATTTTTTATTTAACAATGCTAACATAAAATATTTGGCCAATTTCTATTACTAGGTACATGTTAATATTATATTCACTATTTTTATTTGTATTGTAATCACATACGACACATTATTTTACTTTTAGACAATGCTAACAAATTTTCATTTTACATTTATTTGACATTTTTTACAACACTGCATTTATTGTAATTTTTACAAGCTTTTTACCTTGCTTTTTACCTTGCAAATGTTTGTCAGTTTATTAAGGTCAAATATTACAAGCTGTATTAAAAACACTTCCTCTTACCCTATGAAGTGGAAATTTTACATGTTGGTTCAGTTTAGATGACAATGCATTTTTATGGTAAGTATGATCTGATTATACACCCAGGATTGACCCGCCGACGCGACGGGGGGACTCCTCAACGGTCAAAAGCGCAGTCACAAAGTTTTGTATCGCATTCAATTATAATAGCCCGTTCTAAGTTACACCATGACACGGTTACTGCACCTAGGGTTACCTCCCGACGAGGGGACTCCTCAACGGTCAACAGCACATACCTACAAAATATTTTGTATACGCATTCAATTATGAAAGCCCGTTTTTTTCCTTTCAGATCATTTTATTAAAAGCTTGTTTTAAAAATGCATTTTACTATTAATCTAATTTAAATCTCATTTTTATGATTATTATTATGAGTTCATGTTGATAGTAATATTCTTCTTTTTATTATATTGATAACGTTTTTATAACGATAATCTACAAAATTTTCTTAATAGTCACAAAGTAGTTTGATATTAAGCAAGAGTAATTGATTAAAAAGGTTTTATGTTTTCTTTATCGCACTCGAGTTTTATGACTTCCATGTAAATTTGAATAAAACTGTAACTTGTTTAAATATCTGGGTGAGACTCGACTTCATTCATAATAATATTATGTTGAGTATTCCATTGGATGTACGAGTATTACTGTACACGGATGTTTTATCGTTATAATTAATTAAAATAGTATTTAGGTAACGTAACTTATGCTGTAAAATAAAGCGTGCACTTCTGTAGGAGATTTAAATACAATGAAACAATGGCTGTATTTTTTTTAAATTTGTTTTGTGGGGTTTTTATAAGGTCTTTATGAGCCTTGTAACACTGCGACCATTGCTGATCTATTGTGTTCGCCACCTACTGCGCCACCTTCTGCGCTAAGCCTCGTATCATTTAAGAACTGCAACAGGCTCGTTTTGTGTCTCGGAGCTTGAAATTGTACATGTGTTTGTTAAGGCCACAATCCCCCGTGAACGCCCTCACCAGTATGCGTAGATTGTTCCTATTTAGCGATAAGGCCTCACGGGGCCGTCTTAGGGTCGTAAGCCTTAATTAGCGCTTTGGATTGATTCAACCCTGGCGTGTTGTTCTAATGGTTGACGGATTGTTCTAAACATATTTGTTTGAGTATTAGGTTTGCAAGGCTTTTTGGCACGCCACAGCAAGGTTCAGGGCCGTATAACGTTTCCTTTGCTCCCGTCTTAGCAAGTTCGTCGGCTTTTTCATTTCCCTCGATTTCTGCATGGCCGGTAACCCATCTTAGAATTACCCTGTTCTTTTCACCCAAGGAATTCAGTAGTGATACGCAGTTTTGCACTAGCTTTGAATAGTATTCGAGGTTAGTGCCATAAGAGCTGCCTTGCTATCCGAGTGGATATAGATACGGTGGTTGGCGTAGTTCTTATGAAAAAAAAAACAATGACTAAGTCTACCACTTAATTTAGTTGTAACGCATTTACTACTGCCTATATTTGATAATGAATTGACTCTCTGTTTCTGCCTCTTTTTCTCTCACTATTGAAATTAGTGGATTGGGCGCTCGTTTTTTAGGGTTTCGTTCCAGTGTGCGCCGCTGGGAGGGATGTTGGTCGGTGCAAGGCCCGCGTCGGCTGATCGCAGACGCGATAGGGCCTTCGAAGGTCGGCCGCGGCTGAGGCTCTATTTTTAGACAGCGCGCCGCGTCGAGCTTTTCGCCCTTTTCTGGGGCGAATTATTTATCATTAATGCGATTCTGAAGCCGGGCACGTCGCGTCGCCTACCACGATTTACGTCCTCTGCGGGGCGGGACGATAATTTCGTGAGCATTGGAGGAGCGAGAAGTATCGGCAAAATTATCGGATAGAAAGGCAAGCATCGCTAGTAGAATCAGCATTTTTTTTTCTACAGCGACTTTCTCAACATAAATATGTAGGCAATTAAAAAAAAGGCGAATCTACCTCTCTTTGGGTGGTTGGGTCCTGTCTATTTACGGAATTAAATTACTATCGAACTATCACTAGGATAGGAAAGGAAAGGGATACGGAATAGGAAGGAATATAAGTATTTAAATTATGGTCAATTGCTATGTCTCATTTGCGATCTGTTCGTTTTCGAATTCTTCATTTATGTATATTACGAGTATACTTATTTCGTAGTCGCCAAGTAAGCTACGCACAGCCTCGCTGAACTTAGGTTGGCTCATGTGAAATATGTCGATATAATGAAAACGTTCGTTGCATGTGGACATCAAGCGGTACATCATAAGAGATTTGGGCCTAACTAGAGCTTACACGAGGGAATTCAAACGTACGAGAGAGCGAACCATTCGCGGCGGTACAAAGAATGACAATTTCTCTACCAAATGAGGGCTGACAATGTAGTTGTGTATTATTTTATGCAGCCGCTGTGCGGCGGTCGGCCAGTGACAAACTAATATTTGCTGACAAACTAATATTTAACTTTGACAGTTAATCTGTCGGAAACGATAGCGACAATCTCACTATTCAGAAATCGATGCCGATAAATAAATTTAAAGAGGGGTGGGGGGGGGGGGGGGTTCGCAAATCAAAAAACCGCGACCACCTGTGTCGCGGTTTTTTGATTTGCGGCAATGCTCGATTTATATAGCTGCGGTGTGCATCGAGGCGGGGAGCGCCAATTTGCTGAAAACGCGTCGTTTGCGCAGTAGTAAATTTGATCTATTTCGATGCGGCTCATGGACGTTGCCGGTGACGTCGGGCGACCGCGTCATCAGCTCCGACTATTTCCGTGGAGCAGAAACCATATTTTAGGATTCGGAGCCGCCGCCAGATCGGTTTCACGGCGCAATTTTACGTCACCGACGCTGGACGACGGTGTTACAGTGTGACGTTGTGGAAACCTATTTTGACAGACTGCTAAACCACGGTTTCACTGTGGCTAAACAGCGGAATGCTAAAAAATGGCAGAGAAATAAAGGTGGGTCAAAAAGTATTATGTACTGTATAGTGTATTTCTAGAGGGGCTCTTTATTTTTGCAAATGCCGACTCGACTTATCAACGTTATTTTAACTGTTGTTTTGAAATACGATAGTAAAATACACGTGGATACAATAGAGCGGCATGTTCCTCAAGAAGATCAATGTTTTTACGGGATAATTCTTCAGTAGGGCGGTGTCGACTACAACGGGCGAACCCGTCACCCCAGGCTGGTATAAAGATATGGATCGTTCTTTCAGCCGTGGGATATGCGGATATGGGGACAAGACAATCTACTGTCTAGTTCACCAGCAACCCGTTAGAGACTGACGCATTACGGCGAGGCACCAAGAAAGGTAACCAGCGGGCAGCCTCACTCCCTATTTACCAGTTTTGGCAGGATATCTCCATCTGGAATTAACCTTCGGGATACCTCCGTCCTCCTGACTGGTTACGAATCCGAAGTCGCTTACGCAACCTGTACCTGTTGTATTATCGCGGACCTGGGCGTTCTTTGCCCATAGTGCCACACGGGATCGAGTGGCCCAAGGTCATTTCAAGAGTGGCATGACAGCAGGTGGAATGCACAGCCGATTGGCTTCGCCGAGCGGTGCGCAGACCGCCCAGTGGCGCCGGAATGCTATCCCGCCAGGAGAAACCGGTCCACCAGCTCTGAGGCCTGAAACACGGGAGTCTTACTCGGGGTAGCCTTCCACTCGAGGAGGCTTCTGAATAGGAGCTGACTCGTGAGTTGAGACGATCCGTGAACAAAATGGATCTTGTGGCCCAAGCTGCACGAAACCGTTCACCACCAAAATTCTTCAGTCACGGATAATTCTTCATCTTGCGGTGTCGACTACAACGGGCGAGCCCGTCACCACAGGACGTTTTAACGATTAGTCGTTCTGTCGCCCTGCAGTGAACGTAGAAGACTTTGGACAGTACAATTCTACGTCCAGCTACGTCACAACCCATGAGAGTCCAACGCCTTACCGCGAGTGAGCCAGGAATAAACCCGGCGGGCTCGAGATACTCGCGCCCTCACTTCCAATTGTGACCAGATTTCTCCGGTCTCTCGATTGGTTCCGAGTTCGAGGTCGCTTGCGCGGTCCTCTCCCTTACGAAGCGGTGAAACGGAGTGCACCGAATCTATCGCGGACCAAGGCGTCCTTTGCCCGACTCTGAACCGGGATCGGATGGCCAATGGTCATTTCAAGAGCAGTCGCCGTAAGGTAGACAACTACCCCCGCTCTATAGGAAACAATACAGTTCCCAGACTCCCCCGATTGTTAGTCGGAGAGCACAATCGATTGGCTTGCGCCGCTCGGTGCGCAGACCGTCCAGGAGCGCCAGAGGATTGATTCCCAGGGGAGACTGGTTGACCCAGTGTCCTACCCAGGCTCGCACCCCATGCGTGGAGGCCATCGGATGGGTGTTGACCCGTGAGTGTGACCGACCCTGAAACAGAATGGGTCTTCGTGGCCAACTCAGCAAGGGCCCATTAGCGCCCATTAGGATAATTCTTCAGTGTTTTTACCATAACAAGGATAAATCTAGTCAAATATGCGAACAATCCACACAGAACTTAATAGAATTTCAACTGGTTTGCTGACCCAAATAAATCACAATATTGCTGTTTAATATTGAAAATGTCCCTCATAAATATTTATTCAACCCTCAACGTTGTGCCAACAGTTAGATATTATGTATATTTATGAAAATTAATACAGAAATAAAAGTTTTTGGAGCAGTGATGAAAATGTTGTAAATAATTCATCTTCAAAAGACAAACAAAAAAACATTAAATGCTCTTCTATTTCTATTAATAATAATAGAAAAGCTTTTTTTTAATTTGGTTAGGCACGTAATAAAGTATTACTAAAATAAATAGGATGATCCTTTCAGCTCACCTGGATTTAATCCCGGTTATATAAACTGAAGATTATTAATTAATTTGTACACGTTTAAATGTTTCCCTAATATTCCTGAGAAAACTACTATCTCAGCGATTTTGTATATATTATTTAATTATATGTACAAGCATGTAATTTATAAAACCTAGATATATTTTACTTTTTGCAAATCTGACAACTACTCCATCGAAATTGACTTAGAAGTAGCAGAAAATAGAGACGACCATTGCATTTTTATAATATGTGGAGTAGATGACAGAAGAAATCAATATAAAGATATAGTGCTCAACGGTACTTTAAATGACTAAGTTACAACTTTTCGTAGCAACAGCGGATAGAGCAGTCATGCCTTATTATTTGAAAATATTTCTATCTTAAAAATCTTTCTACATTGTAATACGTGGCTATCTCTGGTGACGCAATGAAATCCCAACATTATCTAGCCAAAAAAGTTGGGCTAGACTCCAGCGGTTGGCTTCAGCTGTTAATCGTAAACCTTGCGCATTTGTTTTGACAGCTCGTGACATGTTGCTCATAATGATTTTGTTCTTCGAGAACGTCGTGGATTGTTTGATTTTGATGGAAACGTCTTCTCGTTTATTTATCATTCCCTCTAAGGAGATCTTTGATTTTTTTTCCTCTCAGAGAGTCAGCTGTCTATCCTCGAAGGACTTTCCTCCTCACGAAGCCTGCTTATACTACTTATAAGTTCTCTAATACAGATGTCTTCATGTACTACTCGATCGATTCCGCCGATTCGATCATTTCGCACAATCGACTTACGCATCGCGCGTTGATGCGATCAATTATGTTATCATTCTTCTATCTGTGTCAATGTTGACTCCATTTACGTGCAATTTATGAATACTTGCCCGCATTTTTATTGCTTGGCTCTATCTGGCGCGACGGACACGCTACTTAGATACTCTCACGAACGACTCAACACTTAATAATGTTATAATTTGGCGATGTCTTTTACACTTGCACAATACCACACAGATATTAATTCTTAAACTTGGCAGATATGTACATTTCCTGTCCTTTTCTCAATATCGAAAAAGGCGTCTGAGATTGATAACTAAGATCTTATTATATTAAAACTATTAAGAATAAAATTATTAGTCGCAAGCACGCGAAGTTAAATAAGAAAAGTGTGGCACCTAAAGCGTCGTTGAACTTAGTCATTCTCCCTTTGAGCCGCTTTTTTATAGCCGCCATATTCTGGATGAGAAGTGAGGATTTTACGATTTTGGTTTTAGATCGGCCGAAGTGTGGCAATCCGCCAATGTAAACAGATTTTCGCCCGTGTCGGCATCTGTATAGACGTATGGCCAGCAGAAGCACTGCGGATGAAAGTTTTTCTTTGAGCAATACAACAAAATATAGAGGTAAACCGTTAGAAATATATTAGAAGCTGTAATAAAGTGATTTTATTTAGCAGGATGCAAGGCGAATGTTTATCGGTATTAAAAGAGCTCTTTAACACCGTTGTACCTCCACCTAGGAAACACCCAATTATGTCTATTAAACACGATAAGCATTCCTGAATCCCGTCATTGAACTCATTTGCATTGTAAATGGCTTTTATTATAATTTTTCTCTATAAAGCTTCATCCTCCTAATAATACATAAACTTTGGTACCTTTCAGGACGTTTCGGAATTCTTCTGTGGCCAGAAGAATACTGGTTTACGCACCAGCACCTAGACGCATCTTTCGGCGGTCAGAAGGAGGGGTGTTAAGCGTGAATAATTAATTGAATTTACTATAAAGAGCTAATTATAGAAATGTTCCTTAATGATATAAACATAGATATAATGTGCTAATGAATAAATTAAAATTAAAAATAACGATGAATCAAAGAGGTGACGACAGGAGAAATGAAGTAATGTTTATTTGTGTGTATGTGTGTGAAATGATAAACTATTCTGGGATGATAGGAGTCTAAGCGTTTGCTATCAATGAAAAAGATTTTTTAATGTTCAACTTTCAAGTAGGTATTCAGTATATTTTTTTTCCAAAAAAAACCCAAAACTAAACTAAATCATAGATGATTTTATCTTATATTAGACTTCGTATATTAGATCTTGGGTTAAATAAACTCATAATATCAAAAACATGTTTCCCTTTTTTTTAATACTTATTTTCTTGTTTTGTATTTTGTAACGGAACCATTTGCCAAGTATACATATACCATTATACCATTTGCCAAGTATACATATACCATATACCATTATACTAAGTATACATATACAAGTAACATATGCCAAGTATACCATTTGCCAGTGTATACATACACTTCTATTAACTGATAGGGGTGTATTTAAATGTGGTTGCCCCTGGTCATCCAGCTATAGCAGCAAATCTGCCATGCAGTGGTTCGTAACTAAACTGCAAGTAGATAGTTAAAAAATTCTTTGGCAACAATACAACATGATTAGCATATGAATAAGTAAACATAATATAGAAGTGATAGATTACTGACAGTAAAGAATGGAAGAGGATATGAAATCGAAGACTATCGCGGTAGTTTAGCATTATTGAAAGGTTATAAAACCTAACAGATATCACTCGTCAGTTGTTAATGACTTGGGACAAGTTCAAATGAACTTTCAGGTTAATATTCCGCCTCCACAAGGAGAGTGAACTCGGGTGCGGATCGTGGACCCCCATGAGGCCGCTTTCAACGTCCCATAACCAGAATACCTGACACAGCAGCACCATGGAAGACTCAGTCAGGCGAAGAAACAACATTCTATAAAAACTGGTGAAAGAGTGCATTATTTCGAATCGTAGAAGTTCGTCGCTGCCTTCACAATAAACATTAAATTCTTGTCTATCGCCAGTATCATTACTGTTTATTGTGCAGACGGAATACATGCCATGTGACATTATAGAGGCATGTTTGCCAAGATATACCGTTTCGCGGCAACGTTGCTCTTTAGAAGGCATTAGGTGCAATTACTGCGGACTTCGCCGCTTATTGTTCGTTGTAAGCGTGGACAATTACGTAAGGCGATGGCGGCGAAGGAAAAGCAGAGAAATGGTGCCAGATAATTTGTTTCCTTGATACGTCCTAAATGGTATTATGGGCTGTGCCTTTACAACTACTGAATTGCAACATTAACCTGATTTAGAATCAAGCAAATATGGAAACTTGTAATATTGTGTTAGGGTAGATGGAGCGACGCCGATATTTAGTTATGATTGCCTAATTTTATCTCTCGAAAGTAAGCTCTGGTTTTTTCGATCAGAATATATGTTATACCTATTTCTGGATACGCTTTCTGGTATGGCTGACCTTCTCGGGTAGCGGTATTCAGTATTTTGTAGTTGGAATACTCCTGTGTTTGTTTATTACGTTCATATTTAATTCCTCGACGTTTTCATTAATTTTTGACGTTTCAGGCGCTCAAGTGTAACAAACTTAGGGTTATTTACAGAATACTTGAACAGGAGAGTACAGATGGACACAATTAATACCGATTTCGCTTACTCATGGAAATCTAAACTGGAATCTCTTGGAGTTCATGGGGATCTGCTGAAGTGGTTTTCCTCTTACATCAGAAACAGATGCCAGGCAGTTGCGGTCACCCGCCTAACTTTGCTATTACTCCATCAGGTGTGTCCTAGGGATCTCATCTCGGTACACTTTTCTTCAACGCATACATAAATATAGGTAATTGCTTTCAAAACTCCGAATATGCGGATGAAACGAAAATTTACTCATGTTTTACTAGTATCGAATGCTGCAAGACACAATAGACATAGATAAAAATTGCAAATAAATGTTGAAATGTTGCACTCACTAGAAATAATAGAAAAAAAATGGCGCTACTGTACCAATTTATGTTACCTGCATTTCGCCTGCGCGGAATGGTTACCAAATAATACTATGGCCAGAGTAGACCAGACAGTAGCTTCTTTTAGAACAAAATTGAAATCGAAGCGAATACGTCACGAGTCGTAAGGGCTTGTATATGGAAGCCGGATGTCCCGCTACTCGGCCCACATGGATATGCAAACGTTCGAAAATGTCGCCAGCTTTTACCTGCACGTAACGCTAACCAAAGGCGTTCGTCTAGACGTACCCCTCTGCCCACATTTCTCGCACCCTCTTCCCGCAACGCCCCGTAGCTCGAGAGTAAGCCTACTGTTTGGTATACTTTGCTATGTAGTTGATACCATATATATAATATTAAAGATATTATTAAAATTTTATGATATTATTGTAAAAAACATGCGATTGATATGACAGCGTAAATTTATAACAGGCTTTAGTGTAATAAACTCGTAAAAAAAGTTGTAATATAATATAGTAATGTGCTATAAATTTACCGAATAAACGAAAACGATCACTTTAAAAGGACCGAAGACCTTGCGCAAACACATAAAGTACATAATGATATGTGCTTAATATCACATGTACGCCCAGTGCCCAGTAGAAGCATGCTTTACAAGGCACGAGCGAGCACTAAATGAATTGAGCAGAGAGATACATCGCAGAATTTACTGCGGGAGCTGGTAATCAATGGCCATTTGCATATCGGCCGTGGATCGCCGCCGCGCAGAGACCGAACAAAAGTAATCAGTAAAGGTAAATGTTGATTATTTTATCGACGCGTGACTTGTATACGAGCCATTTAGCCGCCCGCCGCCCACCGCCGCACAGTATTTAGTATCATCTATACATAAAGCTTTCGTCTGTTGATCACGCCGCAGCGTTGCGCTGCATAGCGTCAGCGGCACCGTTTCGTTGGTTGCATTCAGACACAGGGGAGCGACCTGTTCATTCGTCGACGCTTGCGTCAGCTGGATGTAAGATAAAGGAGCGTGGTATGGAACAAAAGGAGCCTAAAAATCAAAAACGTGTCCGGTCCAGGTTGGGACACGTCTCTCTAAAAGTATGCGGCCTGGATGGCCTTGTCGTTCGCCTCTTGTAGGTCTTGGTGTGTGATGGGGGTTCACAACTGCGGGCAGGATAGGAGGTGGTCATCATACTGCAGCGTTCCACAGCCGCATATTGGATTCTCTGTGTAGTCCAAGCGGACGAGATTGGCTCGTCTTCTTGTCACCCCTATCCTCAGTTTGTTGAGACTACGCCAGGTGGCATAGAAGATATGAGAACATGGTGCTATCTCTTCCTTGACGTCCTCGCCAAGTGAATCCCTTCATTGAGTGATGCGGTTCGAAGATCGAATGCCTTTGAGCGGTTGTTTGCGGCAATAATTAATTCAGCGGTTTGAGGTGGTTCTTGCTCGTGCAGTGGTGTCTTGGGTCGTCTATCACATTTAGGCGCTCAGAATCAGTCAGGACATTACGACGTATTGCAGGGGGAGCGATGCCGATGAGCGGATAAAGGTTTTCGATGGGAGTAGGTTTGAGGCAGCCAGAGACAATTCTCGCAGCTCGAGAAAATCAAAAAATAAATAAAGGAAATCGCTTAAATTTCGAAGACGGTAAGAGATATCGCGATTTAGACAAAATGTTGCTCGCTAACCCCTTCAATCATGTACTGCCCATATAATTTTTCATTAATGTATTGCTAAAGAAATACCACCTCCCGCATCACAATATTTTGAATATTACCATCGCACCAACTGCATGCACATGTTATACCTTTAACGCGCGGCGTGATCGAGAGACCAAACTCCTGCACCTTCGCGATGTTGCGTCGTAACATCATTAGCCAGTTGCGACACGTCGCTTGAAGCGCAGGCTTACGACGTGGTATCCAAACCAAATAAAATAGCATACTATACTATATAATAACTCATGCTATATCACTTTTAGTCAAATCACTTGGTTTGCACTTTGCTATTTTACGATGACACATCTAACGCGAGTATCAAGCGGATACACGATTTTATCGATAAAATAGCGTTTTATTGTGACTGCATTGAGGTATGACTTTCTAGATAAACAAAACGAAAATAACTTCATTTTTCTAGTGGTTATCACGGTACAAAATCTGGTTTGCGTCAAATGTAGAAAAATCTTATGAGAGCTTGAAGCAAAACACTGTGCGCCATCTGTACGACCAAGACAGATAATTTTCAAGGTCGGACTCGAGAAGTGGATAGCGGATACCACCGCCTCATAAACTCTAATGATGAATGGGATGATTTTCTTCTATGAATATAGAAACAGATAGAAACTATAGAATTTAATATTATTTGTTTTTTTTTTAATAATTCGGTTGGATAATGACATCTGTCGGCATGTACTACAACTATCTGACTAGGAAGAGGTTATATAACTGTTGCAAATTAGTGTAGAATTCGTGTTCGAAAGTACGCAGTGGCTATTCGGAAGTAATAGTTTATAGATTAGGTACCAACAATAAACAGGGGTGGAAGTTGGTTGTATAGTCGTGAGTTGTGATGGAAGTTGGTTGTAGTTGCGAGCTGTATACCTATATGTGTATAGTAGTAAGCCGAATACCTTGATTTGTGGTTCTACCGACCCCAGCTAGGCTATTCGTTTATTATGTTGTTGAATTTTCGAAGATTAATTTTTAATACGGATCAATAATACAAATAATGATGATTAGCAGGGTTTAAGGCTAGTTCAAAAACCCAGAGCTTCATTAAGGATAACGTCGTTACGCTATGATATTGGGACCGGTGTTATTAGTGGATTGTTTTGGACTGTGAGACTAAGACTTTTCTCCTGAAGTCGTCATGCAGTAGCCTCTGTATCACCCACCTTCAAACCCATTTATGCCAAATTGTAGATATCTTGAAGCTTGAATGAAGGCCGTGTTTAAGTCATGAGAAAGAGAGCTCTATCATTGTTTGGGTAGTGTGGTAAAATTATGATATAACCTACCTAATGGGTTTCTAAATTTTAAATTATTTTGTTTATGTATCTATCACCAGTATGTATGTACTATTATTGATTGCTGCCTCGACGAACGCCTTAGGTTAGCGTTACGCGCGGGTAAAGGTTGGCGACTTTGTCGAACGTTTGAATATCCGTGTCGGCCGAGTAGCGGACATCTGGCGGCCATTTGCGAGCCCTTACGACTCGTGACGTAGCTCGTTTCGATTTCAATTTTGCTCTAAGAGAAGCTACTGTCTGGTAAACTGTGCCACAGGTGTCAAGCGACCGAGTTGGTCAAGTCGAGTCGACTCTATCTTCTGTATAACATTTGGTCGACTATACATAAACGAACATCGTCCAACCCACACAATCCCTCGCATCCTGCAAGCGACTTTAGGTTGATGAGTGTCGCGACTTAAGTTCGCTTGGATGGGGCCCCGCACTGGTCCCATAAAACTGACATATTTATCGCACGTCTATTACAGCGACCGATAACTCGCTGGCCACGACGATTAATCCCTGAGTTAAATGCGATGATCGGAGCTATTCTGCCCGTACTTAGCCGACTGCAGAGCTGTCCGAAACGGGAAGCGCTGAATAGGCTACGATTGTGACGATTTATTGGTAGTACCTATCCGCCTAAATCTCTTATTAAATAAGGGTTAGCATACTATAAAATTAGAAGTATTTTTTCAGTGCATTTTTACGCCCTTTTCTGTGAGGGTTATAACTAGGGACGCAACCAATGACGATTGCGATACGATTATTAACATTTCCCGATTAATCGGAATCATCGATTGTTGCCCCGATTATCCAATTATACCGGTCAGTGAGTCTCGACTGGTAACTCGAGTGTGCGTTATTGTGTGTTCCACGGTTCGTCGAATGACCCATTCATTTTGAAAAGTTCTCTACGATCGGCGGCTATAGCGACAAACCACAGTATACCGAGAGAACAGTAGATGCACTCCCGAGCGACAGGGTATTGCGGGGATCGGATGCGAGGGAAATGAGAGAGGTAGGTCTCGACTTACGCCTTTGGTTAGCGTTACGCGCGTGCGAGGTTGGCGAATTTCTTAAACGTTTGAACATCAGCGTTGGCGGCGTAGTAGACATGCGGCGGCCATATGCGACTAGGACTCTCCTTTGGACTCGTGACGTAGCTCGCTTCGTTTTCAATTTTGTTCTAAGAGATGCTAATGTATGGTATACTATGAACAAACGAGACTCTAGCTTGAGAATCAAGACGCACTGACCGATAATGACTCGCCCGCTAAATCGCCACTCGAAACGACTGTCGCTGCCAGCCGTACCGTACCAGACCAGTAGGCTGTTGGCAGTTGCTACTTGCTGGTCGCCCACTATAAATATCGATTGCAGTCGGTACGCCGCGCTGTTCGCTTATCAGACGATTTCGTGCATTTTTTGTTGCAGCTTTGCTTGGACACTTTATTGCAAGATGAGAAAGGGGACATGGAAGCATTTCGGCGCAAAGATAGATTCTGTCGCAAAGGCAACGTATTTACATTGTATTTAAAAACGAAGGCAACACAAATATATAATTAAATTACTTATGAAGGTATGAATAATACGACACCGAAACTACTACATCTACTGAGCAACAGTCATAACTTGTACAGTTTTATGCAAAAAGGATGAATTAAACCAGAACTGCGACAATAAACGGAAACGGAATAGAAATCGGCGATTATGATTCAAAGTAATCGAAATCGGTAATTCAATAGTCGTGTCATCCCTAGTTATAACTATATGTACGGTAGCAATCAATTACTCTATACGATATACTTTAGATATACTGCGTATGCAAACCCAAGCGATCGTATATCGATACTTACGATCCGTTATAGGTAATAACCTTATCGATATCGGCGTTGAACGTGCTTGCTTTGATAAATACTGGAAAACAACGTCGGTCTGAGAAATGAGTAAAAGTTGCATTCAACCCAATCGAATATGCGCTACCGCGAACGATCGAACTGGTAACTTAGCACTTGTGATACAAACAAAAATAAATACTCGCTGTTATTCGATTAGAAATTTTCAATCTCCATAATAAAGCTTCTCAAAAACTTCAAAACTTTCCCGGTTTTTTGAAACTTTAATTAAAAGAAAAAGGATTCTTACTGCGTGGAACTAAACTTTAGTTTTCCCGACGTTTCGGCAAAGTTACATTTACCTTGTACTAGTATGACCTATCGTTATTTATACAAATTAAATTATTAATAGGCGTCCAGGCCTAAAAAGTAACATAATATCCACACACATGTTACTAGACATATACCTCAATTCGTTTGGCCTTTTCAAGAAGCACTAGGTTTTAGGAAAATCCCCCTATACATTACTATCTTGGAATGTAATGTAAAATGTTTCTTTTTTATATGAAAATATTTCAGATAGAATTTTGGATTAAACTGTGTTGTTAAGAAATATTGTTTACCCTATGGGTAAGATTATGGAACAGAAAACAAAACTTATTTCGCCAATAATCGTCAAAAAAGTAATTCTATTCTATTCATCTTTATATATGGATCCGAACCATTGACAGTCATATTATATGACAATGATATTATGTGAAAAAAAATTAAGGCATTTGAAAAGTGGACATAGAGAAGAATGCTGAATTTATTATGGACAGCCGTGGTGTATAACATCGACTTTTTGCAGCGGTTAGGAAAGCAGCTATAGAGGTGAGGTCAGAGGTAGAGGTCACCCCAAAACTTCCCCGTCAAGTAGCCAAAGACTTATGGAAGGATTTTGAGCGTGATATCCTTTTGGGAAAGAAGTTAACAGGGACAGTCGGCGATGAGCGCGTATAGTGAGAATGCAACGCATTAAACACGTTCGATTCAATCGTTTACGAAAATTTACTGACCGGCGAAAGTTCAATGTGATTTCGGCCCAACAAGGCATCTGTGTACAGAATTTCATGTCTATAAGTTTAACATTTCGAGATTGAAATTAAAATAGTGATCCCCCCCTGGTGGACTGATTTCAACTACAACTTTTCAACTCTTGTCATGACTAAATGGTGCCTTCTAGCGAAATTTCAGCTTAGTCAATCAGATTAAGCGTTTGGGCGCTATCATGAATGAATAAACATAGACACACGTCCATCTGGAAATAGTCTTTATCATCTCAGAGGTACTCAAAATAAATATTTCCGTACTCATTACGAAAAAAAAATTTGCGCGTTCACAACAATTTCCCTCCTCGATGGTTGGTGAGCCGGGAAAGTAGTAGCGAGAAGCGTAGACTAGGACAGAGAAAAACACAGTGGTTAAAGAACTTACGGCACTAGCATGGGTTAAATACCACATCGCTAATCAAGATAGCTGCAGATGAAATCGAAGTCATGACGATGGTCGCCATCTTTCTGGGGAAAGGGGGGGGGGGGGGAATAGGAGATTTCACGCAAAGAAGAATAAAAACCTTGAAGTGTTCATACATCAGAGGACGCGATGCTGCTTAATAAACCTACAACCAGCAATGCTGCTGATAGCAGAACATAAACAAACGTTTCTCACATTCCACATTCCGACAGAACGCAGCACGCATGCGCACTCTGCGATCGGATGTTCCATTCCGTCCAAGTCCAGATGGCGCACTCATCTTTAGCAACGGCATTCAGGCGCGTGCATCTACCTATTGCATTGCAAACATTAACAAAGAAAAGGGAAATATAGGCCCCTTCATTCGTTTACTAAAACTATGCCACCGCGCGGAAATTAAAAGCCTCATAATGGATTTTGTTGAAGCAGGTGAGTGTATCGACCGTTTTAAAAATTTTTGTTACAATAGTTATTAATTACAAGGGCCACACTAAAAATTTCCGCAAATAATAAGAAAAAATTACTACGACTGCTAAAAATAAATTGGTCGTTTCTCAAAATATTCTCTGCGAGGGTATTTTTTTTTCATACGTTTAAACCAATTCTCATACGATTTATTCCATTCTTTTGTAATGACAACGGAGAGGCTTCGTAATGACAACATTACGAAGCCTCTCCATTCATATTCTTGGACAGCCTCTTCTGGCGGCGAAAATCGTTGGCCGTGTAATTGGTTCTTATTTTTTAGTAACAAGAGGTTCACGAGGTGTCAGGTCTATGTAGAGTCCCCGCTCATGAGTTCTGCGTTTTTCGTTTTCAAAAATTCGTTTGTCCGTCTGGCCGTGAGAGAGCTGATATTGTCATGGGGCAAGGTGATGCAGCGTTTACGGTTGTACTTTACGGAGTTCGTCAATAATTCCGCCGAGCAAATGGTCGTGTATCACTCTGCATTTAGGGTACGAAGATTCTCTAAAAGCAACAGTAGCCACGCATCCTGTTTCCTAAGTTATTATCCGCTTTGCGGCACTTTGCAGGAGCTACTTTTATTGGATTCCGCTCATCTTTTGAAAGACCCAAAATGGTCGACTGCTGCTTTGTTTTGGGGTCGTACCTGTAAATCCATGTTTCGGCACATGTTATTATGTTCTACAATAAATTTGATGCCCCTTTGTTCAATCTGGTAAGCATGGCATTGCACCGTGACGTGTGCCAGTTTTTAAACCACAGTCAAATTGTGTGAGATCCACCGCGAGCAGAGCTTTCTTACAGCCAATTTAGGATTGATTGTACGTTACTCATGCTTATGTCTAAGGATGCATGAATCTTATGACAGGTCACATGCCTGTCTCTTTCGATCACACGGCGCACGGTATCAAAGCCTTTCTTGTTGACAGCGGTGAAATGGATGTCCTCAAGGAATGTTGGCGATCAATAGCGTAACCTTTACCCTATCAGCGGCTTGTCCCTGGAGAGATATGGTTGTCTGAACCATACGACTTCGCGAGTTTTTAGCTAGGCACTTTCTCCAGAAATTTTGCCCTAAATTATATTAAGCAGGAGCTGATATATGTATAGGACTATCCACTGCGCCATGTGACGAAAGTAAATATAAAAGATTTCGGCAAGCACCCACGCATGCTTCTCAACTTGTTTAATAACCTCCTTATAGCTAGCGCATGCTGTTCACGATATCGGCATGTTGCTGTGTGTCCACATCCCAAACACTTCGACCTTTTTACCGATCCACCATACAGACGAGCGCCTAAGAAGTAGCATGGGAACAGGCAAAGTCGAAGAGGAGCGTACTACTGTCGTTCGTAGAGAACTCTTCAGATACTTTTCCAGAAACCGATGCTACTATCTGTTTCTCCTAAAGTTTATTTATATGTAAGGAATAGCTCATCTAAGGCGTTTTTCATTTGTATGATTGCATGTGCAATACATAATTGCGAACAAATGGCCGCTTTGTAGAGAGTCCCAAACAAGGCATTCGCTTGTTCTGTTTGAAGCGGGACGAGACTTCACGGGACGACAACGCAACTAATTACCTCTTCGGAATCGGGACTGAGTGATGAATCGGTGCGAGCGAGACGAGACACCCGCGGACACTGGACCGTGGCAAAGTGTCAAACGTAGCACGCCCAACCGTCTCACACTCACAACGAATGGGTGTGTCGTTCCGACATAAATGAGTGGTTTTATTAATGAAGTCACAATATGCAATTAATTTACTCCGTGTTGCTGTGCTTTCGTATTTTTAACACGGCATCAGATAAAATAAGCATTATACACTGATAATTTATTGTTTTTTTAATATATTTTGTCTATTATTTACTGAAAATATATAAATAAATTAATTAAATTAATGGGGCGTGGCAGGAGTATATTCATGCTAATATTCATATTCATTTTAATAGTATACAAGTCATAGTAAAGGTAAGCATAGTTTATTAAATCGTAAATATAACATGAAAATGTACGAAAGGTTGTCTAACCTATCACACATTTTTCATTTTATTGTGTTTTCTAACACAATGAAATAAATTTTAAATCACGAATCATTTTTGCCGTACCGGGCTAAGGCGACTTGAGACCTCAAAAAAATAACCGAAATGGGCGGACACGCGAAGAAATAGGCGGGGTCAATTTTGTATGGGTTGATCACTAAAAGTCCGTTGACGAAAACGTCAGGCACAGATTCTATGTCCGCTCGCGCCGGCAGCCGGGCGCATACTAAACCTTCGATCGCAGCGCTAGCACAGAATAACTAAATTTGCGCAGTGGTGGTCAGATACGGGTGTTAATGGTAAAGCATATTTAGCGTAACTCTCAGAGCGCTCTCACGTTTTAATTAATTGTAATTAATTTAGGGCCTAAATAAAAAATGTGGCTAAGCGCGACTCTAGAAAAATCACTAGTCAATATAATGAAATTAAAATAAAATACACTTAACGCTTATAATACATTGTAGGACTAATCGCCCCCGAAAGTCTTCGAAATCAGATTAAAACCTTAATGCCCAAGGCAATGGGCAACTTTTTTGATTCGAAATTGTAAATTGGTTCCTTATCGAGGGATTCGAGTAGAAACTTTTTAAAATTATTGCTTATATTAAAAAAAACTCATAAAACTAAAATTCTTCAAATATGGTCGTTCACAGGTATCATGTCACCATAAAATGCCGTAGTAAAACCAAACAGTACAAATACTGGAGTTGAAGTAACAAATGCGAAGACCCAAACTCGGCCAAGAAAAACTTTCTAACTACAATCTTATGTGCGTAAATGGAATCGGTTTTTACGAGGAAGCATGTCTTAATGATCTTTCACATAAAACAGGTACCAAAACTAAGAAGCAGTAATCAATCGATAGTGACACAATCAAACTGCTTATCGAAGATTTATGTTCTACTTTTTTGTACGAATCAAACAAACAACAACCACTAACCTAGAGATATCAATGCGCGGCTGCGAAATTGGAAAATGCGGTGCAGTTTCACTTAGACGTAATTAAGGGAGAATGCAACGGAGAAAGGTTTACTTAATAAAAGTTGGAATTGGCTTTCTACGTTTATCTGCTCGGGTACAACAAATGACAACGGAACGGCAACGGACAACTCATAATGATAGAGTTAATGGGAAAACTGGGGGACAGGCCGCCGCACAATCGCAAAGTTTCAATAACGTCAGCATCTCAAATATCATAGTTGTTGCAAGTGATCATGAAATATTAAACGATGTACGGAGATAGATACAAATTTTGTTTTCATTTTTCTGTTTTTATTGTTTTGTTAGGTTTAAAATAAACGATTATTTTTGGTTCTTTTTGTTGTGTCTTTTAATTTGATATTATTGCCACACTATGTTATTCCATTTGACATTTATTTATTGTCTTTTCAAGTTTCCATTTTTAATACTACTTCTACCGTACCTAATTTTTGTTCATTGAATATATTATGTCTCATTTGCATTTGGGCGTTGTTTAACGCTGCAATCTCAAATAAAATGTCTCGCAAACGCAAAATGAGATGTCTACTTATATCAGTATTTATATAGTGGATTGTTTGTGGATGATTTGTATTAACATTACTGGATGATTTGTAATATAGGTGTTAACACCTATAACACTATTTCAAAGTAGTAATAAAAACAAAAAAGCTATTTGGTATTAGGAGGCACATTATTTTGTAACGTAATGTGACATATTATTATGCCGCTATGTAGTTACGTAAGTAGTTATGTTCCTAATATGTAATATGTTTTGACGATTTTAGCAGATTATGTAACTACCTATTTGTTTGTGGTAGATACCTAGTCTTTTTGAAAAATAAAAATGATTATGAATATGATTCGATGGCGTAGACATGATTTTAAAATATGACGCTTTCCTCAATTCAATGAAAGAAATTAAAATGCAACTTAAATGAATTGTAAGTCGAAGACAATCGCGGTTGATTGCCATTGTAAATAAAATAAAACGAATTTAGCACGTAAAGTCATTCTCAATTCAGGGAATTTTACACGCACAAGATCTAATACAAGCGAAATTCAGAAACCAAGCGGATCACGAGTATTCTAACTATACGTCAAGGGCGCGACAGACCGCCGAACCCTCCGCCCCACCAAAATTATAATCTGCGTTGTAATAGCAGCAGTCTGCCGCCTATCCGCAGAACAACTAATGGCGATTGACAGAATCGCAGTCTACCCTGGACGACGGCGGCTGTAACATCGCCTAAACGTCGGTTGCTACGTTTAAATTCGTTTTATCTTATTTATCGAGTGAATTATATAGTCGACTGTACTAGAGCAACTAGCCCGTGGCTGGATGATTAGTCGAGACCGCAATTCCACGCTAGACTCGCTTGGCAAAATTGTTCTCCTGCTACACGCACGCATTGAACAATTTTTATCATGATTTCTTGCGCGATTTACTCCAACGGTTATGTTGTGTAATGCTGTTTTGTTATATTTTAATCACTATAACAATGTCGCCTGCCTTTATAATCACGGCTCGTTATTCGGGGCAGAGGAATCCTTTGGAAGGTTGATGTCTATCAATTTGATTTCTTTCTTTATTTGATTATTGTTTGAATTTTTTTATTGCCAAGTGGCAATATCTTACGACCATACCGCCAGGGTTATCGTGACTAAATGTTTATGTTGGCTAATTAATATGTTATAAGTGTATTTTTTGTAAAGCAGGGGTCATAATAAATGAGTATAATTACATAATAAACATAACAAATATACTATAATAAAACAGAAATTAATAAATTATGTCAACTCAATATCGAAGGGAGGAATGAGATATAAAGGCAAGCAAGGAGCAGGTTAGATGAGAGGGGGGTGGAAGGGGGGTTGTATTTATACGTTGTCTCTTAATAGGTTTTATTTTAATCCGATCATGTATTCAAGTTGTCTCAAGGGCAAAGCCAGAGAGTTTCATATTCGGGCTGCCTGCGCTGCAAATTACTTAGAAATGAAAGTTGATGAATGCTGAGGTTATAGCTAGTAATAGATTGTCCTGAGAGCGTAATGGAAGGCTATGAGATAAGCGGGGAGAAGAGATTATACAAATAAGATTATTAAATTTGTCTCATATTTCCTTTGTTTCATTCTTCTTACATCTCATTATTGTATTCGAAAGTTTAGCAACTTCTGTAATTTGAAAATCTGAGCACTTGGATTTCGATCATGTACAGGACTTAATGTCTGACTCAATGCTCGAAGCCCTTACAATGCAAAGTCATAACAATGAGTTGAACTTCAGTAAAATTACTTTCAAGATTATTTTCGAGCTTTGCATTACCTCTACGAAGGGTATTGTGATTATGTATATGAATGTGGCGAATTCCAAAAGTTTATTCGAGTTAATGAGAGTATTATTCAGCGCAGCTTCATTGATTTTCAGGTTTATTTTTGACTCGATGGAATTAACTGATATTTTACATGGAAGTCAAAAATAAATTGTCAAGAGCTTATTTATAGCCCAGATGCGTATCTAGCCCCTTAACGTATAATAAAATAATAAAAGTTTTTTCCTCAAAACTTTCAGGAAATAGGAATAGAAAAAAGACGACTGAAAAAATACAAATTATATTCCGAGAAAAAATAGCATTTATTTATTATTTATTTTATTTGTTTATTTATATAAGGAAAACATACAGCGCTACAAAAAATGATACAATTTTTTTATTATTTTTTATTTATTAATTTACAATAACTTCATATAATATGTCATATAAACACCATTTACATAATATGGTTGAGTTGGGAGAGATTGAGGACATCCTATGGTGAAAATGTTTATCCGCATTCCTAACTAGGTCAGAGACCCGTATCTAGGGATGCTGATTTTTGTTTAATTGTATCGACGAGCTGACTCTTTTGATATTCTGAACTTAAGTTGTATTGCATGATACATAAGAATATATACATATATACATACGCATACATACACACATACATAAATATATATATATACATACCTACACATATATATACATAGCAAATAATACACGAGATTTGATATTAGTTAGTAATATATAATTTAATAAAACAACTTAAATTATTAGCGAGAGCAATTGAGACTCCGCATACATTGGACCCCTTTCAAGCAGGTACTTCTTTATAAGTATTTTGAATGAATTTAAGTTGTTTGCATTCTTATAACTCTCATTTAAATTATTATAAAATCTCGGCGCAAGGAAGTAAAAATGCCTTTGGGCAAATGAGGACTTTACAATCGGAATATTATAATTCGACCCAGTAGCTTGCCTTGTGTTTTTAGTTTGTTGGCTTCTTGTCTGCTGATCCTTGATTCTGTGAAACTCAATTAGTAATTGTTTTATGAATAGTTGCCTCACATCAAGTACTCCATATTCTGTAAAGAGTTTCGCTGAGGGGTATCTAGGGGGTTTTTTATTGATGACCTTTAGAATCAGCTTTTGCGCATTGATCAAAGGAAGGAGTACTTGTGTGGTACAGCCACCCCATGCAATTGTGCCATAGGACCACAGGCTTTGGCACAACGCCATATACACAGTTTTGAGAAGGGGCTTTGGTAGAATATTTCGAAGCTCTCTAAACACGTAGGCGAGTTTCCTTGTTCTTGTGGCTAGGTTGCTTACATGTTGCTTCCATGTCAATGTTGCATCCATAGTGACACCCAGATACTTATATTCCCTAGTCCTTTCAATGGTTTGACAATTGCAGACGTCAGATCTAGAGCAAAAAGTTGAGTGTATTGTTAGTTGGTTTTCGGTTTCTGAATTATTTATTGTTGCCTTGATGTGAAATTGTATAACTTTAGTCATAGAAATATTTAAAGTGAGAATATGGTTATCGAGCCACTGCTTCGTCAGATTTAGGTTCGATTGAGCTTTGCGGTATGCATCTTCACAATTGTTAGCAGACGTAAGTAACACGGTGTCATCCGCGAACGCCACTATTTTTCCTTTTATTGGTAGATCACATAAATCATTTATGTATATTAGGAACAATACGGGTCCCAAGACGCTACCTTGGGGAACACCGAAAGATACATTAAGTGGCGCGCTTTGTCGATCATGTATCGACGTTGTTTGCGTCCTTCCCTCAAGGTAGCTTTGGAACCACTGCAATGCTGTGTCATTTATTCCATAATGTTCCAGTTTCTTTATTAATATTATATGTGACACCGTGTCGAAAGCCTTCGATAAATCTAAAAATGTCGCTAAAACTTTACTACCCTTGTCGAGGTTTTCAACGACGTATTGTGTGAAAGTAAGTAATGCTTCATTAGTTCCTAAACCGCTTCTAAACCCAAATTGGTTGCTGGATAGAAGACTCTCATTCTCTACGTGCGAGATTAAACGCTTTTTGGCAATTTTTTCTACTACTTTTGACAAGATGTTAAGGAGCGATATGGGACGGTAATTACCAATGTCATTTTCGTCTCCACCCTTGTGTAGTGGTCTAACCTTTGCAAACTTTAGCCATTGAGGAAAAACTCCGTTTTCAAAGCTAGTATTGATAAGATGGCAAATAGGTTCTGCAATGTAATCAATTGACATTTTCAGTATTTCTGCTGTGATGCCGTCGTTTCCTGGCGCAGAATAGTTTTTTAGCGATGTAATAGTTTTGACGACTTCATCTTTAGATGTTTGGTAGAGTTTGAGGTTTGTTTTCGTCTTGGGCTGCGTATTTACTGATGCACCTAGAATCTTTTCAGAAGTATTTAGATTGTTCAAAATATTGTTGGCATAAGTTTTTCCTACATTTACAAAATATTTATTAAAATGTTCCAGGATTTCTTCGAAATTATCTTCTAATGATTTCACTTCATTATTTATTTTGATCTCCTTTACTTCCATCAGTTGCTTATTACCGAATGCGATATTTTTAACTAACCTCCAGGTTTTTTTACTGTCCCCGCTTGCTTCTTTAATTTCCTGACTGTAGTAATTAACTTTGCTTTTTTGAATTAGCCTTTTGCAAATGTTTCTGTAAGATTTATAGTACTTGAGAAGTTGAGTATTATTTGGGTATTTTCTCGTGTCTTTGTGGATTTTGTCTCTTTTCCGAAGGCATGCTAACAATCCATTTGTTACCCAGGGAGTTAGTTTTTTCTTTGATCTAGGAATTTTTATTGTGTTTACTTTAGTCGAACTTTTGATACAGCTAGATAGAGTCTCTAAAACTAGTTGGGCAATTTTTTCGACGTCGTTTTCACCTAATATTCTATCCCAATTTTGTTTACTCAATTCGTTTAGAAGGAGGACACGGTCAATTGACGATTTAGATTTCGTTTCCAGATTTTTTGTTCTTTTATTAGTTGTCATTGCAATTCCAATCATGCTATGGTCGGTAATTGTCGTGTGGTAGGTATACGGTTTACATTTTAGTTTAGTTTTGATCATAATGTGATCAATACAAGTCTCATGTTGGCCGTCGATTCTTGTCGGGACGTCTATGTACATTAAATACAATATTTCTGGCCGTTGACATGTTTTTAACAATAGTTTCAATGATTTAGCTTTAATACGCACATGATATAAATAGATTTGTAAACTGTTCCTAACTGTCGCGGAAAAAAGATTTTGCGGAATGATGCAATTACACTGTCGCTTGCGAATTGCGTGATGACATTATTCATTAATTATAACAAATTATTTTTTTCGCTCTCTATTATATAACAAGATTTTAATTTCTCGTTTTATTATTTATATGACTGTTAAGTGATTATTTGATTATTTCTTTGATTATTTTCATAATACGAAACTAACATAAAAATACACAATAAATAGAATAAAAACGAATTTACCGCGTGAAGTTTGTAGCACTAACCGCTTCGGCGATGTTGCAACCGAATTTGTCTAGGGTAAAATGACAACAGCGCAACGGCTCGGTCTACCTTGGACAAAGGCGTTTGAAACATCGCCGAAACGTCGGGTGCTACAAACTTCACGCGGTAAATTATTTTTTAACTTATTTATAATGTCAAACAAACGCGATAGTCTTCGATTTTGAATTAAACAATAGTATCTATATGCGCGGTAATCTTATATCCCTGCTCAAATTGGTTTACCTAAGTACGGGCAATTGCCTAGTTTTACATTTGCCTAGTTTTACATTTACATTTTAATAATTTAACTTCTATTCTTGACCACTCTGTGAACCGTAATGCCCCTGCCAGCGTCCAGCTGTCGTCCTTCCAGGTGGCGGTCCATGAATACTTCTCGGGTGTTTACCCAAAATCTACCCATGTCGACCCGGTTCACAGAGAAAACGCATTTAAGGCAAAGCTCCGTAGGCAAAAGCGGCTACTTCGTCGCCAGTTACGTGAAGCCAAGAAAGCCGGGGATAAAGCCCTCTGCCACAACTTCTCGCGCGCGTACCGCTCTATACTAAAACTCATACAGAGCGTAGCAACGCAAAACGACAAGCGCAAGGCAGCATTTCTCAAATCCAAAGAGGAAGCCCGGTTCGACAAAAACCGTTTTAACTACAGCAAAACGGTTTTGTCTGCCGCCAAGGGAAAAATCCAAATCCCGGAAGAAATGGCCACGGAATATTTTTCGACCACGTATGAGGACCCAATGCGGCTCCATAATTACAGCCCTCCGCCGGGCATTACACCTCCGCCCCTGCCTACGGTAGCTTTTGCTTCTCAACCTCCATCTCTAGATGAGATTCTTAATCAAGTAAAGAGGAAGCCGTCGGGCTCTACTCCGGGTCCCGGTGGTATTCCCTATTTAGTATACAAAAAATGCCCCTGCCTTCTGCAATATTTAGGATCCATCTTCCGAAATATATGGAATAGCGGTGTAGTCCCACAGAATTTTGGCCGAGCGACAGTCATCTTAATTCCGAAGGTCCCAGTTTGCACCGGACCAAAGGACGCTCGGCCCATTGCTCTCACAGACACTGTGGCCAAAATCTTTTTTAGCATAGTCCACACGAGGATGAGCGAATTCATGCACCGGAATGCGTACCTTGGAGTATCAGTTCAAAAAGGCTTCATGCGTGGCGTCTCGGGCTGCTTCGAGCACAATTCTCTCCTGGCTGCTGCAATCAAGGATGCGAGACAGCACGAACGCCAAATCAATGTATGCTGGCTCGACCTAGAGAATGCCTTTGGGTCAGTCCGACACAGTCTCCTCCACTTTGCACTCCGCTGGTACAACTTCCCACCAGTCGTGCGTGACATTGTAGCCTCCTACTACAACTGTCTGACTTTCCATGTTAAAACGCAAGAATGGACTACCCGCTCTATACCATATTCAATTGGACTATTTCAGGGCTGTTGCCTCTCCCCGACGATTTTTAATATAGTTTTTAATATACTGCTGGAAAGCCTGACCCAGTTTGACAGGAAGTGGGGCTACCGTTTTAAAACAGACGGCCAATACACCTCGTCGTGCCTCGCTTTTGCCGACGACCTAACTTTCATCACCAGAAGCCCCAAGCAGCTTTCCCTGCTATTACAGAAAGTGGAGCTTTTCTGCGACTGGTCAGGCTGTATAAAAGTGAAGCCCTCCAAATGTTTTTGCCTTGGACTCGCCCGCATGGGCACAAAATTTACATCCTATGACCCCAAATTGGTCTATAAGGGCTCTAATATCTCCCTTATAGACCCAAACAATCATTTCAAATTCCTCGGCAGAAAAATCACCCATCAGGGAAAAGACGTCTCGGGCGATCATGTTATAGAGCATTTCAAAAGTTGCCTGGCGAAAATAGATGCCTTGCTAATTTCTGGCCCTCGTAAGGCCTGGATCTATGACAATTATCTAACGTCACATTTGTCATGGCCCTTTCTTATTTACGATTTTACCAAAACCCAACTGTCCCGTCTAGATGCGCTGGTGACAGCTAGTTTAAAATCCTGGCTGTCCTTAGCCAAACCAGCTGACCCCTCGACTCTCTTCAGGTCCAAACAAAATTTTGGGCTAGCGCTTAAACTGCCCTCTCTGCTCTACGCCAACTCCAGAATAACCAAAAATTCGATTCTGTGCAATTCCAAAGATCCGGCAATATCGAAGCACGTAATAAGTGGCCGTAGTGATTCAAATGATCTACAAGCCCGCGTAGACTTCCACAAAAAGTTCCTTACTGGAATCAGCCAGAATGGCACTGGTCTGGGGTATGGCAGTACAACCACGAGCGACGTGGACTTGAAGAAGTCTCTTTTGCGGGGAGATTACGACAGCAAGAGTATGGCTCATGCTATTGGCCTTCAATGCCAGAATGATTGGACAACAATTGGGGACTTTTGCATTCCGCCTCCAATGCACTGGAAGGTAATGCTCTATGACTGGACGCCAGAGATGCTGAAATTTTATTTGAATGCCTTTCAGCATACACTTCCAGACCCCAGTAACCTCGCTCGTTGGAGCTTTGCCGAGGATAGTTCTTGTCCAGTGGCGGCGCTAGACCACACTTGGACGTCGGCGAAATTAGGTTCGCGAGGCCTTTTTTATTTCCCAGTCAAAAAGAAAACGTTAGATTACATGAGCCGAATTATAGCGAAACTATTGTATGACTAAACGAGTTTTATTGCTAATCAAATGATGTTAAAAATTACACAAGTAGAAATTAAAATAGATGAACTTTTCGGCTTTTGGCCTCACTGAACTTTTTCAGGATTATGTCATAGCTAATACTAGCCGCTATTTCAGCTTCAATTGATAGAATTGATAACGCAGATAGTCTCTCTTGGGTCATCGTGCTTCTCAAGTAGGTCTTAATCAATTTTAACTTTGAGAAGCTTCTCTCAGCGGAAGCTTTTGCGAGGTCCCCTCAGGTGCGAGGCCGTCGGCGGTCGCCGACGTCGCCGACGCCTAGCGCCGCCACTGTTCTTGTCCCCTCTGTAGCAATACCCCTTGCACAGCTAGACACATTCTAGCTGGCTGCAAGGTGGCCTTAGATCAAGGACGGTACACTTACCGCCATGACAAAGTTCTCGCTGTTATTCGCGAGGTAATTAGTCTCTCAGTGGCTCGTGCCAACAAGGGTTTGACAGTATCCTCCAAACCCCCAATACAGTTTGTGCGGGATGGCTCTAAAAGCAAAAAACATTTAACTACAAAACCTTTCTCAATAATCGAGAAAGCTACAGATTGGATTCTGGAGGTTGATTCGGTCTCTAAGCAGTATAAATTCCCTGAAAGTCTCGGATGCACAGCCCTCCGTCCAGATATAACTCTTTACTCTCTATCTCGGAAGGTGGCTCTTATTGTAGAATTAACTGTTCCATGGGAATCAAATATCCCAAAAGACCACGAGTACAAATTAAATAAATACCATGATCTTGCAAATGCCGTAACCCGGAACGGCTTCACTGTTCACCTTCACGCGGTGGAAGTTGGCGCTCGTGGCCTGCCAGCTAAATCTCTATTTCACCTCTTTAAAGATCTTGGCCTTTCCAGAAAAATAATCAACTCTTTCTTAGAAAAATTATCTAAAACTGCGATTTGCGCATCTCAAATTCTATGGCTTCGAAGGGGGAGTGAATGGGTGGCAAGGTGAACGCTCACATGTGGCAAGACAGCTGTCCTAAACCTACCACAGCCGGTTCGTAAGTCCGGAATCCACTGCTCACCCCCCAGAAGTGTAAAAATAGTATTATGATGGGCCCGACTCCGGTCGGTGAATTCCATGGCAGCTCCGTTTGTATTTATTATAATATATTCTGTAGATAGAATTTGAAATATGAAATATCAGTTTAGAATATAATTCGATGATTGTCACAGATCAAAGAAAACAGTTTGTAATTGTTTAATCACCACCATTTCGTTGGTTTCTCTAGAAGTTTTTTTTTGCTAATAAAACCCAGTCTCTTTTTTATCAGATTTCGAAACTCACTTTTCTGACCTGATGTTACTGGGAAGATTCCGAAGTGTGGCTCATAAAAGAGTTACAAAAATTAAAATATTAACGCATATTAAAATTCGTCAATTGCTAATAATATATTGATTTAAAACTAATCAAACAGACATATTCATTTGAAAGTATCGTTGACCAAAGTCGGTTTTAAAGGCAGACAAATAGAAAAAAACCAGAGCTGATTCCATATACATGGCTATAAATATAAAATAAATAATTATCATAATAATATTAATAGTCATCTTAGGCACTCTGTACAAAAATAATCACACAATAAAAAGTATCAAAAGAAAATAGAAAAAAAAAAAACGTATGTAGATAGTCAGGTATGTTACGTTAAACATTAGGTATATATGAATGTTAAATTTTGTAATATTATTATTTATGTTAAAAATGATGTTTTTGTTTTTTTTATTATAAAATTAAACAATAAAAGAAAAATGAGGTAGCCAATAGTTACTTAATCCCATTTGAAGTAATTGGCTTTTTCAAAAAACTCATCTAGCTTATAGAAACCATGTGTGGATTGCAGCTTGTGTTTAATCAACCTTTCCATCGCCTTTGTTTCCATCTGCCTTGTGGATAGTGGTATTTGGTTAAAGAGCTTAAAGTTCATATATCCAAAAGGACTTTTGTCTTTGCGTAAGGCGTACTTTTAGGTATGACAACATCATCACGTCTGCGTGTATTGTGGGAGTGTATATTCCCGTTTACCACTTGGTCGTTAATATTGGATTTTGCATATAGTAGACATTTGAAACATATTCAGCAGCAAATATATTTTGTACTTAATACGGTATGGTTAGGTAGACTTGTAAATAAAGTATGGTTAGATAATTTGTTTTAAATCAAAATCGATTGATTGATTGATTAACCTAGGTGATGCAATAATTGACTCAAGCCTCCGAGTATCGGTCTCGTAGGATAGCCACTGCTGTCGCTATGAGTGTCTCGTACAAACATTCTATGTCAAAACAATACCTCAGACGTGCTCTACCTTTCGATACTGTATTTGTTTGCACTGGAAGCGTGATCAAATGGAGGTTGATAAACCCCACCGCATCACGCCTTCATCCACTTGACCGCGTTTCGCCGCGAACAAAAAATCGACAAGCGAAGAAGTAAAGCGTGGAAAAGTGGGCGAAAGCGTTTGGAATCGAATCCGGGATCGCTCGAAATGCGCTTACAACGAGCGAGCTTCTTATTTAAAATCCGCTTCGTTTTGGATGCTTCACGATCGACACGGATAAAGTGATTTCATCATGACAACGGTCCGCCATAAAATATAATTATCTTGGATCGAGCCGTTTTAATGTGTTCACTGTCCACCATACAAAGGGGTTATTTCGAATCCACGCCCACAAATGTCGTTTCATTCAAATTTACTAATAATGATATACTAATTCTAAATATATTTTAATGTAATTTATTAAATAACGCATTTACAAATAATATGTAAAGTTGTATATATACATATACATACATACATATATATATATATATATATATATATATATATATATATATATATATATATATATATATATATATATATATATATATATATATATATATATATATATATATATATATATATATGTATGTATGTATGTATGTATGTATGTATGTATGTATGTATGTATGTATGTATGTATGTATGTATGTATGTATGTATGTATGTATGTATGTATGTATGTATGTATGTATATATATATATATATATATATATATATATATATATATATATATATATATATATATATATATATATATATATATACATATATATATATATATATATATATATATATATATATATATATATATATATATATATATATATATATATATATATATATATATATATATATATATATATATATATATATATATATATATATATATATATATATATATATATATATATATATATATATATATATATATATATATATATATATATATATATATATATATATATATATATATATATATATATATATATATATATATATATATATATCATATCTATAATTGTATAAATAATTTTTATATATTTTTATATACATTTTCGATATGATAATATAGCGGACGTATCCCGTCGGTTCGTATATGTAGGTAGTTCTCGTCCATGTACATATTATTATGAGATGAGAGTGTAACAAATGCGTAACAAAAACAATGTGTGCTCTGTGTTATTTACAAGACCAAGGTAGGGAGGTCATTGACCACGCCAAAAGCGTTGTTTCCCATAACGACGAACCAGGAAATGCTGCATATCAACAAGTAGCAGAAAATTGGATAAATGAAAATAGGCTATCATTTGCGACCAGGAACGGAAGCGAGATAGCAGTCGTAAACCATGAAATCGTCTAGCAATTTGAGCCTCGGGAGTGCCGATTTAAATCGTTGATACCGTATTACAAGATTTCTCAAGATGGCCACATTTTCTTCCTAAGGGACCGGCAAAGAGGTATTCTTCATAACGTATTCATCTTTAACAACGTATTCATAATTTAGCGTTCAGTAGCAGGGTGTGTTATGAGTAGATTTAAAAAAAGGGTATATGCATAAGCACTTAATTTCATAGGTGTTTACGACTGTTTATAACAACTTAAATTTATAATCCTAATTTTCCAGACGTTTATAATATTTAAAGTTATAGGTACTCTTTATTTACAAAAAAAAGTATGATAAATTAGCTTTCGGCGATCTGCATTTCAGGGTTTTGCATTCGACGTAGGTTTTTAAAAACGGCCTTTTTCGGCGTTGAAAATGAAATAGGTACTTCCAAACGTCACATGGTCATAAAATTAGTTGCTAATTTTTCGTAGGTAGGTACTCTTAGTAAACAAATGGTATATATAACTTCAATATATTAGGAACGTAGGAAGGTACGAACATGTCCATAAGGATACCCGTGCGGAATCAGCCGCGCGAAATTCGGGATGCTGACAAAGACCTTTAATATTTAAAAAATATTGTATTAAAAAAAACAAAAAAAAACAATTGTTTGTTTAGTTTCACATTCAAAGTTGCTCCTTAAAAGCAACGTCGAACTGTTGCGAACGCCCCATTTTCAAAAATCGAAAGGTATTCGGAGTTCAAAATTTAAAATTCAAAATTATTTATTGAGTTCAAATTATGAGTACATTCAATTTACAAAAGTCTTAACCTAACTAGGCTGCCGCCTGTTCCAAGGTAGACAATTTATTTTAATTATCCTCAGAAATCTATAATATTATATTTATATAAATAAACAAAATCATACATAATGTAACAGAAATATCTTAATTACCTAATAAAAATTCGTAGGAAAATGTCATGAAAATTGTCAATATTATTTTATTTTAAAACATGATAAAAATTAATATATATTCATATAGGTATGTATTAATAAGTAGGTATTAATATTGTATTATTAATATACAAAATAAATTCAGCTTAGCCTAAACACCCTCAGTATAGCCTTTTGCGCTTTGTAAAGGGTGGCCAGAAGCGTTTTTGCCGCACAGCCCCAAGTTACGATGCCATATCGAATAACCGACTCGCAGACAGCAAAGTAGACACTTCTTAGCGTATTGAAATCTAAGATGTTCCGCAAACTCCTAAAGTAATACACAAGTTTTCTCAGTCTTGCCGCAACCTTCGTTAAATGATCCTCCCAGCGCCGTCTGTTGTCTAACATCACGCCCAAGTACTTAATGGAGGACACCCTGTCGACATTCATACACTGGCAATCTTGTGTTCTGATGCACGAATGAAGCTTAATAGTTGAAGTTGGTTGGTCAGTGTTTGTCTTGCTAAAGGTCATAAAATTCGTTTTACTTATATTTAAGGTTAATAAGTTTCTATCCAACCATCTCTTCGCGTTTCTCAGTACTAATTCAGTATCGGTAAACAGATCTGCCCAAGTCGAAGACTTGACCAATAAAACGGTGTCGTCGGCAAAACTGATGACCTTTCCTATCGCCGGGAGTTTGCAGAAATCATTCAAATACACCAAAAAAAGAATTGGATCCAACACGCTGCCCTGTGGGACACCATATGTTATATGCTGTGTAGAACTATATTCTTCGCGGAGTCTAGTCATCTGCAGTCTTTCTGATAGATAGGATTTAAACCACTCTAGCGCATCCGTGTCCGATCCGTTTCAGTTTAGTCATCAGCAAGGGGCGCGAGACAGTGTCGAAAGCCTTCGCAAGGTCGAGGAAGACGGCCGTACATTTCTCTCCTTTATCTAAAGATTCTTTGACATGTTCAGTGAGTTCAATTAACGCATCTCCTGTACCTAGCCCCTTCCGAAAGCTAAACTGGTTATGTGCCAAAATATTGTATTTGTCTAAAAAACTGTTAAGACGCCGTTTGACCACATGTTCTAGAATTTTACTCACCGTACTCAAGAGTGATATGGGTCTATAATTCTCTGCAGCCAAAGAATCACCGCCTTTAAAGATAGGTGTTATGATACTTGTTTTCAAACATTTAGGAAATACTCCCATTTTTAGGCTCAGGTTAATTATATGGACTAAGGGAGAAACTATGTATGATTTTATTTGTTTTAATACAAAAGAGGAAATACCATCCTGGCCTGCCGATTTAAAACACTTCAATTGGTTTATTATTCGAAGTATTTCTGATCCATTAGTTGGTTTAAGAGTTTGGCTATTTAATTATATTTTATTTCGCGTATGTATAAGTGCACTTAAATAACGGGTTCAAAATGCTTATTTCACATAAAAACAGACGACCGACCTATATTGTGCCCGTTGATGATTTTTTTTTTTGCAAACTGGAGTCCAATATATAGTTCTTGAAAGCCCTTCAAATTTGTTGGTGAGTATGTCACCTGCATACCGCAAGTTATTCACGAAAACACAAAGCATTGACCTATAGCTTTGGTTTCTCAGAAAACACGAAAACCGACAAGCAAAATTGTCATGACAAATTGGAATCCGCCAATGACAGCTAGGAAGACGTTTGCGCGAGGTCAAGTCAAATCAAATCAATCATCATCATCATTACGATCAGCGGTGAATCAACAAACTGGAGACAGATGATGCGAGCGCGTCCAAAAAGTGGATAGCTCGGTTAGCGGAGGTGACTTGGACCGCAACCAAATCTATTCAGCGCCGAGTCAGGGCCAGCTATAATCACTTCCACCGACACAAGTATTTCTGGAGTAGGTAATCCGAATTGAAGAAAAAAACATCTGGTTGATACATGGTATTATAATACTTACCAAATTACGTCTCGATGAAGCGACATACAATGCGTGGTTGTTCTAGATATTATTGCATACAATAAGCGCGATGATTTATTTGTCTACGATTTCGAAAATCTTTTGTTTTCTTGTCTTGATTTAATATATTTTTTATTGGTTATTATAATCACGATTTTCAGGTTCGATTTTCAAATTCTTCATTTTCTACCTATTTTTGTAAGTAAACCACTAAATGACTTACGAAATGACTTACAAAATTAGAGGTATTATTCTCAGGATGATAAAAAACTTTTGTTTTCCATTATAGCATTAATAATAACGGAGTTATGAAGTATTTAATTTACAGATATCATTTTCAAAACAAAACCCGCTGAATATGTCGAAAAGTGGTGTAAGCAAGAGTTGTAAGTAATGCCCTTAAAGTTAAAGTTTAATTCATTTCATTTTCTAAGGCCCATATAACGGTTTAATGTTTTTTTAAATTTTGAAAAGGCCGCCATTTTGAAACAAAATTGCGGATATCCGCTTTTTAAATCTCGGATCACATTGAACGGGGAGCTAACGGGCCCTTGCTGAGTTGGCCAAGAAGACCCATTCTGTTCAGGGTTGTTCACACTTACGGGTCAACACTTATCCGACGGCCTCCACGCATGAAGTGTGAGCCCGGGTAGGACTCTGGCCTTAGGGCTAGTTTCCTCTAGGAATCAACCTTCTGACGCTCCTGGACGGTCTGCGCGGCGTAAGCCAATCGACTGTGCACTCTGACTAACAGTCGGGGGAGTCTGGAAGCAGTACTGTTTCCTATAGAGCGGGGGTGGTCGCGGACCTTACGGCGACTGCTCTTGAAACGACCATCGGCTACCCGATCCTGGGTGAACAGCCAGGCAAAGGATGCTGTGGTCCGCGATAGATTCGGTACACACCGTTTCACCGCTTCGTAAGGGAGAGGACCGCGCAAGCGACCTCGAACTCGGAACCAATCGAGAGACTGGAGTAATCTGGTCGCAATTGGAAGTAAGGGCGTGAGTGTAAGCCCGCTGGGTAACACTCCTGGCTATCTCGCGGTTAAGACGTTGGCCCCCTCACGGGCATGTGGCGGAGCTTGACGGTGGACTGTTTTTGTCCAGGTCTTCTGCGCTCACTTCAGGGAGACAGAACGACTAATCGTTAAAACTTTCTGAGGTGACGGGCTCGCCCGCTGTAGTTGACAACTCTAGTTGGGTCACATTGAACTACCGAGAGCTTCATTGTTTGTTATCTAATCGAGCTGTGGTTATTGTGAAAGTCGAGTATCAGTAAAAGAGGCTATCTGTTATTGAACTGTATTTTTATGAATAAAACGTATTTATTGCCTTAATTGCCACGCGTACCTATTGTTATTATTCAAAGTACTTTCTATTATCTTGTTCGTGTTCTCTTTCTCTCTGGATCTACCTGGCTCAAGACTTTCAAATAAGTCTGGAGTTTGTAGATTTCTCGACATTAAAAGATATTTTCGCAGCAGCAGTTAAAAATTTTAATATTACAATGGAATACTAAATTTGCATTTAGATCAATTACTATAATAATAAAAATATTTTTTAATTTGCACTTAAAAAAAACACAAAAGGCGAGCTTATTGCCACATAGCAATATCTTGCAACTAATCTAATCATACAGTGCAGTGGTACATTACCGCATAATGGAAATAAAGATTATGAAGCAAATAAGTTATTCTGCGTAAAATACAAACTACTATAAATAAAACTAAGAATGACCGAGGAGAGGAAGTTGGAAAAGGAGGGAGAGTAAAAGGGAGGGACTGGTTACTTCTTAGAAAAGAAATACTTTTTGAAGAGTCGTGAATGATTTTTAAAGAAAGCGAGTTTCGTTTATTTACTGAGATATCGTCCCAGAGTCTTGCACTATGGACACAGGAAGAATAGGAGTAGAAATCAGAATTATGACGAGGAATCTTCAGTATATTGTCAGAGGCTGAGTATATTGTACTTATAGATTCGAGAATCGTGTGGAGACAGGGTGGTGTTGATTTGGAGTTCACAGGATAGAGGAGAGCAAGTATATGAAAATTTCTCACTAGCAAATACCTTAACCGTGCCCTATATTCGGACATGGGATCATACTTACGTTACCTGATTTTACCTGACTCAAATATATATATTTTGAGCTCCCTGAGACGATTAAGACTATTTCCAGATGGAAAATGCCTGTGCCTGTCTGTCGGTGTGTCTGTGTTTACTTCTCCACGATAGCGCCCAAACGCTTAATCCGACTGAGCTGAAAACTGGTAACTACCTGAACCGTGATCTATATGCGGACATGTTATCATACTTACATTACCTGATTTTACCGGACTGAAATATTTATTTTGAGCCTTCTGAGACGATTAAGACTATTTCCAGATGGAAGTCTGTCTGTGTGTGTGTCTGTGTGTATTCCTCCTAGATAGCGCCATAATGCTTAATCCAATTGAGCTGAAATTTGGCTTACGCTCATTATTTAGTCATGGCAAGACTTAAAGAGGTTGTGTTTAAAATCGGTCCACCAGGGAGCCGAATAGTCACATTTCAATCTCGAAATATTCGACTTAAGAGACTTGAAATTTGATACACAGATACCTTGTTGGGCCGAGGTCCCATTGTGAAATCTTGGTTGGAATATTTCATACGCAAGCTACACTAATAATATTTAAATTCCGCCACATATTTCAATCAAATATTAACGCTTATCTACTAGCGCTTGGCCCAACCACGCCTTTAGCCGAGAAATGAACCGCGCCGCCCGGGGCGATTTCAACGAAACCCAACCGGGGAATTATTATACAGATGAAAACAGTCCTTGGCTGCTAGCCGGGAAAGTCTTGGTGTGAAACAACCGTTTTTTTCCATCCCGAGTTTAGCATGACTCCCAAGTGAAAAATATTTCTAGGTTTGCCTCCGTTTCGATCGCAATAAAGTGATGATTGAATGACGAGATGCGTAGCTCCCGGCCGTGGACGAGTGTGTTGTCGTGAAGCCGCAGCTAGACTGTTTGTCGGCTCGCGTTAAACCGTCAGATTTATTGGTGGCGGGCATCAAAGGATAATCTGGCTTTTGTCAGCGTTTCGGACGTGAGCCGCGTAGCGTTATTAATGTCAGTTCAAGCTACCGTGACACGCCATTAGGATTCTGTGTACGCGCGGCGCACGGCGAAGCGCTCCATATTTATATTGTGCGAGGTGTTTTGGGGTCAGTGAGTCTGCACTCACACGCTCCGCTGAAATGGACGTAGGCGCAATACTATTGACCGGTCCGCGCCGGACATGAAGTACGGGGCATCTCAATCGTGTTTATTGGGGGATGAACAATATTTAGTTCAGATGTAGCGTGCACAATGAGGCAAAAATTGTGGTCGATTTAACTTAAATTACGCTTTTATCTTTTATGTAGCACTTCCAGCTTCACAATTAATGACCAAAATTCGATAAAAGTGCGCTCAATCATTTTTACTTTCACAGCCCAACCAATGAAGAGGGAAAGTATTGTGAACGCGCATTTTTTTCCCCGTGATGAAGTCGGAAATATCAATTTTGAGCCCCCCACTGATACGATTAAGACCATTTCCTGTTGGAAGTCTATCTGTATGGTCTGTCTCTCTGTCTCTGTCTGTCTGTGTGTATTGAGATGTATATGAATATATGTATGTGAAAAAAATGAGGTAGCCGAAAGTTACATTACATTTTCGTCGTGTCCAATTGACGGCTAAAGACCGCTATTGTCAAAATAATTAGGTTACGTAGTAAGTCTCGTTACTACTCTTTACTGAACATACATAGGTAGTCGAGAATTAACTACTAGATTGTCAAACTATAAATATAAATTATCAAAATAGAAGCCTAATATTTGAAGTAGTTAGTAATTCGAAGAGATACGTAGTAAAATTATTCATCGTAATATTCAAATTGTCAGTAAAATGTTAAATAACCAAATTAAATCTACGTTATGCTCATACAGATATATGTTAATCACATTTAAATGAATCGGCATGCTCAAAACATTATTGAGATTATAGAAAGCATGTTTGGATTGCAGCTTTTGTTTAAGTAACCTTTGTTTCCATCTTCCTTGTGAAGAATGGTAGCTAGTTAAAGAGCCCGAAGCTCATATATCCAAAGGATTTATCCTAGGAATTATAATTATCATATTTATGGCGTCCATTATAATTCTACATTAATAACTCCCGTTTTCTTTTTTGCACGTAAGCCTTACGGTGGATCGCTCTTGTATAGAGAAAAAAATGTTATTTATCGAAACCTCCCTATGCGGGAAAGATGGTCTATGGTGTGGAGATTATAAGACAAATAATTTTAAAAAACAATTTCAAAATTTATTACTGCCGAAAGAGGGTTGAAATTTCGGAAAAAATGAAAGTCTATATTTTGATAGATGATTTTAGGCGTAAAATAAATGTTTTTTCCGTAATATAAATATTAATTGATAACCAAAATTATGATTACTGAATAGTGAGTAGCTAATAAAACAACGTACATATATTGCAGCTCCCCTTCCCCGCCCTGTCGAATCAGTCCACTAATCCTATAAAGCGGTAATACTATTACAGACAAATATAGTGGCAATTCAAGTTTTTCAGAGTAGCATTTTAAACTGCCACCCCTTTAAAAGATAGAAGCGGTACGTCTGAAGTCTTCCCCACGTGATTCGACTTGACCACGTGGGAAAACCCGATCACCCGGGGGCAATACTACCTACTATCAAGGGTTTCCTTGCCACACTAAACTACAGACCGAATGCTCAAAATAGTCAGGGAAACATATGGTGGTGTCTGCGGACCATATGGAGATAGGTTTACAAGAAATCGCCTGGAATCACGAAACCTCAAGCGTCCACTGTAATTTCGAAGGTTTTTTAGGTTTTTCTTGATTTTATTCTAAAAAGAAGCTAATAAATGTATCTGTTTTTTATTGTTACCAAATGGTTACAAGTATGTGTCCTGTCATATAAACATTATAGACTACTAAATGCCTGTTTCCCTGTAACACAAATCACTTTGACTTTTACCATAAAAAACCTCGAAAACCTAAAGTTTATCCCCCTTGCGGCAGTACTAATATCATACCCAAGGGGTATTAACTATACGGGGTTTATGTTTATTAATGAGCACCCGTCGTCTAGTGAGCGATTCTGTGGACTAATCAAAAAGATAGAGAATTTGGGTTTAGAGCAAGGGTGGCCAACCCGCGGCCCGCGGGCCGCATGCGGCCCTCCAAGTGACAACTTGCGGCCCGCCGAGGAAACTCCAAATGGACCATGTCATGAATGTGGTCGTCAAAACAGTGAACTAAGTCGAATGGGTTGAATCATCGTCAGTTCCAACAATTTCTCAAGTTTTTGAATGCTGGGCATGATGACGTTACATTTTATGCAGAAGTAAGATGGCTGACTCGTGCTAAAACAATCCCAGAGTTTGATGATAAGGAGTGGGTTTGCGTTTTAGGTCGATATAACAGGCCACCTAAATGACGTTAATACTCGTCTACAAGGGAAAGATCATTTAATTAATGACATGCATGATCTTATTTCCGCATTTCAAATGAAACTTGGGCTTTGGGAACAACAGCTACAAAAAAAAACTTTACTCACCTTCCTACACTGTCAGAGCAACCAGATGTCACACAGACGGCGGCGGATAAATACGCTTCTTTGATTTCCAAGTTGAGCCTCGAATTTCAAACCCGATTTCAAGATGTCACACTAACATTATAAAATTTAATTTCCTTATGCGTAATAAATAAATAAATATGTATGTTTCTTTCTGTTTTCTTCCTTTTTTTTCAATAGTTGTTGCGCGGCCCGGCAGAAAATCTTATTTCAAAAATTTGGCCCGGCCTCTAAAAAGGTTGGCCACCCGTGGTTTAGAGGGAATAAGGTTTTTTTTGGTTTTTTATATTATGATTTCAATTTTCCGGTCCGCTAACCGACCAGGAAAGAAGGTATTGTAAACGCGATTTTTTTTTCGAGTTGAAGACGGAAATCTATCCTATCCAAAAACAATTTGTATTTTCCGAAAAAATACCCGTCTTTACATTTATTGGATTTTTTAAAGCAACATGTCCCCTTTTCGGACAAATTTCGCTATAACTGTAGTTTTGATAGCAATACCCCAAACCCAATATATCTCAGATTATATTACCATTAGTCCACTCCTAATGTTCTATTGCCATGGGTAGAAATTCAGAAGTATTTTTAAAACAGCTGAACGAATCCAGGACTAGCGGTGTTTTTAAAAAATCCTCTGGATTGCAACCCATTGAAATAGTGCGGAAGAAATCGACTAATGGTGACATAATTTAAGTATACCATGCGCCTTGGCATTGCCATAGTAAGACTGCATTCATAACTGAATATGGCCAAACAGTGGGCAGGTGACGTTTTAAAAATACACGATTGAATTAAAAAAGCATGCATCAAAATACGATACATTTTTAATCGTATATAGTATAGCTCCTAAAGTTCAGTGTTGGTATCGGTAAATGTCTGAACTCATAATCAGAAAAATCTTAAATTTAAAAGAAAAATATTTAAATACTCACACACTCTATTATATGATAAATTGACGTCCTTGATTATGTATATCCTTTGTTTTTACCTGAAACAATAGACACATTCAAAAATTAGTTATGTTTAATTATAATAACATGCTAATCAGCATTCTCTACGGATAGAAATCTCTGCGGATTTATAATTTCCAATAAAAGATAGTAGTTTGGTTTGGTTCAATATACATACACACAATTAACCCTAGAATGCCCGATGGGATCCTTTTGACTCCACTTGCACCATTTTCAACCATTTTCAAACATTTTTATACTTGGAGTAGAAAGGCTATACAATTCATATGATTCTAACTTCCTGTATTATGCCGTATGGGATTTGATATTGCTAATATCGAGCTTTTGTTTTAAACACTTGAGACGATAAATTTACTTATTTTGATAAGAATTCATAATTGTTGACCAATAAACATGACCTAACGAATTTTTTAAATTTAAAATACTACTTTTTGTGACAAATATAAAAGTTAGACATATACTGTCGCTGACTTTTTGTAGGTATTATCAAGCTCTACAACTTTTCTCTAGAACTTAATCATATATCTCTCATCGTTAAGGCAGCGTCAGTTAGAAACGTTTTCGTTCGATTGTTTTTCTCCGACTCAAATCCGACTACCACGAAAAAATCTTTTCATTTTTCGGATTAATATATAGCCTATGACACTCACAAATAACGTGGCTTTCTATTGGTAAAATAATTTACAAAATCGGTTCAGTAGATCCAGGGATTACTTCTTACAACCTTACAAACTTTACCTCTTTATAATATTATAGTATAGATATATTTTTCAATATAAACATTTCGTCACAATAACTCTGACGGTATGGTCGTAAGATATTGCCACTTAGCAATATGCCCACCGTGTTGTACTTTATTGTATGTGCAATAAAGTTTTTTAATCTTTATCAATGACAGACCTAAATCTGATTTCGCAAAACTACCAATCATTCGAGTTGTTTTGTTTTGTGCACATTGGAATTATTATCTATTACAATAGCCTTTATTTCTATTGGTTAAACATTAGCAAGTATCGGACATTAACCTCTATGTAAGGTGAGCGGAGTGTGGCAATGGCATATCTCTCGGTACGTGAAAGAATGCATCTGAATAATATTCGATAACGACCATCGATAACCCTTAACTATTGTTGTCGACAAACGTTGTGTAATTGATATCGTGGGTCCAAATGGCCCTCAAATTAACGCTTCATAATTAAATCAGTCTTTAAAATTATATATTTGAATTCGTTGGTATATCTACTATTTATTGACACATTTGTATTTACATTAAATAATAATAAAACGCTTTATTTGTTGAAACGAATTGACGAGCTTATTGCGTTGAAGAAATATCTTACAGCTAACGTTAACCTAATGAGAAAACATGATTTTGCCATTAAAAAAAAATAAAACTATTATTGTAGTCACTTATAAATGCAGCCTATATCAAACCTATCTAACATTAAAATCGAGCAGAAAAAAAAACATTCACAATTTATTGTTTTATTAAAGCAATACACCTATAATGACGCAGACAAGGGGGAGGGGATGGCACGAGAGAAATTTATGAGCGCGTGTTAGTGTAGCCTGAGTTTAAATCAATACAATACTCGTCAGTTTCTCGAATGGTTAGCCTGGGCGTAACTTTTACACCTGTACTAGCTCCTGTAGTGCGCCAAAATATCTGATAAGTAACGTTCATTTGTAGATTTTGCAATTTATTTATATATTTTATACAAAAAAAATCTTCTAAACAATGGTTCTCGATTTAATATTGTAGGTATGAATGCCTTATTAATAACAAAGAAACATGTGCCATTTAAGATTTGTAATTTAGTACATAAATGGTAAATATACATATTATTTTTTGTAAATTATTATTTAATTAATATGACCTATTTCCTATAAACAAAATAATTTCGTTAAACTATAATAAATATTTAATAAAAATCCATTTAAGAAATAATCGTCAAATAGTTGAATGGTTAGCTTATCATAGAAGTTCATATCATATCTAGGGTTAAATTGCATTAGGGTTAAATTGCATTAAATTGCATTGGTTATAATTGAATTAACAATCAGACACAAAAAAAATGAGATGGGATTAAATTTAACCTTGTAATTAGTATTATAAAAGGCTTAAAAACGAAATTTACCACGTCAATTTTGTAACACCCAACGTTTTAGCGATGTTGCAACCGCCGTTTTCCAGGGTAGTCTACCCTGGACCACGGCGGTTGCAACATCGTCGAAACATCGAGTGCTACAACATTGACGCAGTAATTTCGTTTTTGAACTTTTTATAATGTCAAACAACCGCGATAGTCTTTGATTTCATATTGAAATTAGTATGCTTAGAAAATTAAATTTCTATATTAAAATTGATAAATAAAACTAAAATATAATATGTTGGATAGCATAAAACGCAATCATAGCGAAGAGAGGAAAAAATCAACATGGGCCCCTGGAACCCACGACACTAGTTGAGTGTTATTCAGATGGAATCGTGTGATGTACTCGCTCGTACGCGTGATGTACTCGCTGGTGGCGTGAGGTCGAGAACTCAATTTGATCCGTTACGCAAGCGGGCCAGCTCCCGAAACGAGATAAACATCACTAGGCCAAAATAATTAAGAGCACTGACAAGAATACTGATAACGTCGTTTGAATAGATAACGAATAATGAGTTTAGTGAATACGGTGGGGCAGTCCATGGATCCTGGAAAGTAAGTGTTTTTGCTTCGGCAGATTTTTATTCCATACAGAGAAATAAAAAAGTAAATACAAAAACCATGGTTTCAAACTGACGTTGTTATTTTTTTTAAAAACGGCCTTTTTTTTAAGACTTTCCCGGCAAGTAGCCATGGACTGATTTCATCTGAATAAAATCGATGAGCGCCCTCTCTCGGCCGGCGGTCGTACCCGGTTGGGTTCCGTTGGATCCGCCTCGGCCGGCGCGGTGCGTTTTTCGGCTTAGAGCGGGGTTGAGCCAAGCGCCAACAGACGACGTTAATATTTGATTAAATGTATGGCGGAATTTAAATATTATTAGTGTAGCTTGTATGTTAGACATTCCAATTAAAATTGTACAATGTGATTTTAGCCCAATCATCTGTGTATCTGTGTATTAAATTTTAAGTCTATGAGTCCAATATTTCGAGATTGAAGTATGACTAGTGGGCCCTCTGGTAGACCGATGTCAACCACAACTCTTGCCATGACCAAATGACACCTGCATGCCAAATTTCAGCTTAATCGGATTAAGCGTGTGGCCGCTATCGCGAAGGAATTCAGTGAGGACAGTCAGTCAGTCAGACAACAGACACACAGATAGATTTCCGTCTGGAAATGGTTCTAATCGTCTCGGGGAAGGGGGGGGGGGGTCAAAATAGATATTTCTGTTTTCTACTAGAAAAAAAACGCGTTTAAAATACTTTCCCTCCTAGTCATTTGGTGACCTGGGAAAGTAAGATTTTGAATATATAAAACTACGCAACATAATCTTACTAAAGCGAGTCTCAAGCCCCCATCGAGCGAGCCCAAGCGAGTCTCAATCACGAGTCTAAAGAAATAATTTTGAATAATCCAATTGAAGAAGTTTATTGTAATTCATTTAATAAGCGTTGTAACTTAACAGGAAACGTCCAATCAAGTGGTGATGCGACAGTATCAGTTACGATATACGCCCATAGCATTCAAGCATCATTTGAAGGGCGAGTAATTGAAGTGTCTCAACCTGCAATTTCCTCTAAAAATAAAGAGGTATTCCGGCCGTTAGAGTAATTTTTTCAAGAACCCAGAACAGACAACTATTGAAAAGATATTGGTGGCATTATAATATTAGAAAATGTTCTTCGATCAGTGGATGTCTTTTTATATGCGAAATTTCATTACAATTGATATTTTCTACACAAAAATAATTTTCACTTTTCTGCATAATATCCATATTAATATTTATTTTGAATTCTGAAATTATCGTTTCTAAAACTGGCGTGTAATGTTGCTGTTTATTTTATATAGTGACAAATATATAACGATGTAATACACGGAAATACGTAAAATTCAACAAGGATTACGTATATAACTAGGAATGTGGTCCATACGTATTAATTAACATTGCGCGTAACAATGTTGGCGTGATGATAGATAACGTCCTGTAATGTTATACAAAATGTTATTTTCATTACGTCGCGACCTCGAAATCTCGCCTCTAATATGACAGCATGTAGTAGTATACTTACGGTGACATTCGGACACACGAATCATGTTGAAACATCAGTATACTGATTTTTCCTTATTAACCGTACGGAAAATGTTGATATATATATATATATATATATATATATATATATATATATATATATATATATATATATATATATATATATATATATATATATATATATAATCGAGTAATGGAGTTTCAACAAAATTCCTTGTAATTTAACAAAATTACGATGGAAACATCGTTATTCTGTATAAAACCGTAATAACAAAATGGTAATGTAAGAATCAATCCAATATTTTTCTCAGTGTGCATATCAGTTTCTCTCTATCAATATCAACCAGATATTCTTGTTCCTATAGTAATTTTTGGACCGACTTTTTCATTTAATTTAGAAACAATTGATTGGTATAAAGTCTTAGAAATGAGGGATATCGAAGCCTCATTGGTAATTTCCACACGTTAGTATGTAATATAAAGCAATAAATGTTTATATACAAAAAACAACTTCTGTGTGTGGTTTTTCAGGTCAATAATAAATAACGTAAAAAAAGAAAAAATGCTAGAAGAAATGGAAGACATTCTACAATAACGCCTTTGCTTTTTTACGCCGTTGTCATAGAATCATCCAGAAAAAATGCTTCGACGAATATATAACGAAAAGCGAGCGTAATATCAAATCTCATACCAAGGCCCCATCTAAAAGGAATGTGTAATAATAACAATTCACCACAGGAATGTAACTTCAAGGAGCTCACATTTAATGATGGCGCGAGTATCGCAAACATCTTTCCAGAATATTTGCACCCTGTTTTTACAACAACGCCATCGAATAATATTCCTTCTGACTAATAGCGTACACAATTTTACAAATGTTAGCACCGGAAGTATTAAAATATCTTTATTTATTGTCGGCAATGCTAACAAATGCACAGAAAAAGATAATATTTCACCAACCCAAACCCTGGGGTTGGGAGCGTCACATTTAGCACATCCTCTCAGCAGTTTTTTATCCGTTCAGACCTAGGCACAGAGCTACGAAAACTTTTGAAAAACTTTAACAGGCCTTTGAAGATAGTGTTTTATCAAGTCAGATTTTTCGGTAGATTTTTAGAAAGAAGAGAGTCTATGGAAGTTAAACCACAGCAGAAGGCCTTCATCTTCAAGAACCGATGAAAATATCGACAGAATCCGGGACCTTGTGCGTTTGTCGCTTGACGGTCAGAATGATCGGGGAAGAGTTGATTTGACTCCCACCACCGTTCATCAGATTTTGACCAAAAAAGTGGGGATGACAAAAATCTCCGCAAAAATGGTTCCAAAAACCCTTTCATAGGACCCAACTCTAGTAAACGAGGTTTTGGCTAGTAAACACACTTCAGTGTCTCGTCAGTTAACTTATTTGCGTGACTTGAGTCTTTGTAACTTTTTGCTTCTACCGAAATTAAAAACTCACCGGAAGGGTCATTCATTTTGGGGTACCCGAAAATATTCAAACCGCTGTAACCGACCAACTAAATGCTATTCCAGTACCCGAGTTTCAGCACTGTTATGAGGATTAAAAGAACCGTGTCCCGACTGTTTTGTGACTTCTCAAGGATCTTATTTAATGAAAGACAATATTGAACTGCAATTCTATTTAAATAAAAAAAAAACAGTCTCATTACTCAATTTACACACCTCTTATATCAACCCTGCTACGAAACAATATTCGCTTACCTTTATTAAATAACATGTCTATCAAAATAAAACAATCATTAAATGAAAAAAAAAATAGAATCGAAATTAAAACATCATTTCTTATCCAAATTATAAATTTAAAAGAAATAAAATAAAATAAAAACGAAACATTTAAACAAGGGGCAATCTTTATGTACGTGATTTGACCAGTCATGACAGTAACAAGTGCGGCCGAAAAGCCCTGCTCAACGCAGCTTAAAATAGCTGTGTAAATTGCGGGTAAAATCATGTGTAAATGATTTTGTAGCTGTGTAAATTGCGGGTATATATATATATATATATATATATATATATAT